>OU892285.1:23933383-24558957 GCA_917834065.1 Ceutorhynchus assimilis | reverse complement strand
AATTTAAAAATACGGTCAAATTGAGTCGCACAGCACGAACCCCAGAATGGAAGGGCGTATCGAAGATGTGATTCGAAAAGGGCAAAGTAGACTGTTCTAGAAGTTGACAAGTTGAGTTCCTTGGAAACTGATCTTATCGCAAAGCATGCGGAACTTAATTTTTTTGATAAAGAATCGATGTGCGAATTCCATTTTAGGGATTTGTCTATAATAAGGCCCAAAAACTTTACGGAATCAACGACGTCAATAGTAGTAGTGTTATTAAGTACAATAGGTTGCATCGTACATCGTATATGATAGAACTTTTGTTTTCGCAGCATTGAAGCAGAGGAAGTTAGAGTCGCACCATGTTTTAATAGCCAACAAGTCGATGGACATGGTTCTATGAAGAGCTACAATATCCGGGTTGCTCCAAGTGAAACTAGTATCATCAGCAAAAAGACAGATTTTACCGCTGATGTCTAGACTAGCAATATCGTTGATAAACAGCAAAAATAATATTGGACCCAACACGGAACCCTGTGGAACTCCACATTCTATTGGCTTGCATGAAGACATCGTCGTATCAACCCTCACAAGCTGTTTTCTGTTGTTAAGATACGACTTGAACCATTCCAGAGGAGAGCCTCGAATTCCATAATGCTGCAATTTGTTAATTAGGATATTATGACTTACACAGTCGAATGCTTTAGAAAAATCACAGAAAATTGATGCTGTGGAGTGCAAATTGTTCAAGCTAGAGAAGACATTATTGAAGACAGAGAACATAGCATCAATAGTGCATTTGTTGGTTAAAAATCCAAATTGGTGGATAGTTAGTATATTATATTTATGCAGAAATGATAGAAGCCTTTTCTTAACCAATCTTTCAATGATTTTGGATAAAGTAGGAAGAAGTGTAATTGGACGATAGTTCGACTCTTGGTCCTTATCACCTCCCTTGTGCAGAGGAATAATTATAGCCGTCTTGAGGCAATCTGGGAACACTCCTTGTTGAAAAGATTTATTTATTAAAGCAGTGAGGAGATTTAATGTACACTCTGGTAAATTGAAGAACATTTTTAAAGTTAGTCCATCAGTCCCAGATGACACTTTGTTTTTTATGTCTTTAATTGTGCTGAAAAGCTCTAGTGTTTCTACGGGTGTTAGGAAGAAACTGTGTAAATTCATATTGGTACTGGAAAGATATGAAAGCGGATCGCGAGAAGGAGCTATAGTGGTCATTAAATTTTTTGCCACATTTACAAAGTAGTTATTCAGGTTCTCAGGGGAAGTAGAGGTTATACTGGAAGAGATAGCCTTATTTCTCAAGTCGTTGACAATAGACCACGTTTCTTTGGCAATATTTTCAGTTCTAGCGAACCGGTTGTTATAATAGGTGTCTTTGGCGGCTTTTATAGTTTTATGATAAATTTTTCTATAGAGTTTAACGTAATTTTGAAAGAAGAGACTGTCTGAAAATTTTTTTAGGTGTGACAATGAGCGCATGCTCTTTGCCGATGTCCGCAAGCCTTTAGTAGTCCAGGGTTTATGTTGCTTATTTTTGATAGGCCTGAGGGGAAATGCTTTGAAAGCCAAACCAGATAATTTATTTGAAAATGTTGAAAATGCATTATTGATGTCATCAGAGAGGCAACCCCAGTCAATTGTTTGACATGAGCGCTTGAAATTGAGGAAATTTTTTTCCGAATAAATTCGGCGAAACTTACGTGGGGCAATCCTGCTATTGCTCTTTAGAGAAAAGTTTGTGAGTACTGCTTCATGATCTGAAAACCCTGAACTTAAGACAGTACAGTCAACAAAGCTTGGATCAAAAGGTGACACGACGTAGTCGATAATGCTAGATCTGGTTTTAGTTATTCGGGTTGGAGATTGAACATGCATGACCATACCAAAAGAGTCAAGTATAGACTGGAGAGAATCTTGAGCAGCACACACACTGGAAAAATCTATGTTAAAGTCGCCACATAAAATTAATTTACTCTTAAGAGGGAAAGACTCAAGCAAGCTTAGTAAGTTTTGAAAAAATGTAACCAAGTCAGCGTCAGGTGTTCTGTAAATACAAACAATGTAGAGGTCGTAGATATTGTTGTAGACTATAGAAAATTCGAATAATTCTTCAGATAATAAATTATCGAACTTGGTTATCGCCGAAAAGTTGTTATTAGTGGACATTATTACAGTACCTCCATGAGATAGTATACTTCTAGTATACCTAGATACTGTAGTGTAGTTTTTGACAAACACAGGCTCGTCAATATTGAGCCAATGTTCTGTTATGGCAATAATTTCTGGAAAATGTAGGTGTTCTAATAATAAATATAATTCATCGGTTTTGTGTCTAATGGACTGAATATTGATGAGAAATACACTAAGCTTGCTATCGTTAATTGTTTAAGAGGGTGCTTGTTCCTCTATTCGCGTCAAGGTATCTAAAAATTTTTGTTATTTGGAGAACCACCAGAAAAGTACTTAGAATGACTCTCCCTAATTTTTTGAAGCTGTTAGATTTTTTCCGAATAGAAAAACGATCTGAAGGCAGCCAATCATCCCAATGAATCCCATCAACCGCTGTCAAAGCACTTTTGAGACGTCGATGAAATCGCTCAATAACACCATTAGAAATAGGATAATAAACTGTTATTTTAATGACGAGAGTGCCGAGAATTACCATTAATTCTTTAAAGACAGTTTTACACTGACAATTTATTGGTCAATTTATTGATCAAGTCGCTTGTCAAGAAATATTGAGAATGTAAAACGCCATATTGGCGGCAATTTAACTTGTCCAAGTTCTTGCTCAATTTATTGACGGATTAGCACATGTTCTATTTTTCCGTCAATTTTTGTGTCAATTCAGGCTTTCAACCTAGAAATGACTCTTTAATAGTTATTTATGTATCAAGGGTGCTAAGTAGATGATTATGCCCTGAGGGCGACAGCCTTACAAAGCCGAGGGCCTCTGGGCCGAGGGTTCGTAAGTCGCCCGAGGGTATATATCTATTAGTACCCGTGGTGCATACAAACTTTTATGTCATACCAGGGGGACTTTATTTGAAATCGGTGCAACTTTGCGTACATGCAAACGACGTCATTTGCGGCGTAATTGTCAACCTGATGTTTAGAATAGTACATTATGCCCGCGCGGGCAGGCCTGTAGCCAGGTTTTGATTCCAGAGGGGGCAACCAAACATTTAGAGGGGGCAGACTTATTTTTATTTTCAGCATTACTTAAAATCACGACAAGGTGCAAAGACTTTATTTTCAAAAGTACATAATAACTGATCACAAAATATAAAACCTCAACAAAACACAAAGAAATAATAAAAATACATAAGATCGCACTTGAAGGGGCGTTAATGACATTGAAATCTGTCAGTTTCATGTGGATTTTTTTCCTTTTTTTCAAATTCGTCTGGAAAGAGAAAAAAAAACTCACCTCAGAATTGGCTTGAAATTGGCATAAACATTTTTTGATCAGTGTTGCCAACTATATGAATGTCCATTTTACCAGATTATAAAACTTGGAATACCAGAATATTACTAGATTTCTCTCAATCCTGCCAATACCAGAATATTACTAAGTCTTTGTTGCTAAACAAAAATTGTGCTAAAATTTTCAGATTTCAATTATTTATTTTAAGTATTTTTTTTTTGTTAGGTTTAAAATAAAAATGCTATAACAACAATATCTAGTATGGAAAAATAAAACTTATTCAGATAAAATAACACTGCATACCTAATGTATACACAGGATACCTATGAACAAATACATTATTATAAAAAAAATCCATTATGTATAACATAACATTACAGATATTGGTAAACATACTTAGGTCCGGTTTGTTCATCTTCAGATAAGCTCTAAGCCTAGGGGCTGGAACTCTGTAACGGGTAGAGATCGTTATCCCTATCGCTATGGCATTTGCTGTCTTCTTCTCTCTTCTCGAAATCAATAGAGAGGGGACGTCAATAGAGATAGAGAAAATATCTCTATTCGTTACAGAGTCCCAGCCCTGGTAACTATCTGCAAGATAAGTGCACCGTTCTATAATTCTATTGGTCGGCGGATAACTGGCCAATCAATGGGATAACAAATTTCGTTTTTATATGGGTCAGATTGCATACCTGACAGTTTATCAGAAGATGAATAAACCGGCCCTAATAGGTATATTGGTAACCTTTGGCATAACTATTTAAAACTATGGTCTCCATAGACGCGAAATAGCGATTTTTTTGCGGATTTCTTTCCTATTGGTTAAAATTTCACATTCAAATGTCCAATGTCAAATTCTAACATGTAAAAATGTCACTTTAAGCGTTGATTATCGTTAAACCTCCCTCAAAATGGACGGTGCAAACGGCCATAAATTCAAGAAAAATGGATTATTAATTGCTAATGCGAAAATACCAGAATTTTGCTGGAATGAAATGTCAAATTACCAGAAATATTACTAGATATATTTTGAAAATCCTCATTACTAAAGCCGGGGTCGATATTACCAGATCTGGTAATTATTTTACCAAGTTGGCAACACTGTTTTTGATGAATTATCTACAAACCGAATATTTTGCGTTTCTCTCGAAATGAAAAGTGTATCTATATCTGGTCCCTTATAGTCGTTATGGAATATTCCTGAGAACTCGCAAAATATCGAAAAACCGAATTATTCGGATTGTAGATAATCGATCAAAGAACGTTTATGCCAATTTTGAGCCAAATCTTATGTGAGGTTTTTTTTTTTTTCTCTCTGCAGACGAATTTTAAAAAATCAACCAATTAGAGCACAGAATTGACAGATTTCAAATGTCATTAATGCCACCCACCTTATAAAATATGAACTAAACTGTGGTTTTTTAAACGGAAAATGGTCGCAGCAAATAGGCGTCAAACTTTTTCAAAATAATTGGAGTTTATAAAAGCATTGATCATATCATCCGGAAAAAAAGAAATTAAATCACATAATTTGTTTTTTCTACAAACGTGTTAAAAATTGCATTTTTAACACCCCCTCATAGCATTAAAAATGTTACTTTATCGCACTAGTGCCATAAAGTCTTTATAGCACTAGTGTTAAAAATGAAACATCAAATTTTGAGAGCGAATGTCAAAAAAAGTTAGTATTTTTAGTCATTTACATTGATAATAATGGTGAAATTTGAACAACTGAGGTAGCCCGATTGGCCGCCTCATCTATATTTTTCAAGGGATCGATGCAACCCTCTTTTTCTTCTATATTTTGTTGCATTTTCAGCAAATAAAATTACTGACCACGACAGACTTTCAAGAAACTGACAAGACATTTCATTAGGTACCTGTAAAACAAAGTGCTGGTTGTTTGGATTTTTTGACAAATGTCAAATTCAATAATTTATGTAGGAAAGATGCTGCCAATTCATTATTCATTTAAAAATCCAATTTGTCACTGGTTATTGCTTTTTATTGCCGTTTGTAGAAAAAATATTGTATGATATTTGTGTTAAAAGTATTTTTAAGGCACTTATGTGAATTGCAGAATTCGCTACGCTCATTCTGCAAACTTTCATATGCGTGCCTTAAAAATGTACTTTTAACACTTATATCATAAATAACTATTGTGATTTCATATAATTTTTTTTTTCCATATATATTTTTTTTTTTTTCTAGTCTCCCCTGGAGTGGGCAACTTTTTCTTTCAGAGTGTGCATTGCCCACTCTGGCCCCACCCTAGCTACGGGCCTGCGCGCGGGCCAGAATGTGTACTTTATGCCCGCACGGGCATAAAGTGATGAATTATGTAGATGGTATCTAAGGTATAAAAAGAAACTAATGTACTGGTATGACATAAAAATATTAAAGCTAGGTGAGGATATTTATTTTTATTTATCATTTACTTGTTGATGTTCAGTTTATTCTTCTACCTTCAGTTTGTTCTAATTTTGTTATTAAACATCTTCAAATATATTTCTGGGTGAGCCATAAATAAAAATACATAACCTTGAAATTCTGGTCAAGTTGGTAGAACAGTGTTAGAATTGTTTATTGTCGTTTGTGTTGTCATCAAGCTGATGCCGTGTAAAGCGAAGTTGAGCCATTGTTGAGCCAATATAAATTGGCAAATAAATTGACAAACAAATTGATCAATTTAAATTGTCAATAGTAATATAACTAGTGCAATGGAAATTATTGATAATTTTTGGGAAATTTGCCCGAATGCATTTTTAGTTGAAAAAGAGCACGAGTGCACGTAGTGCACGAGTGCCTTTTTCAGTTAAAAACGCACGAGTGCAAATTTGTCGAAAATTATAAATATATTTCCATTGCACGAGTTGTATTTAATGTGAGAATTTCATAAATCAAAAATTTAAATTTTTTGTCAAAAAATGTCAAACACCAGTTTTCGCACCAGTTAGTATGCAATTATCTGATAATTTGCACAAGTGCAAATTATCGCGTAATTACAATCTGATTGGTTCAAATCAACAATCAAAACATGTCAATTTATTGTTAGAATACCAGTTTTGACAGATGTATGAAATTCTCAGTGTAAAACTAGCATAAGTGATTATTGTTTTAGTGTTTTCGTATCTCCTCCAAGGTTCAATATGTTCTGCATCATCCATTACGGCCAGTTCCATAATCGCAAAAAAGCCTACTTTATTCTTAAAAAGCACCTTCAACTTCTAAAATCTGTTCCATAAACAGTTTTAAAAGGAGCCATTACGAAAAAGTGACGTTTACCTTAAAGTGCCGAGCTTAGCCAATAGGCTCGTTCAATAAAAAAAATTTAACACGGTTTTCCACATTTTATGGAGTATTACTCACATATAGCACATAAAAAAAAATTCAGCTCAATTGGATAAATATTAGAAAAGTTACGCGTTTTTTATTGAAACAGTTATGCATCGAAAATTCATTGCTGTGACGTCATAGCATCTCTCGAGTCGAGACAGGCTAAAGGCCATCATACACGGTTTTGCATTACGCAATGTCAACTGATTTTCTATTGAAAGTTTGGCACACAGTTTGCGAAACTATACAATATTTTAAATTTTTCTTTTTGCATGCTACTTCCATAATTGTGCTTATAAAATATTGAAACTCAGGGAATTATTCAAATATACGAAATGTGATTTGGAAGAAAAACATCAAACCTCTACCAGATACAAAAAATGCCAAACTAAAACTTGTCTAAACAATGCCAAACCAAAATTTGTCAAAACAATGCCCGTATTGTCGAAGTGACTGGCGTACCAGCACCGCGACGACCGACGTGAGAGATGCAGTGACGTCACCGCGTGTTTCAAATTTGGAGTACTTTGATAATTTATTTAAATATGAACAAGGGCTCAAAAAATTATGAAATTTTGCATAACTGCTAAACTCAACACGCTCTTTTAGAATATGTAATTAAAAAAATATGCTGTACGAGCCTATTACGCGTTGAAAAGAGTACTTTATAGGGCAATTTAACCTATAAAGTGCCAAATTACAGGTTCTGTGTTTTGGTTACTTCATATCAAAATCTAAATCGCAAATTTTGACCCATTCAGATGAAGAGGATATAGGTAAAATTAAATTAAGCGATACAGGATGAGAGTGGATTGTTTTGAAAATATAACGACATAGAATTCTTTGACCGGTTTAGGTTAACAAAGCCGACTGTTGGAGCCCAAAGCCCTACTGGATGAAAAAGCCCATACAAGCTTCCTTTTTTTTTATTGTCTTCCTGCTTCCATTGATCTACATTTCTTACAACCGTTCCACTACCATTGTAAGCTAAAGCTACCCGTTCCCAAGCCTTCTCCTTAGAATATTTCATGCATAGGTTAAAACCAAATCGAAATTACAAACCTTGTTTGCATTTGGTAATTTATTTGTTTCTTTATTTTCGATAATTTCAATCTTGCGCTTTTCATAAAGAGCTTCCAATAAACGAATTTAATCCTCCTTTGAAAAAGGGGCACTCTTCCATTTCCTTTCATTTTATTCTCTGCACTTATTTCAATCATTTTTTAAATGTTTAGAATTTTTGTCAACACACGTCAAAACCAACTTCAGCTCTTTAATTTCAGTGTTGCCAAATCGGGAGAACCGATAATTAAAGTCTGTCTTTTTTTTAAAGATAAAAGTCAAAATGACATTATGTTGGCAATACAATGTAAAATTGTCAATGCTTTCAAATTTTTTATGTAGAAAAGGCTTGTGTTGCCAACATAGTTACTAAATTTTTGACTTGGGGAATTATCTTTAAAAAAAAAACAGATTTTACTCCTTTTTGTAACAGACGATTTGAAATGTTTTATGGAACACAACTGACTTTAAGGGCTGCATAAAGTATGCTTTAACGAAAACTGTTCTTTTCTTATAGCCGACCTAACGTCATATTTATGGAACTGGTCGTAAATAATTTTGACTCAAATTGAGATCCTCTATCAGATGTAATAGAAGTTGGTATACCAAATCTACTTATCAACTGAGAAACTAAAGCTTCAGCAACCGTAGAACTATGAATATCTTTAACAGGAATTACTTCAGGCCACTTAATGTACCCATCTATAAAAGTAACAAGATACTTAAAACCTTTAGAACAGGGCAAAGGACCCACAATATCGATATGTAAGTTACTGAATCTGTCTTTAGGAGTCTCAAATTGTGACAAAGGACTTACCGTATGTCTAATTATCTTAGACCTTTGACAACTTACACATTCTTTTGTCCACCTCTTAATATCAGATCTTAAGTTTGGCCAGACTACTCTAGATGAAATAAGCTTTTGTGAAGCACGAATTCCAGGGTGTGATAAAGAATGCGTAATTTTGAAAATTTTATACCGAAACTCAAATGGGATAAACAGGCGAGCCTTGCCTGTTGATACGTCACAAAACAATTCAACTGCCTCGTCATCTAAATGAAACTTTTCCAATAACAAAGAAGTATTGTCTGAATTCTGAAAGAACTCTAGTTCTTGATTAGTTTCCTGTACTTTCGCAAGTTCTAAATAATTAATATTTTCCAAACAAATCGACTTTAACTCAATGCGACTTAAAGCATCGGCAACAGCATTGTTTTTACCTGAAATATGTCTAATATCTGTAGTAAACTGTGAAATGAAATCTAAATGTCTAAATTCTCTAAGGGAATATTTATCTGAATTTGATTTGATTGCATATACCAGTGGCTTGTGATCTGTTAAAATATGAGAAACCCTGCCTTTAAGTAGGTAAATACCTGAATTTTTTGATAGCCAAATAAATTGCCAAAAGTTCTCTTCCAAATGTACTATATCTCTGTTCAGTAGGTGTAAGTTTTTTTGAAAAAAAAAACACACAGGCTGCCAAAAATTATTATGATACTGTTGAAAAACTGCAAAATCAGAAGAATCCACCATAATGTTCAGAGGTACATTTTCCCTAGGGTGATTTAAAAATGTTGCAGTAGCTAATGCTTCTTTAATCTTGACAAAATTATTCTGAGCACAATTTGTCCAAACAAAATTCTTTTTCTTATTAGATTTAACGAGATCATACAAGGACTTGCATAAATCTGCACAATTTGGAATAAATCTATGGTAAAAATTTACCATACCCAAAAATTCTTGGAGCTTGCGTTGAGAGGACGGAACCGGGAACTGTCGAATTGCTTCAACTTTTGCAGATAAAGGTTCTATTCCTCTGCCATTAACCAAATGACCCAAAAATTCTATTTCATTCAACCCAAATTTACGTTTTTCTGGGTTCAAAATTACGCCATATTTCTCTAGTCTTTGAAAAATTTTGTGTAAATGTTCTTTATGCTGTCCCTCAGGTTTACTAGCCACGAGAATATCATCAAGATACACAAAACAAAAATCAAACCCCCGTAGTACCTCATTAATGAACCTTTCCAAAACTCATTTTTAAGTACATATTCAAATAGTCCAAATGGTGTAGTAATTGCGGTTTTTATTGGAATATCACAAGGTTCAATTGGAATCTGATAATAAGCTCTTAACTAAATCTAATTCTGAGAATAGTTTTGCATCAACACAACTACCTGAAAAGTCTTGTATATTAGGAATTGGATAACGATCAGGAATTGTAACATTATTAAGTCCTCGATAATCTCCTACAATACGCCAATTATCTGAACCTTGTTTAGGTACCATATGCAAAGGAGAAGACCAATTACTAGAAGATACACGCACAATACTTGACAATACCTAAATCTAGAAGCCGTTCAAATTCTTGTTTAACTATTTTTAAACGATCAGGCGCTAGTCGCCTAGTCTTTGCAGAAACTGGATGTCCGAGTTTTAATGCAATGTGTTATATTTTGTTTTATTGTCAAATTTCGAGTAAGCGGTTTGGTAAGTATTGGAAATTTCAGTAAAATATTCGTATAAAATAAAATATATAAAATAAATTCTGTGGTTAGGCTTTGTTAAAATTATTGAAACAATAGTTTCTGACATCTAATTGCGAGCCTAGAACATTGTTATTTAAAGGTTTCTTAAATTTATTTTGCGACCTACTAACATTCTTAGCCTCCGCACAAGGAGGGATACACTACTTCTCAGCCTTGTCTCCAAATCGTTCATGATACCAGCACAACTTAGAGTTTGAAATTGGACTGGCACTCCCTACTTCGGGCTGAAATAATGGTTTCCCTACTTCTATTAGATCCGATATGGTGAACATTACTTGTGTTGCGACAACCAAATTGTAAATTTTTAATCATTTTTTTGATGTCTTCCATGTCACTTTTAATTTTGTCAACCTCCGAAAAACTATTGACAGCAGAAACATTGACAAGTTCAGTTTTAGAAATTTCGTGAATATCATTTTTGCCAAATCTTCTAAAGATATTGTATTAGCAGATAAAAGGATCATCTTTACATTGAATGGAAGCCGCTTCATCCACATTTCTCTAAGAAAGCTATCGTCCAACTTAATATCACCTAATAGTTGCTTCATCCTACGAAGTAATTGGTAAGGAGTTCTATCACGAAGTTCCTCGGAAGCAATTAATTGATTAATCCTTTTCTGTAAGGTAATTGAAGTTCGCTTAAATAATTCTTCTTTTAATTTGGAAAAGGGATTAGCTTGTGGAGGATCTAGAATAATGTCTCTGATTTCCAATACTGTATCTTAATCTAATGCAGCAATGACATAGGTGAAATTTTGTATTTTCTGCAGTAATTCTCTTCGTAGTAAATACTGATTCAATTTGAGCAATCCATAGCTTTGCATCATTTGCCCAAAAACTAGGTAATTTAATATTTACTGATAAAACTGCTTCGTTGCTCCCATTCATGGTTCAAAACGGGGTCACCACTTATTATGTTGACTGAACACAATATTTGAAACAAGAAGATACTTCTTCAGGAGAATCAATATCAATTCGGTTATTAACTATTTTATAATAATTAAAAACAAAAACGTAACTATTTATCTTCATAACCTTGCCTGAAAACTAACCAAAGTTAATTACACATCAGCTACACATAAAAAATATACAATAATAAAAACACAAAGGTCACTACAACAGGAGTAAAAAGACTATATACTATGTGACGTCATTTAGTAGTATCGCCATAAGCCAGTGCTAGTAAGACAGAAACGGCAATATTATTTTTATTTGTCACTCATTTGTAAAACGTCACTTATCAAGTCAAAACATAACCAGCGAAAATTGATTTTTACAAGCTACTGGCTCTACTGACTTGTAAAATTGACAGCTAAACTGTAAAAACTTTTTACAAGTCAGTAGAATTATTTATTTTTGAAAAATCGGTTTTATCACAAGAATAATTGCTTGTAGGTACCTTCTGGGAGACTTTTCTGGTGATAAACTGTTGGCTACGACTGAGGCTTCATTAATAATATCTTGTAATAAATTCATTTCTGGAAAAAAATTGAAAAATGGAAATCTGTCAAAAAACCTATTTATAACTAGAAACAACGTCTTAACAACGTATCATTCTCATAGTTATACCAACTACCAAAACTTCTGTGAGAAAAAATCAAGGAAAAACATATAAATTTCAAATTTTTGTTATGTATTGATTTTTTATTTGTCCCTATATCTTTTACAAATGAGTAACAAATAAATTATTGTACATTATACGCCAGGTAGCAGTTTTTACTGGCTCTTGAAGGTGACAAGCTCGCCTGGCGGCTCGCTAGTCATTTCCTTCAATCGCCAGTAAAAACTGTTTTACCTGGCTAATAATATAAAATACTATTAAACATTCATAAAGATTATATGTTTGAATAGACTCGAAAAATTTGGCAAAAATGTCCTTATTCACATCTGTACCCTTCATTTATTTGATGACATAATACCTAATTGTTATTTCATGCAAGTTTCCTATCAGTAGAAACAACTTAACTAGAACAAATTGAAAGGCTACAAAGTTTATAACAGCGCAACATCGCATCAGACCACTCTGAAACACTAATTAGGTACCCATTGTAATCTTTTTTCACTGAACTTTATGTGTTGATGCGACGATCTACTAGACTGGTTCATACAATTTTTTATCTGGCACGAAGACATTATCTTCTTCTTTCATCTTTCTATCGAAACGAATAACTCCCCTTCTCTTGCTGGTATAAATGATTGTCCAAAAGTTCTAGAGATAGATGTGCGCCATTTTACAGAGCAACAGGATATTCCGTTGCACATCTCACTAATCGGATTGCTCGTTGATATCTACTGATTACTTTCCATTATTTCAGTTTCAGTGTCAGCCAGTGTATCGTCAATTTAGTTGGTTACTCTCGCTGGAGAAACTTTGACTAAACAGTATGTACATAATAGTTCCATTGTCTGTTCTCGGTTGGTTTCACTATCGTGATGATAATTCCTTCTATCTCTTATTCTATGTGCGCCTTGAGGAATTCGTGTAGTTTTTTTTGAAGTCCACAGGTAGAAAATCGAACGTTTCTAAGACACCTTCATCCAATATGAATTCGTCTACCATATTTATGTGTCAGCAACTACCTATCGCCTCTACCTTTTGCTCGGTGATGCATCCCATATAGACAAAACATATCTTTTGAAGATATTAAAAATATCCTTTATTGGATAAAGGATATTTTTTGAACATACAAATATACGAACAAAATATTTCTAGTACCTTTTTTGAACATTTTGTGGGTACAAAATCGATATTTTTTAAATGTTTGCAGGATATTTTGCCAAATATTTTAGGGACATTTTTGAAACCTTTAGAAATGTGTTTTGAACTTCACCATAAGAACCAAAAAAATGTGGACATTTAAAACTTTTGTAAAGAATATTTTGAACTAACATGATATTCTGTAAAATATTTCAAGAAGGTTATTAAAATATCCAAATATATTTATGCCCATACCATATTTTCTGGTATATATTAAGTACATTTTTAAAATATAATTTAGGAATTATTGAATACATAAAAATCGACAAAATATTATTAAAATATTTTTTGAAGCATATTATTTCATAAAATACATATTTGTAAAACATTTTTGAATTATCTTCAAGACATTTTGCAATATTTTTAGGGTTAATAAAACGACATTTTGAAAATATTCTACCTATTATATTGAACTTCATTAAACATAGGTACACATATTATGTACTTATAAAAAAATAAAAAATTGATTCTTCAATAGGTAGGTATATGAAATGTATGTATGTATTGTACATTCAAGCTCCTTCTTCTCCCCTGGTATCAGCATCAGCATTATTTTCTACTTCTTCTTTTTTTCTAAAATAAATAAATATACATACATAAATGCCATTATACTTCATTTAGCAAAAAAGCAACAAGTTATTATATTAAATTAAAATAAGTGAAATGTGCATCAAAATAATAATTTGTGGTTTATCTTTATCAAGACTAGAAATTTGGGCCTATACATATACCAGGGTTACTATAATAAAGACCTGTCAATTATTCCAGAAAACTCAGGTGCAATTTTAACAAATTTGGCAGCATTGGCAATGCATTTTTTAAATTCAGTATATGCATATACCTTTTGGAACAGAATTTTTACAACATACCTAACTCTTGGGGTTTTGGAATAAATTTAGATTTTTCACTAAAATAAGTGGGGGCAGTCAATTGAAGAAAAATTAACTGTTGTGTTTCCTTTAAAATAAAATAAGTTAATGTACCTAAAGTAAAAGTGCGAAACTCTGGCCACCCTACCCCTGCTAAAAGAATTTGTGAATTCAGCGCATCTATAAACTACCCCAGTAGAAAATATTTTAAGAATTGCACTTTGTAATTTCTGAGACAATTCACTTTTCCATTAGTTTGTAATCCTGTCATTATATACTAAAATGACTTACTTTTTTGTACGTTCCTTGGCCCTAACAAGAAATCCTTTGATGTATTTTATTATTTCGTCGTCCTGAGCTAGTTGTGTCCGTTGATTCCCGCGTACTGCTTCTGAAACCAAACAAATTATTTTAGTGTTTTTCACAAAAATATTGCAAGTGTTGTGTAACAGAAGTAAAATATAATTTTTTTTCTAGTCCTTATTGCAAGAGGCCTAGAATATTATTAGATACTTACTGAAAATTACATTGGCTAATTTTAACTCTTTGAACTTTTTTTTTCCTTTCTGTCCCTCCCAACTATACTCCATTGCTACTTCATTCGTTAATACATGGTATAGAATGCGCGTTGTCATAACTTTTACACTCGATCCTCCTAAGCGAGTAAGAAGTTTTACCTAAAAAACATAACGCATTAATCACTCTGTATATATAATTATACAGGGTGGCCAACTCTTGAGGGGGCCACCCTGTAAAGTCTCTATTTATTGCGCGATTTCAATTATTTTTTTTTTAAATTGTAGAGCTTGGTAAACTTTATTTTTGAAGAAGAAAGCTCCACATTCCTACAAATACTATGACCTCCACCTCAGATTTTATGCGTGAAATTCTGAGAATTCATATTAGCGATTTTTGTAGAAAAAATCTGTGCGCGCCACTGTTTTCGCCATCCCCAAAAACCCCTATAATCCATTTTTTCAAGCAAAAAACAAAAATTTTTTAATTTACTTTTCTCGACTTTTTCTAATAAATTCTTCATTTCTGACCAATATTTTTGAAAAAAAATGGTAAAATATTATTTATTTTTTTTGCTTGAAAATATGGTTTAAGGGGTTTTTGGGGATGGCAAAAACAGTGGACTGCACAGATTTTTTCTAAAAAAATCGCTAATATGAATTCTCAAAATTTCACGCATAAAAACTGAGGTAGAGGCCATAGTCTTTGTAAGAATGTGGACCTTTCTTCTTGAAAAATGAAGTTTATCAAGCTCTACAATTTAAAAAAAAAATTATTGAAATCGCGCAATAAATAAAGATTTCACAGGGTGACCCACTCAAAAATGGGTCACACTGTATGTATATAAAGATCACTCACCAAAGAAGTACAATTATTATCTGATTTCAGAAACTCCTCCAATTCTTCCATTTGTAGAGAATGTGATAGAGGAAATGTGATGTCAATCAATACATTTTCATCATTTTCCAGAATTTCTTGTCCATTATTATCAATTTTCTTTCCAAGCTTCTTTAAAAGCTTCGCTTGGGTATCTAGCCTGTCTTGGATTGAATACAGCTGTCTCAACACCAAGCGTTTAAATGCTAAAAGCAAATATATATATTTTAACCCTCGTTTTAACCACCGAACATTTAGAGACTATCCAAAGTGTTTTGAAAAGTTCATTTCCACATGTGCCTCATTCTCGTTTGAAAAATTGAATTTTTGGTCTTTTTGAACACACTGTTTACGAACTTCTGGCACTTACAGTTACTTTTTACTTTCAAAAATAAAACAGTTTTAAATATATAACCACAAACCCTGTGCAGGCGTAATACTAACTATTTTTTCCATCCATATCCATCAGAGGTGCTGAATGAGTGGAACTACCTGACGGACTGCCATTAATTTCTAGAAGAAAAATTATTAATATTTCAGTATCATATAGTAATATTTCAAAGAGCTTCGGTTACTTTTAAGAAGCAAACTAAATATTTACGTTTTTAAAATCGTGATTATAGCAGTGTTTGTAATTTTTGTGTAGATGCTAGAGGATTTTTGTGGCATTCAAGAGGTCTCAGGTTTAAATCCTAGTTGAGTCCAATGTTTCATTGATTTTTAATTATCATGTCTGCTATGCCAAAAAAATCCTTCTTTTATCTACCTTTACGTTTTTGTCCGATATTCGTTCTACTCCCCCACTTAGATCCTGGCCGAATGTTTTCTGAAAATAATAAACTCCAATTGGTACTTGTATCCTAATTTGATGCAGTCAAATTTGCAAAAAGTAGGTGAAACGCTTATATTTTAAAGCACTGACAAGAGCAGAAAAATAAAAGCAAAATGCAAAATTTTGAGTCTTATTTAAACACAGACATACCATTTACATCAAGGGAAACTTGTGATGCACCGCTTTTTTTGGTCAAAACTGATTGATCTAAAACCAATGATAGACATATACTCATAAATAATAGCATAAACCAAGTTAATCTTACTTTTTTCGATGTTAGGGAACCTGGGGGGTTTTTTGATTAATGATGTATCTTCGTTTTCTGTGACACTGGAGGCTGAAGATCTCAGGTTATACCCTGATGATTCACGATTGTGTTTTGCTAAGAAATAAAAAAAAGGAAAATTATTACTGAAAACAACAAATATTTATTAAAGTTACCTTTGGTTTTTGTTTCTGTGCCACTAGAAATTTCTGACGAGCTTTCTGATACATATTTCGGTGGTTTTACTCTCTTTCTCTTTTTTAAAACTGCCTCGTCATCATTAGTTGAAGTCAAAATGTCAGTATTCTGAGCCTTAGAAGCTTTTTTATTGGCTTTTTCGAAAGTATCTAAAAAAAGTAAACATTAACTATTAAGTAAAAGTACAAATTTTGTTTTTGTTGTTTATTACCATATTTTCCCAAAATTCTCATTCGATATGCAACCCAATCCGATTGTGGATCTACAAGATTTTTAATAGCCTCTGCAGTTTGATCCTTTGTCAAGTTTCTGGGCCAGTAACATTTATTATTTTTTTCTATGATCCATGAATATGGAACGACTTCCACAGCATTTTCTTCATCAAAATTCACCACAGCCCACATGTTGCTGGTGGGCTACTTGACTATTTCCTTCGAGTTCTTCAGAAAATGTACAATATACAAAATATTTTTATCAAGATTTTTATTCAATTTTTTGCTGAGTATGGATTAATGGATATGAAATGTATCGATTGTTCTTATAGGGAATTAGAAATACTTTTGCAAAAATGGAGGACGTTAAATACATCTTTAGTTCACCACCAATTACATTTCGATCAAGGCAATAAATACCAAATTTTATTAAATCACAGGGTATTTTTGAAAAAGATCTTTTTTCTAGAAATTCAACACCCAAAAAAACAACAGTATTACGACTAGAACAAAAATTTTTAACCTCCACTATTTCTCCAGTTTTTAGCATTACATATTTATCAGCTTCATTATTTATGTCAATAACAAAATTTGGAAAAACGACTTTTCGAAATTGGGGATTTGTCGTATGTGCAATCAGAGGACCAGAATTATGCTCTTTTTCAAATTGTAGACTTGCATTTATATGGCTAGCTTCTTCTGAGATATTTAATTTTTTATCATTCCATTCTTCAAAAGTTCTTAATATAACTTGCTGCAAAAACTTATCTGTTTTGCGTAATTTTTTTGTTATTTGTTTCATGTGATTTTCAAATTTGAAAGCACTAAATTTATCTAGTGGTCCAAATAATTTTACATCATCCGTAAGATGTAACAAATTGTGCACATTGTAAGATGCAAAACCATTAACTGGTGTGAAACTAGCAGCCGCATTACAGCAGCCAAAGTGTGAAGTTGGCAGCCAGTTACAGCAGCCAAAATGTGAAGTTAGCAGCCTGTTTTAGCAGCCATTTTTAAGACAACATGGATAATGTCATAACTAAATTTTAAACTTTTGTTTCGAAAAATATAATTTTTTCTCCATTCGCCTGCGTGATTATAAAGACGCAGAAGAATCGAAAAAAAAAATGTAGGTCGTGAAAAATGGAGTTCCGCGATTAAACTTGGTAGTATCATTGACGATGTCCTAAAGTACTCCTATACCGAGTCTCTCATCTCCTTACCCCGTCTGACATGGAGAAAACG
The DNA here is from genome assembly GCA_917834065.1 of Ceutorhynchus assimilis. Taxonomy (NCBI): domain Eukaryota; kingdom Metazoa; phylum Arthropoda; class Insecta; order Coleoptera; family Curculionidae; genus Ceutorhynchus; species Ceutorhynchus assimilis. Next base: position 24,540,799 of record OU892285.1, on the reverse strand, counting down.
GGACATAATGGAAAAATCGATAAAAAATCAAAAGTCACTTTCAAAAATGGTGTTCCGCGATTAAACTTGGTAGTATTATTGATGATGTCCTGAAGAACTCCTATACCGAGGCTCATCTCCTTAGGCCCCGTCTAACATGGACAAAACGGGACATAATGGAAATATCGATAAAAAATCAAAAGTCACTTTCAAAAATGGTGTTCCGCGATTAAAATTGGCAGTATCATTGATGATGTCCTGAAGAACTCCTATACCGAGTCTCATCTCCTTAGGCCCCGTCTAACATGGAGAAAACGGGACATAATGGAAATATCGATAAAAAATCAAAAGTTACTTTCAAAAATGGAGTTCCGCGATTAAAGTTGGCAGTATCCCTGATGATGTCTTAAAAAATCGCGGAACACCATTTTTGAAAGTGACTTTTGATTTTTTATCGATTTTTCCATTATGTCCCGTTTTGTCCATGTTAGACGGGGCCTAAGGAGATGAGCCTCGGTATAGGAGTTCTTCAGGACATCATCAATAATACTACCAAGTTTAATCGCGGAACACCATTTTTGAAAGTGACTTTTGATTTTTTATCGATATTTCCATTATGTCCCGTTTTCTCCATGTCAGACGGGGCCTAAGGAGATGAGACTCGGTATAGGAGTTCTTCAGGACATCATCAATGATACTACCAAGTTTAATCGCGGAACACCATTTTTGAAAGTGACTTTTGATTTTTTATCGATTTTTCCATTATGTCCCGTTTTCTCCATGTCAGACGGGGCCTAAGGAGATGAGACTCGGTATAGGAGTTCTTTAGGACATCATCAATGATACTGCCAAGTTTAATCGCGGAACATTATTTTTGAAAGTGACTTTTGATTTTTTATCGATTTTTCCATTATGTCCCAGTTTCTCCATGTCAGACGGGGCCTAAGGAGATGAGACTCGGTATAGGAGTTCTTTAGGACATCATCAATGATACTGCCAAGTTTAATCGCGGAACACCATTTTTGAAAGTGACATTTGATTTTTTATCGATTTTTCCATTATGTCCCGTTTTGTCCATGTTAGACAGGGCCTAAGGAGATGAGACTCGGTATAGGAGTTCCTTACGACATCATCAATGATACTACCAAGTTTAATCGCGGAACACCATTTTTGAAAGTGACTTTTCATTTTCTATGTATTTTTCCATTATGTCCCGTTTTGTCCATGTTAGACGGGGCCTAAGGAGATGCGACTCAGCATAGATGTTCTTTAGGACATCATCAATGATACTGCCAAGTTTAATCGCGGAACACCATTTTTGAAAGTGACTTTTGATTTTTTATCGATTTTTCCATTATGTCCCGTTTTGTCCATGTTAGACAGGGCCTAAGGAGATGAGACTCGGTATAGGAGTTCTTTACGACATCATCAATGATACTACCAAGTTTAATCGCGGAAAACCATTTTTGAAAGTGACTTTTGATTTTTTATCGATTTTTCCATTATGTCCCGTTTTGTCCATGTTAGACGGGGCCTAAGGAGATGAGCCTCGGTATAGGAGTTCTTCAGGACATCATCAATGATATTGCCAAGTTTAATCGCGGAACACCATTTTTGAAAGTGACTTTTGAGTTTTTATCGATTTTTCCATTATGTCCCGTTTTCTACATGTCAGACGGGGCCTAAGGAGATGAGACTCGGTATAGGAGTTCTTTAGGACATCATCAATGATACTGCCAAGTTTAATCGCGGAACACCATTTTTGAAAGTGACTTTTGATTTTCTATCGATTTTTCCATTATGTCCCGTTTTGTCCATGTTAGACGGGGCCTAAGGAGATGCGACTCAGCATAGATGTTCTTTAGGACATCATCAATGATACTGCCAAGTTTAATCGCGGAACACCATTTTTGAAAGTGACTTTTGATTTTTTATCGATATTTCCATTATGTCCCGTTTTCTCCATGTCAGACGGGGCCTAAGGAGATGAGACTCGGTATAGGAGTTCTTCAGGATATCATCAATGATACTGCCAAGTTTAATCGCGGAACACCATTTTCGAAAGTGACTTTTGATTTTTTATCGATTTTTCCATTATGTCCCGTTTTCTCCATGTCAGACAGGGCCTGAGGAGATGAGGTATAGGAGTTCTTTACGACATCATCAATGATACTACCAAGTTTAATCGCGGAACACCATTTTTGAAAGTTACTTTTGATTTTTTATCGATTTTTCCATTATGTCCCGTTTTGTCCATGTTAGACAGGGCCTGAGGAGATGAGGTATAGGAGTTCTTTACGACATCATCAATGATACTACCAAGTTTAATCGCGGAACACCATTTTTGAAAGTTACTTTTGATTTTTTATCGATTTTTCCATTATGTCCCGTTTTGTCCATGTTAGACGGGGCCTAAGGAGATGAGACTCGGTATAGGAGTTCTTTAGGACATCATCAATGATATTGCCAAGTTTAATCGCGGAACACCATTTTTGAAAGTGACTTTTGATTTTTTATCGATTTTTCCATTATGTCCCGTTTTGTCCATGTTAGACGGGGCCTAAGGAGATGAGACTCGGTATAGGAGTTCTTCAGGACATCATCAATGATACTGCCAAGTTTAATCGCGGAACACCATTTTTGAAAGTGACTTTTGAGTTTTTATCGATTTTTCCATTATGTCCCGTTTTCTCCATGTCAGACGGGGCCTAAGGAGATGAGACTCGGTATAGGAGTTCTTTAGGACATCATCAATGATACTGCCAAGTTTAATCGCGGAACACCATTTTTGAAAGTGACTTTTGATTTTTTATCGATTTTTCCATTATGTCCCGTTTTGTCCATGTTAGACGGGGCCTAAGGAGATGAGCCTCGGTATAGGAGTTCTTCAGGACATCATCAATAATACTACCAAGTTTAATCGCGGAACACCATTTTTGAAAGTGACTTTTGATTTTTTATCGATATTTCCATTATGTCCCGTTTTCTCCATGTCAGACGGGGCCTAAGGAGATGAGACTCGGTATAGGAGTTCTTCAGGACATCATCAATGATACTACCAAGTTTAATCGCGGAACACCATTTTTGAAAGTGACTTTTGATTTTTTATCGATTTTTCCATTATGTCCCGTTTTCTCCATGTCAGACGGGGCCTAAGGAGATGAGACTCGGTATAGGAGTTCTTTAGGACATCATCAATGATACTGCCAAGTTTAATCGCGGAACATTATTTTTGAAAGTGACTTTTGATTTTTTATCGATTTTTCCATTATGTCCCAGTTTCTCCATGTCAGACGGGGCCTAAGGAGATGAGACTCGGTATAGGAGTTCTTTAGGACATCATCAATGATACTGCCAAGTTTAATCGCGGAACACCATTTTTGAAAGTGACTTTTGATTTTTTATCGATTTTTCCATTATGTCCCGTTTTGTCCATGTTAGACAGGGCCTAAGGAGATGAGACTCGGTATAGGAGTTCCTTACGACATCATCAATGATACTACCAAGTTTAATCGCGGAACACCATTTTTGAAAGTGACTTTTCATTTTCTATCGATTTTTCCATTATGTCCCGTTTTGTCCATGTTAGACGGGGCCTAAGGAGATGCGACTCAGCATAGATGTTCTTTAGGACATCATCAATGATACTGCCAAGTTTAATCGCGGAACACCATTTTTGAAACTGACTTTTGATTTTTTATCGATTTTTCCATTATGTCCCGTTTTGTCCATGTTAGACAGGGCCTAAGGAGATGAGACTCGGTATAGGAGTTCTTTACGACATCATCAATGATACTACCAAGTTTAATCGCGGAAAACCATTTTTGAAAGTGACTTTTGATTTTTTATCGATTTTTCCATTATGTCCCGTTTTGTCCATGTTAGACGGGGCCTAAGGAGATGAGCCTCGGTATAGGAGTTCTTCAGGACATCATCAATAATACTACCAAGTTTAATCGCGGAACACCATTTTTGAAAGTGACTTTTGAGTTTTTATCGATTTTTCCATTATGTCCCGTTTTCTCCATGTCAGACGGGGCCTAAGGAGATGAGACTCGGTATAGGAGTTCTTTAGGACATCATCAATGATATTGCCAAGTTTAATCGCGGAACACCATTTTTGAAAGTGACTTTTGAGTTTTTATCGATTTTTCCATTATGTCCCGTTTTCTCCATGTCAGACGGGGCCTAAGGAGATGAGACTCGGTATAGGAGTTCTTTAGGACATCATCAATGATACTGCCAAGTTTAATCGCGGAACACCATTTTTGAAAGTGACTTTTGATTTTCTATCGATTTTTCCATTATGTCCCGTTTTGTCCATGTTAGACGGGGCCTAAGGAGATGCGACTCAGCATAGATGTTCTTTAGGACATCATCAATGATACTGCTAAGTTTAATCGCGGAACACCATTTTTGAAAGTGACTTTTGATTTTTTATCGGTTTTTTCATTATGTCCCGTTTTCTCCATGTCAGACGGGGCCTAAGGAGATGCGACTCAGCATAGATGTTTTTTAGGACATCATCAATGATACTGCCAAGTTTAATCGCGGAACACCATTTTTGAAAGTGACTTTTGATTTTTTATCGATTTTTCCTTTATGTCCCGTTTTGTCCATGTTAGACAGGGCCTGAGGAGATGAGGTATAGGAGTTCTTTGCGACATCATCAATGATACTACCAAGTTTAATCGCGGAACACCATTTTTGAAAGTTACTTTTGATTTTTTATCGATTTTTCCATTATGTCCCGTTTTGTCCATGTTAGACGGGGCCTAAGGAGATGAGACTCGGTATAGGAGTTCTTTAGGACATCATCAATGATACTGCCAAGTTTAATCGCGGAACACCATTTTTGAAAGTGACTTTTGATTTTTTATCGATTTTTCCATTATGTCCCGTTTTGTCCATGTTAGACGGGGCCTAAGGAGATGAGACTCGGTATAGGAGTTCTTCAGGACATCATCAATGATACTGCCAAGTTTAATCGCGGAACACCATTTTTGAAAGTGACTTTTGAGTTTTTATCGATTTTTCCATTATGTCCCGTTTTCTCCATGTCAGACGGGGCCTAAGGAGATGAGACTCGGTATAGGAGTTCTTTAGGACATCATCAATGATACTGCCAAGTTTAATCGCGGAACACCATTTTTGAAAGTGACTTTTGTTTTTTTATCGATTTTTCCATTATGTCCCGTTTTGTCCATGTTAGACAGGGCCTAAGGAGATGAGACTCGGTATAGGAGTTCTTTACGACATCATCAATGATACTACCAAGTTTAATCGCGGAACACCATTTTTGAAAGTGCTTTTGATTTTTTATCGATTTTTCCATTATGTCCCGTTTTGTCCATGTTAGACGGGGCCTAAGGAGATGAGCCTCGGTATAGGAGTTCTTCAGGACATCATCAATGATACTGCCAAGTTTAATCGCGGAACACCATTTTTGAAAGTGACTTTTGATTTTTTATCGATATTTCCATTATGTCCCGTTTTGTCCATGTTAGACGGGGCCTAAGGAGATGCGACTCAGCATAGATGTTCTTTAGGACATCATCAATGATACTGCTAAGTTTAATCGCGGAACACCATTTTTGAAAGTGACTTTTGATTTTTTATCGATTTTTCCATTATGTCCCGTTTTCTCCATGTCAGACGGGGCCCAAGGAGATGAGACTCGGTATAGGAGTTCTTCAGGACATCATCAATGATACTGCCAAGTTTAATCGCGGAACACCATTTTTGAAAGTGACTTTTGAGTTTTATCGATTTTTCCATTATGTCCCGTTTTGTCCATGTTAGACGGGGCCTAAGGAGATGAGCCTCGGTATAGGAGTTCTTCAGGACATCATCAATGATACTGCCAAGTTTAATCGCGGAACACCATTTTTGAAAGTGACTTTTGAGTTTTTATCGATTTTTCCATTATGTCCCGTTTTGTCCATGTTAGACGGGGCCTAAGGAAATGCGACTCAGCATAGATGTTCTTTAGGACATCATCAATGATACTGCCAAGTTTAATCGCGGAACACCATTTTTGAAAGTGACTTTTGATTTTTTATCGATTTTTCCATTATGTCCCGTTTTGTCCATGTTAGACAGGGCCTAAGGAGATGAGACTCGGTATAGGAGTTCTTTACGACATCATCAATGATACTACCAAGTTTAATCGCGGAACACCATTTTTGAAAGTGCTTTTGATTTTTTATCGATTTTTCCATTATGTCCCGTTTTGTCCATGTTAGACGGGGCCTAAGGAGATGAGCCTCGGTATAGGAGTTCTTCAGGACATCATCAATGATACTGCCAAGTTTAATCGCGGAACACCATTTTTGAAAGTGACTTTTGAGTTTTTATCGATTTTTCCATTATGTCCCGTTTTCTCCATGTCAGACGGGGCCTAAGGAGATGAGACTCGGTATAGGAGTTCTCTAGGACATCATCAATGATACTGCCAAGTTTAATCGCGGAACACCATTTTTGAAAGTGACTTTTGATTTTTTATCGATTTTTTCATTATGTCCCGTTTTCTCCATGTCAGACGGGGCCTAAGGAGATGAGACTCGGTATAGGAGTTCTTCAGGACATCATCAATGATACTGCCAAGTTTAATCGCGGAACACCATTTTGGAAAGTGACTTTTGATTTTTTATCGATTTTTCCATTATGTCCCGTTTTCTCCATGTCAGACGGGGCCTAAGGAGATGAGACTCGGTATAGGAGTTCTTTAGGACATCATGAATGATACTGCCAAGTTTAATCGCGGAACACCATTTTTGAAAGTGACTTTTGATTTTTTATCGATTTTTCCATTATGTCCCGGTTTCTCCATGTCAGACGGGCCTAAGGAGATGAGACTCGGTATAGGAGTTCTTTAGGACATCATCAATGATACTGCCAAGTTTAATCGCGGAACACCATTTTTGAAAGTGACTTTTGATTTTTTATCGATTTTTCCATTATGTCCCGTTTTCTCCATGTCAGACGGGGTCTAAGGAGATGAGACTCGGTATAGATGTTCTTTAGGACATCATCAATGATACTGACAAGTTTAATCGCGGAACACCATTTTTGAAAGTGACTTTCGATTTTTTATCGATTTTTCCATTATGTCCCGTTTTCTCCATGTCAGACGGGGCCTAAGGAGATGAGACTCGGTATAGGAGTTCTTTAGGACATCATCAATGATACTGCCAAGTTTAATCGCGGAACCCATTTTTGAAAGTGAATCTTGATTTTTTATCGATTTTTCCATTATGTCCCGTTTTCTCCATGTTAGACGAGGCCTAAGGAAATGAGACTCGGTATAGATGTTCTTTAGAACATCGTCAATGATACTACCAAGGTTAATCGCGAAACTCCATTTTTCACGACCTACATTTTTTTTTTCGATTCTTCTGCGTCTTATAATCACGCAGGCGAATGGAGAAAAAATTATATTTTTCGAAACAAAAGTTTAAAATTTAGTTATGACATTATCCATGTTGTCTTAAAAATGGCTGCTAAAACAGGCTGCTAACTTCACATTTTGGCTGCTGTAACTGGCTGCCAACTTCACACTTTGGCTGCTGTAATGCGGCTGCTAGTTTCACACCGATAAACCATTACCATAAATAGACACACTATTTTTTATAAAACATTCTAAAAGTTGATGGGCATAATTTACCAAATCATTATTTTTACAGTAGATTTCAGAGGACAAAATGTAAGCTGCTACATGTAACAGCAAAAAATTTTGATACATATTTTGTGGTAAAATATTTTTGAAAACTACTGGACCCAAATAAAGTATAAAATGTCTAAATTCTGTAGCTTTATAGCGTCTACATTCTAAAACAGATCTAGGCTTCCTAGGAAGTTCCTTGGGTACATATTTTCGTATTTTTTCAAGATGTTGGCAGAGAAGATCTGTTTTTCTCCATGGTAACTTGTATGGAGGACTTCCAAAAATAAATCCGTATTTTTTGTGGGCCAGCAGTCGCTTCATCACGCCCAAACACAAACTGTGCATGTAATCTACTGGAATATTTTCCACAATGTTAAAATTAGGAATTTGCTCAATAATTGTGTAATTTAGGTGATAGTCCTCATCTTCTTTGGACCTAAAACTTTCATCGGTTCTCTTAGTAAAGTTGATGTCAGGGAAACACACTTTTCTGTCAATGTAATGTCCTTCTTGCGTGCACTTATTACATGAAGAATATCCGGAATGCATTTTAACGTTCAAAATATAACTTTTGGCTGGAGCATCGCAAATTATATTTTTAATTTTAAAAGGTAGGTGCATTCTGTTGAAGGAAATACCATTTTCAATCAAATGTTTAGCTTCATTAACAAATTGTAAGAGATATTCATTTGAATTGTTGGGCTTTTTGGATCCATGATATAAACCAATAATCATAACTTGATTTTCTAGTTCTTTATATGAGTCTATTGTGAACAAAATAGGCCAGAAACTACTATTAGAGCTTTTACTTAAAGGCAATCCGTCTATATGGCAGGATATATCTATCGATGTGGAAGCGTCTATTTTGAAATTAATAGTTGATAATAATTTTATTATGTTATTTTGAATTCCAAAATGATAATAATGGCCTGGAGAAATTTCTTGAATATTCACTTGTCGAGGAGTTCTTAGAAGCGTTCTAGCATGGAGTGGTAAACAGCTCGATAAAGAAGGCTCTTCTTTTAATATATGTAAGAGTTTGTCAAGTGCTTTATGACTAATATTTTCTTCTAATGCCCAATGTGTTAGTTTTGACTTGAAGTCTGGGCTTTGACTTATATTTTGTACTGGCTCTATGATTTTGGTAACATTATTTGCAGCTGCTGTAGGAACTTGATAATCAAAGGCTTCGGAATCATAATTGACAAAACTAATGCTTGATGAAGCATTTGATTCTGGGCTTGTTGGTGGATTGGGGTCTGGGCTTGCTGGGGCATTTAAATCTAGACTTGCTTGTGTATCTAAGTCTGGGTCTGGTCTTAATACATTATCGGTTGAATTCAGACAGTCAGACGCTCTCACACTTGGCGCTTGGTTGGTTACTGAATTAGACAAGATTACTGATACTGAACTGAAATTTCTTAAAGTCTCTTCCACTTTTCTAGTCAACCTTTTCCTTTTTAAGGACAACCTTTTTTCAGTATCGTTTTTTTTTTGCATGGTAATTGCCAAAGTATCTAAAAATTTTCACCAATTAACTGTAATGTGTATTTTTTCCCAAGATAGATTTTGACCTAGGCAACTTTGGAACATAAACAATGCCGTTATTGGGTTGGTTGCAAATGTAAAAGGATTCCTCAACTACAGGGAGTGCAGGGACATAGCATTTTGCGACCAATCAGGGCCAAGCGGTATTGTTTATGTTATCAATTTTGTCAATGTCAAAATCTATTTTGGGAAAAAGAAAAAATACAGTTTAGATATCTTCTACTTTTAATTTATATTGAAAATAATCAGTTTTGACCTCGTCACAACAATGCATTTTAAGGTTATTGAAAGTTGTAGGTTGGAGTACTCATTACTTTATTTTTATGTCTAAAAATAGACATAAAAAACTAACTTACCCCAACTATTCTTAAAAAAGACACGTTTCCTTAGACCACAGTCAAATATACAAGACTCTGATAATCTGAAATAAGGCCAAAATTCAAAGATCTTAAAATTATTAAACAAAAGATGTCGTTTAGCAATAATGATAATGTTCGTTTTTGCTCTATAATGAATAATGCCTGCTTATACCACAAAATTAAGCCAAGAATATAATATTACTAACAACTGAATTTAAAAGGGTTAGGTTTTTACAAGGCAGGCAATGGGGCCTGCCGCCTTCCTCGGCGTGAAATAAAAATATGGGTATTCGAAATTTATATACCTATACAAAAAATTATTGGGTAATTATAGAGTACCTAACTTACCTTAGGTGATGTTCTAAACTAAGATCTCGATCTCGGACAATACAACACAACACAATCGGAATCGAGACACAACGCACAAAATTTTTTCACGAGCCCAAAGAAACAAATGAAACAATGAAACAAAATGGAGTCTCCCATTCCATTTGCCTATTTCGTCGTCGCGATCCATCAATTCGACCGTTCCTCGCGTCGGTCTGGCGGGTGGCGGATGGTACAGCGCAGGCGCTTGCTGCGTTGTCAGCCAAGCCAGCGCCGCTCACGGACACGGACCAAAGCTTTAATTTTGAACTTTGGCATATTACAATAGTTGAGTTCGTTTATTCGCTCGAAGAGTAGAGCGTGTGGAATGTGACAGCCAGCTGTTTGCGCCAGCCTACCTATTTTCACGTGTGAAATCACGTGACATCTGTCAAATTCCACACGCTCTACACTTCGAGCGAATAAACGAACGCGACTAATAATTAATTATCAATTATCTATTCTTAAAAATAGGTATTAAGCGGCAGACAAAATTATTACATAAAAATAAAGAAAAAATAAACCCCTAATGATGGATGGCATGGCGGTTAAAAAAATCTAAATATTGTTAAAACCTAGAGTAAAAACATTTTAAAAATATTTTTGAAAACATGATAGAAAATGTTTTTTATACTTTATTTTTACAATATTCAAAAAAGATCTACTAAAAAATATTTTCTGTAGATGCTATTTTAATGTTCAGAAAATATACATTGGAAAATATTTTATTACTTGTGTTTTTCGAACAACAACGTTTTTCTGAGTAGGTTTTAAAAATATTTTATAAACATTTTCAAAGTAATATCTGGTTTCAAATCTTTTTTGGATCTCCTCAAAATCTATTTTCACTATGTTCAAAAAATATTTAGGGCTGGACCAAAAAAAAATATTCAAAAAATATAATTGTCTATATGGGATATCCCCTACAGTAGATTCTTCAAAAACTCTTAGTGCCGGTACTTTTGCTGTCATTTGACAGCCGTTAAAAATAATCAGGGCTTAGAATGTGCTCTAACCACATAATACTTTATAGACCTTGGCCCATGCAAAACTTTGACAACGTATCAAATTCGTTAATCGAGAGCAAAAGTACCGGCCCTTAGTATATCTGTTAAATGATTACCACTAAATCTTTAAAAACAAAAAATAGTTTTAATTGAAAAGTTTACTTTTATTAAATTTTGAATTATAGCCTGATATCTGAATGTATTTTCACCTGTACGTGTCCTGGAAATCTTGTTATTTGTAAATAATTGTTCGGCATCTTTTTCTGTTAATTCCGCAGCAGACTTTCAACTATTTGCACTGCTTTTTTGAAAGTTATAAGTCAGTACCTACAGATAAAAACAAAAATATTTAAAATAAATAAATCCAGAGCCAGCAATCAATGAAATTACGGCGTTACGACACAAAATCCGTCAAACAGGAAACAAAATCAACTAAAAAAAAGGAACTGCTATCAAACAAAAAAGAAGAGATGAAAAATTATTATTACGGCTTTCTTTATTTTGTGTTCGATCGTCTCAATTCCTATTGTTTGAATATCACTCTCGTTTCAATACCGTCGTATAACGTTGCATAATTAAGTTGTCACCGGATATCCCTTTTGAAATATTTACTTAACATGTAAATTCTCCCCTGGATTTCGACGTCTTTTTTGAAAGAAGCTTTAGGTGTCGTTCTACCTGAATTGAATGTTTCCATTTTTATTCTGCTGGAAATAAAAAATATTACGTAGGTACATAATATTTGAATTCGGCAAGATTTTTGCTTAGCGATTTTGAGTTTATATGGCAAAGAAAAAAAAGATCAAGAAACGTATCATATGTATAATTTTCAGGCGGATAGAAGAAGGTTATTGACAGCATTGTGGCATATTTCTATGGTATGGAAATTTGCAATCGATTCGGTAGAAATGACTAGCCTGAAGACTTTGTAAAACATTTTCCTCCAAAACCATCAGAATAGACAAATCAGAAAAATATAAACACTTACCGTACGTACAAAACAGGAAACTGGAATTCTAGGGAAAGCTACACTATTTTTAGCGATTCATTTAGACACTTTTCCACGAACTAGAGTAGGTATAATTCACAAAATAATCTTTTTTTTTTTAATTATGATCTGTTTTTATTCCTTTACAATAGTTGTGATTTTTCTGGAATAGAATTGTAGCTAGAAAGGTTTACTAACCGTCTTTTTGTCAGAAAACCATTTTTGAGAAAAAAAATCAGCTCTGGGACTCTGTGCTCTATAGAATTCTACAGCTCGCTTTCCATAGTAGAGAAAAGTTCGTTTCACCAGGGTTCATACTTGACCTTGAAACTTGAAAAAAAAAAGGTTGTCGTAGATTAATTCATATGACACATTCAATTTTTTTGACAAATAAGGGAGGATTTTCATGTCGAAATATGTCCGAAAAGTCTTCTATTTTGACATATTTATATACGATTATGTCAGAATAGAATGTTTTTCGGACATATTTCGTCGGAAAAACTGATGCATGAAAATCCTCCCTTAAAATGAATGACTTTTGGTTTAAGAACCGACGAACATTTTTGGCATTATTGATTTGTTTCAGTCAATTTTCATTTGTTAAACAAGGAAGGCAAATGCTGGTGGCAAGTACAAACCCTGGTGAAACAAACAATAGGGACATAAAGCTATTTGAAATGATTCGCCGGTATCGGTATCGGTATCCGTAACGCAACTAGATACGTTGACAAGCGAAAAGACTGTTAAAGCGCTCCCTGTTCCGGTAAACGTAAACGCATCTCATAACCTGCAAATTTTTGTCTCAAAACTCCGGCGTTTTATATCTAACCTTAAAATTGTTATTTTTTTTGCGATAGCGATACCGATACCGGCGAATTATTTCAAGTAGCTTTATGTCCCTAGTATCTCGGCCTCCGTATCGCTTCTGCACATGCGCAGTACGATACCGATACGGATACCGAGCAAAAAATACGGAAGCTTTATGTCCCTAGTATAGACTAAATCACGATAGAAAGTGAAGTTGACAGTTCGCGTTAAAATTTTTAGTAAACTTTTTCTTTAGGTTGTCAGCATGCGTTAGCGCTTCGATTCCGTCAGCTGGGATAAACGACAGGGTCGTATTTAGAAAAGTGATATACATTTCAGAATAAAAATTTATTTTCAATTTCTTTAAAGGAAGTTGAGTTATTAAAATCCAAAAATCCTAAAATAAGAGTCCAAAGTAAACACTTATAATAAGAGTAAACACTTAAATCCATACTAAAACCAGGTTTGAAACGCAACACCGAAACACAAAGGCACAGAACACTACATAAATAACCAAAAAACCGATTGCGAACAATTAAAAAAATAATGCAGAAAACGGCAAAAAATTGAAAGATTTCACACAAAAATTCGAAATTCAAAATTCAAAGACCCGAATCTGTTTTTTTTTATGTGTCAAATCAAAATGTCATGTATCATTATTTGATAGTTGTCAGAAAAAGGGACAGACCTGGGGATTTTATTTATTTTCAACTGGTGAAAATAACGGTCAAAATTCAAACTCTCTCGCTATTTTCAAAAGCGATAGTCGGCTGAAAGGGCACTCTGTGTCACTATCGACAACAGCTCGGCTACGTTCTCGGATCCTTGTATCATGCTACTAACCATTCGAAAAACGTAGTACAAATCTAGGGGAATTTCTAGGGAATTTTTATATGATTCCTAAGAAATGTCAATATTATTTATTGAATTGACTTATTTATTATTATTATTATTTGGTTTGCTTGTTTATACCATAACTATTTTTGCTTCCTGAAAGTTGAGTTTAAGTTTAAAAAGTATGCTTTGTTGCCCATTATGAATTTAAATAGCAATATTGTTGAAGAAGATGAGAAGCTTGAACATATTTGTCTGGAAAATATCCATTGATGAGTGATGCCCAACCACTCGCACAACCACCAACAACAGTGACTGTTTCAAAAAGAAGATGTTAGATTTGAAGAAATAATCGGGCAAAGCTATAATATTTATGTGGCTACAAACTATGTCAAGAGCAGAGCAATAGAGAAAGTATCAATAGCCATCAGGGTTCAGTTTTCTGTGACTCAAGACGAGAAAAATCTAATTGAAGCAGGATTTATGGGAAAAATTAATTTTCCAGGTGTGATTACTATCTCACGGCCGATGGAACCCACAGTGAGTGAAATTCTTAGACCACAAGAACCTTGGCTAATGACACCTAGAGAAAACACTGCTCCAGGAACTCCAGAGTTCAATTATAGTATAGCCAAAATCACATCCAAACTCGAAATTGTATCGGTGTGTTTGAACAAAGGGGTGTAAAACGCTTTAGTGCAACAAAAATTAACAAATTTTCTATAAAAATTAGTTGATATATCCTTTATACAGTTGGTTTTGTATCAATTTAAGTGCGGATATTGACGTTTTTTGCCGTAGTAAGCGAATATTCACATTCACAATTACTTACACATAACCAGTAGATATTAAACCAGTAGATATTATAACCAGTAGATATTGAACGAACTGTAACTCAAACTAACCAAAAGTATGCAAACTAACCCAAACTAACCCGTCCACGTAACGCGTGCGAGTCCTTGTATGTTGATATTGAATTTAAAGGTAATTTTTGGGCTCTCGGGAACGGGCTATAGGGCGTTTTCTGATCAAGTTCATTTTTGGTACACATATATAGGACGTCAAAAGAAATTTTTCCAAAAAAAATTTGACTTTGACTGTGATCTTGATCCTGACCTTGACCAGCAAATTCACATACCTAAATGGCAGTTTAACGTGCTGAAAACTTGTATAGTGTTGAAAGGCATCTCAAGTAACCTAAACACCGAGTTTTAGCCTTCAAGGTCATACACATTCAGAGATACGGCAACTCCGCATTCTCAGTTTGGGCTCTCGGGAACAGGGTAGAAGGCGTAGTCCGATTGAGTTCATTTTTGGTACACATATTTAGGCCGTAAAAGGTAACAGTTCAGTGAAGGTCCTTCAAAAAAAATATCATGCTTCTTCATTATAAATAGTTTAGTTTGATCCCAAAATATTGTTTTATGATCGAAAATGTTGGCGCAAATAACTATAAATTGGATTTTATAAATATTGAATGAATCCTCTTCTCGACTTTTGACACAGATCAATATATAATATCTATTCTTATCAGCTTAATATCACAATCGCTCTGTTTAGCAGATAAAAATTTAATAAACGTAAAAAGCATCATGTGGTAGATATTCGAATGAAGAGAAGAGCTAAGTGTTCAAACCATTTTTTGAAAAAAAAATTATTGAGTAATGATAAAGCGTATAATATCTACTGAACTTTTGAAATTGGTACACTTTAACCGACAATAACTGATGTGCTATATCGAAACTGATCAAAAATATGCAAACTAACCCGAACTTACCCGTCTTTGTACTGCCGTAAACCTATCTAATCGAGAATTACAAAATAATGCAAAACAACCCAAATTAACCCATTCTTGAAATGCATGCTAGTATCCTTGAACATTTTTATTTTATCTAGCTTGTCGCGCTTGGTATCCAATATCCAGTTTTAGATAAGTAATTAACATTCAATATCAGGATGTTTCCTATTAAAAGTGTCCAAATTGGCCCACCCTGTACATAATTTCAGCACGATAAATAGATATTTACGTGAATTTCACTGGTGAAGGTCACGGTCAAGTTCACGGCCAACGGCCAAGGTCAATTTTTTTTTGGGGAAATTTCTTTCAGCGGCCTTTATATGTACTTATACCAAAAATGAACTCGATTGGACTACGCCTTCTAGCCCATTCCCGAGAGCCCAAACTGAAAATGCGGGGTTGCCGTATCTCTGAATATGTATGACCTTGAAGGCTAAGACTCGGTGTGTGGGTTATTTATGATGCTCTTCGGCGCTATACATAATTTCAGCACGATAAATTGATATTTATGTGAATTTCACTGGTCAAGGTCACGGTCAAGGTCGCTGCTAAGGTCAATTTTTTCTTGGAAAAATTTCTTTCAGCGGCCTTTATATGTATACCAAAAATGAACTCAATCGGAGTATGCGTTCTACCCTGTTCCCGAGAGCCCTAATCATACCAATTTAAAAAACAAAGCCCGCTTCGCGCGCTGTGTTCTCAATCAGTACACTTATAACCAGTAGATACGAACTGTAACCAAAACTAACCAAAAATATGCAAACTAACCCAAGCTAACCCGTCCACGTAATGCGTACTAGTCTTATGCAAACTAACCCAAACTAACACACCTTTAAATTGAACCACTTTAATTTATAGATTTTTCTTGAAAACTAATATAATCCGCATATTTTTATATTGAAATCGGTCCAAAAAGGCTAACTACAACATCAGGAATGCATCTTATAAGAAACTACGTGTTGCACTAAAGCGTTTTACCACCGAACAAAGATTTGTGTGTACTTCAAAAGTGTTGAGGCATGCTCCAGAAAAAGTTGGGCGCTTTGTTATTGTTTGTGTTATTTTACATAATTGCTCGGAAGGGAGACTGAATGATCCCCGAACCTCATATCCGAAGGGATAACATTCAGGTACCGTTCCGAGGAACCATATAATGTAACGTTATGCAAGCAGGAGTCCAAGCAAGAAACAATTTGATTCATCGTCATTTTATGCACTGATTTTCTAAAATGTTATTATAAAGATTTTAACCATAATAGGTATGTGTTTTATTCCGGGTTTATCGCTTCTCACTCTCATGACAATCATGACGATGATATTATAATATTATTAATATAATCGGAAACCGGCGTCTGCTCGAAATAAACTAATGAAAATATTAAATAAATAAGAAATAAGAATGGAATAATTATTTCTCAATATAAATTTGGAATATCAACAACAACAATTTCGCAATTATTGTCAGTGTCATGAAGCTTCACAATGCACATGCGTCAGTAGTATTCGACACGTCTCGAAATGTAGAAATGAAATTATGAAATAAATCGCGTTTTGTCGATATTCTTGATGCACAGAGTGCCAACCATGTAGAATCTTGTCGACTGATAGAATTCTACATGACACAGAGTCCCGCTCCAGGGTTTTTCTTACAAAACCAAACTGGAGTAACATTTAAAAATGATAAATATGGAAAGTATAAAATAAATCGCGTTTTGCCGTTATTTTTGATGCACAGTAGTCCCGTTACGGTCATTATTTGAAAGCCCCTGTCTCAATCTTTGAGGGGCAGGTGTTTGAGTCTAGTTAGATTTAGTGTAGTGTGCTTCATTATAGTTACTTATGCACGAGCGGGCGGTAAATTCAACTTACCGCCCGTCTTTTTTAGGAGATAAATCAGCTGAAATTATTTATTATATTCACCCAAGAACTATACCTACCTACATATATTATTACCAAAATCGGTGTGGATCACCATGAAAAATAGGTATAAAAGTTGTTGATTTTTGGAAGATTTGCAAATACAGAAGTTGTCAATTTATTTCAGTGGAAACGCACCTTTATATAAAGTGGAAGACTGTTTATTTTTGAGGACAATGACCGCGTTCACCAGATACAAACAAACGTTGGTAAACGGTTTGTGATTGTTCTGCTGAACGCTACGTTGAATTTGTGTTAAAACCAAACATGTTTTGCAAACGGTCGCCATTTTTGCAAGCATAATTTCAGAGTGTTTATTATTTTCAACACTATGTTTTGTGTGGTGACCTGTCATTCAGAAGGTGACGTTCTATCATTGAAAAGTTGAATCGTTCAGCAGAATCAAGAGTTTACCCACATGCCAGGATTAAGGGGGGGCTAACGGGGCTGCAGCCCCGGGCCCCGCAGTCCAGTAGGGCCCCGGAGGGGCCCTACTTTCGAAATTGAGGCTTCTGCTGGTCAGGGGCCCGTGGGAAAACAATAAATATTAAAAGCACTAGTCTTTCGCGTCATGTTTCGCAAAATTTATTAAATTAAAAATAAATATAGAACAACAATGCAGAAGGAATGCCTGTCTCCATTAACATTGAATATTGATGTGCATAGAAAGAGAAGGAATTAGAATTACTGTTATACAAGAATTTGTTAGGTAAACTTAAGTTACCTAGGGAAAATAGTTATTTATGCAACAAGTGTGTAAAGTGAACCCTTTTTCACGAATGTGAATTTTGACGCATGAGCCGAAGGCGAGTGCGACAATCACATGAGTGAAAAGAGGTGCTTTACGCACGTATTGCATACAAAATTTTTCCTACTACCAATCAAATATGTGTAAAAAAATAAATTTAGACAAATTCTTCACGCACTAGTGCGTAAAGTATTTTCACTTTACGCACTAGTGCGTGAAGTAATTTACCAGAAAAATAGTAATTTGACAAGTCGACATCTGTCATTGTCATTACTTTACGCACTAGTGTGTGAAGTGAAATACTTTTACGCACTATAGTGCGTGAAGAGAAATTTTACGTCTTCTGAATAGTGCGTAAAGTGAGTACTTTACGCACGGTAGTAGAAAAAAGATATTTTGACATAATTTTGTAAAACATGTATATCCTATTCACAATCCGTAGTCCAAAGGTAAAGGTAAATTTATCACTTTTCACTATCAAATAGCACTGAAAGGTGATAAATTTGACCTTTACCTTTGGCTTTGGACATCGGATTATCAATAGATAATAGGTATAGCAGTGTCAGAAATATAGTTTTTTTTATATACAGGGTGTCCCACGCGGTTTTTCCCAAATGATAATTTCGGAACGCATCATCGTTTGTTCCACGGTATAATTTTTTATCATTTTCAACAAACATAGCATTGACGATTTTGTAATTCAATTTTCTAACGTAAAATGCCATAATATACCATGAGTTACATTTAATAAGATTCGAAAGTTGACGTCACTTGACCGAAATTGAAGCCAAAGTGGTGAAATTGGATGACGATGGTAGAGGCGGCATAAAAAGTTACCTAGATCCTCAAAATTTCAATTATATTGGATGATGCGTTCCGAAGTTATTACCTGGGAAAAACGTCGTGGGACACCCTGTAAATTTTTTTTCACTTAATTTATGAGGGCCCCCCTAGAACTTCACTAGCCCCGGGCCCCATGAAAGCTTAATCCGGTCATGTTTACCCAACATATTCTGTTGGTATTTGTAAACTGTTTACAATCCGTTTTGGTTCTGGTGAACGTAGCCAATGTCAAATGGATGCCATTATATAGGTAGTCATTTTATTTTTGAACTGGAAGAGTTCGATGTGCATAAAACGTAATAAGCATTTTGTGCGTCAAGTGTCGTTAACCACCCTCAAATATTGAAGTAAATGACACTCACCGCCCTTGATACTTAAATTAATATAACTAACCAGGTGATACCGGTTGATGAGTTTGTCAGTTAAAGTTTGTCGATTTTAAATCCGAGCCGCTTTCCAGTATGCACATTGGCGCGCTCCAGAGCACCTCGGGGGCGCCACGCACTAGATTTGTACCGTTCCAGTATCATGGCGTGAGACGCCTGTCTTAGTGTCAAATATGTCAAATTTTAAAAATAATTATCTGTTTCTTTGTGCAGTTTGTTTTTTTATTTATCAAAAATGAAAGAGAATCCAAAATATATATTTTAAAATGTTCAATCTTGAGATATAACAAAGAATAAATAGCCACCCACAGATGTGACAGCTGATAGGTTGACGCGTACGTACAGCTCGGGGGCTCCACGCCCCGAGTAGCTCCGGGCGTCACACTCCCATACTGGAAAGCGGCTCTGATACTCCAAAGGAATGTGAGCCTGGTGGCACCCTACATTAGAACGCCAATTGTCACGTGACGTCACACCTGTTTTTGCCATATACTTCACCCCCCACTCCTCATACGGATGTGGTTAGATTAAAAACAACGGACAATAGTCAGTTAGTGACACATAGTCAACTAAAAAGTTTAATTTGTATCTATATTCTTATCTAAGAATCCATAGTAATATTTCATAAAGACATTAAAACAGAGATTGATGGTCACTTTTAAAAATGTGTATTATAAGCAATAAAGCAATGCAAGTTTTTAAAGGTACCAGTTTTAAAAAGCGCTTTTAAGTTAAAAGAGGATGTTGCATACAGCTGATCTTCACAACTGAATACTGATTTAAAAAAAAAAAAATTAGCTAAAAATACACATTATCTGTATCTGCTTCAAGAATCTCACACTGACTTTTTTTTTAAAATAGGTTCAATTTTAATTCATATTGGGTTCTTTAGTGTAAATAAATAATAAATTTGGAACAAAGGCTATTTTAGAAAAAGTTCTTTTTGTGGAAAGTGTTTGTCACCCAAACTTATTTTGTTGACCAGACTTCTGATAAAAGAGGAAGAGGAAAACTAGGTCCTAGATTTGAATCTTCAGCAGCAGTCCCATAATAAAACACAGTTCTATCATTTCACCTAGTTGTTTTATTTTTTCAAACTTTGTAGAATATAATGTTTTACCGACAAAAAATATACGACAGAGTTTCTATAAAATTAAACCATTTTAAATATTTCAATACAGATAATGTAAAAACATAAATTTCTAACAATAAACGGCAAAAATAAAGACACACTAAATAACTAGGTAAATTAAAAGATACATTTCAAAATTTATCTATTACATAGGTATAACAAAATTTCAAAAAATAAGATCAGTAGTTACCAAACAAAAGGGACTCCAAAATAAATTAGACGCTATTTTTACTGAATACTGTTTGGTTTTGGATAGTACGACTGTAGAATATCTAGTTTTATTCAATCTCTATTGTTTTAGGTTGGGTTGTTCTATAATCTAGAATACTATTTATGTATTTTGAAGGCCTAGTAGTAGTAAAAACCCTTTGATTATATCAAAAAGTTCCAAATCAGAAATTGTCTTTAGTTTTTTCATCAATTTCCCAAGACAGGACAAACATTTTTAATTCAAACTATTTACGAAATCTACCTATTTCGGACATTAGCGAATTAATTAATCACAGGTATAGCTTATCAACATCAATGACGAGTTGTAAGAATTACCCTATTTCAATTTACACTACTTAAAAAGGGCTTAAAATTACCTCAAAAATGCTCATTCTAGTCTATAATAATGTATGATAGACATTATAATGAGTGTATTCCTGTTACATTTCAATTTCAATCAAAAAGACTACCCAATGAACCAGAAGGTGAAAAAATTCAACCCTGGGCCTTTCAACTGAACTGTTCAAATCTTACTACTTATAATCCATTGAGTAACTTTAACTAGTTCCTGTATGTAAAAAGAATACTCTTATTGAAGGAAAAAAATTAAATCGCATGAAATTAGATGGAGTCATCGGACAGAACACATACAAGGCAATTATTGAAATGAAATCTTTCCCAAAACACTGCATTTAGTGTTTCATTATTGCTAAAGATTATGAGGTAGACAATTCTATAATAACAATAAAAACAAGTTATTTTATTTGTTTATGTATTGCAATAATTGTAATCTGTTTCAAGATATTTTAATGTTTTAGTTCAGCATACTAACGTATATTTTATCGTCCGATGATAAATCTAATTTTTCAAATATTATAAAGTTAATCACACAAAATATTATACCACTCCTAGAAAACTGAGTGGTACACAGCCTCTACGTATTCTCAAAAAAATGAGTCTAGATTACAAGGAAAAGTTTCGCTACCTATTTACAATAGTTTTGCTATTATTGGCATCATCAGAATCTCAAATATAACTTAGGTGAACATCAAAACTTGAAAATAAAAAGATCAAGCGTACCGAAGTTAGGTACTTTTAGAAAGTTTTTGAGATTTTGCACAACCGTCTCTTTTTTTAAAAACTGAAAGTATGTATTTCTCTCTCCTGAAAATAGGGTATTTTTTGGGCGACCTGAGATTCAAACACTCTGATGTAAACGAAAATTTATATAGAATAAGAGGTAGGTTATTCACTAGATTTTAGCTTAAATTTTACGCTAAAACTTTTTCCTTGAAGTTGCTAATTATTAATCACGAAAATAGAAAATTAGTACAAAAATTACTTAACGATTTATTATCAAAAAACCCCTAACGTTTTACTTAAGTTACCCAAAAATAAATAAAGTAGGTACCTACATACTACTAAAATCAGTAAAATCTCAAATTTCCAACTCTTTTTCTGAGTATTTTTTCAAGCAGGATGTTCTTCTTTAGTTTCAATTGTAGGATTTTTCGTATCGCTGGGTGAAGTCTCCTTAATGGTGACTTCAGATGATGACCTGTTGCGCATGAAACGTTTATACTTTTTGGTTATTGGTATTATTACTAACATCATCCCTGAAAGTGCTATGAAGAGTCCTGCCAGGTAGAAGCTCAAGTGGTACGTTCCAGTTATATCGTAGAGCCAACCTAGAAATAAGGGAATTTGTTAAGGAGTTTCATTGTTTATTTTCATTTTTAAAAGTGCAGACTAATTTGTCACAACACAGCACACCAGTGCAATATTGGTTGTTGCACCCTTACTTGCGCAGGAACTGTTGAAATTCTGCTCCTACGTTCTATATCTAATAATGTCTCCTGACTGTTTCTGTATCTAGTTATAGGAACGGTATACTATTCGATGTGCATTTATTTCTATATGTACTACGTGAACTACATTGGTAAAAGTAGAAAAAAAAGGCTTGTCACTATTTTTTTATAGCTTTGATATTTTTGCAGATTAAGTCATATTACAGTCAAAACTCAAAAGATACCTTTTGTTATCACAAACAAACTTGCCAAATTTGAAAAAGAAAATTGGAAAAGGGATTTTTGAGCTAAAAAACCGATTTTATTTCAAATTTTGACACCCTGTATCTTGAAAACTAAGCATTCGCGGACCCATGTTTCTATTTACTTTTTTCTTATTTTATTGAGTACTATTTATCCTAGAAGTTTGATCCCACTATTTATTAACACCCTGTATATATGTCTAGAAAGGCTTCAGTTTTTTTTCCAGGTGCATCAATTGAAATACCAGCACAATTTATGAGAGGAAAGTTGAAGTCTCCAAATAATCCAAATATGAATGTAGGATTCTCAGTATGCATTCTTAACTGTATTAATAATTTGTACCGGGTCATCAGAAAAAAAGGAGCTTCGTCTCTTTATAATTAGTTTCAGTCTTCAGGAAAAAATTATTTTCAGAATATTCAATATACATCTCCGTCTTATACGAATATTTAATTTTGAAGCTGAATACCAGATCATAATATACGGAATTTTGCAATAAACCTCGAACACCTTTGGCTGCTGGTAGAAGGCACATGCTTTATATTAAAAACAAAATTCTTCTGGATGTACAAAAACCATTAAATTCAGATATGAAATACTTATTTGTGGGTTTCGCAAATTAACTGAAATTTAAAACTCATAAACTAAAAGCTTCGTCTTCAGCCTGTTATCATCCATCTTAGGGCATAGTTCTCTTCCATTTTCCGCCGGTGAACTCTATTTCGAGCCACTTATCTCGAGTGCACTAAGTTTGACGTCGTCGATTCATCTCATCTGATTCTGTGGTCTGCCTTTTGATCTGTGTCCAGTGGTCTTTTGGTGTAGCCGAATTAATTCCCAGAAAGCTGGAATTTGTCTTAATTTTTTCATTTACTTGTAAAAAGAGTTTTTTAAAGTTTGCACACATTTTCTGCTTGTGCTGGGGTGTCTCAAAAACCTGGACATTTTCTGACTTTTCACAGTTTTTTCCTAATAACTCCTAAACAATGCATTTCTCGGAAATTTTTAACCTTATACACGGTGTCCCAGCCGAAAGTGACCCATTTTAAATTCTTATAACTTTTAAACTAGGTGTGCTAGCTACCTGCGGTTTGCGCCATTCAATTTCTCTTGGCGTAAAGTTTTTTTAATACCATCCTGTATATCACAACGTCAAAAAAAAGATAAATGTTCAAGGTATCCATATACCAATAGACATCGTCCCTAAAACTTGAGGTTTTAGCCGTAAACAATTAAAATCGAAATCTTGGTATTTTTGCAAACGCATGCAACTTTATGTTGTAGCTACTTGATATCACTATGGCAAACAATTAAGTTAAAATACATTTTCCACGAAAATTTAACGAGTTCCAGAAAATTATTTCTGGAACTCGTTAAATAGAGATACGCCAACAGTAACAGTTTGGTGTGTAATCTTTATTGAGAAAAAATACAGACCATTTTCATTAATGAACCAACGATAACAGAAACTGTATACACTGATATGTTCTTTTTTCCATAGTTAGGACAGAAGCCTATCTTGGATGATATCTATTTTCAGCAAGATGGTGTCCCCCCCACCTCATTATTCTTTGATAGTAAGAGAATCACTAGATATGACATTTGGGGAAAGACGGATAAGTGGAGCTGGTCCTATAGGATGGACAGCTTACTCTCCTGACTTGGAGAGTTCCAGACTTTTTTCTCTGGGGTTATGTCAAGGAAAGATTCTGTAATCATTTGCTCAAATAACCTGGAAGATCTTAAACGGAACATTTGTAATGTCATTGTAGCGATTCCCTAGGAAATGTTACACAATTCATTCAACCATTTACTGATCCTCAAATGCGTGGAACATAATGGTTAACATATACAGCATTTTGTATGCAGTTTTTAATAAGTTTTTATCAGGCAAACATAAGTTCAAGCTTTGTAAAAATGCATTAGCAAAAATACCAAAATTTCGATTTTGATTTTTGTTCGGCTAAAACTTCAAGTTTTAGTCACGATGTCTATTCGTACATGGAGACCTTGAACATGAATATATTTTTTTGTCGTTGTGATATACAGGGTGGAGAATATCGATGTTGAATTTTTTTTATTTTTTATTCGCCCTGTATACGTTTTTAAAAAAACTGGATTCTACTAGAAAAAAACTTTAAGAAAAGAGACATTGAATGGCGCAAATCGCAGGTAGCTACCACAACTGGATTAAAAGTTATAAGCATTTAAAATGGGTCACTCTCGGCTGGGACACCCTATATTTTGACCCCCCATTTGCAGCCTTTACCACAGCTTATTGAGCCGTCTCCAACATATTTGGCTCTAAAAATTAGATTTTGTGAACCATTCTACCTCTAAAGGTGAAAGCTGCAGGTGAAATTTGAGGCACTTTGGTTCCCCTGATAGTATTTTTATAATTTTTAGAGGCAAATATGTTGGAGACGGCTCAATCAAATAGACATATTATATATTTTGTAACATTTGAAATGTCACAAGAACATATTTAGTTGTTCTCGGTTGATTTCATATATTTTGGACTCATTTAAAATATTAGAGCTAGCGCGTTCCTACTCCTTATGTCTTTTACTTGCTCTAAGTTTAAGCTACTATTCCGTACACCTGGCGACATCTATGATTTTTCTGACTAGTTTCCTAACCTAATACCGAAAATTATGTTATTGAGAGATGCGTTCGGCTTGCTCACTCCGTCACTTCGAGTGACTCCATTCGCACTCCAGCTGTTCGGGTACTGCTTTTTACCATATTAGGGTTAGTTTTATTCACTCCACTCCAACTACGAACCTAACTTAAGTTATTTTTAAGAAAACCGGTAGCGCTGTCAATTTTATAATTTCGACAGGCTCGACAGAGGAAGAAAGACAGAACCACAGGGGTACTTTTGACTTTTCTTTTCGATTTTATAGTTAGACTGAAAAGGTCGTCTCTGAGAAATCCAAAAACTTTGGTTTTTATTCTTGGCCATCGAGCCCAAAATTATATAAGTTTAACTAGCCAGAGGAGTGAGTAATTGTGCCAGCTGGAACGTTTCCTGAAAAATCAATAGATTGTTGATTTTTGGGTAAATTTTTGAAAGTGAGATTAATTATCTGCCGTTCAAGTATGTAAATCCCTTTTTCCCTTTGATAAATGAGTTCTTATATTTCTTCAATCCGTTCAGGCAATTTGGGACAGGATAAAAAATCCACGCCTACACTTCTGAGTGAAAATTTGACGAACTTGAGACCATGCTGTTGCTGTACTGCATTTCCAAAGCAAGTCTGGGCCCCCTCTACAAGGAAAGTTGTGTCTTGTAAGAGATTGATCCCCGACCATTGGATGATTGCCTTCCATCAGTTTGGTGCTTCTGGATCTCAAATTTATGAAAATTTCCAAGGATTTCGTCCAGGCTTGTATAATTACTTACCTATGGGTCCCGTTTATGTGTGTTTTACACATACAGTTTCTTGATATTATCTCTTTTCTACCGCTCCATATCGATTACCTTTATTAGCTAATTATTATCTTTATAATATTAATTACTGTTAATTATTATTATCTATTCCTTATCGCTTACTATCGATTAACTTAATTAGCTAATAGGGTCGTTACCTCCTGTTATTAAAATTATACTGACCATTATTCTTCGATATAGTGAGGCCTAAAACTTGGCCATGTCATATTGGTTTTATTGAAAATTGTTTCCTGGATTATTTAAATTAATTTAAAATTTAAACATTTTTTGTCCTTGTCGAATTGTTGGTCTCTTTCTCCCATGACGTCACTAGGCGGGCATGCGCAAAGCAGTTGTAAACAAATCCATCAACATATGCAATTTTGTGAGGTTATGTTGTTTTGTTATTATTTTGGAATGTCGTTTATCGTTGTTATATTTTCATTATTTTTTGAGTTTTTCAACGGTTTTTCCGAGGTTTCAAAAAAAATATTTAAAAGAAACGTGTAATAAATTCAAGGTAAGTCTTTATTTCTCATTATTTGATGTTATTAAGGTCTCAAATAGAGCATGCATTTCAGTTTCAGTGTACCCACCTAAGTCCTACCTACTGTTCACTATTTGGCTATGGATTTTCGTAAATGTTTTGTTCCTTCTTGTAAAAACAGTAATCTAAATTCGAAGAAAATCTTTATAGCTGTCCCCAAAAATGAACAAAAAGAAGAAGTTGGTGTTTAGCTGTGGAAAGAGTTAATGTATTGTCTAGTATTTCTGGTGGAATTTATTGCTGCGAAGATCATTTCAATGTAAGTAAACTTAGTTGCCAAATTTCATTTTATAAACACCTATTTTCTGTTTTACATTATTTCAAAAATATGAACATTATATTATGTTTATAGATGGAACAAGATTGTGATAACTAGATGCAGTTTAGGATGACAAACTGCAAATTACTTATGAAGAAAAAAGTGGTTCCACATATTAAATTTAGGCAGAATCCGAGTTTGTGAAGAAGCTGAATAAAAGAATTGCCAGCTTACGAATCCATATTGGAAGAGTGATACAAAGATTGTGAGAATTAACAATACTCGAAGGACATTCCTGCATTGACCATCAGCTTGTGGCATTTAATAATTATTGTGGAATAGTGAATTTGCCATTAATCAAATAAATTTTATGTCGAAGCTAGAAAGAAATGCTTTTTTGAATATATTGTATAAAAAAAATACCTATGACTTTTTTTTACTGCCAAAATAGTACATTATACACCTAGAGACTAAAGTGGTACTTTTAATCCCGAAGTGAGGGCTATAATTTGTTGAGGGATTAAAAAACACTTTAGTCCTGAAGTGTATACACTATCATATGCACTTTAGAGATTAAAAATTAAAAGGGTATTTTGATCCCTCTAAAGTACATAAAATAGTGAATACATCTCAGGACTAAAGTGTTTTTTATTCCCTCAACTTTGGAGTACCCTTTTATTTCCCGTTCCATTTACTCCACAGGAAATGAAGTAAAAAG
Source organism: Ceutorhynchus assimilis (assembly GCA_917834065.1). Lineage (NCBI taxonomy): Eukaryota > Metazoa > Arthropoda > Insecta > Coleoptera > Curculionidae > Ceutorhynchus > Ceutorhynchus assimilis. The sequence goes on along the minus strand of OU892285.1, from coordinate 24,513,203 downwards.
TTAATTCCTTGGGAAATAAAGTGATCCTGGGGATTAAAAGGGTACTTTTAATGCATAAATAATGTAAAGAAGAAAACTACCAGACTCCCAAATCAATCATATATTTTTATTCAAAATGACTGAAAATACATATTTCTTCCAAAATTCTTCAGCTGATTTAATAATTACTTTAATATACCTAATGTTTAAGTCTAATTCAAAAATTGTCACTTCATTATCCTCTCCAAATTTGGGACTTGCCACACAAAACAGTCCTTTTTGTCTGTTACACAATAACATTTGTAACTGAAGACTGAAGTTGGCACATGTATTTCGTCATTATATTTCCATTTTCCTTAATGTAGTTTTTCACAGTCTCCTTCTTGCTAGGACATTAAACTTCAATCACAAATTCTTTGCTTATTCCATCTGGCGATGCTCCTAACAGAGGATATTCTGCTGTCTCTTTTCAACTGCACATTAATGCACATAGCCAATAGCATTGTCACCATAATTGGCTCTCGTAGACCTAAAAATATATGAAACAATAAAACTGTTACCCTGCTACTAAAAATGTAATATAATAATGGGCCAAAGCTAAACCTATACAATAATTATGCCAATATTTCACTACCCACCTTTAGGTTTTGACCTCGGTTTTGACTCCTCTTATTTCTGCACTTAAATAATCCCTATTTTTGGCAAAAAACTCTTGCAACATCACATAACTTGCTACATAAATAGCTATTACAAAACTAGGTAGGACCACTGGTAGGACCCAGGTATTAAATTTGCCAATTTTGTATAGTTTCTACAAACGTCTCTATCACACACACACACAAACTTATTTGAAATTCTAATATCCCGAATTCGGGAACAAATAGAAAAAAACCGAGAAAGTCTCTGGATTCTCGCCACAAAACGGATCAAGATATCATAAAATTTGAGCCTCAGAATGGGGGTTGATTTTTTTGAATCTCGCTAAGAAATTGACGTTTTTTATTAAAATTGTCCCGAGAATGTCCAAACAACCCTGCAAATATCAAAAAACCGCAAATAACAAATAAAAATACCTATTCCAAATAAAAATATAACAAATTTATCTGATAAAGACAAAACGATAAATTAAATAATAGTGTATCTTGGAAAATTTTCACATAACATTTTATTGGAAAATTTTTCTATGAACTTTTATGGAAAATTCTTTTACAAAATTTTTCTTTCTATGATTTAAAAAAAAAATTAGTAGTTTTTGAAGTTCTCAGGGGGGGGCGCGCGCCCCCCCCCCCTGTATCCGCCACTGTTTCGCAACACAGCAAACTTGGATAGTACATTTCAGGACAATGCGGATCAAATCCACAACAAAGCACTCTTGGGCAGGTTCCAACTTTTTTTAAAGTATTTTAACTGAAATCGAGAGATTTTGTTAATGAAAAACGATTTAAAAAAATTGACCGCAAAATATTACTATTTCCGTTGTTGCGGGCAGTTTAAAATCGACGATTGGTGCCAGGCTCGCAAAATTATTCAATTTGTCTTACAGGCAAGGAGTATATCCATCATCATGGAAGTCTGCCGCAGTACAACCCATTCCAAAGAAAGGAAAAAAGACAGATCCGTTAAACTATAGACCAATTGCTCTACTTCCGGTGATATCAAAAGTAATGGAAAGAGTTGTGAACAATCACCTAACCAAGTACTTGGAAAAGTACAAAATTATCAACGATAAGCAATACGGATTTCGAAAATATAGGTCAACTGGCGATTTACTTACATACGTCACTCACTTATGGCAAAAAGCGATTGAGTTGCGGGGTGAAACAAGAACAATTGCCTTAGATATATCTAAAGCATTCGACAAAGTTTGGCATGAAAATCTGCTCAACAAGCTCAAAGCAATGGGATTATCGCCGAAACTTTGCACTTGGTTTGAAAGTTACCTAAAGGACAGATCCATTTATGTTGCACTGGATGGCCAGAACTCCAACTCTTACCAAATAAATGCTGGTGTGCCACAGGGAGCAATCCTTTCGCCAACTCTTTTTCTGATTTACATAAATGACCTCATAGATAAAACAGTAAATCCACTTTATTGCTTTGCAGACGATGGCAATGTAGTCTCCTCACTCATACCACCCACAGGTCTTTCCGCACGTGAATTCCATCATCTTAGACTAACTCAAATATCGCAGATAAATAACGACCTGGAGATAATAGAGGACTGGGGTAACAAAAACCTTGTACAGTTCAACGCAAAGAAAACCCAAGCAGCTCTGTTTTCAAAAAAGAACAGCACCGGTGAGCCAAACATCATGCTATCTGGAAGTGCTGTCACATTACAGAGTCAGTTGAACATCTTGGGGGTTACTGCAGAGACCAACATGTCTTGGCACAATCACGTGGCAGATATTGCTAAAAGGGCGTCCCAAAAGCTGGGGGTGCTATTTCGTACAAGACATCTGTACACACAAAGCCAATTGCTGACACTCTACAAAGCCCAGATTCGACCAACTATGGAGTACTGCTCACATATATGGAGTGCAGCACCCAAACATACCTTAATGCTTTTGAACACCGTGCAAAAACGAGCTATCAAGCTGATCAATGACCTCGCACTTACTCGTAACTTGGATGGTCTCGAACATCGCAGATCTGTGGGCGATTTATCTCTCTTCTACAGGTACTATCACGGAAAATGCTCTGAAGAGTTGGCACGTATGATTCCACCGAGAGTAGCGCCTACCAGGCGAACCCGTCAAACAGACGGTAACCATGAATTTACTGTCAAACTAGAGGCACCAAGAACCTCATTATATCAGAATTCATATCTCTGGAGAACAGCATCGCTGTGGAATAAACTCCCTGCGACGGTTTTCCCTGCAGGTTACAACCTGAACCGTTTCAAGACCAACATACACCGACATTTCCGCGCACTTGCCGCTTCTCGAGCGTGATAGGACATTTCCTTGCGAGTGCGCATATCCGTAAAAAAAAAAAAAAAAAAAAAAAAAAAAAAAAAAAAAAAAAAAATAACTTAGTTCAGGTAAATTTTCGCTGGAGGCTTTAATAAATCCACTATCCATCTTCTCACATAAACCGACCAAATAAACGGGTGAAATAAGTATTTATTTTTTATTTTATAAATCAACCAGACTAGACAGGCGAATCAAAATAAACAAAATAACTGACATAACCTCTAAAAGAAGACAGGAGATGGGACAGTGGCATTGCAGCCAACTAGACAACTAGGAAATTTTGTCAGTGATGCAAACTTAAATTTAGAAATACAGCGCGCAAGCGCGCCTTGTGACGTCATTACAATTTAAAAAATAACGAATAATAGTAAAATTTCAAATTGAAATATCTCCTATTCATAACTGTATAAAATCAATTACCGACTCATTTACCATATTGTAGTATTTAGCTAGAATAGCTAACTACAAATCTATATACAGTGAGGGGCAGGCTACTAGGTATATAGGATATAACTTGACGAATTTGCAGGCGTCCGCATGTGGCAAAATGACAAATATATTTAGTGCTAAAGGGTCATTTACATCCACTTAACTTAACTTGACGTACGGAAAATTAATAATAAAAAAAATTTGAAGATCACATAGTTGTTACATCCACTTAAAAATTAAGAAAATTAACGTGATACACGAAAAGTTGAACCAACTTAAGAAAATCCGTGCAATAAATAATAATTTCCATTTCTGTGCATATAATTTGACTTGACAGTTCAGGTTATAAGTGCGCATACGTCATGTAAGATAATTTACTTCATTGTTAACAGACACCTTCTCAGTTTCGTACGTTAGTTATAATTTTTCGTACCTTAAGTTAAGTTAAGTGGATGTGAATGACCCTTAACTCATGACAACCAGGTAAAAACAAAACGTGAAAAGACTTGTCACTCAAAAAACTAAGGCTAAAGACACAATGGCTGAGATACGTTTTCGGATACGAGACTAGGCCCGTAACTATGCGGACTACGAAACCACCGTATCTATTCTGCGCGTGCGCAGATCGATGCGGAGGCGGATACATATAAAAATTCAGGATAAGCAAGTAGACACTTTAAGCAGGTCCTGAATTTCAAACGTAGGTATCTAACGCAGGATAGATAGTAAATACGGTGGTCTCGTTGCGTTACGTTGTCCGTATCGTTACGGGCCTAGCCTCGTATCTGTATCCGAAAACGTATCTCAATCATTTGACACTATTGAGGGATCTACCTGTCAGTTATTACTAAAATAACTTCAAGAACATAAACACAGTACTTATGGATAAAAATAAAACCTACAAACACAGCTACAAAATCAAAACAAAACTTTTTGTGGTTAGAAAACGTGTCATCCAAGGATACGATCGTTTACGTAATGTATGACCATGAAAGGACTTTTAGGCGGTCAACGTAACTCGATGCGTTCACAGAAGCGGATACGGATACGTAGGAATATTTAGGGTTTGCTTAAAGTGTCTAGTGTCTACATTGATAACCAACGCTTAGCTATTTGCACGCGTAAACTTAATAATTATAAATAAATAAAGCTTGACGAAATATCTGAAAGCATGGCGCAGATGCTACATTTTGCACAATGTTTTGTCTGCATACAGTTAAACACTTAGAGCAGGTAAAGCGCTGTCCTACGGACATAAGGAGTAGGAACGAGCCATTCTGCTATGACACTAAAGTGAAGCCAGTTTTTGGCAGGTGTTTGTACACCAAATGACAGGTAAAGCATTGAATTGCCTATACCGCCATTATTTTGGATCTCAAAATACCTGGAAAAATACGGCTTCAAATTCCAACTTTATGTTCCTACTCCTCCCACCTAGGAAATTACCTGCTCTAAGGTTAAACACGTTGCAGACAAAACGTTTTGATCAATAAGCTGAACCGTAGCGTCTGAACCGTGCTTAAGTCTGTATCTAAATCGTACTGAAGTAAACAAACGTCAAAGTTGTTGAACGAACGACAGTGACAGGGGTTCAAACGGCTGCGGACGGTGGTAAATTCGTCAAGTTGGATCCTATATACCTAGTAGCCTGCCCCTTACTGTATATATAAATTAATGCCACTTTTCGTTGTAATTTTATAACTCAAGAACGGGCTCACCTAGCCAAACCAAATGTTTAGGCTTTGTTCGGACTATTTATTAGATGGGTTATGTGAAGTTTGCACAAAATCGGTCGAGCGGTTCTTCATTTATCACATTTTTGGTAATAAATGAATTATTCAATAAATTGAGGATCATTTTGTTAATGGGGATTTTGCTGTCAAATTGAAACTTTTTTCAGCGTTGACAGTACCAACATGTTATGTCATTAATGTGGTCATTTTATTTATGAATATATATAGATATATTCATATTTAAAAGTAGCAAGAGGTAGGGCACAAAATGACGGCGAGAGCTTTATTAGTAACTGTTGTAATACCATTTGCACTGTAATACCATTCCGTATATGACGCCATCTATGATAAATGATAGAAACTTTCATTTAGTTTTCGATCCCGAAAAGGCTGGGTACAAATTTGTGAATATTGTGATGGGTTAGGTTTATGTTATTTTATTAGGCAATCCAAATCACGTGATTCAATATGGCAGTGCAGGCCGACATTATTTTGTTTACATTTGATGAATTAATATGAATTTTCGAATCAGTGGTTATTCACGATTCAGATGTTTTTTTTTTTTTTTTTTTCTCCACATTCTTTGAACATTTCTGTGCCTGAGTTTATTTATTTGGTGGTACACTTTACAAGAATAATGCCCACAAGGTGCCTAAAAAGGGATGATGTAAAATTTTAATATTAGGTGATTTCTGATCCAGAGAGCAAACATTAATTTTCTTCAACCAAAGCCAAATTCACCATCGAAAAAAACTGAATTTAATTCAACTACTAGATACGTTAACACAACATTTAATAGATAGGTATTTAATAATTCAGAGACGGTACGAAGTTCGCCGGGTCAGCTAGTTAAATATAATTATCCCTTCAATTAATTAATCATTATCATAATTAGATTTTTACTTTTATTATTGTTTTCTCAATAATTATTTATTTTCAATAATTGTAATAATGCATACTTTATTACAATTATTATAAATTTTGTTTCCTCTATATCGAGTACTGATCGATATAATATAAGTGGGTTCATTAAACTTTAAAAGGTTGATTTAACTTCTGATTTCAAATCAATAATGTGGTAGTTTTACAAGGTGAACTAATGTAAAATCTTTAGGTAGTCAAATTTAAGTTTTATGGTTACTTATTTTGAACTGTAAAGGTAAGAAGGTAAGAGCTCTTCCGGAAACCGTGAAACCTTGATTTCATGTAGCAGTTTTTTGATATATATAACTGCCTAAGGATTATTTATTACCTTTCTGCATTGAATAAATTGTTTTCTATTGATTTGATTGACTTTGAGTCAGAAATTAAAGGATAATGATATTCAGCCTTATTCACGTGTCCGCTTGTTTATTGAAATTTTCCAATATTGGATATTGAGACATCTCAATATTGAATACATTTCTTATTCACGTGTACCCCTTGAAAACGGGATTGTTGGAAATTGGAAAACTGTTATTTAATTGAATAAGTAAACGCGGCAACACTGTAAAATTGTCAAAAACCTCTAAAATGTAACCTCACTTTTCACTTTGTTGTTTATTTACAAAGTTAGTTGTTTATGAGTTGAGTTTATTTATTTATTTTACTGTCTGATTTGATGATGGAGAAAAAACGAACATCGAAAAAACAGTTTGGACTTTACATAAAGTTCGTAAAAGAAAATCCAGTTTTAATTACGGGAAAATTGCAACCATCCGGCAATCCCAAAGATCTGGAGGTGTTGTGGGATGAATTGAGCAAAGTCCTCAACTCCTGTGGGGACGGACCCATTAGGGAAACAGCTTCCTGGAAAAAGTTAAGTAATCAACTTTTTAATTAATAACAATAAATATTGAAATTTGTGTCCTTCAAACAAATGTAATTTATTTTGGACCTATTTAAAACACAATAATCTTAGGCTTGCTTGATGTTTTTGCTGCTAAAAATGACAAAATACAAAAGTACCACTGACTTGCAGATATAAGTGTATCGTGTATCTACTCTTTACAACAAAATCTAAAAGAAAACTAAGAAAACATTTATTTATAGTTCATCATCAATATAAAAAAACATTATTGTTCATCCTAGGTCTTCACTGAATGGAAAAGTGCTTCAAGGAAAAAGGCAAGGGAGAACAAACAACTCTCAGAGCTGGAAGAAGAAATTCTTACAATAACAGGTCGGGGTGCTGTCAGTGGTTTGGATGTAAGAGAACTAGGAACTGAAACAACTGAAACAGAAGATAAGTTGCCCAAGAAGGAAAAAATTCAGAGTGGCCCTTCTAAAGTCAAGGTATGCGAAACAAAAAACAATATTTTTCTTATACTTGTGATCCTGAGCACCACCCTTAAAATATTATTTACAGTGCTTAGATAATATTGTTGGACATTCAAGTGATGAAGCCAAGGATGAAGCTTCATCTAGTAACAGTGAGCCAAAAAATGTTCACAAGGAGAACATCCCAAAGACAAGTAAGGGCCATTTTTTTTTATTATCGGTTAAAAACCTGTTTATATTCCTTTCTGAGTTCAACGTTGCCAAAAATTAGGTTGCATTCAATTTTTTATTGGTGTTTTTTTTCTGTATATATATGTTACAGACCTTACAGAGCAGACCTTCTGGACCTTTTGTTTTAAATTACAGAGCCAAAGAAAAAACGTACAGGGGATGTGCTTTGTGACACATATGAAGCAGCCACAAATGAGACCTGTGAGAAATTGGAGGGAATTAGCTTAGCAATATTAGAAGTAGCCAAAGCTATCAATCGTTATTGTGACATTGTCGAAGCTTCCAACCAAACAATAGAATATGTAGATGAACAAAATGCTGAGGAAGTAGAAGACGAGGATAATTATTAATTAATAATTTATTATTAACCATTGTAGTATTTATAATCCTAGAGACCCAAAGAATTTATTTTTTCGTTTTTTTTTGTTGTTAATTTTTAGAATTTTTTTTTTATGTTGTATTATTAGGTATATTCTGTTATCATTATTATTTTGTGTTTTTATGACACATTAATAAATTTGGTACGTGTTAAATATTTTATTTCATATAGGTAACTAGAACTATATTCTCTATGTTCACAAAAACAATTTTTTGGATGTTTCTTAACACAATTACTTTTGGAAAACATAGTCAGTTTAGTTATGCATTTTAAAATTAATTACTTTTAGGGACTTCAAAAATGAACTATGAACAATATGAGATGTATATAGATTATTTGGGGAAAAAAGAAAAGAATTTAAGTCAACTATGTGAACATCTGAATGCAGTACCTGGCGGCTCTAAAAAAAATTTACGTGAGTGGCAAGAGGTATGATAAGTTATTGTCAAGTTAACATTATAAAATAAACCAATCCAAACCATGTTACTAATTTCAGTAATTTTCAGGCATTTTCAAATTGGCAAAGAGCTGTAAAACATAAAGCAAGAGCGATTTACGTTAGTCAACACCTCACAGGAGGTGGATTCCCCACACCCAAAATATTAACTGTTTTGGAGGAAAAGCTTTTGTGTATTATAGGTATACTGTGCATTCATGGCATGTTAGTACCTGAATTAGGATTTAAAAATCCGGTATGTATTTTTTCAAGAAATGCTTCGAAAGTCTACTCTCCACTTTTAAATATCTATGTGTTTCAGAATCCATCAAGAAACGTTATTAAAAAAAAGAGAACTCCAAAGAAAACCGTAGTATACCAAATCAAGAAGTCTAAAATTAGAGAAACAAAATTACAAAAAAAAATTCTTTCTTCCTTAAAATATAATGTAAAAATGGTAAAAAAAAAATTAAAATTACTTGTTGAATCAGTTTGGAAGCTGGCATATGCAATGAAAAGAATACTAAAATTATTGTTAGACAGTAAGTTCAGTTTTTAGTATTAAAGTCTATGGTATTAAGTATGTATTATTTTTAAATAAAAATAAAAAAGTACCTGAAGATCCTGATTTTTTATGCTCCATGAATTCAGTTGCCAAGCGATCTAAAAACTAGGAAGGAATAAAAGACTTTAGTGAATAAAATAAAAATTTACTTAGGTACCTACTGAATTATTATAAGGTTACCTATAGGTAGTAATATTTTACAGATAAAAATCGTCAGTGCCCTATTAGCAAGCCTATTGGGTATGTGGAAAAAAACTGTATTCTATGCTATCTATATTATAGGTACTACATATTGTAAAAATAATCTCGAATAATTCTATCTCTAATTATTTGTCCTTCATTGCGATAATTTTGACCTAAATCTAAATTATCTATGTCAATAATTGGATCATCATGCTCCATCTGATCTCCATTAGGTTCATCCATATCATCAATGAAATCTCTTCTTTCAATCAATATGTTGTGAAGAATGGCACAGGCATTTACCAACTTTGCACTTTTTACTGGGCTATAGTGAAGTGCCCTATGACCAAAACAACACCTAAATCTTGATTTTAGTATCCCAATAACCCTTTCAATAAGGTTTCTTATTGTTTTAAAATTGGTATTGAATCTTCTTTGTCCCTCATTCAAATTGTTTCCCACTATTGGTGTAACTAACCACGGCTCTAGTGGATAACCACTATCTCCAAGAAGCCAAGAGGATCTGTCACCATCCAAAAAGTTTTGCATCAAATGCATTCTAGGTAAACTTGTGCTCCATACAGCTGAGTCATGCACACTCCCTGGGTACCTTGCATTGATTGCTGAAATTTTGTAATCTGCACCACATATTAATTGTACATTTAAACTATAGAAGCCCTTTCTATTATAAAATAGAATTCCAGGAAAAACTTCATCTTCAGCTGGAGGAGCTTGAATTTTTATGTGGGTACCATCAATTATCCCAATGATACCTGGAATGAGAATGTCAATCATTAGATAAAAGGAAAAATGGAATTTCATTATTCCAAAATCATTTTCAGAAATAAAAAGTGTAGGTAGGTATTCAAAATGTTTGACTTTGATCCTAAGCCCCACTTTGAATGCCTCCTCCATTTACTAGTGACTAGTGGTAATTTTTTGTTCGAGAGTGAATGGAGAAACAGGTGAAAACACTTTTTGCAAGGACACAAACAGGCAGCTGGAAAGTTTTTTTAACATGCTTCTACAGAGATTATTCATAAAAATCGTTTACCAACAGCAGTTATCATCATCATTAGTATTCTACTCACCTGGAAACCCATCCAAATTTTGAGCAAATTTAAGCTTTTCTTCATTTTTTTCTTGATCTGTGGTAGGAAAGTGAATTTTGTGGCCAAAATGATTGTTTAGGATGTCAGTTACCAAGTCAAGACTTCTACTGACAGACGCTTGGCTCATAGGGCAATTGACATCTTGTCCTGTGGACTTTTGATAAGTGCCCTGAGCATAAAAATGCAATGCACTTAAAATAATTAGAGATTTTGGGATGCCATGCGGACGTTCTGCATCTGGAAGAAATTGCCCAATTTCCTCAATTAGATATCTTGCAGTATTTTTTGAAAACCTGTAGATATTTTTAAAAATATTTTCTGGCAAATCCAGAGGGTTGCTTGTTTCCCGAAGGTTCTTCTTTCTCTGATTGTGTTCAAGTCTAAAAGTATAAATACGATCATAGTTATCCAAGGCACTCTCCTTGTTGATTTTCTAATATACGATTTTTTTATAGCTCATACCACTCACCAGGAATAAAGAGCTTCCTTACCTTCGATTTTCTTCTTCTAATGCTGCAATTAACAACGGAAAATTATCCATAATTGAAAATAAAATTACCACAGTCACTTCTAAATTGTAAACATAACACAAAAACCAATAGATTTCCAATATCCAATCTGATAAGCCGGTGCCTGAACCACCTGCTTACAAAATATGAAACACTGAAAACTGTTATTGGAAAATATGATACACCTGAATAAGAAATTCGATGTCAATTTCAATAACCAATATGTCATTCAATAACCAATATTCAATCCGACAACTAAGGAGCACCTGAATAACAATCCACCATGTTTTTACAGTTTTCCAATAACCAAGGCAATAACCAATATCCAAGGACACACGTGAATAGGGCTGATTGTGACTCCATCTTTTATACTTAGGTAAATTTTATCATGGGTATCTATTGATTGTTTTTAAATTTCAATCTTATTATACTTATATTGAGTTTTGCTTTTAGAAAGCTGCTTAATGATTTAAAAAAAATGTAAAGGTACGCACACAAAGAAAGCAGGTTAATCAGCGCCTATTTCCGGCGCCGAAAATCAGCGCCTAGAAGTCATCTCATCAGTACACAATGAACGCCGGTTTTCGGTCCATCCATCCATACGCAACTTCCGTACTGCAAAGATGTCTAGTTAATTTTCAGATGAAGACTTTTTAGTGAAGGAAGATACATTCCTATGCAACGCACGAAGCAAGGTATACATCCAGTAAAACGTGAACGAAAACTTTATGGTGAATATCACCATTTATTCCTTCTGCACTATATTTCTGTTGCTATGGGATTTAGGTCGTTTGTCCCACGATGCATTTTTTTGAAAAATCGTAGAAATCCATCCATTATCGATACACGTCCAGCTCTGATCAGCGACTAAGAACTACAAATTCATTCCGGTAAAAAGTCGGCGCCGATCTGCAGTAGCAACAAGAACCGATCTGCTTTTTCTCTGTGCGGGTGCATTCAAACGTGAATTCCATTATTGGTGCTTATAAGCACTTGTTACTAGCAAGCAGGTTAATCAGCGCCTATTTCCGGCGCCGAAAATCAGCGCTTATAAGTCTTCTCATTAGTACACAAAGAACGCCGGTTTTCGGCCAGTTTAGACGCAACTTCCATACTACAAAGATGTGTAGTTCATCTTTAGATGAGGATTTTTTATTGAAGGAAGATACATTCAAGGATGTTGCAAAACGCAAAGCCACTGAAGCAAGGTATACATCCAGTAAATCGTGAACGAAAACTTTATGGTGAATATCACCATTTATTCCTTCTGCACTAAATTCCTGTTGTAGGACTTAATTCGTTTGTCCCACAATGCATTTCTTTGAAAAATGGCAGAAGTCAGTAATTCGACATCCATTATCGATGCAAGTCCAGCTCCGACCAGGGACCAAGAACTATAAATTCATTCGGGTAAAAAGTCGGCACCGATCTGCAACCAGCAGATCGGTGCTTTGTCTGTGTGTGCGTGCATTTAAACGTGTATTCAATTATGTGTGCGTACCTAAGGCAACAGTATACAAACACAGTAAAAGCAAGGTTTCTGCTTACCAGCAACCAGCGCCGATCGGTAGCGCAGGACACAGTGCGCACGGTAGAAAGCAAAAAAACTGCCTCGCTATTGGCATTTAGCGTTGTTGTTTCTTCACTTTAAAAACAAATATGTCATCCAGCTGTTCTGATGGCTTTATTGCATTGGATAATGTGTTACCCAAAACAATTTTAAGAACCAAAGTTGGTGTTCGTCCTATTAACCCTGAGAGGTTACTTTATGGCGAATTCACCATTTATTTAATGCGCTGGAAGATGACGATGATCGCTTTTTTCAGTATAGTACATGGTGTTTTCTCATATTTTGACCCCTACCTACAGCTTTAGCTATACAAGGTGGAAAAAAACTTCAACTATGGAAGTTGTACGGTTTTATCGGTAGTATATTTTGACCCTACTAAAACAAACAAATTCAAATCGCAAAATTCTAATGAAAGACCAAATTATCTTTTTTTTTTTTTTTTCAAATAAAACACGCTGTATAATTTTAGCTCTAATGAAAGTAATTTTTCTCCTGTTTCCACATATTTATACCATATATGTTGATATTTGGTACAGCTGTTTTTGTGCTATTAGGGTTCAAAATTGCATTAAGAGGGCCTTACATGGGCCTCACTATTGATATAAGCACAGAAAAAGAACCGGGAACATACCTAATTTGGGGCAATGTAAATGCATTTTTGAACTTAAACAGCGTAAAACCGCTGAACCAAATATCAACATATATGGTATATTTGGAAACAGGGGAAAAAGAACTTCCATAATAGCTAAAAATATACAGGGTGTTCCATTAAAATAAAAATGATTTGGTCTTGTATTATAATTTTGCGATTTGCATTTGTTTATTCTAGAAGCGCCAAAATATACTACCGATAAAACCTTACAACTTTCATATTCAAAGTTTTTCTCCACCTCGTATAGCTAAAGCTGTAGGTAGGGGTCAAAATATGAGAAAACACCCTGTACATCAGAATGACACGAGAAACGTTTAATTATATCATATCCTAAATAAAGTTGACATCTTCTAGTGAATTAGTTTTAACCTATCAACCTGGACCCTGAACCGGCGAAAAAGAACTAAGGTACAAACACAGTGGAAGCAGGTTTCCTGCTCACCGGCAACCAGCGCCGATCGGCGCCTATAAGCTTTTATAATGAACGCGTTTTCCAATGAGCAATAACACAGTGCAAACCCATTCCAGCTTGTCAGTACCGAAAGTGGGCGTCAATCGGCGTTACCGGTTTCACTGGCACGAATGTTTAGTTCTTTTTCGCCGATTCAGCGAGCAGGTTGATAGGATAAAATTAATTTACAGTGGGTTCAACTTTATCTAGTAAATAATCAAACGTTTCTCGTTTCTCGTCCTTTGGTTCTTGAAATTATTTTGGGTAAGACAATAAGTAGGTATCTAATGCAATAAATTCGTCATTAGTAGAGCTGGAAGACATATTTAACTCTAAAGTGAAGAAACAATAAAAAAATATGTGTGCAGTTCACATCCGGTAGAAGTGAAACCTTCATTGAACTACATACATTACACACATACTAACATACATACGTACAAACGCTTGGTATACAAGAGTGGGGAGGGCTACGAAGCACTGCACAAAGAGGAGACGAAGAATAGGAATCGCTGTACTGTATTGTATCTCATTCTCTCGCAGGGTAAGTCCCATAGATTTATATGTTTGTCTCTTTTTAGTGTCGCTTTTTCGTTTCATCAAGTCTCAAATCACTCTTAACGATTCTAAAGAAGTTTTCACTTCAACAACACTGCCAACAGCGAGGCAGTTTTTTTGCTTTTTCCCGCGCGCACTGTGTCCTGCGTTCAGCACAGATTTCGGTACCGATCGGCGCTGGTTGCCGGTAAGCAGAAAATCTGCTTCCACTGTGTTTGTACCAAAGGTAAAAGCTACAGGTGGGGGATCAAAATATAGTGAATAACCCTGTACATTGCAAGTTTCGGTGGTATATCCAGGTCGTCTAGGAAATCTTGCCCTAGATGGTGTAAGCGTTCCTTCTGGAGGGCTTGGCAGTGACATAGTAGGTGCTCTATTGTTGCATCCTCCTCAAAGCATTCTTGACATAATATGTTCTGACTTCACAGTGTGCTTATCGATCTTTTATCCAGTTTTAAAAATTCCCTGGTTTTCTCTATATCCACTTACAGCTACGGAGCTCGTGATGTTATACATTGCTCCATCTCCTGCTGTGCAGCTGCGTCATGGCTTTGTCTACTAAATCCATCAACAGTTTGATCGTTACTTGTGATGAGTCGTCTGTTTCAGCTTGGACCTTTGTCATTCCCAGTTTCGCCTATCTATAGGCTTTTCACGTTATATTTAGGATGTCGTCACATTTAGTAAATTTCTGCTGCCAACCTAACAAAACTAAAAGTACTTTTCAACGCATTTGAAGTAGGGCAATTTCAGATGTTTTTGGTTGGCAACGACGCGCGACGTTGCATGATTTATATAAATATTTTCAAATAATGCGTGTCAATTCATTTCGTTATTTTTAGCTGTCAGTCGTCTTGATAATTTATTATTAACTATTTTGTATAATCCTAATTAAGTGCCAAAAATACGTTACAGTTAGAAAAAAGTTCTTTCAAGAATTCAGTACTTCTTCGTAGCGTAAACTTACTCAGAAAATGCCAGCGGTTTGTCGTAGTCGGCCTCAGGAAAGGGTAGTATACTTAATAACGTATTTCCAGCAGGAACGCGACCATTTTTGCTTCTTACTGCTGTGAGGCATGTAAGTAAATTACCTATTTTCCGTTTCGTTTGACAGAAAAGACCTATCTATTTTTACCTGGTATGCGCGCGCAACATGAGGCAAGTCTTTTTATTAGCTAACTAGTACAGGTGTGAAGTGTTCGTTTTGCACGCTGGACATCTCCTTGCCCTTGTTCATTGCTCGTGGTCTGACAAAAATAAAAGTACGGTTGATATTCAACTTGACATAGCTTGAAAAGTGACACTCAAAACTAGTTTGAAATTTTCATTGATAAATACATTGCACAACACGCGGTTTTTCTTCTTCTCTTTTTATCCCGTGCAAATAAGGAGGACGGATTGCCATACGTAAGTTCAACAAAATTTAGTACATTTTGCCTCGTCTTGCGCAATAAGCGTTCTGTGTCTTTTTTTTTAACTAATGAAGTTTTCCTATTATTACCTCTTTGTTTGGTAAAATAGATAGGTTTACTGTCACGTGACATTCTGATAAATTATAAGAAAAAAAATAGGCATTGACAACATTGTCTCTTTTTGTTCTATGACGTCATCCTAAATATAACGTAAAAAACCTATATCTGCCATTTCGTACCCATCGATATATCCGGGACAGCGCTTGCAGGCAGCCCATCACTAGTAGTGTCAGCGCTGCTTTGCTATCCTTATACGTATATGGTGAATTGCCCATCGCATTGTCCTCACTTAGCAATAGTGTCAACTACTTAAGTAAATACCCTCTGTACATCAATTTTATCAAAGTGTGTCGACGAGTCAGCATTAAATAAATACCGCGCCGAGATCCATTACCGGCAGACTAAGGCTAGTGCAAAGTACTGACATTGACAATAGCTCGAGCTGTCGTACCGGACGGTCGTGTTCGGCAGCTCCGAGAGTTT
The DNA here is from genome assembly GCA_917834065.1 of Ceutorhynchus assimilis. Taxonomy (NCBI): domain Eukaryota; kingdom Metazoa; phylum Arthropoda; class Insecta; order Coleoptera; family Curculionidae; genus Ceutorhynchus; species Ceutorhynchus assimilis. The sequence goes on along the minus strand of OU892285.1, from coordinate 24,497,230 downwards.
TGCAAATTTGTTTTGTTTTGAATTGATTTGTTTTGTTTTGCATCACATCGTTGTGTTCGTTTTCGTTGTGCGTGTATTTTTGTAAACTTGGCCTAATTGCCTTGCCATTGATCTAGTTCTTCAAAGTTAAAGTTCAATGCAATTTGTGTTTGTTTATGTTGCATTTACAGAAACTTTAGAGAATAAAAATTAAAATGGAGAGGTTTTGCTCAAAATGTTTTAAAAGTTGCGTGCATAAGGCCCGTCCAGCTGAAAATGAATTATTTGGAGCAACATGTGACTCTTGTAAGTTACTTTATTGTAAAAGCTGTGCAGAACTTAAGACAACTGAAGCTCACACATTAGCCCTCAGTGAAAGAGTTTTATTATTTTACTGTCAATCTTGTAAAGATGAATTTAGAAATATGTGTTTTAATGAAGAAAAATTGGAGAAGTTATTTAACGAAAACAAAAGACTAAATGAAGTAATAGAGCTCTTGGAGAGTGAACATGAACATTCCGTCGCAAAACTAAAAAGGCAGATTACTGAATTAAACGAAGTTATTATTGCGAAAGATGATATTCTGCAACGAGAGAGAAGGAAAACCATAGACTTTCAGGACGATGTTTTTTCTGTTGAAAATTCACTGGAAGAAAAAATCAAGAGTCAAGAAAAAATTATTAGAACTTTAGAAAGGGAAATTGTTGGCACAAAGAAAGATATTACTATACATCAAAAGAAATATGAAGAAGTTCTGGTGAAAAATAAAAGTCTAGATAAAAAAATCGAAAAGATCAAGCTATCTAGTAAATCTGACACCAAACGTATTGATGAACTGATACAGAGGAACGAGAATTTGCAGCAGATAATAGTGGAGGAAGATGAGAAACGTGATAAACTGGTAAAAGAGCTAGATGATTTGAAGTCAATGAAAAATCAAATGCTAACAACAATTAGTACACTTGAGAATGATAATGATGTATATGCTAGTGAGAATAAAAAGATCAACAAAGAATTATTCCAGTTCAAGCAGCGTAAAGTTTCGAAAAAGGATTATCAAAAAAGTCAATCAGATGGTAATATTGCTGACATAAGTGCTATAAACTCGCTTGTTAATTTAAGAAAGGTTAAAAATTCTAAGAATAAGATTGTTATCTTAACTGATGACTTTCGAAGAATGTTATATGATGCTATAGACAAATCCGTGGGGGACAACTATGTAACTCAGCTGATGATAAAACCTTATACTACAATAAGGGATATTATACATAGTTCAGACTGTTATGTGAAGGATTTGACCGATAAGGACTATGTTGTTTTAATAGCAGGACTTAACGACACTGATATCCGAAAAGATGACATAATATTGCTGTCAAATAAGTGTTTTAGAACGAATTTGTTAGTCTGCAACCTCCCATATAAAAATAAATATGGCAAGAAATGTTTGTATGTTAGGAATGTAAATCATAAACTTAGGGAAGTTGTTCAAAAACTACAAATTTTCTCTATTAACATAGGTTTTTTGGATTTGGTTGGTAATTTTTCTCATGGAGATTTTTGTATGAATTCTAACTTTTATTTAAATAAGTACGGATTGTTTAAGACTGGAAAATTGATAAAACAGTGTGTTCAGAACTTTAATGTAAAAAGCATAACAAATCTTAAATATGTCCCAATAGATGATAATATCTTTAGTATTAATGACGACACTATTTCAAAGGGTAATAATTTTCCAGAGGTAAATTTTTTAGACCAACCTCTTCCACAAACTGCGCAAGCGCGGCATAAAACATAAAAAATAATAACGCCGCCGTCTCCGTATTTCTAATTAATATACAATCGCTAAGGAACAAACTTGATGATTTATATCTGCTGTTGGAAGATAACAATTTTCCAGCTTTCTTACTTATAACTGAGCATTGGCTAGCAGAAAATGAACCATTTTGTATTGAAAATTATACTCTGGTGTCTCTCTATTGTAGAAATAGTAAAACTCATGGTGGAACTGCTATTCTTGTCAATAAGACATTTTTACAATCTTTTGATGTTAGCCCCATAACAAAGTTTAATACGCTTTTAATTGAAAATGTTTTTGAATTCTCCTTGTTATATAACAAAAAAAATAATTTATATATTTTGTGTATATACAGGCCCCCCTATTATTCAAACTTAAAGCAATACTTTGAAAATCTGGAAATTCTTTTATCAAAACTGCCACCCAAGGCAGGTTTGATACTAGGGGGAGACCTTAATATAAATTTTGATGATGACAGATCAGAGGCACAGCAAATTCTGTCTAACTTGTTTTTATCATTTGACCTAGAGATGTATGTTAACGAACCTACTAGAATAACTGTTCATTCTCAAACCAAAATCGATTATCTGTGTTCAAATTTTGTCTTAAAGCAAATGTTTGTTAGCTGTAGTGTAATTCCTGTAGGCATTTCGGATCACGAGGCAGTTTTAGCAAAATTTCAACTTGCGATAAATAAACCACCAAAATATAAAGTTGGTAGACTACTTAGCAGCAACAATTATAAAAAATTTAAAGATATTTGCAAGGAATTAAATTGGCCAGCAGTTTTGAATTGTCAATCACCACTAAACGAATACCAAAAATTAGTAACTGATGCATTTTTAAAATCTTTTCCATTACAAAAAATTAAGCAAAGGAAAAGTAAACTTTGGATTACTCCCGCTATTAAAGTTTCATAAAAAAACATGCGTTCGTTACAAAATATTCGCAAATTTACTGATTGTCCTCAGTTCATAAGTTATTTCTGCAGATATAGAAAAATTTACAAACGTGTTTTAAAAGCAGCTAAGGAAAAGTTTTATCAGAATAGAATAAACTCCTCCAAAAATGCCAGCAAAGAAAACTGGAAAATAATTAATCAGTTAACTGGTAAAAACTCAGTTCTTCAAACAGATGTTAAATTAGATCCCAATATTCTCAACAACTTCTACTGTAGTGTTGCTGATACTTTACAACAAAACTTGAAAAGTAATGTGGATCCTGGTTCTTATTTATTGGATGTTAAAATAAATGACACATTTGTACTGGAAACTACAAACGTATTAGAACTTAATGAAATGTTAAGAGGAATAAAAAACAATAAATCCAGTGGGCACGATAATGTTTCAATAAATTTGCTCAGAAACTTGCCTGATAATGCATTATATGTCTGGTCTGAATGTATTAATATTTCATTTTTAACAGGAGTATTTCCAGACTGCCTGAAAAAAGCTATTGTGTTGCCTCTTTATAAGGGTGGCGAATTGGACAACCCATGTAATTATCGACCAATATCACTTCTCTCGACGTTGTCAAAAATAGTTGAAAAGTTAGTTAAAGAAAGAATGTTAAAATATTTTTCAAAACACGACATAATAAGTGACACTCAATTTGGATTCCAACCATTAAAGGGCACCCATGATGCAATGTTTAATCTTTTGGAACAGGTATTCGTCAGTCTTAATGAAAGTGAGCTTGTCGCCGTTGTGTTTTGTGATTTCTCTAAAGCCTTTGATTGCGTAAATAATAAAATAATGCTTAAAAAACTAGAAATTTATGGCTTCGGAGGAATCTCATACTCATGGTTTGAATCTTATTTCTCGGGAAGAGAACAATTTGTTAAGATTGGTGATACTCAGTCATCAAACTTGGCTGTGACCAATGGTGTTCCACAAGGATCTGTGTTGGGACCAATATTGTTTTTACTTTATTTAAATGATATTAATCACCTCCCCATTAGAGCTAAAATAACATCATTCGCTGATGACATTACTCTGTCCTGGAACGGAAAAAATATTGAAGAGTTGAAAAAGATTATTTCTGAAGATCTAAATCTTGTAAAGAGCTGGTGTGACTCTAACTTGCTTTGTTTTAACTCTAAGAAAACCAACATATTGAGATTTAAATTTTTTTTTGATGATTTATTATTAGACACACACAATTGAAAATAAAACTAGCTGTAAATTTCTTGGTATTCATGTTGATACTCAACTTAAGTTTAATGAGCACGTTACAAATCTAAACAAACGATTGGCAAGTGGTTGCTATGCTGTAAGAATAGCGTCAAATGAACTTGGTTTGAATACTGCTAAGTTGGTTTATTTCTCGTTGGTTGAATCTCATATCAGGTATGGCATTGCATTTTGGGGTAACTGTTCTAATAAATTGTTTGATTCTGTTTTTGTCATTCAAAAGAGAGCAGTGCGCTATTTGTGTGGGGTTGGATATTGGGAGCATTGCAAGCCACTATTTTTAAAACATAAAATACTTACAGTATGCTGTATATTTATCATGGAAACTGCTTGCCTTATGCATAAAAAACATTATGATAAGTTAGAATATCCAAGAACTTATCCAACTAGGCAACTTCTTAAAATTCAGCTTCCTATACCCAAGACTGCATTGACGCAAAATTCACTAATTTATAAAAGTAGGCAAATTTTTAATCATCTGCCTGTTAACTTAAGGCAGATAGGTGGTTTTAAAAAGTTTAGACTAGAGCTCAAAACATTTTTACATGGAAAAGCCTACTATCATATTAATGAATTTTTAAATGAAAAATTTTAATTTTGTTTGTTTCATTGTTTTGTTTTGTTCTGACCGCAACCTTTATGTTTTTTCTGTATTGGCTGTACCTTTTATATGACTCTATAGTTTGATGTAGTAAAGATTGTACATGTGTTGCTTAGGATTATGCTTTGACATTTATGTTTATGTTTATTTTTTATTTTATTGATGTACCTCTTTTTTTTATAACCCGATAATTTTTAATTACTTGCACATTATTTAAGATCATGCTTTGTCAATGAAATTTATTTTCCGACAATAAAGTATATTTTGATTGATTGATTGATTGATTGTACCTCAATCAGGAAAAGTCCCTCTCGCTAAGTCTCCTCCTGGTGCAAATTACCTTTATTGGGAAACGCCCTTCTGGACCTGTCTCAAACTCAGCTTCAATCTTCAGTCACGCCAAGTTTACCGAGTGTACATAATACAAAGTGGCCTAAGTAGTACGCCTCTCCGTAGAAGAGATGTCATGGTATTATTTCTAGGTTAATATTATTCTACCGGGTTTTTTCCAAAACCCGCTCATTATAACTTTTTTATGTTCACAAAAAATAAACAAATGAAATTCGGTGTGTAAGTTTATATGACCCGGTTGTGCATTATTTGACGCATTCAATTATTTATTATCACTTCCGGTTTGACCGGAAGTGACCCTAACTTTCTTATTTTAAATGAGACGACAGGTATATTTTCCCTTATTTCAATACAAAACTACATTACAACTAAAATGATACCTCATTGTCACTATTTGACATTTCATCTCCAAACTATTTTAATTTCTAGTTTTTAATCTAGAGCGCCATGAATTAGTTAAAATGCCTAATTTTGCTCCAAGGAATCTGGGAAAATTAGTTTTGATCTTATTTTGTATTTTTTTGAAATGGAAAGAGTGTGGCTCATTAGCATATTCCGAAAGAGCATTTTCTAACGAGCAATTTAGTAACACACTATCTCATTTTCCCTATGTATAGGGATTTTATCCCAATCTTCTCTTGAAGACATAGTACCTTTATCCTATCCTCGAAAAAATATTTGGCCTCTAGTCCGTTGCCTTGAGGAATGTTTCGGGCAAGAAATGTAGACCCCCAAGAGGTGGTCTATCATTTTGGCTGTATCCTTAAGTATTGTCTAGTGTCCAAAATCGGTTTCCTTCCACAGTTTGAATTCTCTCAGTCTAAGAGCTCCTTTGAATTTGCATCACTTTTATTGAGTTTCAATAAAATAAACGGAGAACTTTCATTGACAAACGATTTCACAGTTCTTATTATTTTTATAACAAACGTTGTCAATCCAACGAGAATACAAACCATTGACAATCAGCCAGGTAAACAATTCATATTTATAAATATGTAAGATGCTTTACAAAATCACAAACCCATCAATATTAATGCAACAAGCTCCCTATGCAGCGGTGACTGTTATGAACCAATCTATTTTCAGCAGATTCAGCATAACCTCTTAGACGCCTGCATTATGCTTCTTTTTGCTCCCGTTGTACCGAGTGCTGCCATTCTTTGCAGTTTCGTAAGCATTTTTAAGTGTATCTTTCTGCCCATAACCATTTTGTCCATAGCCTTTTACCATAGTACCGCTCCTCATAATGGGTCTGACTATCGCAGTGTTCATCCAATGGATGATGTCCCCATTTTTTGCCAAATAGTTTTCAACGGGTGTATATTGCATTGAGGTCTTTCTTCGTTCTTGCTTCCGTATTTCTCTTCCACGAGAGTTTGGGAGTCAATAATGACCCCTAGATACCTTCGCTTCTTTTGACAGTTTCACGGTTTGTACGCCAACCGTCGGCATTGTAAAACTGGGAATAGGAATAGCTTGGTTTTTTGATTCGTTCTGTCCAAGAAAACTTCCCAAAAAGAAATCCGCGCAATTTCCTAGAAAAAAACTTTATTACTTATTGAATAGTGTACACGTGGAACTCTTTCGTGGAGGATACAGTTGGTGTGTCTAGTGTGAATCAGTTTAAAAACAGACTTGATCAAGAGATGCAAGAATCTTTCTCAAGACTAATCGATTATGGACCATAGAACTTTTTTAATATACAATACGTATACTTCGTGAAGACAATTTAGCAATAGCCTCATCGGTCTCTACCGCCTGTTATTGGACAAAATAATAATATTAATAAAAGTTCCTTACCTCCCAACGGTGGTCCTATCAAGTTCGCAAATCCTTGTACCAACAGCAGTAATCCGTAGGCGTTCGTAAATCGATCCAGAGTAATAAGTTCAACCAGTATGACGCACGTTAATGAGTAATTGGCAGCTATAAGGAATCCAAAACCACCAGAAACCAAACAGAGCATGGAGTAGTCAGTTATTAACGGAATCAGGGCTATGACACCGCCGCAGAGGCACATGCAAATTGCATAGATGATACTGGCATTAGCCCAGGAACGGTCTCCTGCCCATCCAAGGATAATCTGGAAAACGTACAGTGAAGTAAAATATTTTTGGATTTGCAAATAGGCTTATTCTTATAAATTGAAGTTTAGTGCTTTTTAGAAACAGATGTTATTGTGATAATTAAGCAAATAAAAAACTACATATTATTAATATAAATCTTAACCTTGATCCAATTATTATAATTTGAGAAGTTCTTACCTCACCAACCATATTGATAATCCCAATGATAGATATCAGAATCGAAGCTTCTTCGTCCGAATAACCCAACTTGCTGGCGTTGTCCGTCAAGTACACGTACGGCACGTCGTACCAAGTGTACAAAAGAAAGTTGGACAAGGCAAACACCAGATACTTCGGATCGGCGAAATGGGAAAAATCGAACATATCTACCAAAAGGTCCCAGAAGTCCCACAGTCCGGCGTACCATTGGACTTTTTCCTGGGCTATGGTAGTCATAGAGTTCCTGTAGATGTCAGGACACGAGCTGGCCCGCAAACGGTATCGCTTCAAATTCAACATGGCACCTCTGTAGGTTACTGATAACCTAAAGAAAAGTAATTTTCAATTTATTGGTTTGAGCCCCGTCCTCAGTACTACATCATTACAAAGCTTGAAGCTATTTTGACATTATTTTTTGTATTACTGCTCTGGCAAAGAAACCATAGAAAAGCTTGGACTATTGACAGGTGCCAAAGACGGTCTTAACCGAAACGAGAGAGAACAAAGTACAGTCGAAGGAACTGAAAATACATGGTCAAAGCCCTAGGAGAGAGATCGAGATAAATAAGTATTGCGCTGGCCTTGTACAAAGAGTAAAAAACAATAGACATCAACATTTCAATCTACAAATAAATTTCTTACCTATGAATCCTAACATCTTTCAAAAAAGCAGTTCCTGGCAACTTTCTAATACTAGTTGGCGGCGGCGCCTTTTTAGTTGGCGAAGCTGGCGTTGAAGTAGTCGGATTTCTTTTCAACCAATAAGCATCGTCTCTGGGCGTTAACACTGTGGGAGGTGAAAGTTGTGTTGTAGTGTTTGCGTGTTTCGATGATAAGGCAACAGCTGCTTCATTCAATCTACCGGCATCACTAAAACTCCTTGAAGGTGCCAACAGGTTCGGATAGTTGGTCAGCAATATGCTATAGATATTTTTATTGCCCGCCAGCAGTTCTAAGACTTCTTCGGGGATTTTTTCACCGTCTCTTATGTACGTTGGTAAATGGACTACAGAACTAGACAATCTATTTGTTGGAATATCAAATTCATTTTCCTCACTAGTTTCTATAATCGGTTGGAGAACGCTAGCTGTGCAAGTTCCAGTACTAATTGAAAACGAGTCTGCCGACATTAATCTATTTTTACGTTTCATATGTCTATTTTTCTTTCTTTCTTTGGCCAAGGATTTTTGTTTTTCAGATGTCCACGGTAAATCTCTCATTAAACATCCGCAAACGACCATATTTAGAAATAGACCAGCTAGAATCAAAGTAGTACCTCTCCAACCATATTCTTCTAAAAGCTTCTGGATTAACGGGGCGAATATAAATGTGCCGATACCGCTACCACAAACAGCTAGACCAGTGGCAAATGAACGTTTTTTGTCAAAATAGTAGGCTACTATTACAACTGAAGCTACATAGCACAAGCTTAGTCCGAAGCCGGCTAGAACTCCAAAAGTAATACACAGAACCAACATACTATTCGCTTGAGAACTTATTATAAACCCTATTGAAGCCAACAGCGCACCAAAAATCGTTACTTTTCTACAACCGTATCTATCTGTCAAAAAACTAGCTATTGGACCTGAAAGTAAAGGCATGGCCATAAATAATCCTCCAACCCATGCCGTGGTACCTCTATTTTCACCGAAATAATTTAAAAACTCCACAAATATCACACCAAAACTAAACGTTATTCCGTCTGCTATGAGATTAACAAAAAATGAAGCGCCTACTACCATCCAACCCCAACCTCCATCTGGAGGTCTCGCTTCTGCAATTTCCAGAGATTCACTGGAAGAGGACGAACTTGATGATGAACTTGTCTCCTCTGATGAGGTTAATGGAGGTGACGGTGGATCTTTTTTAATTGATGAATCACTAGCTATGTGATTAAACTGAACATGTAATACTGGCTTGTCTTCTGGACTGGGCTGAGTAGGCATGATGAGGAGCTGTTCAGATTCGGTTGGATTCATCTCATTATTTTTATCGTTACGATACAACTCCAAAATGCGTTTCCCATTATTATTACTAAGACTTTTGGTGCCGTTGGGCACCAGAATCGACGCGTCCTTAACGCCGCTTTTAGCGACGAGTAAACAACGATCACTTTCACTATTTTTACTTATTTCGTTAACGTTTCGGCATGCGGTTGGGGAAGCGTTAGTGTCCAAACTTTCGGCCATTCTTGCAGATCCCTGCAAAACTGTCTGCGTAACGACGCAAGACGATAAACACCGCAATTATAGCCTTTCATACGTGTAGTGGACAACGGTGGTTGCCTGGAAAGGTTTGATAATGGTGGCTGGTAGGCGCGTTTTGCCATACGGGGCCGGCGCTGGTCACGGAGACTGAATACTTTGCTGAAACAAAAAGAGAACATTTTTATTTTTCGGAATACTGGTTTATACTAAGGCAATAAGGATAAGTACAACAATAAAAATAGAATGATTCATTTATCTAGAAACGACGATACAGTACTATTATTTTTGCGGTGCACAGTTTTAATGCTTAGAACAGAACAAAATAGGTTCTCTGCAATTACCCCTTACGATACTCAAACTCCAATCTGTTTCAGTACCTATAGGATATCCAAAATTAAATAAATTCAGTTACAGGGGGATTTTGGAAACGGTATAAAATACAGGATCACTAAATTTGCTGAATTAAATACTTAACAAGATGCGTCCTAAAAAAATCACAAATCTCCAATTTATTCAGCAGATTTTCGAAATAAACGAGGTTTTGCATTTGTATAATATGTCAAACATACAAAATAAATTCTATTTATTCTTGAGCCTACTTAACAAGATTTTTCACTTCCGTAGTGCAACTTTTCCCCTCTGTACCAATGAAAGTGAAGCTGGAAAATCTCAAAAAGGTTTCATGAATGGTAAGTTAAGAAGAAAATTGTAACGTTTTTCAGATCTAGGTAGTGTAGGAGAAAGCAGCATGGAAAGGAGGCTTATGCAATCCGTGGTAACAAAGAAGGAAAAAGGGTAACTGAAGTGAAAGCAGAGGACAATTTAATATGAGAATTAGAGCAGTGAAGGGGACAATTTTTATGTAAGTTCTCTAGTGAAAATGGTTGGTATTCAATCCAATAGTAAAGTTATGTGGTGCAAGCAGATAAAAGTTGAAGGTAAATCGATTAAGTTTAAGCTTGATACTGGAGCAGAGGTGAGCGTGATTCCCCTTAAAATTTTAGAAAAAATTAACAAGCATTATGAATTGAAAAAGTCCAATAGGACTTTAATTTCTTATGGCAGCCTAGATTTTAAAATTAAACCACTTGGAGAAACTAATTTAAATTGTGAAATTAAGGATAAATTCGCATGCTTGTCTTTTGTAATGGTTAATAGTGGAAATCAGTTGCCTCTGGGATTGGAAGGATGTCTAGCTTTAGATTTAATTAGGAGAATTGATAATTGTAGTTTAAATTTTGACAATATACAGGATATTGTGAAAATGTATCCTCAAGTTTTTAATGGATTATGCTGTTTTCCAAATAAGCATAAGATCATTTTGAACCAAGATTATATACCACATATTCAGGCAGTCAGGCGTATACCTCAAGAACTTCACCAGCGTGTCAAACATAAATTAAAGTATCTTAAAGCTCAAGGGATTATAAGAAAAGTTAAAAAAACGTACTGAGTGGTTGGTTAAATCCTTTAGTTATTGTTGAGAAAAAAAGATGGTGGTTTGAGGTTGTGTCTGGACCTAAAGTTTTTGAATCAATACATACAGTGTGAGCATTTTTTATTTCCAACAGTCGACGAAATGGCTAGTAAAGTAAACTGAATCGTAAAGTCATTTTCTCTGTATTAGATATATGAAAAATGGCTACTACTCAAGTGAAAATTGATAATCAAACAGCCGACAATTTTACTTTTGGCATACCTTCCGGTCGCTACCAATTTTGTCGACTCCCATTGGGTATTAGTTCTGCCCCTGAAGAGTGTCAGCGAAAGAATTTTGATTGATATTAGGGATATTGAGAGAGGGAGTGCAGATATATTTTGATAATTTGATAATTGCTGGGGAGACAAAGTTGGAACAATGAGAAAATTCTGAAAAACGTTTTAGATAGAGCATCAAAATTTAACATGTCGAAAATTCAGTTTAAGTCAGAAGAAGTGAAGTATCTTGGCCAGGTTTTTTTCTAAGGATGGTGTTAAACCGTGTCAGTCCTATATTAATGCGATTACGGATATGCCCAAAATGTTTGGGCAAGTTTATCCCAAACATGTCCAAAGCAACTGCTCTTCTCCGTAATTCAACAAGAAAAGACATTGACTGGAGATGGACCATTGAAAATGACAAATCGTTATCAAACTTAAAACGTTTATTGACAACCGCGCCAGTTCTGGCACTTTTCAACCCATCAATACCAAACGGCATTGGGTCTGGTTTACTTCAAAATGGGCACCCAATAGCTTTCGCATCACGAAGTATGACGAAAAGTGAAACCAACTATGCTCAAATAGAAAAAGAATTGTTGGCAATTTTGTGTAAAAAATTTCATTACTCTAGTTTTAGTGTTAAAAATATTAAAGCAAGGGGTAAACCACTATCCCAGAACTTGACGAATTTGTGCAAACAATTCCTCAAAGGGGAATTTTTTACGCATAATTCCTCAAAATTCCTGCAAATTCCTCCAAATTCCCCACAAATTCCTCCAGATACCCCATCACAAATTCCTCCAAATACCCCTCCACAAATTTCTCCAAATACCCCACAAATTCCTCTAGATTCCCTGCAAATTCCTCCAAATTCCCGCAAATTGCTCCAAAGGAAAAATTTGAAACTTTTTGTATGTAAAGAGAGGCTCATTTTTCCCTGGTTACAATTTTTTTCCAACATGAAGAATCTTGGAAATCAACTTACAAAAACTGAACTAATTGGAAATACAGTTTCACACATTTCAAAGTTTTCCTGGAATACTAGTGAAGGAAAAATTTTAAAACTTTTAGCATGTAAAGAGGAAGGTGGGAAGCCCATTTTCCCAAAATTTTTCAAGTAGATAATAACAACACGAGGAGTTTTGGAAATCAACCTACAATAACTGAATTAATTGTAAATACAGTCTCACACATTTCAAAATTTTCCTGGAAAACTAGTGAAGGGAAAATTTTGAAACTTTTTGCATATAAAGAGGAATGTGAGAAGCTCCATGTTCCCATAATTTTGAATTTTTCCAGTGGAAAATAACAACATGGATAATCTTGGAAATCAACCTACAATAACTGAATTAATTGAAAATACTGTCTCACACAATTCAAAGTTTTCTTAGAAAACTGGTGAAGGGAAAATTTTGAAACTTTTTGCATGTAAAGAGGAAGAAGAGAAGCTCATTTTCCCAAAATTTCAAATTTTTCTAGTGGAAAATAATAACATAAAAAGTCTTGGAAATCAACTTACAAAAACTGAAATAAATGTTAATAGATTATAGAATCTCACACAAATCAAAGTTTTCCTGGAAAACTAATTAAGGGAAAATTTTGAAACTTTGACATGTGAAGAGGAAGGTCAGAGGCTCATTTTTTCAAAATTTCAAATTTTTCCAGTGGAAAATAACAACACGAAAAATCTTAGAAATCAACCTACAATAACCGAATTAATTGAAAATACAGTCTCACACATTTCAAAGTTTTCCTAGAAAACTAGTGAAGGGAAAATTTTGAAATTTTTCGCATGTTAACAGAAAGGGGTGAAGCTCATTCTCCCAAAATTTCAAATTTTTCCAATGGAAAACAACAACATGAAAAATTTTGGAAATAAACTTACAAAAACTGAAGTCATTGTGAATACAGTTTCACACAATTCAAAGTTTTCCTGGAAAACTAATTAAGGGAAAATTTTGAAACTTTTTACATGTGAAGAGGAATATCAGAGACTGATTTTCCCAAAATTTCAAATTTTTCTAGTGGAAAATAACAACATGAAGAATCTTGAAAATAAACCTCCAATAACTGAATTAATTGAAAATACAGTTTCACACATTTCAAAGTTTTCCTGGAAAACTAGTGAAGGCAAAAATTGGAAACTTTTTGCATGTGAAGAATAAAAAGGTTAAAGGCATATTTTCCAAAAATTTCAAATTTTTCCAGTAGAAAATAACAAGAGGAATATTGGAAATCAACCTACAATAACTGAATTATTCGAAAATACAGTCTCACACATTTCAAAGTTTTCCTGGAAAACTAGAGAAGGGAAAATTTTGAAACTTTTTAAATGTAAAGAGAAAGGTAAGAAGCTCATTTTCCCTAAATTTTAAATTTTTCCAGTAGAAAACAGCAACATGAAAAATCTTCGAAATCAACCTACAAAAACTGAATAAGTTGAAAATACAGTCTCACACATATCAAAGTTTCCTGGAAAACTAGTGAAGGGAAATTTTGAAACTGTTTGCATATAAAGAGTAAGGTGAGAAGCTCATTTTCCCTAAATTTCAAATTTTTCTAGGAGAAAATAACAACATAAGGAATATTAGAAATGAACCTACAATAACTGAATTAATTATTAATAATACAGTTTTACACATTTCAAAGTTTTCCTGGAAAACTAGTGAAGGGAAAATTTTAAAACTTTTTGCATGTAAAGAGGAAGCTGAGAAGCTTATTTTCCCAAAATTTTAAATTTTTCCAGTAGAAAACCACAACATGAAAAACCTTGGAAATCAACCTACAAAAACTGAATTAGTTGAAAATACAGTTTCATACATTCCGAAATTTGCCTGGAAAACTAGTGAAGGGAAAATTTTGAAACTTTTTGCATGTAAAGAGGAAGGTATGAAGCTTATTTTCCCAAAATTTCAAATTTTTCCAGTGAAAAACAGCAACGTGAAGAATCTTGGAAGTCAACCTACAAAAAGTGAATTAGTTGAAAATACTGTCTCACACGTTTCAAAGTTTTCCTGGAAAACTAGTGAACGGAAAAATTTGAAATTTTTTGCATTTGAAGAGGAAGCTGAGAAGCTCATTTTCCCAAAATTTTAAATTTTTCCAGCGGAAAATAATATGAAAAAATCTTGGAAATCAACTTACAAAAGTCAAAAACTGAATTAGTTGAAAATATCGTCTCACACATTTTAAAGTTTCCCTGGAAAACTAGTAAACGGAAAAATTTGAAACTTTTTGCTTGTGGAAAGGGAGCTGAGAAGCTCATTTTCCCAAAATTTCAAATTTTTCCAGCGAAAAATAAAATCGAAAATCTTGGAAATCAACTTACAAAAACTGAATTAGTTGAAAATATCGTCTCACACATTTCAAAGTTTTCCTGGAAAACTAGGGAACGGAAAAATTTGAAACTTTTTACATGTGAAGAGAAAGGTTAGAAACTCATTTTCCCAAAATTTCAAAATTTTCCAGTGGAAAATAACAACATGAAGAATCTTGGAAATCAGCCCACAAAAACTGTAGGTAGGTACTCATTATTGTTTTGAATTTTTTAAATTTGGACCTGTAAATCATGAAGTGAAAATTTGGGAGAATTTCTTTAATGAAAATGATTGTTCAACGTTCAACACAAAGCTAGATTTTTTTTTAAAATTTCCATTTATTAGTGTTTCTTATAATAAGAATGTGAACCTCAGTGACGTCATGACTCTACAATTTCCTTTATATTCCTCATAAATTCTTCACAAATTCCTCCAAATTCCACATAAATTTCTCCGAATTCCCTATAAATTCCCTAAATTCTCATAAATTCTGATGAGTTCCGTCAAATTCCCCACAAATTCCTCTAAATTCCCCACATTTTTGGCAAAGAATTCCTAGGTGGTTTGCCCCTTGTATTAAAGTGTGTGCAGACCATAAACCCTTAAGGGCCCCACACACTACGTTCTTTGTCGTCGGTTTTCATCGCCGCGATGAAATACGACGATCTAAAACCGAAGTGTGTGATAGAAAACCGTCGTGTCTCATCGTCGGTTTAAAATTCAGTCCGAGCTTAATTTTTGTCACGACGGTTCAACATTTCGTTCCAAACCCATTGTATATGGGTCCAACTGCCAAAAAATCACGTAGTGTGTGGTGAAAACAGGCTGACGATGAAATACGACGTTATTAATCGCGACGATGAAAACCGACGAGACAGAACCTAGTGTGTGGGGCCCTTTCCCCAGTAAAAAAAAAAAACCTTGCCAACTGTTTCACCTAGATTGTAATGCATGCTACTTCAACTTCTCAAGTATGGTTTGAAAGTAAAGCAGAATTATCAGTGTCTGATGGATTATTGTTTTTTAATCATAAATTAGTGTTTTCCTAAAAGTCTAGAACGGACATGTTTGTTAAATAAACCACATGAAGGAAACTTGGGGATAAAGAAAGTGAAAGCCTGAGCTAGACAAATTTTTTTACAGGCCACTCAGGAGTCAAGAAATTAATTTTTTCACAAAAAAATGCAAACTATGTGAAAAATATGCGTATAAAAATACGACACGATCCTATTTCTGGGAACGCATTGGAGCTGATATTTAAAATAAATCTGCTCGTGAGGTAATTCAAAAATGTATAATTATTTTTTCCAAATTTGGGTCTCCTGACATAGTATGTGATAATTTACCCTTTAATAGTAATCTTTTTAAACAATTTGCCATCAGAGTCGAATTTCAATGTTGTTTTTCGAAGTCCTATTTATCCAAAGTCAAATGGTTTGGCTGAAAAAGCAGTGGATATTGGGAAAAAAAAATTTAAAACAATCTTTAGAGTTAAATTCAGATTTTTTTAAAAGATGTCTAATCAATAGATCATTTACCATTTTGACTAAATGACATTTCCTAAATCTTTGAAACCTAATCAAAATGTTACAGTTTTGAATCATATTGACAAAACATGGAAACTAGGTAAAATTATAGTTTTCTGAAAAGCTTAGGTCTAATAGGGTTTTGGATGAGAATGGTAACTTTGTCGTTAGGAATAGATTTGATCTGAAAGTCATTAAATAATTATAATCCTATCATTAACAAAGATTTTAACATGCTAAGCCGAGATGCTTAACAATAGAAATCAAATCAAATGTGCAGCAACATTATAGTAGGTACATCACATAATGGCTCATCTCCTAGTGTATCTCGTTATTTATCTCCTAGACTAGTAAATAAGCATTCTATGTCTAAAGAAGTATCCTGTAAAAGTAGTTCCAGAAACGAATCCACTTCGAATTTACCTGTTCTGAAATCCAAGGTTTCCGGTCAAGTAAGAAACCAAAAATACTAGATTTGTAGGTTTCATTTAAAGAGGAGAGAAGTATAATAAAATTTAGGTTATGCTCATGTGAGAATGTTGCGTACATACCTATTCATATACACCTGATAGTATAGGTAGGCATGTAGTCATAAGGTAAGTTCAGCCAACTCTTAATGGATAATGCATAAGGCGCATTGCATAAGAGAAAAGAGGTGTTTATACAAAGCATAATTTTAATACATTGAGAATTGACAAGACAGTTGAGTTGACACTTTTTTCATGAAATAATAAATAATGAAATAAATAATAAATTAGGCATTATATTCTTTGGAAAAAATGGCAATTGTATTATTAAAAACAGAAAAACCCGATTTCCGATAAAAAACCATCGAAAACAAAAGACCATCATATTGTATTTAATAGAATAAGGATTGATACAACAAATAATATAGTCCCATTGATACTGGATATTGGAGTATTTCATACTATAAAATCTCAAGCTGATCTTTTCAAAATTGGAGAAGATCCAAAAAATCAATTCTGGAAAACATCCAAAGGAAAAATGCATTATGAGACATTTCGATTTTCATCTCAAAAGCCGACAATGATAAAAATTTGACACTGATTGAGTCTATAGAAGAAAGTTGAGAGTATCTTATACTAAAATCTAAAATCTCAAGCAGATTTTTTCAAAATTAGGAAAGATCGCAAAAATCCACTCTGCAAACATTCAAGAGAAAAATGTATCATGAGATATTTGAATTTTTATCTCAAAATCCGATTATGATAAAAATTTGAAATTCTTCAAGTTAATAGAAGAAGGCTCTGAGTATTTTATACTGAAAATTAAACCCGATCCTTAAAATAAGTAAATAGTACATTTTTTATACACCTAGTGACTAAAGTGGTACCTACTTTTAATCCCGAGACAAATAGTTTGACAAGGGATTAATAAACACTTTAGTCCTGAGGAGTATACACTAATTTATTTACTTTAGAGGGATTAAGAGTATACTTTAAATCCCTAGGGATTGAAAATAACCTTTTTTCCCCAGTTTTATTTAATCCTCGCGAAATTAGGTAAAAATTTAATTCCTTGGGAAAAAAAGTGAAAATTGAATTTAAATCCCGGGGATTGAAAGACCCACTTTACTTCCTTAAAACAAGGATTAAAAGGGTAGTTTCAATCCCCAAAATACATAAAATGCATTATGAGACATATGAATTTTTCTCCCAAAATCAGATACTAATGAAATTTTGAAACTTTTTGAGTCCATAGCAGGTTGGGTGTATCTTATATACTATAAAATCTCCAGTCAATCAAAACTAGAAATGATCCCAAAAGTCATCTTTCGCAAACATTCAAAGGAAGTAAAGCATTATGAGACATCTGAACTTTTAAGGCTCGGTTTTACCAAATAGTGATTCAGTTGAACTCTATTGGTACTTGATCCCATTTAAAATGCGTTATTGTCAAAAAATACACTTTGGAAGATTTCTGACATCAATGCTTTTTAAATGGGTACAATCGGGCCTTGTATCTCAAAATTAGCTTAAAGATAAAAATTTGTAACTTTTTAAGCCTAAAGAAGAAGGTTAGGAGTATCTTATACTTCGAATCTCAAGCTGGTTTTTTCAAAATTTTCAATCCCAAAAATCCATTATGGCAAACATTCGAAGGAAAAATGCATCATGAGACATTTGAATTTTTATATCTTGAAATCCGATAATAATAAAAATTTGACTTTTCGAGTTTATAAAAAAATGCACTATCTTATACTAAAATGTTAAGCTGATGCTTTCAAAATTAGGAGAGATTCCTAAAATCATCTTTGGCGAACATTCAAAGGAAAAATGCATTAGGAGACATTTGAATTTTCACTTCCAAATCCAATAGGGATAAAAATTTGAGTCCATAGAAGATAGTCGGGAGTAGGTATATGTGTATGTACTAAAATCTCAAGTCGATTTCTTCAAAATTAGAAATGATCCCAAAAGTCAACTTTGGCATTTTGACAACCATTCGAATTAAGGCCGAAACCCACTAGCAGCACGCCACGCCACCCCACGCCACGCCACCCCACGCCATGTGACACAGGTTCACGTGGGACAGTTTGTGTGCAAATGGACGGATGGCGTGGCGTGGTATCGCGTATGGCAAGTGTGTACGCAGCACATATAAATAAATGGAAGAATATACGCATACATTTTCGACACATGGCGTGGCGTGTTGCTAGTGGGTTTCGGCCTTTAGCAACACGCCACGTCATGCTTCGCCACGCCACGCCATGTGACGAAAATGTATGCGTATATTCTTCCATTTATTTATATGTGCTGCGTACACACTTGCTATACGCGATACCACGCCACGTCATCCGTCCATTTGCACACAAACTGTCCCACGTGAACCTGTGTCACATGGCGTGGGGTGGCGTGGCGTGTTGCTAGTGGATTTCGGCCTTTAACACGCTACTCAGGTCTGATGAAAAATTTCCTCTCTCGCTACTCTCCTACTTCGGGGATAAACTCTTGAGATTATTGTTTTAGCCAGTGGGTATAAATAATTAAAACTACTTAATTGAGTATAATCTACAATCTACAATCTAAATTGTACCATTGGATCAAAAAGAGGAAAGATTCCATAATACCAACTCAATGGTAAATCCAAAAAAAAACTAAATTCTATTCTGAACCTAGCTTTTCACAAAACTTATCAAACAGATTGAGACAGAGTAGTTTGGAAAAGATATCTACTAAAATATTTGTAAATTTGTTGATATATATTTCAACATAACTACATTTTACTTGATCTTATCACAAACAAAATGGAAACAAATATCAACATGTTTAAGCCTCTTGTGAAATTCTGGGTTTTCACAAATTCTTATTGCAGACTGATTGTCTTTGAACAAGATTACACATACACGTATAACTATTGTGGAATTTAAAATCATAAATAAGATAAGGCAACCAGCATGCTTCACTCAAAGTTAGACTGAAAAGTCCAGTTCAGGCTTTATTTTCAAAATTTTTAGCTGTACTGTAAGTTGATCGTCGCGTGAATAGTCAATAGTAGCTGTGTCTTTCACCGAGGCTGAATATGGTCCCTCATGACCGGTTTTTCAGTGGACAGTTATTCAGTAAACTAGATAAACCGGTTATGAGGGACCATATTCAGCCTCAGTGAAAGACACAGCTACTATTGACTATTCACGCGACGATCAACTTACAGTAGAGCCAAAAATTTTGAAAATAAATCCCGAAGTGGACTTTCGATCTGTTCTGTCACCTGCCCAGTCTGAATCTGCATACCCTTCTATCAGATATTTGAGGAAAACCACCTATTTAAAATATTATTTCTTCAAATTTTAATTTTTAAAAATCGGTTACTGAATAAAAGTAAATGTTGCAACAATGTCTGCGCCATCAAATTTAGGTTTGAACGGGGAGCGCCACAGAAAATGAAAGTACCGAAACCGAAGAGGATACAAGAGAAGAGGCAGCCTTTAGTCGAGGGTCACCAGGGCTTACCCTACAAAAAGGGATATTTGGAAGGTAGATTTTCGAAAAACCAGGCGATTGGGCATTAGAGAGACTTGAGAACAAGCTGGGACTGGTTCCTTTAGACGCGTGTCTGTAATTATTCATTATTCAATTTTCATTTCTATTTTGCATTAAAATTGATTGTTCAATCCAATTTGTTATTTGTGTGTGTGTAAGGAGCGTTTACAGGTTAGTGGAATAATTATTATTTTGTTTTTGAGAGTTCAATTCAATTTATGCAAGTTCCTATAATTTTGTTCATTTTTATGTATTTTTTGTTTGTTTATAACATTTTTTATAACATGTGCATTGTTCATGTATTTAACAAAAATCGTTTCATACTGTAAACAACACAGATAAAGAAGTAAATTAAAACCTGAGAAATTATGTGCTGTCTTTTTGTGCTGAGATTTTGATTTTGTGGATTTAGAGCGTGTATTAGGGCCTTGTTGAATTTACTAACATTTTCCTACCCTGACGAGAGAGTATCCTAACAAATTGAAATAATCAATCTAGAGATATTGGCTCAAAAACAACTATAGCTGAGTAGCTTCCCGTATGTGACCTCAGTATCCGCTGGGAAACTGACTAACTAACCAAAAACTCTTCAGTATTGAATATAGCTGGTGTTGATAAAATCTAGTGTGTGTAATTGAAATTTTAGCACAAGAACAAGGATGGTACCTAATTTAAACTTTTATTGACTTAAATTATTGAATTATTGACTCAAAATTATTATTAAAATGACACAGTATGTTTCGATTTTTGAGGAATGTTAGATCGAGGTTTTCTCTGCCGTTCTCTTTCCCCTAGAGAATTCCAGGTGGAGAACGGTACGATTTACTTTAATAATAAAGTAGACGTTTCACAAATTTTTCGTTTCTTTTACATATTAGAACTTCCCTTAAATTTCCCAAATATTTGCTATGTCGGGCGCATGTCCAGTAAGTAAAATTGAGTAAGTTTCCACAACGTAGGTCCTATTTGTTTTTCATTTCATTTTGCAGAAGATTTGTTGTTTAAAAGGTAATAAAAATTCTCATCGTTCAATCTTACTGAGCGAACCCATGTTATACTACATGTTTATAATCATTTTTATGAAAAGACAAAAACAACTTCAAAATTCCTTGAACATACCTTAAAAATCTTTTAATTGCTTGCCCTAATAATTCCAAGCTATAGCATACGACTGGTAGCGACTCAAATGGAAACACATAAATCTGGTCGCGAGCAAAGCATAGCATACATCAAAGAGCCTATTGCTGTCCTACATTTTCGTTCATTTTCTGATTTTTCCCTTTTTTTAAACATCGTGTTTGAATTCATGGATGTTAAGCAAGGTTTGCAGTTTTGCATTTCAAACTTTCTCAAAAGATTTTAGAGGGAAGTACTCTGACTGGTCAATAAACATTTTATCTTGAGAAATATTCTTAATAAACTGGCCCAGAATTTTTCATTTAACAATTTTGACCTGAAGCTTGTTTAAATCTACATACCTCTACTTCATCTGATCGTGCTAACAGTAGATCATCCCAGTAAATGAGAATAAACATTTCAAAAAGCTTATCAGTTTTGATATAAATGCAATACTCGTACTCAGATCTGATCTAACAAAATTTAAGGATAACATCAACTCGTGAAATTTTTATACCTGTAGTATAACATACCCGGGTTCGCTCAGTAAGATTGAACGATGAGAATTTTTATTAGTCTGTTTTTGTTTTTTTAAAGATAAAAGTCAAAATGATATTATGTTGGCAATACAATGTAAAATTGTCAATGCTTTCAAATTTTTTATGTAGAAAAGGCTTGTGTTGCCAACATAGTTACTAAATTTTTGACTTGGGGAATTATCTTTAAAAAAAAACAGATTTTCCCTTTAAAAAAACAAATATTCTGAAAAACGAAATGAAAAACAAAAAGGAACTACGTTGTGAAAACTAACTCAATTTCACTTACTGGACATGCGCCCGACATAGCAAATATCTGGGCAATTTAAGGGAAGTTATGATATGTAAAAGAAACGAAAAATTTGTGAAACGTCTACTTTATTATTAAAGTAAATCGTACCGTTCTCGACCTAGAATTCTCGAGGGGAAAGAGAACGGCAGAGAAACCCTCGATCTGACATTCCTCAAAAATCGAAACATACTATGTCATTTTAAATAATAATTGTGAGTCAATAATTCAATAATTTAAGTCAAAAAAAGTTTAAATTAGGTACCATCCTTTGTTCTTGTGCTGAAATTTTAATTACACACAGTACATTCAATCAACACTACCTATATTCAATACTGAAGAGTTTTTTTGTTAGTTAGCCAGTTTCCCAGCGGATACTGAGGTCCCATACGGGAAGCTACTCAGCTATAGTTGTTTTTGAGCCAATATCTCTAGATTGATTATTTCAATTTGTTAGGATATTCTCTCGTCAGGGTAGGAAAATGTTAGTTAATTCAACAAGGCTCTAATGCACGCTCTAAATCCACAAAATCGAAATCTCAGCACAAAAAGACAGCACATAATTTCTTAAGTTTTAATTTACTCTTTATCTGTGTTGTTTACAGCATGAAACGATTTTGGTTGAATACATAAACAATGCACATGTTATAAAAAATGTTATAAGCAAACAAAAAATACATAAAAATGAACAAAATAATAGGAACTTGCATAAACTGAACTCTCAAAAACAAAATAACATTTAATCCACTAACCTGTGAACGCTCCTTACACACACATTAATAACAAATTGGATTGCACAATCAATTTTAATGCAAAATAGAAATGAAAATTGAATAATGAATAATTACAGACACGCCATACGCGTCTAAGGAACAGTCTAGCTTCTTTTCTAGTCTAATGCCTAATCGCCTCTTCTCTAGCTCCCGTTCGCAGTACCGTTTCTTGTGGCTCGAACGCGGCGGATACATGGTTGCAACATTTTACTTTTATTCAGTAAACGTTTTTCAGAAAAATTAAGATTTGGAGAAATAATATTTTAAATAGGTGGTTTTCCTCATACCAATTCTTAGGTTAACTCTTATCACCACTTAGAAAACATCTAGTAGATAAACTATAAAACCAAAATTATTAGATAAGGCTAAGAAAATCCTTATTCATGGCAATTTAGCAACAGGGCTATAGACATCCGAAAATAACAAAACATCTCTCTTTTTCTTGAATACCTATCTGCAACTTATTACTTCATTGTCACCAGCACTTTTAACCATAGTCCACGTTTTATTATCCTCTAAAGCACTTATTGCCATTTCCATAGCTTTTTGCCATTTACCTGCTTCACTATTAGCAATAGCTTCATTATAATTTCTAGGTTCGTTCTCACACAGGGTTACAAAAACAGTTTCCATATCCATCTCATAGTCATTATACTTTGAAGGTCTTTTGATTTTTCTTTTTAAATGCATGGATTAAAGTTTTCTTCTCTTGCTTGTTCATTATTCTCCAAAATTTCATCGTCATTTAAGTCATCAATAAACTCACTTTTATGACCAACTTCTGATCCTCATCATCTTCTTCTTGGGTCTCCTCGTGGATCTCTAATTCTACATTTTCTTTTAAATTTTCATAATTACAAGGTTAGAAGGTTTCCGTGGTTTGGATTTCATATATGTCACAGACTTTACATCCCTGCTATGTCCAAGAAAAATACCTGCTCTATTTTTGCATACCATTTTAAACGCTTTTCTTTTGGAACATGAATTGACACTTTTGATGTCCTCCTGCTCTTTGTTTTTCCTGAATCAACAAAATCGTATAGTGTGGCCCTCTCTTCTCAGAACAATTGCATTGCTTTGTTTCTTTTGAATTTTCACCCTCATCTTGCTTTTTCTTCTGATAATATTTTCTGGCAAAATGTCCTGGTTTTGGCAAATATGACATTTTAATATACTCCTTCCTTTGTTCTGTTTTGCTGCCAGTACTGTTGTATTTTCTACTGATCTATAACGTTCCTTCTCCAAAAATAACCTTTAAGTCAACTCCTCTATAGTTTGATTAGGTACTTGCTGAGACTGACTCAAGCTGATCCAAAATGCTCGAATTGCTCTGGTAATGACATTAAAATTAAAGTCATCACTATCTTATGAGATATTTGTTCGCCTGCTGTTTTAAATTTATTTTTAATATCTTCTGAGACATGATCGTAGACACGTTATTGTTTTCAAATTGCATCATGGAAAATGTCTGTTGAAGTAAATGAATACTTACGACAGATTCCTTATTGTAGACTACTTTGAGTTTTGCCCACATATCTTTCTATGATTCACATGTTAGACTGTGAGTCATATGGGACCTTAGTCTATAGGCGAGTTCGGTTAATCCTCTGCGAGTTAAAAGATGACACTGTTGACAAAAGCTCACGTGATCTGTGATCTTTCAATTGAAGTAATAGAACTGATCACGTGGGGCCAGTCATCTTTTCGCTCGCGGAGAATTAACCGAACTCGCCTTATGCTTGTAACTATAAATTACTATGCCTTAGCATCATCTTTTAACCATTTGACTGGCTCATTCCCTTCTTGTGAGGGTTTGACTTTCGTCCCATCCGCTACCTCAAAAAGACCTCGCCCTTTGAGTATTATTATCCTAGTCTGAAACACTACTTGTAAAACTTCATTTCACAACAGCCTTGTTTTTGCTCGGCTCTGGGCCCATAACCTCTTGAGATTATTGTTTTAGCCAGTGGACATAAATAATCAAGAACCGCTCAATCGAGTATAATATTCGGTAGTATATTTCATGAACATGTGTGGAGTGAAAATCGACAACTTACACTTTACGGAAACATCTACAAATCTAGATTGTACCATTGGATAAAATAGAGGAAAGATTCCATAATACCAACAAAATTAATAATATGTAGGTATTTAGACTCCTCTATTATTAGTTTAAAGTGTGGTGTTAGAATATTGGAAACAAACTTCAGAGTGATTATTGTTGATTTTTTAGTGTGTAGAGAATTTTCTATTATGTTTCCTGGTATTTTGCTTCTGCCTTCAGTAATAGTACCTACTATTCTGGGTTATTCTGTTCACCATGTTTGCTCAATTGATTTTAGGCTTCCATATTTGGGCCAAAGCGCTTTATTTTTATCAATTTGCTTAACCCATGATCTGCTGGATTTTTCTTCTAGCGACTCCTGCTCCATGTCCTGATTTACTTCCTTCCAACGATTAAATTTTCAATAATGATTCCCAATTATAGCAGGATTTGACGATAAGTGTAAAAGCATTCAATTTAGTTGATCACAAAATATTAATTAAATTGTCTGTGGTGAAAATCTTATTTGGAATCCATGTTGTAACTCAAACTGACCTACTTAATAGGAAATTCTTAAGGTTTTTACAGCTTCGGAGTGAAATATCGCTTGAGGGAATGCCCTTAAATTGGAAAGATTTGATACTTTTATGTGCAATAAAATGATTCCAGACAAAATTGAGTGTCCTAAATTTATTGAAAACATTTTTATGTTCCCAAGAGAACCCTAGAAGAGCAGTTGAAATTTAGGCTTATAATAAAGTCAGATTACTGCAATATCCAGAGCTATTACTACTTGGCACAAATACTTATAGAGATTATCATTTGAAGGCTTCAAATATAAAACTCGAAGGTTTGGCCAAGGAAAGAAAAAACTGCAAGAATGTTTGAACTATCGGACACAAATGAGAGAATAGGTAACATACATTGTTTGCAGAAAATATGGTCAACAAATATCAATGACAGAAATCTAGCGAGCATAGAAGACGAAGAAAAAGCTAGAAACGTAATTTTGACAAGGAAATTGAAGATAGAATATTTGAAGAGGATACATATAGTCCGTTGCATGGTTCTTGAGCTACGACTACTGAATAGACAGAAAGAACAATGGGCTATTGCTGCGTTGTCATATCAATAATAATATTTATTATTACATTAAAATGAAGGAAATTTTATTGCAATTTTCATGTATTAATAAATATTATCGATATGACAACTGACAACGCAGCAATAGCCCATTGTCCCCTCTGTCTATTCAGTAGCCGTAGGTCAAGAACCATGCAACGGACTATACAAGTCTTTAATTCTAATTAATATTAGGCCAGTAACAATTTCAACTGTTAATATAAGTTGCCAGGAAAATATAATTTAATTTGAGTATGGTTCAATTTCCTGTTTTTCTAGAATATGAAACCAAACCAAAATTCGAACAAAATTGAAACCCGAAACCATAAAACCAACATCATATAAATCAGAATCGGGACTCCGAGTTTTCCAATAAAATATTTTATTGCCGGGATTTGGAAATATATTATTAGAGGCAAAAACTGAAACTCAACAATAAATTGGGCACAGCAGAGAGCATACGGTTAGTTAAACTATTAAACCGTAAATATAAGTGGTTAAATGAAAGCGTGGGCTTTAACTGATTAATTAAACTTTATTTGCTAATAGTTTGAGGCAAAATAATACTGTAATTGCAGTAATACTGCGGGAAACATAAGAGAGATGTTTGAACATGACTAAGAAAAGATGGAACTAGGATAAGAATCGGGCAACGGTGCCAAAGGAAAAAAACATTATTTTTTTTGTGAAAATTTGACCTAATTTGGTTTAATTATGATTGAATAGTTATAGAGTGATTATTTGAGTTAAAAATACAGTTCCCTAGCTATTTTCTACAGAAGTTGATGGCATTATGTGTGTTATTTCTCCTTCAAGACAATTTGGGTTGTTTTTGAATCCAAAGAAGAAAAGAAAATCATATGTTTTTTTTTCAAATTATACCTAGTTTTTAAGCGTTATAAAGGCACAGTTAGTTCCAAATAATGAAAAAATGAAAAAAATAATTCCTTCCAATTTGTTGTGATAAAATGTATAGGTATTCCTAAAAGCAAATGCTGAAAAGTTTGTGTTTTAGAAATAGCGAGAACCTTTCGATAATTTACGATTGAGAAACTTGGCCTGATCACACTGAAAACTTCAGCACTTTCACTTAACAAGAAAGTAAAACTAATTAAATCGGGCAAACTTATGTGCGACATAATGGCGCCCTTGTTACTGCGGCATAATGGATTTTTGGCCCGAGTACTCTCCAGAAAAACAGGCCTGACTTCTTTGCAGAGATACACATAATCTGCCGCTCCTGCTGTGTCCTACATACAAGAGTTCTCATTTTCTTTTCGTAGCCAAAAAAAAACAGAATTTCTGTTGTAATTTGTGACAGTATAAAGTGGAAGCAGTCGTTAAAATAGCAAAGTATCCAAACAATATAAAAATTACACATCTAAAATAGCCTTTTGTTGTCCAATATAAATCTATAAAGTGTCGCTAAAGGGTCCTGTATAGTGACGTTGGAATTTGTTATAAAATAGGCTGACTTGAAATGCATAGATAGAATTTAGCATTAAACTTCAAAAATAATTAGAGCGCTGAGGCGGAAACTTTTTAATTAAAAACGCTCCCTGGTTTTATGTCCTGTCGTGTTAAGTGTAAAATCGATTTATTAAAATTTTGTGGATGTGGAATTTGTAAAAATTTAAGTCTAGTAAATATGGATTAAGCTTTTTTTTATTAATTTTTGATAGGTATATCACCCGGTGGGCCTCTCAGGTCCTAACTACTCTAACCATCTTTATACTGAGCTTTGAGCGCTTACCATTACTTTTGCATTCATTTGTGAGAATTTTACTTGGATTTCTCCGAATAAAGTCAAGTCCCAAGTCTCTTTGTGATAAGCACAATCTTCTTCCTATAGTTCTAGTACCTTATCACTAATTTACTAAGTTACCTAATATTCATAAGGAAGTTTCTTTTTCAGCTCACTGAAACCTGTATTACTGGTACTAAAATTGACTTTATTCTGTTGCCCTATTTCACTGTTTGGGTTTATTGCTGGCTTCAGGATAATATGTAGGTATAATTATTTTAAAACTTCAATCAATAAACTAAACTAATACTTACTTAAAATATAGAACGTAACATGGTATTAGGTGTCAGGTGTAAAAATTTTGGACTAAAATCGTCCGATAAGGAAAATATTGCAAAAATTCCGTGGGCTAACCTCAAAAGTCATTGGGCTAGGAAATTTAGAGACATTACTCACAATGGAAGAACTTCCGCAAAAAAATTAGCAATTGCAAGCCCAACTAGATAGAGTGGAGCGAAGTTTAGCTCAAATTCAAGTGTTAAGAGTTAGGACCAACAACACAACAACAGTCAGTGACTAATATACAGATAACGAAACAGATAAGTACAATAGTAATATAAAACAAGTCTTCAATGATATAAGGATAAGCAAAATAGTAATATAAAACAATTCTTTAATGATTAGGTACTTTGTTAAGAAGGTAAATGGTATTTTTGAAAGAGCCAAGTTCAATAAACGGATGCAACAAGAGAGAAAAATAGTACAAGAATTTATTTCTTCCATTATAGCCCTAAGCAAGACCTGCAATTATGGCAATGTAACAGAAGAACTAATAAGAGATAAGCTTGTTGTTGGCATTTTAGACAAAAAGTTATCCGAAAGCTTACAGTTAGAAAGTAGTGAAGTGAAGGAGAGAAAATAAAGCTTCACAGGATAATTCCCTGTCACTGAGTAGAATTTCTACTCAGAAAAAAACTTAATCACAAAACATGGGTAATCAATAGGGTTGGCAAAAATCCGGCTAATTGTATTATGATCAGGGTTGGAAAAAACCCGGGTTTTTTTGAAAAAGCCCAACCCGTCGGGTTTTTTTGGGTTTTTTTGGGTTTTTATGGGTTTTTTGGGGTTTTTTCGGGCTTTGCGGGGGTTTTAGTTTTTTTTTTTTCTTCAAATTTGATTTATAGTTTCTGCTCTGGAGAAAGTATTACAAAAATTATGATTTTTGTCGCAAAAAATAAAATATCGTTACAAAATAATGTAGGCCTCTAAATAATCCAAGTCTAAGCAATGGGAATCTGACGAAAATGCAGATTCTGATTCTCCTAATAGTAATAACTACTAATAATAGGTATTCATATTTCGTTTTTTGCTTCATTAACAGAAAACTTGTTTATTTGTTTAATTCTCTATTTAGGTAGTTACCATATTTAGAAAAAAAAATTTTTTTGTTTATTTAGTGTAAGTTCATCTCGTTTTCTAATTTCTTTTCACTGAAATGAATGACATTAATTTGTTCTGTGATTAATTTGACCATTAATGTGATGTGTACCTATTTCTTACTTCATTTATGTTATGCCAGTTTTTGTTTTTATTCATAAATAAATATGTATATGAAGTAAATGACGTTCATTCAACTGAAAATTTTCTATTTTTGAAAAAACCCAAAAAAACCCAATAATGGTGGGTTTCATCAATTGAAAAAACCCGAAAAAACCCACTGGGTTTTATAACCTGGGGAAATTCTATGCCAACCCTGATTATGATGGATTGAGAATTGGATTTTTGGTTTGGATTTTTGGTGTTTTTGGTGGATATTTGTGTTTTTGCTGGATATTTGTGTTTTTGGTGCATATTTGAGTTTTTGATCAATATTTTTAGGTATTATAACATAACCCAACAATTCAACACATATAGTTTTGTTGGAAGTGATATTCGAAACTGTCTTTAACCAGATAAAGTACAAAAACTAGTAAAAATTATCAAGTATCATCATTATTATCATTTTGACAAACAATAGTATAAATAAAGTATAAGTAAAATCACAAATCAGTGAATATTATATCACCTACCAACTATTTTGTTTTTGTACATTTCCCTTAGTTATGGATCTCAGAATTTTATTTTAATTTTCCTCTATAAAGGAGTGAAAAGTGATTATTTTAGATTTAAAAACTGTTTTTTATTTTCCTTTTTTTTTGTAAAGAGTTTGAGTGTTTCGTTTCAATAAAAAAGTGTTTGTTATATTTTTTAAATTTTTCCTTTATTAAAAATTTTTGTAGAATTTTTGTGTGGATTTTTGTATGGATGGATATTTGTGTAAATTATTATGGAAATATCCATCAAAAATCCATGCAATAACCAAAGTGGAGAAAATTGTTTGCCAACCCATAATAATAATAATAATAAAAATGATAATAATAATAATAATAAGGTATATTTACGAACAATCCATATGGTCGGTGAGGGAAAAAATCAACTCAGGTTGAAAGAATGCTCCGCATCGATTGAACGTTGTCAAAAATGCTCAATAAAAAGTAACTACAGTAAAACAGAGACAAAATAGAAAATTTAAGCATGTTAATGAAGTTGACGAATCCTCCGACTCATCCGAAGACTCTGAAGTTGGCGAAATAATTGGAGAAATACAAAGTGACTCGAACACTGCATGGAAAATTGCACTCTTCCTGAGGAAGAAATATCTATCAAGATTGACACGTGCTGGCGTAACAGTTTTGAGTAAGACATCTTACGATAAGCTAAAAGGAAAACCAACATTGGAACGTACCAAAGTAAAATTCAAGGATCCAGGAGGATGCCCATTAAATGTTATTGAAAAATGTACACTTCAGATCAGTCTTAAGGAAGAAAATAATAAAATCAAGGTATATGTCATGGAAAAGCATGAAAATTTAATTGGTGGACCTGCAATACAGGACTCTACGCTTCCTTGAGTACTGAACAACTGTTTATGTTTGAGAAAAATCACAAAATTTTTCCCAGAACTTTTCAACAAACTTGGGAAATTAAAAGACGATGAATACCATACAAGATTAAAGTAGGGTTGCCAACCCTCCCGATTTAGGCGGGAGACTCCCGCTTTTTTGACATGCCTCCCGCCGTAAAACATCGCAGCAAAAACTCCTGCTTTCTAAAAAAACTCCCGCTAACTCCCGCTTTTCAACAATTACGCATTTGAATGAAGAAAAATAATAATTCAACAGGCATTTGCATCGTTTATTTAGGGTTTTTGAATGTTCTTGGGTTTGGATAGATATAAAAAAATGCCTTATTTAATAGGACATCTTACACGGACAAAATTGACAAGTATTTTTGGAAACACGTACCAGAGTTAAATAGGTTGTCTGGGGTAAGTTAACTTGACGACGGTATCTAGGGTGCTTTATGGAGATTTACATCATATTGAGGAGGTTTAGGCCTTTGGAGGAAGCACCCCAGATGACGTCATAAAAGTTATCAGGCAACCTAACTTTGCCATCTACCATGGTCCATCGATTACGCATGCACTTCAAAGCCTTTTCATTTCATTTAAACCAACTGTTCTTGTAATTTTTCCGGAAAAATTCGAAAAAACGAGTTGACAAGTAATTTGTTTAACAAAAAGTACTTTTGACTGACAGGGTGTTTTAACGACTGTTTCGTAAAAATTTGGACGTGGCACCCAAAAATTCAAACCTCCCGCTTTTCCATTTCAAAGACTTGGCAACCCTAGATTAAAGTGTCAGAAAACTGTATGCCATACGAGGGGTCGACACCTCCTGACAGTAGGTGTACAAATCAGTTCACAGTACCTACAATACCTAAACAATACCATCATAGGTCTGTAAAAATACCATGTATTTTCATAGCAATTGTCACAATACCCAAAATGACTCACAATACTTTCAAAATAGCTTTACAGTACTAACAATACTAAAACAATACCAAAAATCCGTCAAAAATACTCAACAGTATCTCTACAGTACCTACTCATAATACCCGCCGAAAATACTGATAATTCCTTGACAATACTAAAATAATACGTGTGAATCGGGTTACGACGAGCTTTTAAAAGGGTTGCACCACATGACAGGCCAAGTGGCAGAGAGGTGCATTCATTCGCAAATTCGCAATAAAATAAGTGAAGTGTCATATTGTAGTGAAAGAAAGTTTTGTGAAAATGTAGTAAGATATCAAGAAGTAAAACAACTCTCAGTCTTCTCCACAGAATGACTATTTTTTCAATAACAATGATTATTACATTCACAGTACATACTAACATTGGTTCTGAAAATACATAAACAGCACCGACAGTACTTCTACATTAGTAACAGTACTAAAAATTGTTTTACAATACAGGTTAAGTATTGCTGTTTCATCCACAGTACCAGTTAAACACTTACAATATGTTAACAATACTTGACAATCCCTAATACCATACAATATCTAGAATAAAGTGACAATACCTGACAATACTCGACAATACTCTAACAATACTCAACTAGAACGGCCAGTTTGGAAAAAAAAGACCATATCAACCAAATATTCGGTATATGCAGGCACTCAGGAACAAAGCTTTTAATAATTTCAAGAGTACAAAAAGTTCTGAGCTCTGGCAGTACTACAAGGAACTTCGCAACTTAACAACTTCTGCAATAAGAGCGGAAAAGAGAGCCTACTTGAATTTCAAATTTAACAACTGTACCCAGAAACAGAAATGGCAGGAGTTGAACAAAATAAATGTTTGATCAGAAAAAGTACGTAATCTTCCGGTAAATCTAAGAGATGTTGATAAACTCGACAAGTATTTTACAGAAGTTTCCAAAAATGCGAATCCACCTAATGCGAAGCCTATTTCATTTTACAATAATAACAGGTTAACTGAACATGTGTTCTCTTTTGCTCTTGTCTCAAAGGAACTTATCATGGATGTTTTGAAAAGTATTAAAACTAAAGTCTTTGGCTCTGATAATCTGAATATCACGCGTTAATTTTGCTATGCTGTCCGGTAATATCACGTCCTTTAACACACATTATCAACACATGTATTGAAAATTCGTACTTTCCTTTAAAATCGAAACTCTTCCCAAGGTTGATTCTCCAACAGATTTTAGTCAGTTACGCTCTATTTTAAATAATATTATTGCTATAATATCTCAATCAGGTTTTAGGGCTGGGTACACTGGCGCCGACTACATGGGGGCATTGGGGCAGGTGCACCCATGAGCAACCTCTCATAGGTGCGGAGCACCCATGGGAGCTCTCGTGGGGACTGCAGAAGTAAAAACGTGTTTAATAGTCATTCCGTTCAGTATCATGTAATTTAAATTTACACAACTTTGTATAAGAATTATACAAGTGGTATTAGTACTCTGTCCTTTCGTTATTTGTAGCCAGTTCTTCCCAAGTAGCACATGCATATCCCTCTGCGACTACGTATTAACCAAATACAACGTCGCCAGAAGTGCAGATAAGTGACCGTCAATGATTTTTCGTTGAAATTACGTCGTGCCGTGCCGTCGTCTTTAATATGTGGTCAGGAAATCGGACCTTTATCTAGCTAGCTCAATTTTAACGTAAGAAATGAAAGCCAGTTTTATCGTTGAAAACATGACGTCAATACGTCGTCCTCTTGCAGACTTGTGACCTCTGAAACGTTTTTTAAACGTCATTTAATACGACCAATCATAGGGTAAGATAAAAATCGTAAATTGGACATCATGATATTGTACCAAATTCAACATTGCATTGATGACACGGCCAATCATAAGGTCCGATAGAAAGTCTTAGATAAACGTCCGGCCAACGCTGAAATTGGACACAGGTAAAATTTGGTATAGTATTTCATACTCTTTGCGTCGTTCGTTAATAAACTGTCATCAGTCAAATAAAAACATAAACAAACAATATACAGTGTCATTAGTTAAGTGTGCAACATATGGGATTTTTTTTTAGTAATAGCACAATCAAAATACAAACAAGGCCAAAAGTTGGTGCATGTCTGATAATCATATTAGGTGCACTTAGAATGGTTGCAAGTCAAACAGCATACAGGGTGGCTCAAAAA
This sequence comes from Ceutorhynchus assimilis, assembly GCA_917834065.1. NCBI lineage: Eukaryota > Metazoa > Arthropoda > Insecta > Coleoptera > Curculionidae > Ceutorhynchus > Ceutorhynchus assimilis. The sequence continues at coordinate 24,463,583 of OU892285.1, read as the reverse complement.
ATATCAAAATTCTACTAATATTTACTTAAATAAAATAAAACTTTTGCACTTTAAGGAGAGTTTTTTTAATATGGCTATTATCATTAGTAATGTTTTAACTTGTTAAAAAAAAATTGCGACATTTTAAAGTTGTGTTGAATATCATTGCAACAAACATGAATTTTGTGATTCCATAAAAAATTAAAAATCTAAGTTAATCTGATAAATAAATATGCTTGAATTTGAACAAAGTTATGTAAAATTAATTTGATTTTCAATAATTTTTGAAAGTATTAAGGGCGGAAATAAAAAATAAAAAAAATATAGAAATTATAGATTTTTTTCGAAAGAAAATAAAAAAAATCTTAGGAGGCTCTGTTTTGGTATTTAGGCATAACTTTTAATTCCAAACAACTTTTCTCTATAACATTTTGCTGAAATTTCTAAAATAAGGGTACTGTACAGTATAGCTTTAATATTGTTTGAGCTACCCTGTATGCTGTTTGACTTGCAACCATTCTAAGTGCACCTAATATGATTATCAGACATGCACCAACTTTTGGCCTTGTCTGTATTTGGGTTGTGCTACAGTAGTGTCGCGATAATCCGGATCAATTAAAACCAGACCAATCCGGATTATCAAATTATTCGGATTACTAAGGCATTTTACAGTCCGCTTTTTCTTAATGCCGCTGATAGTTGAAGCCCCTACTCCATGCTTAACAGCTAAATATTTGCCACTAACTCCGCATTTTAACTCGTCTATAATCGCTGACTTTTCGTTGAGACTTAAAGTTTTGTGTTTGCGTTTAATAGGTGCCATTATCTTTGAAAAAGCCCACACAGTCAGGAAGGACGCTGCGTATTGAATGATGCGTGTAGACATGTAAAAACTTTCTATCCACTTGAACGCAGTTACAAAACGACAAGTGAAAACCTGTATTTTTATTTTCAACAGTCATGTAAATGAATTCGGATTACTAAATCAAGTAAAATCCGGATTACAGAGTACATCAAGGAAATGAAAATGCGATGCGAATTACAGAAGCATACGGATTATCGCGGGATCGGATTATCGCGACACTACTGCATTACTAAAAAAAATCCCCATATGTAGCACACTTAAAAAATCACACTGTATAACATCTTCTACAAAAAAAGTTTGTTTTAAAGAGTACTTTTCATCCCCCATTAAATATACAGGGGTGCCATTTAAAAAAAAACAATGACAATTTTCAAAGTTTGGCAACCCCGCAACACAAACTGAATGAACTTATTTTTGACAATTAGTTAACAAAGTAGACGATGTATGTTTCCCTTTGGTCAAAGTTTGGCTTTAAAATATTTATTTTCAACGTTTTTACAATAATCTAAAATTTGGCCGTACCTCTAAGATAACTGTAAATAAATCTGAAACCGTGCATGACAACCCTATCAAGCTATTATATATATTTATATTTGTCTTTAAAAGCGCTATCAAAAAATATGAAAATATACTGGGTGTTCCATTAAAAAAAAATCTGACGTGTCACACTTTTTGGGCACCCCCTGTGTATACGCAAATATAAAAAAACAAATTAATGATTTCAACCCTACAACTTTTGTATTTAACTTTTTGTCATAAAATGTTTAGATTTCCATATACATACCGAGATGGGACAAAATAAACGGGCCACCCTGTACAAAATATCCAGAAATTGTTACAGTAAAGAAACCTAAAATTGAAGACATTATAGAAAAGTTGAGAGATATCTTTGGACATTATGGAATTCCAGAGATATTATACTCAGACGGAGAACGACAATTTAATAGTTACAGTTTTAGAAAGTTTGCAAAAACTTGCAACTTTAACCACATAGTCAGTGTTAGACTAATAATAATAATAATAATAAGCTGAGCATATACAGCAAAATCACCGTTATGCTACAAAAATAAAGTGTATTATACATTGTATTATACCGAAGAAGCGGAACATGTTGGAAGTCAAGACGAAAAGGATGGCGAAGAACAGTTGTATGAATATCTAGCTTACTGGTCTAGAATTTATGAAAATGAGGAAGTTTTTAGATCAATTACAACAGGTGATCATTGTCCAGCTATGTTAAGTATTCATATTAAAAGTGAACCAGTAACGGCTATTTGCACGGCTATAACTTAAGGGATATTTAATCAAAGAGGATCTTTGAATGTGACTCGTGTAGAAACGAAAGTCCCATTCAAAGCTCCACTAAGCTCAAGCATCCCCTAAATTATAGTAGCCGTGCAAATATGTGTGGAGGCGCAAATAGTACCATTATGGCGATGTTTCGATAAATATTCCCAAATGTTACACTAACCAAACAGAATTGTAGAGTAAATACTTTGTTTGGTCAAGTCATGAACTATGTGTGTAAGGCTAAGGTGATTGTAAATTTTGAGAAGTCGAACCATCACTTGACTACAAATTTTGGTGAATAATGTTTTAATTCAGCAGTCAATAGTAGACATACTAAATAAGTTAAAGCAGAATTATTCAACTATTTCAGCTAAACTAAGTTGCATTAAAGAGTATGTAGTTAACATAGCAGTAAAAGAAAATTCTCTTCCAAAATTTTGTAAACCTCACAGGATTCCATATGCATTAAAAGACAACGTTAAAGCTGAAATAAATAAATTGATCGAAGAGGGTATTCTTGAACTTGTCACCACCGCCGAGTGGGCGAATCCAATTATTGAAGTACCAAAACCAGATGGTAAGATACGAATTTGTAGTGATTTTAAGTCAACATTTAACCCTTGCACTGAGAATCAGTATCATCGACTGCCAACTACAGATGAAATATTTGCATCACTGTTTGGAAGTAAGGTCTTTTCAGTTATTGATTTTAAGAATGCATATTTACAGTTAATAGTGAGTGAAGATAGTGAAAAATTGTTAGTTGTAAACACACCAATAGGGCTATATTATACTTATACACGTTTAGCTTTTAGAATTAAGTCGGATCCACACATTTTTCAATCAGTTATTGACCAGATTTTGAGAGGGCATTCATTGTTATCTCGATGATTGTTTAATAACAGCTAGATCAACCGATGAAATGCTTGAAGTGTTGAACAAAGTTTCAAATAGATCTGAACAAATAACATAAGAATTAATTGACAAAAAAGCAAATTCTTTGTTGAGAAAGTTGAATTTTTGGGCATATCTTATAAGGAAAAGGAGTGGAACCTGCAGTAAGTAAACTAGATGTTATTTTAAAAGCCCCAAAACCCGAAAATAGGCAACAGTTACAATCATACTTGGGGCTATTGTTGTTACATTACTATTCAAAATATATTCCTATGTTAGCAGATAAAGTAGCTAAAAGTATACAAACTTTTGAGAGAAGATATTTCCTGGCTTGGAATGAAACAGCTGATAAATGTTTTGAAGAGAGTAGGTTGTTTTTTACGTCTCCAAATATTTTGATGACTTTCAATTCTAATTTGCCTAATTGTCGTGCGATTCATGAAATTAGGGTATGGGTGCGGTTTGGCCTGATGGAAGTGAAAGACCTTTTATATATGCATCTGCAACATTATCTTAATCTGAACAGAATTATAGCCAGCTCGATAAGTAGGCCTTATCGATCATTTTTGGTGTTGAGAAGTTTCACATTCACAATTATTTATTTGGTCGACATTTTACATTATTTTATAAGCCATAAGCCCTTACAGAGCATTTTGTCACCAAGTAAGAATTTACCAGCTTTAGCAGCTCAATTAATACATGGTTACAATATAAAGTCCCGCGAGGGTAAAAATATTCAAAATGCTAGTGCTTCCATTGAAAAAATCGAAAGGTGGTGAAACGATTCATTATTTTTCTGGGGTTAATGCTAATACACCACCATTGTCGTCTAAAGATATTGCCCGGGAATCTATGAAAGATACAGTTTTGAGACAAGTAATGAATTTTTTGATGCATGGTTGCCCAAATTTTTAATCAAATTGATGCAACACTTTCACCATACTACAAGATGCGTGAAGATTTAATTCTCGATATGAATTGTTTAATTTTTAATAATCGTTGTCATTATTACAACTCATTTAAAAGTACATGTTTTGCACTTACTGCACGAACCACATCCTGGAATAGTCAAAATGAAAATGTTAGCACGCCAGTATGTCTACTGACCAAATATCAATAAAGAGACTGAAAATTTGGTAAAAATGTGTGAGTGTTGTCAATCAATGGCAAGTAATGTATCAGATGCTCCTATGACATCATGGACACGGTGCCCTAAGAAATGGCAACGGTCGCACTTAGATCTTGCTATGAAAAATAATGTAAAATTTCTTGTTTTGATTGATGCAAGCAGTAAGTGGGTGGGAGGATGCATGGATTTTAAAAACAACTATAGCATCATGCCTGAGACAAACTTTTTCTATATTTGGTTTGCCAGATGAAATATATTCTGATGACATTAATTCAGAGGAATTTGAGTCATTTTGTAAAGCACAGGGTATAAGAGTTATAAAATCACCACCAATACATCCAAAATCTAACGGTAACGCTGAAACAAGTATTCAAATTTTCAAGAATAATCTTATAAAACAGAAATTTGATGTCAATATATACTACGTCTAAAAAATCAAATCAAGAAAAATTAGATAATTTTTTGTTTTATTATAGAAACATTCCTGAAAGTCTTACTCAAATTTCACCTGCTGAGTTAATGTTAAAACAAAAACCCAAAACTAGAATTTCGATGTTAAAAACTACTTTCAAAAAGTATGCTCAAGATAAGCAGACAAAATTTTTGGAAAGAAAAAATGACGACACCAGCGTGTCTAAATATATGTATCACTTTTGGAGAGGGTGAGAAGGTTTATATGTAAAAAACGTTAGAGGTGAACAGGAAAAGTGGAGTTATGGTATTGTTGAAGTTAAAGTTAGTTTGGTAACATATATTATTATGGTAGGAGAACATGCTAGATATGAGCATATGGACCATTTAAGAAAATGTCATATTAATAATGAAATTGCAACTTCTCCAGAAACCCACACTCCAGTTTCATACAAACCAGTAAATGTTCCACCTGCGCAGTCAAGTTTAAATTAAGGCTCCAGTGTAGAAATTCCGAATATTATGCCAAACCCCCCGATTGTGACAATGAAAAACCCGAACTGTGACGAAAATAGTAGTGATTGAAATCTAGAAATAATTATGAGTTCTTAAAAAAAAATGTGTTTCGCCCAATGAAGATAATAGTGAAATTGTAGCATTGCGCATATCAGAACAGGTGATTAAAAAGCCAGTTAGATATTTAAAATAAAATTTTGATTTGTTGAAAATAATCTTATTTTTCTTAAGGGGAAAGAAATGTTAGATATTAGACAAATTAACTTCTAGACTGTGGCGTTAGATGTCACAAGTTGAGAAGATAACTAGTGTGTTAAGACACAAAACTTTTACTGTACCTAAGATGATGTTCTAAGGAAAAGCAAACAGAAATTTTTCTGTGAAACTACCTGAAACAATGAGAAGAAAGAAAAAAGCGGAAATACTACAGAGATACAGGAATATGCAATATGAATTGAAGGTAGACAAAGAAAAGACAAGAAGAAAGTTTTTTATGTAAAATTTGTTTACTTCAAACTTCTTTGTTGATTTTTTTTTAAATTAAAAGAATAGGAGATGCATAATAGGTTAAAGATAGGGGAGTTTTTGGGTCAGGGATGTTTGATTTTTATCTGAACTTTACAGAAGTTTGCACCCTAATGGAAAATCTACTTAATGAAAATCTTGGTATATGCCTGCCAGTTTTGTGTTGCGCGTTTCGTTGCCTTTGGCACCATGATTACTTTGATTTTTCAGGATTTTTCTCGACTTGGATGGTATAGCGAATCACGCCACATGTGACATTTTTTTAAAGTTTCTATTTGAACATTTTTATTTATTGAATATAGAAAGAAAATACAAATAGGAAAAAACTCAACTTCAACGACCTCATAGTTCTGAATAATATCATCTTACAACTTCACAAAGAAACATGACAAGTGAGCACTCGTTACAAGGAATCATAATCACAGTCTCAAACTGAAGAAAACACTTCGATGGATGTTAAAAAAAAAAACAATATGAACATCATATAGGTACTACTAAATCTACTATTGCTACTATCACCTCTCAGAAACCTGTCTTACTATTAATTAATGAACATGAACAACAAAGTAGCTCCTTCGATAGATAACCTAGAAGCAATTGATACTCTCAGACATCTGATGAGGTACCAACTTTAAGAATCCCCATTGTAACTCACAACCTAATAATTCCAAATATTATCCTGATCTTTAAAAAAAGCAATAAAGACAAAATAGAAAACTAAAGGCATTATCAGTTACTTATTTTAATATAACACTTTGATAGCATTGATATGAATGATATACGGTACATTCTAATGTACCTTATTACCACCATATGAATTTGATACTGAATGTTTATATTTATTAATTATCAATGATACAATAAAAGTGCTACTTACAAAATTGCAATTTTGTAAATTATATAATCATAGGCTTTAATTTTAGTACTCCAATGAAGGAAATTTATTTGCTTATTAAATTGTGTAATCATTTGTGTAACAATGTAGTTAAGGCTTAACCGAGGGCTTAACAATAATACTTCAAAAACAAAAGACCAAAGAGTTATTCCATGTAGCAAGTAATCAAAATGAAATACAATTGAGTCAATTAAATTACATAAAACAGAAAGGTGGAGTGAGATTGAAGTGTTTGAAACTTGCTGGAAAAATACTTTATGGTTTCCAGTTAGTTCTTGTCTAGAAAATGTTTGATGTTTTGAGTGAGGCAGCCTCATTAAATCGTTTATAGATCGATTATTATTTAATTTTAAGAACTGGAGTAAAACACACAGTCTATCTTCACTCTTTATTTTATAAAAATTTAATCAGTTGAAAAAGGGGTTGAACATGTTTCGGATCTATCATAGATCCATCATCAGCATAAATAAATTCTACAATCACATTTATGCTGATGATGGATCTATGATGGATCCGAAACATGTTCAACTGATTATATTTTTATAAAATAAAGAGTGAAGATAGACTGTGTGTTTTACTCCAGTTCTTTAACAATTCTCTTCACTGTGAGACGGACTACTATTTCAAAATGATTTAATCTACCTGATCTTTTCAGTAGTACACCGTTTAAAAGTGAATTGAATGGTCTACAAAAAGAAAACAGGCACTAGTAAAATGTATATAGGTCACACGTTTGTTAAACTTTCAAAGTAGTTATCCATTTCGACAATAATTACGTAAACATCTTATACTCTTATATTCATATTCACCAGACTTGTAATATACATTAGTGTGGGAGTAATTTTTTTCCATAGTGTTCATGTTGGGCCGGTGTTGTGAAAAAGCAACAATTTCCTCCACTGATAATTCGACCTAAGAATGGGAACCAAGATAGTGCTATCACAAAAAATGTAGTTGAACAAAAAATTAAACCTTCCGAGTTATCAGTTGATTAATAAATTTAAATCGGTAGGCAATGGATGTGTTGTTATTGAATGCAACGACAATGACTCATTGAAAAAACTTCAGAGCAAGGCAGCGGCGGAACTTTCGACAGACTATGAGGTAGAAATATCAAAAATGACAAATCCAAAAATGCTTATTGTTGGTGTGAAGGATCAATATTTGAAATTCAAATATTGATCAAATATTTGAATTCAGAAGAGGAGTTTATTCAAAGTATAAAAAGTCAGAACTGTATAACTGAAGTTGCAAGCCACGATGTCAAATTTGTTAGAAAATACGTCTCAAAAAAATTGGGGCTACACAACGTTATAGTAGAAGTACCATCTGAAATTTTCAGGCGCTTTCAGAGTTGCAGAAAAATGTTTTTTGGCTGGGAAAGTGTTCCAATATATGAGTATTTGGGTGTACTTTACTTAGATGCTTCAAATTTTGGAAATACGGACATAAAGCTGCAAACTGTCGACAGGAGGCAGTAACATGCCCCCTGTGTAATCGAAATCACAAAAGTGAAGACTGTAAATCTGAAATTAAGGAATGTACAAATTGTAAATTTGCACATGATGTCTTGAAGATCAGTGACATAGACTACAATCATACTGTTTTTGGAAAAAATTGTATTTCATATCAGAAAGCTATAGAAAAACTGAAGGCCAGAACACTTTATGTATAACAACTAAAACAGGATAAAAGCTCAGATCTGCTATACGAAGAAATTGTATTGCATGTCAATATACAAGGTATCACGTCACATCTGGAGGAGTTAACCCAACTCATAGACGAAAGGCAGCCTGTAGTTTGCTGTGTCACTGAGACACATATTACCTTGGATATGGACGACAACGAAATTTGCATTGATGGATATACTGCAGTATCATGTCTTTCTAACAGTAGGCATACAGGGGGAACTACTATATACGTGAAGAATGAGATCCAGTTCAGTGTTTTAAGTAATGATACGATTGCTTATACTTATTGGATTTTAATAATGAAATTTCGAGTACAAACAAGCACATTCATTGTTGGGTCCATTTATAGGTCACCAAACTCGAATTCTGACATATTCTTGGATTACTTGGAAGAAAAACTGAATAGTGAGCTTTTCTATCAACAGACGACAGTGTTTCTGGGCGATTTTAACATGGATTGGTCAAAAAGGGACAGTGCTACAAAAAGGATTAAAAACATAATACACGGATCTGGGTACAGGCAAATTGTGAAAAATCCAACTCGTGTCACAAATACATCATCATCATCAATAGGGTCGTTTCATGATTTTTTTTTATTTTTTCATTGAATTAGGCACATCAAAATCTATTCTTGGTTTTTTTCCCGCATTTTTTAGAATAATATTATAGGAGATATTTCAATTTGAAATTTTACTATTATTCGTTATTTTTTAAATTGTAATGACGTCGCAAGGCGCGCTTGCGCACTGTATTTCTAAATTTAAGTTTGCATCACTGATAAAATTTCCTAGTTGTCTAGTTGGCTGCAATGCCACTGGCCCATCTCCTGTCTTGTTTTAGAGGTTGTCAGTTATTTTGTTTATTTTGATTCGCCTGTCTAGTCTGGTTGATTTTTAAAATAAAAAATAAATACTTATTTCACCCGTTTATTTGGTCGGTTTATGTGATAAGATGGATAGTGGATTTATTAAAGCCTCCAGCGAAAATTTACCTGAACTAAATTATGTGATGTTGCAAGAGTTTTTTGCCAAAAATACGAATTATTCAAGTGCAGAAATAAGAGGAGTCAAAACCTAAAGGTGGGTAGTGAAATATTGGCATAATTATTGTATTGGTTTAGCTTTGGCCCATTATTATATTACATTTTTAGTAGCAGGGTAACAGTTTTATAGTTTTATATATTTTTAGGTCAGCGAGAGCCAGTTATGGTGACAATGCTATTGGCTATGTGCATTATTGTGCAGTTGAAAAGAGACAGCAGAATATCCTCTCTTAGGAGCATCGCCAGATGGAATAAGCAAAGAATTTGTGAAGTTTAATGTCCTAGCAAGAAGGAGACTGTGAAAAGCTACATTAAGGAAAATGGAAATATAATGACGAAACACATGTGCCAACTTCAGTCTTCAGTTACAAATGTTATTGTGTAACAGACAAAAAGGACTGTTTTGTGTGGCAAGTCTCAAATTTGGAGAGGATATTGAAGTGACAATTTTTGAATTAGACTTAAACATTAGGTTTATTAAAGTAATTATTGAATCAGCTGAAGAATTTTGGAAGTAGAGGTGGGTTGCGATTTCACGAACTGTGACTTTGTCACTGCTACTCGTTTGTCACAGTCACGGCCCGCTCCAGTCCCAGTCAAGTAGCAGTGACATTTTGTCACTGCCAGTTCAAGCTCCGACTGATGCAGCGCGGACAAAGCTCTAGCTAAGTGATGTAAATGGAATAATAAAATGAAAAAACGCATCGCGTTCACGCCAAATCGAAACTGCTACTGCAGAGGGCAGGCTGGAAACTGGAGCATCTCTCTCGGCCGTGACTGCGGACTGCGATTATGCCATTTTACGATGTAGCATTAACATTATATTAGCAGTACGGCCGCCAACTAAGGTAAAACTGCTCCAAAAAATCACTGCTATTTGTCACAGTGACACGACTGGAGCAGTCACGTCTTGTCACAGCTCCATTAAAATCGCAGGTTGGCCCACCTCTATTTGGAAGAAAAATGTATTTTTAGTCATTTTGAATAAATATATATGATTGATTTGGGAGTCTAGTAGTTTTCTTCTTTACATTATTTATGCATTAAAAGTACCTTTTTAATCCCCAGGATTAAATTTCACTTTATTTCCCAAGGGATTAACTTTTTACTTCATATTTTGTGGAGTAAATGGAACCGGGAATAAAAGGGTACTCCAAAGTTGAGGGAATAAAAAACACTTTAGTCCTGAGATGTATACACTACTTTATGTACTTTAGAGGGATCAAAAGTACCCTTTTAATTTTTAATCCCTAAAGGGCATATGATAGTGTATACACTTCAGGACTAAAGTGTGTTTTAATCCCTCAGCCCTCACTTCGGGATTAAAAGTACCACTTTAGTCTCTAGGTGTATAATGTACTATTTTGGCAGTAAAAAAAAGTAATAGGTATTTTTTTTATACAATATATTCAAAAAAGCATTTTTTTCTAGCTTTGACATAAAATTTATTTGATTAATGGCAAATTCACTATTCCACAAGCAATAATTATTAAATAATCAGTTTTTGCCACAAGCTGATGGTCAATGCAGGAATGTCCTTCGAGTATTCTTAATTCTCACAATCTTTGTATCACTCTTTCAATATGGATTCGTAAGCTGGCAATTCTTTTATTCAGCTTCTTCACAAACTCGGATTCTGCCTAAATTAATATGTGGAACCACTTTTTCCTTCATAAGTAATTTGCAGTTTGTCATCCTAAACTGCATCTAGTTATCACAATCTTGTTCCATCTATAAACATAATAAATATAACGTTCATATTTTTGAAATAATGTAAAACAGAAAATAGGTGTTTATAAAATGAAATTTGGCAACTAAGTTTACTTACATTGAAATGATCTTCGCAGCAATAAATTCCACCAGAAATACTAGACAATACATTAACTCTTTCCACAGCTAAACACCAACTTCTTCTTTTTGTTCATTTTTGGGGACAGCTATAAAGATTTTCTTCGAATTTAGATTACTGTTTTTACAAGAAGGAACAAAACATTTACGAAAATCCATAGCCAAATAGTGAACAGTAGGTAGGACTTAGGTGGCTACACTGAAACTGAAATGCATGCTCTATTTGAGACCTTAATAACATCAAATAATGAGAAACAATGACTTACCTTGAATTTATTAGGTACACGTTTCTTTTAAATATTTTTCTTGAAACCTCGGAAAAACCGTTGAAAAACTCAAAAAATAATGAAAATATAACAACGATCAACGACATTCCAAAATAATAACAAAACAACATAACCTCACAAAATTGCATATGTTGATGGATTTGTTTACAACTGCTTTGCGCATGCCCGCCTAGTGATGTCATGGGAGAAAGAGACCAACAATTCGACAAGGACAAAAATTGTTTAAATTTTAAATTAATTTAAATAATCCAGGAAACAATTTTCAATAAAACCAATATGACATGGCCAAGTTTAAGGCCTCACTATATCGAAAAATAATGGTCATTATAATTTTAATAACAGGAGGTAACGACCCTATTGACTATATAATAGCAAATAACTACAATTTGGAAGAAGTGCCTAGGAACTTTCCAATAATAAGTGATCATGAAATCATTGGTGTTAGAATATCACTTAATATACAAAATGAAGAACCACAAATGACTTACAGCCGAAATCTAAATGAACAGGCAATATACTCAATTCAAAGGAAATTAATGGGAAAAACTTGGAATTACACATCACTGAATGTAGATATTGTATATCAAGATTTTATTGGAAATATACAGGAAGCAGTAGAAAAATTTGCGCCTATGAGAATAAGAAAGTCAAAAAAATGTAAATGGATAACAGAAGAAATCAAACAGCTGCAGAGACATAGAGACATAGTTTATAAAAGGTTTTGCATGACAAAAAGTGAAGCTGACTCGAGGACATTCAAGGAAAAAAGAAACCAAGTAGTTGCTATGATCCGAAATGAGAAGATTAGTTATTACAATCAGGATATAGACAAGTGTAAAGGAGACAGCAAGAAAATGTGGAGGACATTAAAGGAATTAATAGGTTCGAAAGATCAAGTATCGAATTTTACCCAAATGAAGTTTGAGGGTTACAGTGACAGCGTGGCTGAAAATTTTAACAACTTGTTTCTGGGGGGGTTTATTTGAAACGTGCAATTCAAATACGTCTGACTAAGTCGCAATTTTTGCCGGTATTTCAATGCTAAAAAATGCGACTTAGTCAGACGAATTTGAATTGCACATTTCAAATAAACCCCCCCTGGACAGTTTGGATGAAATATCAAATAGCATCCAATATAGAGAATGGCAAAGTCAAGATGTTCCTTCTTCTGTGGACGCCCAGTTTCTGAATTTCGAGAAAGTTGATCTCTCAGAATTAAAAAAAGTGGTGATGGATTTAAAAAATAAAAGCACAAGTGATGACATTTTGAACGTGAAGTTGATAAAAGATTTTGTGTAATCGGATATCCCCTGCTGTATTTGGTAAATACAACTTTTACAAGTAGAAAGTATCCCAAACAGTTGAAGACTACTCTGATTATTCCTATTCCGAAGGATAATAAGACAAAAAATCCCTTGGATTCAGACCTGTAAATCTGCTACCAACAGTAGATAAAATTATTGAAACGATTGCATGTGGACAACTTAGGCAATATTTTGAACAGAAAGACTTACTTTTCACTGGACAATCTGGATTTAGAAGTGAGCATTCATGCGAATCGGCCGTTCCGTACGTCTGTGCAGATTGTAGGAAAAAAAATAAACAATGATGAAGTTCATGAAGTTGTGCTTTGTGTGATTGTTGACTTGAAACGTGCATTTGAGACAATAGACCGTAAGATTTTAATTAAAAAGTTAGATTCTTATGGAATAGGGGAAAATGCACTAATGTGGATTGAAGAATATTTAACGGATAGGCATCAAAAAACCAAAGTAAATCCTTGTACATCAGAAAGTAAACTTAATTTTTAAAGTGTCCCACAGGGAAGTGTGCTTGGTCCGCTTTTGTTTATTGTTTACATAAATGATATTATATATATATAAGCATTTAAAAAGGTGTTTTGTAAATTTATTTGCGGACATTCCATGTTGCGGACGACACACTTATATCCGTTTCAGGGAGAAACCATTATGAAATTACAGATATTTTGAACAGTGAGCTCGATATTCTGTATGACTGGCTATGTCAAAATCGATTGAAATTAAATAATACAAAAACACAATGTATGGTTATCGGATCAAAAGCAAACTGTAAGAAATATTTGGACTCAAATTTAGCTGTATATCGAGGGGTGTGACACTTCCAAGTATTTTATATAGGGTTATTGGTTATAAATGTCACCCCCCTCTATCTTTTCCATTTGACATTTTAGAAAAAAGTGTCCCAAATAAAAAATTTATGGTTGAAATTAAATTTTTTGAAAAACTCACTTTTGCACATACAGGGTGTTTCAAAAAAGATGGTCGCACTCCAACTTTTTTTTTTAAATTGAATACCCTGTATATTATTTAATATTCGGATTCTACGTCAAATTCTGAGCAGATTTCATCTGATATACCCTTTACCTAAGTTCAACTGTTTTGGAAATATTGACAGTTGAAAATTTACTTTTTTGCAACTTTGACAAGCTGTTAATCCTAAAAGGGTAATTTTAGAGCAAAACCTATCTTACATTTTTATCTTAGATTTTAATAAACTATCAGTTGACACCAATATTTGACATCAACTTTGAATTTAAGCCCTGATTGAAAATTCCAATTAAATTTAATCTTCGGTTAAATTCAAAGTTGGTGTCAAATGATAACTTGTGAAAATCTTAGAAAAAAATGTAAGATCGGTTTTACTCAAAAGTTAACCGTTTAGGTTTTACAGCCTGTCAAATTTGCAAAAAGTTCAATTTTCAACTGTCAATATTTCCAAAACAGTTGAACTTAGGTATAGGGTATATCACATGAAATCTGTTCAGAATTTGACGTAGAATCCGAATATTGAATGATATACAGGGTATTCAATTCAAAATAAGAAAGTTGGAGCACGACCAGCTTTTTTGAAACACCCTATATATGCAAAGGGGAGTTTTTCAAAAAATCTAATCTTAATCATAATTTTTTTATTTGGGACACTTTTTTCTAAAATGTCAAATAAAAAAGATAGAGGGGGGTGACATTTATAACCAATAACCCTGTACATCTGATTTTTGATTTTCATTACTTTAATGGAAATCAATGAAATCATAAGTTAGATTTGGTAAAATTTCATGATTTCACTTGATTCCAACGATTTCCTCAGATAATATTTGATTTTACTTGATTTTGCTGATTTCACTTGATTTTGAAAATTTCATTGATTTCCCTGATTTTCATTGATTTCACAAGAGTAAATGTGATTTTACTACATTCACACGGATTTTCTGATTTCAGTACCCATGTATTACTATAGGTCGAGATCTAAATTATTGTCAATGACTCATGCCATTACCATTAGCAACGCTATATCAAATTAGTGGCATCATAATGAAGTCGAAAATTTTTACCGTGCCAATACTCCTGCGCTTCACAGAAATTACACCATTTTGTGGTATGAGTGATTTCGATGTTGGCAAGGATCTTGGGTAAAGGCGAGGGGATAGCTGACCCAAAATGAGTACACCGACTGCCAAATTCCACAATATTTAAGGGGGCAACGGCAACAGCACTCGATGTACAGGGTGTCCCATTCTGGTTGTAGGCACATAAGGTATATCTCAGTTGCTGTTGGAGTTAGAAGGATGCGGTTTTATCGAACGTTGGCTACTTTTCTGTCTAACAAAAGATGCCGTGAACAAAATTATCATTGCCCTTTTCTGATAAAAATTTGAAAATTTTCCTTTTTGGACACCCCTTGTATCTCGGTTCTCTCATAAGTTATCAAGAAGGTAACAACTGGTTCTTATAGACCTTTCTAAGTACATAGATTCCAGTGTCAAAATCAGTTTTTCTCTAGAAGTGATAGTTTTAAAATTATGAACCAACCATACGTTTATTCAAATGAAACACCTTGTATAATAATAACTCATTGGATAGCTCTGCTTTTGTTGATTTCTATGTCATAAAAATCTATAGGTTTTTGTCTATTACCTATGTCTGTTTTCGTCATAAGAAACAATGTAAACAATGTTTCGAAAAAGGACATTGCATCTGTAAGGAAAATGATAAAGGTCTCTTTCTAACCCATTGATTCTTATGACAAAAACAGACGAATTTTTTTTGCTGTAAAACTCTTAGGGACTTGGTTAGAGATAAACCTATCGAACTTTATATCATTGAAATCAGCAAAAGCAGACCTATCCAATGAGTTTATAATATATAGGGTTTCTCATTTGAAAAAACGTATGTTCGGACTGTTTAGTTCATAATTTAAAAACTATCACTTCTTCGCATTTAACAAAATGGAAAATGCAGCCCTGATGCAATTCTGACGCGTTGCTATGACAAAAGTGACAGACTCTCAAACAGAAGTGTAGTAACAATATGGCGGACGTGGATACACTTTTTTTCTCCTCATTTCGCCTCCTTACTATTCTACCTCTCTATCAAAATGCAACATTTTCAAAAACTGGTAGCTAAAAAACAAAAAGGGCAATGACAAATCTGCTGGCGCCATCTTTCGTTTGACAAAAAAGTAGCCAGCGTTTGCGAAAACCGCATCCTTCAAACTACAATAGCAAAGGAGTTAACCAACCTCAGAGTTACCTATATTTTTGATTTTTTAGCGCGGTTATTTTTATTTTTAGGATATAATCCAGAACAAGACCTTTTTCAAAAGATAGGCAACCAAAGAAACAGCGGGGTGCTGTTGCCACCTTAAAGAAATTTGCTAAGTTTATTAATGATTGTGTATGATTTTGAATGATTATGTCACGATTGTGAGCGATTGTGACTGATTGTGTAAGATTGTGTGAAGACATAATAGTTGGGTTAAAATTAAACAATCTCGAAAACAACAAAACATGAAAGGCGCGAATTTTGAATGTTTTATTGGTAGAGGCACTGCTTTAGAAAACAACGATTTCAGGATTTCAACTAAGTTTATATGATTTGTGATGATTTTGAGTGATTTACAGAGATTTTCTTGATTTCGATTGATTTTTCGGATTTTTGGGGATTTTTCAATATTTCAGTGATTTTAAGGGATTTAATGTGATTTCGCTTGATTTTACAGATTTCAATGATTTCTATTGATTTATGTGACTTTGAACAAAGTGTACACCTGATTTCAGGAGTGTCACACCCCTCGCTGTAAATATTAACAATTTCCCTATTAGATTTGTAACAGAAATTAAGTATTTAGGTGTTATTCTTGATCCGCAACTGAATTTTTCTTCTCATGTTGATTATTTATGTAGAAAAATAGGGAAAAAAATTGGATTTTTTTCTAGGATATCATCTAATGTTTCCTACTGGACAAAAATGTTAATTTATAAAACCATCATTATGCCTCATTTCAATTATTGTTGTTCTTTGTTGATATCATGTACTAGAAAGGAAATATATAGATTACAAGTACAGCAAAACAAAGTAATGAGGATTATAATTGTAAAAGGTTTGCGCCCTTAACAGTTGTATGAATAGGAAGTGTTTTGGGTTTAGGGCCAAAAAAATTCAAAGTCCCTTTTAAATTTTAAAAAATGCCGACGTTTCGACTTTATTTAAAGTCTTTTTCAAGGCTATTTTTAATTATTTTTTGGAAAAGGGACTCTGGTCGAAATGAGTGAAAGCACCAAGCACATAATAAAAACTTTGCCACTTGTGTTTCGTGACGGGTATACATGTAATGTTGATTACCCAAAAACAAGTTTTCATGTTTAAATCGAAAAGTTTTTATTATGTGCTTGGTGCTTTCACTCATTTCGACCAGAGTCCCTTTTCCAAAAAATAATTAAAAATAGCCTTGAAAAAGACTTTAAATAAAGTCGAAACGTCGGCCTTTTTTAAAATTTAAAAGGGACTTTGAATTTTTTTGGCCCTAAACCTACAACACTTTCTATTCAATGAGGATTATTTTAGGTTGCAAAAGGTACACTCATGTTGAAAATATGTTGTATACGTTGAATTCGCTGAATGTTAGTTAAGCAGTGTATAAAAAAGGCCAATATAATGATAATTTATAAGATCGAACATAATCTGCTTCCAAAATATTTAAGAACTTATTTAGAAAGACGGTCAGATTTCCATGATTACGATATAAGATCTAGACAAGATTTTCATATTCCAATGGTAAAATCCACTTTGTTAAAAAAAACTCTTTTTTATAATGGAGTTAGAGATTTTAATGCATTACCAGATGGTATTAAAAACGTTCCAAACCTTAATGTTTTTTCTAAAAAATGGTTTAGTTTTTTACGCAATAGTTAAATCATAGTATTAAGCATAGGCGTATCCAGGGGGGGCTGCCGGGCTGCAGCCCCCCCCCCCCCAAGGCAAGTCTAGACTTTTTTTTTTCCAGCGTATTTTATTGTGACATGTACCATTTTCGTAAAAAAAATAGAAATAAAATTTCTTCCTTTCTATAATGAGGTTTTTCTATGGCGGGCGCCTAATGCAGCAAGGGAATCAGTGCTTCATCTTAATCATCTTGAATGTCCGAAATACTTCCTTTCTCAGGAGAGAAGGGGCTCCGTGAACAAAATGTCTCCTCTTACCAAAAAAAAGCTAATAAGTGGCCCGATGCGAACATTTTTATCACCCCGCAAAAAAAAATAGGCGCGTAACATTTGGGTATGTCACAGGTAAATTCTGACAAAAATAGGCAAGTTCCAAATTTTTAAATTAATCTGTTAGTCATTCTGATAACATCAGTATACTCTATTTTTTTGGAAAAAACGCTTATTTTTGAAAATAAAAAGATTTGAAAATCGAATTTTTAAACTGCTGTGAAAACGCGGGATAGGAAATGGACGTCACTTTCTCAAACATGCGAGGATGCCAAATTTCTCATTAGTAAAACATTCCCAAACATGACTGACATAAAACTAGTCACACAACCTATAGCCTATTTTTGTCCTCTACTACTTCATAAAAAAAGAAAGGAAAGGTATAATCGGTGAACTCTTGCTACCTAGTAAAATGATCTTAAAATATTTCGGCATTTCTACATTTCTAATGTGGCAACAAGCGCATGAATATATCGGCGTTAGCCAATAATAGCTGTATTGCCTGTATTCCTTTCAAGAGTTTGGAACACTCGAGCTACTCGCTCCGATGTTGTTAGTCGACCCCGATTTTAAAGTAAGAGATGCGGGGTGCAACAAACACTTTTCGAGAGGAATAAGCACGTAACGCCCCGGAGCTTTCCTCCTAGGTGTGAAAGGAATACAACGATTAAGAGGCAAGTGTAAATGGACTATAGGGCAGTCCAACAAATCGATTTCAATATGGCCGCTGCAGGAGAAACAAGTCGGTTGCCCATATAGTTCTTTCTTTCTTGTGTTTTTTATACAGGTTGTCCCACGACGTTTTTCCCAGTTAATAACTTCAGAACGCGTCGTCCAATATAATTGAAATTTTGAGGATGTGGGTAACTTTTTACAGGATTACCCTGTATTTTGAACTGATTTCACTTATTTATATATATGTTTGTGTTATAGCAGACGTATAAATTTAAAGAATAAGCAATGTAATACCTACATAAAATTAACCAATTTTATTGGTATACATACTTCAAATTTCCATAAAGATGCATGGTAAACTTACGTTTGTTTATCCTGCAGCAACCATGTTAATTTATTTCGTTTTTGACAGTTCGTTCAAGTGCCGTATAGTGCGCAGCGTTTTGTTTTTTTTTTGGTCAACACTTTTTGTTAACACAGCCCCCCCAAACCAAAATCCTGGATACGCCAATGGTATTAAGTGTATATGTACTGTAATTACTAGCAAATTGCTAAATAAAGAAACTTACTTACTTACTTACTTACTTATTATTTTTGAGTCCAGGAAGTAAAACTTAACATCAATCAGGATTACCATCAAAAACAATAATAAATGGTCAAAGTAAGTATTTATTGTTTACTTAAAATTAAACAGAAATTTTGTATGAAACCAATATAGAAAAAGTGATAAGTAATATTCATTCGGATGATAGTTAAGTACCTGTCGCCTTAAAATGTATCCTCTTAACTATATTATGAAATCCTATTAAAGGAACGTTATTTTAAGT
Source organism: Ceutorhynchus assimilis (assembly GCA_917834065.1). Classification (NCBI taxonomy): domain Eukaryota; kingdom Metazoa; phylum Arthropoda; class Insecta; order Coleoptera; family Curculionidae; genus Ceutorhynchus; species Ceutorhynchus assimilis. The sequence continues at coordinate 24,444,177 of OU892285.1, read as the reverse complement.
GCTTTAAATGATGATAATGCAAAACAAACAATTTTTTGAGATAATTATTAATGTTTGTCTATTTATGCCTGAACTTTATCTAGCAGTAAGTAGCAGTTTCCAGTTTGACTCTAAAGAAAGCGGCTGCCTTGACTTTCTGAAGCATTTTGAGAATAAATATGGAATTGGAAAGACTCAGCTTTTCATTAAAATACTTTCTAACCAAGCTGTTAACAAAGACCTTTATAATCAATCAACCCTGACATTAGCAAATTCCAATGTATCTGTAAGAATATAACATAATCGAGATTTTAATTAAAACTGCACAGATAATACCCATATTATGAACACGTGTTATATGCATTTGCATACTAATAGGTAGAACGTGGGAAGAAATTAACTTTGTTGTATAATAAAAGACACGTTTTGACAATAATTGGACAACATAATAAAAAGAAGTGCACGTGAATTCGGAAATTTAAAGACAAATATTATACTTTAGATACCCAAGCGTTGAACTGTTTTTGAAGTTGGGACATCATTGATGATTACTTAGAAGGTTTATCTGTACATTGTAAAATAAATGATTATTTGTTTGAAAATAATAATCAATGAGTATTGCTAACAAAAAGCTAATTTAGATTTCAGCAAATTAGAATAAATAGGAAGTGTTTAAAAAGACATTAAGTAAAGTAAAAAGTATATAACTATTTTTTAAAACTACTATTAATAGATTTTCAATTATAAGCACATTGACCTGGTACTCTTGAAACCTTTGACAACAGCTGATAGGAGATATTTATCAGCATCAAAATAAAATATGTGGAGAAATCCTGTCACTTTCAATAGGATTATAACTTTGGGCTATTTTGAAAATATATACACAGCATAATTTAGTTTCCTTACCTCTGTATGCAAAAATGAACATTTTCATTCAAACAATAGTTAATTATTTTCCACTAAATAAATTCATATTCAATTGTATATACACTTGCACACAAATCACTTGCAAAAAGCCACTAACCGCCACTTTAACTTCATAACAACAAAATAAGTAATTGTTTAAACTACCAGCACGCTCCTGACACGTTGTAGATACAAATGTCTCTTGAAGAGTGATTTAAGGTTCCAAGTAGTTTTCTTTTGTGATATTATTTGCTATCGGAACTCATTGGCATTGATAACGTTCAGGCTCATTAAAATACGAGGCGGGACACAAAAATTGAAAGAATTACAGTATGATAAGAATATTTTGTTTGTTTGTCTTAGTGAGTAGATATGGTAATAAGGGATTCGTAAAATACATACAATAATAATTATTTATTGCAATATTTGCAATCAATATTCTAATGTTTCTTGAGCACTTACAACAAAATAGCTATGTGGATGGTTCAAATATTCGACCATTAAAACCATCTCAATGGTTTAAATGATTGTTTGTCTGTGCTGTAAGGACCTAATGTTTGAAGTTCTTGTGAACATGTTACCATGCTCTATATTTGACATATAATAGGTACTCTACTATGTATCTTTCTTCAAACATTCCAAAGAAAACAAACACTATAGAATATTTTCTAATTTTTTTAAAAGCAATAAAAATGTATCTGATATTTCAACAAAACTGAATCCTGTAGTCCAATTTGGGCATCGCAATCCATTATGTTTTTACAGTTCAAAACGTTCTCCACCGAAATGTTTTAGCTGTAACAGAAAGCTCCTTCGGCTTGGAACAAAGGTATGCATTAAATATTTGAAAGAGAATTTCCGGATTCAACTTGCAAGTTGTTGCTGCGGCCAATTAATAATTTCCGCTCCCTTCAAGCTATACAACACAAATATCACTGTGTGGTTCAGGGCTATTTTCATGATTCTACGTTTGAATTTTTTATGACAAACCCCCGTGCGTGTAATACATATTCCACTGGAAACCGCTGGGGCGTTGCAACTCTGCATTATCTTTGAAAAATGTATGTTATTAAGTGTTTAGGTACTTTATAATAATTATACAAAGTATCGTAAGTTTATTTTAATAGACTATACACGTGGATTATCAAGTGTTATTCAATTTACTATTTTTTACAATTTAATCCAGATTTATAGATAACTGAAATTGAAACTACCTATTGAATATATTCTTGGCTACTTGGACATTACTTGACTTTTCACCTGCTTATTACTTTATGCACTCTTGCTTAATTCGAAAAATCTGCATGTTGTTTTTCTCTCTTTTAAACCAAGCTTCCGAGAAACACAGGAATTTTATTTTCAATAACCAAAGAAGCTCCTGAGGAAACTCCAGACATCTGTATGTACTTTAAGACCTTCTGACAAAAACTCGAAACAACGTAGATTTTAAATTATCTCATTACTAAACAATATTATCAACATAAAATTGAATCGGTTTCAAGAGTAAAGTTCTATGATCCTTTATCACATGGTGTTTTAGAGATTACGCATGACCCATAAAAATTAAAGATAAATAATTTATTCAAGAATCAGAAGAGGACTCACAGACATGTGGCTTTAAAAAAAATGACCTACATTAATATTTATTCAAGGTTTTTGAATCCAGCACACACACAGCGTATCATATATGGACTCTTGTCGACTCCTTCTAAAATGTTTCCGACCGCCGTCAGATGGGCATACATTGAAAAATAGTTCAAATTCTCCAATAAAATCCAATTATTTTCGAGTATATTGAGTTAGGAAATTTTGATTTGTCTTGTTGTTCAATGTACGCATATTCCAAACTTAGCAATTGTGACTCTAAGGAGTCTTAAGTGATATGTCTCTAGTAGGGAATGGCGAGGACTGGTCTCCTCTTAGCTTTGCTATGTTTTGAATGATGACCATTCAGATATTCAAGATAAATGTTCTGACAGTTTTCAGAGAACAGTTAATCATAAGAACTGCAGGTAGACACTCATTGCACATGGAATATTTAATAAAACTTATGTTACATTTTATACACCATTCCTAATTGAAAAACCCCTCAATTCTCAATGTCTGTTTATCAATTTAAAATGTATAGTGCCTGCTACTATAATACCTACTACTCGAGGTATATTATATATACTATGAGAAAAATGATGCAGCATGACTGTCATATTTTGAAAATACATGAATACTTAGCACTTCCTGAATTCTATAAACAATTCGTAGAACAGAGCATTTTACAATCAAAACTGTTCCTTTTTTTAAATTCCAAGAAAATGATGTCATGTACAATTTATAAATAAACTTTCCTCGCCCTCGTGCGTAGGTTTAATTTTAGATAAGTATAGTTGGAGTTGCATATTTCATTGATTGTCAGGAAACTATTTTTAAAGATCCGAGTCAAATTTGCCATTAATGCCATTTGATCTAGTTAAACCCACTGACCAACAAACATTTAGTTAGGTACCTAAATTGTTGAGTAGATATTTGAGTTTCTTGTTCTGAATCCAGGTATTTATGATGCTTAATATCTGATATTGTAGGTATTGGAGATTAACTCATCAATTCTGCTACCGAAGTTGAGGTAGTTAAAAAGATGTAGGTAACTCATTAGCATGGTAAAAAAATTTCAGGCAGAAAATATGGGTAAAAGTATGATTTTAAGGTTTATTTTTATAATTTCACATAATGGATTTACTAACGGAAGGAAAGTTACCAATCTAGGGACCCTTTTCATATTTATCTAATTTGATAAGTTCAGTAGAATAAGTAAAAAAGTAGACTAAAAGAACCAACAAAAACATAAAAACAAGTAAATAATATAACAAATTAACTAGAAATAAAAAGTCGTTCCGAGGCTGAATTTCCCCTTTGGATAGCGGGGCTAATTTTTTGTATTGAAAAGCTATGAGCTTTTTTGTTCATTATTTCTAAACTTATTTCTTTATGAGTTTTCTAGTCTAGTTTCCCAGCCCCAAGACGATAAGAAAAGTTTGTTCAAGCTCTTCATATACTTTTGTTAACCTGTTCTCCCAATTCTGCTGCTTAGGCGACTCTAGTCGAAGTCCTGTCAATATAGGAGCCTTACCAATACACACCATTTGGCTCCCAAAAATACGAAATGTTTGCTGATCTCAGAGAGCGCATGATAATTTCCTTTATCTGACCATGTCAAGAAAGCCTACCCATATATAGATATATAATGAAAAATAAAGATATTATCTCCGACAATAGGCATACAAAGTCTTCAACCGATAGAAATATGGAAAGACTCGTGAGCTAAAACATTTCCCAATGAAACGGAAGGTATAGTGCATTTAGCCAAGCACTGCTCTCTGGTTCTTGTAGAGACAAAAAGCGGGTTTTTTAAAAAGCGGTCTTTTTGTCGCTTATCATGTGCCAGTAATACCAATCTGTTAAGGAAAACCTGGCACATTCTATATCTATCAAAAGCAAAATCTGTTTGATTTTAAAAATTTTATATGCAGACATTACAACAAAGAAGGGACCAGCAGGACTTGTGTATTTTATATAAAATAATTAACAACACGATTGATTCACCCGATAGTACGGGATACGAGGCCTATTTCATCAAATCATTTTACACCGTCTTGCATTGTTATCATCAGTTAGATAACATGATGCTGAAATGCATTTGTGCAGGGAAATAGATGGAAGTGGGGGATTTCGCTGAAATTTTTTTTTCAGAAAATGTCGTCATAAATAAGGAAAATATATAATTATACACCGTCTTGCATTTATTTATTGAGTTAATTTGTACACAAACAAAATTGGATTAACACATGCAAGACGTTTTCATGGAGGTTTTGGGGATGTAATATTAGATAAAAATTGTCAATTTTTCAGAGGGATGAAATATCATTTCACACCAATTCATTGTTGATTTAGATTTAAGCTTGAATGTAGAATAGCCACTGGATACTGATTCAAGACGTCCTGTGGAGGGATAACAGGCTGCAAGACGGAGGTCAATATGTTGTCTTATAAAGGAGTGAGAAATCATTTTACACCGTCTTGCACTGGTACTAATGGGAAAAACAGAACAAATTGATAAGATTTTTAAAAATACAAGACGTTCTAAATGGAAAGAAAGGAATGCAAGACGGTGATGAAGTTGACTAGTTTTGACGGGGGTCAATCCATCAGATACAAAGGTGAATACTACTCCAAATTACAAATTACGCACATTCATTTTAAATATTTTTGCTCTTTACCACGTAGAATAATTCTATTGCGCAAAATTCTCTTACGGGCGCAAAATTCTCTTACGGCCGTATTCACCAACGACCAAAATTCGGTATTCACCAACCTTGAGTAGTAGATATCAGTCTGTTAAAGTTGTCAGCCGAAATTTGGGCTGTTATGGAAGTTATCTGTCTGATAAGTGTTTTTGTTGTTTTTTTTTTTTTTTTTTTAAATCGAATGTATCCATAAATTGGAAAGAATGGATGGTTCTGTAAATTTTAATTTGTGAATTTGTGGTAGGTACTTTATAAGTATTTATTTTTTGGCAAAATGAACAGAATGGATGAAATTGACCTGAATTTTTTTGGAGGTTCATTGGATGCTCCATATATCAGATGAAGATCTTCCCAGGCCCAGAAATGTGAGGGCAAGAATGATTTATTCACTGAATTGGATGATTTGGAGTTTCATAAAGGATTCAGAATAAAAAAAAAAAGCTTTCAAAGGCTGCAAATAAACCTCTGAACACTGAACCTAGTCTTGGAGCCATTGCGGTCGCGGACGAAAGAAATAAACCAATCTAAAAAAAAAATCAGATTTTAATTGCAACCGGGTCTTTTCAACTTTGTATTGCGGTGACCAGTCCAATGTTTCACAACAATCACAACCAACTGTACTGTATTGGTTATGGTTTTCTTATATTGCCGATTAAATATTTCTCAACCGAAGAAATTATAATTTCCTTTTCGCGACCAGAAAGCTGCTCCGTTTCTTTTTCCATTTGGTATTCGTTTACGATAATTAATTATTATTGGACAAATTATTAGGATTAGGAAAGTTGTTTACTTGTTTCACAGCCCAAGAAAAGTTATTATTAATAAATAAATATAATACAGACAAATTTTGAGGTTATTAAATGAAATGAAGAGAAAAACTGTTCATAGAATATATGGATTTTTATTTTTATCAGTCTGTTTGTTGTCAGAAGGACCATTTTTATTGGTGAATAGCACTTGCTGTTATCCGACTGATAAATGTTAACAGACTGACAGCTATCAGATAGCTAAGTTGATTTTGGTGAATACGGGCGTTAATAGTATGTATATTTGAATGTCTCTACGGACATCAAATGAAAAAAGGTTGAAAATATATATAATCATTTAGGTTTTTTTGAGGTGGATATGCCATAACACATAACGGATTGTAACTATTAACTAAATTTGAGAAATTTGATTTTAAAGCAGCAAAAAAATGACACAACAAATGATCTGTCTGGAATTGTAAACAGAAATTATAATCCCTGTATTCAGCAGGCTCCCCTGTTGAGATGTTATGTCAACTGTCCTATTCCATCTGTATGATTTAGAAAAGAATGAACAGTGAACGGTTCAGTAAATAACTCAACAGATCAGTTAAAAAAGAAAACGGATTTATTGACTTTTTTCCCCGAAAAAACGTCTTTGACTGATGTATTACCATTTCTTAACATACATTCTTCCGGCAGACATAAGCATGAAGTGGTGTAAAATAATTTTTCTCTCCCTAGTGAGACAACACATTGACATCTGTCTGGGAGCCCGTTATCCCTCCACAGGACGTCTTGTATCAGTATCCAGTAGCTATTCTACATTCAAGCTTCAATCTAAATCAACAATGGAGTGGTGTAAAATGATTTTTTTACTGACATTTCATAATACGCTATTAAGCGATTAAAATCTGTATCATAATGAACTTCATTACGATACAGATTTTCATTATAATACTCATTTTTAATATTATACAATGTTGATAGATGTCAGCACTAGTTAAGATATTAAACATTTTAAACGGTAATTTTGCATAAAACAATTATTTTGATAACTATAAGAAAGACTGCGAATTGTTTAAAAGTTACCTAAAGTTTGGGACAAAGTTGGCAGCACTCTGTTTATAGCTTTTCCATGGTAATCTGGCGAAAAACAATAATTTTATAAACAAAAATACCTCAAATTGTTATTAAAAGTTAATACCTTAAGTTTGGGAGAAGGCATTATTATGGAAATATTGAGCAATAACGAAGAATTTTCACTAACACCTCCAGAAATTACATAAAGGGAGACAAATGCAGGTAATAATATACTACCGGACAAGTCCAAGAAAATTTACGAAAAATTATATGGACAATTTATGGATTAGAAACACCAAAAACACATCATCCTTCTCAGAAAATGTTTTGATAGTATATTTTGAAGAATTACAACAAAAAATGAAACCTTCAACTGTATGGATTACTCAATTATGAAATCTCTATTCAAAGTTAAGCATAATGCAGTGGCGGTTCGCCCATATGGGCAAGGTAGGCACCGCCACCCTGGAGAGAAAATGGAAAAATAAAAAATACCTTTAATCAAAGATAATCCTACTTCGGAGTAGGATTATCTTTGCTTTAATACAATATTTGAAAAGGCCGCGACCTTGAAAATCTAAAAAAAATTGCCCATGGCTGTTTTTTATTTTTGTCGCCCACCCTTACTTGGACACCACGAGCCGCCACTGGCATAATGTTGACATATCTAAATATCATAAGTTTTATCAATGGCAGTAGAAAAAATAGTGTATGCAACTCTCATGTAATGGCCATTAATACACTCGCATGTTATATACGAAACTCGCCTGCGGCTCGTTTCGTATCCTACAACATGCTCGTGTATTAATGGCTATCATTACATGATCATTGCATAATATACTATTTTACTATTTTGGTGTCATATCGAAGTCTTTTCGACACTAAAAGTGTTTCGAAAAGAAGCTCTCTGTGACACTCCTTTTTTACTTATCGGAGGTTGGTAACACTGGCTGACTGATGGCCATCGAACTGTCATTCGCGATTTTATAATAGAAGATTTCTATATTTGGCATGTAGTGTTACCAACCTAAATATATGAAATCGCAATATGAGAATAAAATTTCCAAGAAAAATTTGTTTTTTTTAATTAAACAATACCAAAATAGAAAAAATAGTATAAAATATTCGTTTCATAAGACATTTTATGAAACTTGTATTTTAATGTACTGTTTCACCCCTCTCACAAATTGACAAATTCCATCTTCTATTGCAACCCCAAAACCCCCATGAAAACGTCTTGCATGTGTTAATCCAATTTTGTTTGTGTACAAATTAACTCAATAAATAAATGCAAGACGGTGTATAATTATATATTTTCCTCGTTTATGAAGACATGTTCTGAAACATTTTTTTCAGCCAAATCCCCCACTCCCATCTATTTCCCCGCACAAGTGCGTTTCAGTACCATGTTATCTAACTGATGATAACAATGCAAGACGGTGTAAAATGATTTGATGAAATAGGCCTCGTATCCCGTACTACGAGCTTTTATCGTTAATAGGTTTAAACCCTTAGATTATATACAGGCACACCTATAACGCAAAGCATTCAAAATAAATTCAGCCAAGAAGGGGTCACAGTCTAAGCCCATGTCTTATACCAAGTATGCACTGATACGTTGGATACCTAGAAAAACCTGAAGCGATTTTTTTTTAAACGATTTGATTGGTCATCACTTGTCAACGCGTGTTTATTTGGTTTATGTGGGAATCAGCTTTTAAGGGCGTGCGTAAAAAATTTGAGCAATGGCTGAAACAGCTGATTTTCGATTTGTTGTTTTGTGATTTTGTTCTCGCGTTTTATTGTGATTTTAATGATTATGAGCACTGTTTTCTATTCAAAAAAATATTACATTTAATACATGTGGAGAATCATGCTTCAGCTGTGCCTGGTTTGTGGAAAAAATAATGCGGATTTCCTAACCTTTTCTCTACAGGTAAGTGGAATCAGTGGCGCACCACCTGTACTTGTTATTTATTGTATTATCTGTTGTTACAGAGTTCCAGCCGTAATCTAATTCCGGTTTCAGGTAGAAAAACTACGATAGAATTTCATTGAAATGGAATAAAACATTATGGCAAATCTCAGGCTTCGTTCGTTCACAATCAGAATGGAGCTTTACGAATAATAAAAATGTGTAGGTACCTATAGTCCGACAAATACCATTTCAAAGTCACGTGATATTGGTGGCAAAAAACGTATGTTCATTGATTATGTCGTTGATATCACCTACACAAAGCTACTGGTGGTTAATTACTATTGAATTTTAGGATATGTTCCCACTAGCATTTTACAATCGCGTTTCTGAAGTAGTATTGACCAATCAGATGGGAATTTTAATACTTGCAATTGTTGCGAGACTCAATTTTGTCGCATCTTCTGTCCGTTATTATACATTCTGAACTTGAATTGGGTACCTGCTTTCTATTTGCTTCTTATCGAATTGGAAAAAGGTTAATATAGTCAAAATTATTAGCTGTGTTTGTTGGTTGTATCATTTTCGAAAATAACTTTGACAAACTAATTAATGACAGTGATCAATTTTGCTATCACCGCTGTTTGAGATGTATTCAACAAGGATAGAGAAAAATCACGTGACTTTAAAATGGTATTTGTTGGACTTTACCTGTATGTACCTATTTAATTTACCTAATTATGTTGATAGATAAGATAGAAAAAGAGCAGTTTGATTCATTATTATAGTTGGGGAGCTGGCGTCAAAAACATGCAAGAGTTTTCGCAAGGCGGATATTTTCAAAATAGATCGTACTTTAGTGCTAGAATGCTAGTGTACAGTCAGCACTCACAGTTCCGGGACAGTTGGCTCTGGGACGCGGGCAAAGTTGTAATTTTAAGAAGCATCTAAACTGTTTTCTCAAAGCGCAAAATTTATAGAAATTTTGCACATTATCTGTTTGAAGGTCACAGATAATGTATGTAAATCGACAGACGTCTAGTTCGTTGCAAAAAGGGGGTCAGACGTCCTCAAAGTTTTTATTTTATGGCATTTTCTTCGGTGTCTTGTCAAAATATATTTTTGCAGGTATTTGACAAATATATTTGAAGAAAATGCCATAAAATAAAAACTTTGAGGACGTCTGACCCCCTTTTTGCAACGAACTAGACGTCTGACGATTTACATACGTTATCTGTGACCTTCAAACAGATAATGTGCAAAATTTCTATAAATTTTGAGCTTTGAGAAAACAGTTTAGATGCTTCTTAAAATTACAACTTTGCCCCCGTCCCAGAGCCAGCTGTCCCGGAACTGTGAGTGCTGACTGTACACTAGCATTCTAGCACTAAAGTACGACCTATTTTGAAAATATTCGCCTTGCGAAAACTCTTGCATGTTTTTGGCGCCACCTCCTGGACTATTATGTAAACAATGTATCAATGAAAAGAACAAAATTATTATTCTTTAATCCCATTTACTTGATTGAAATAAAATATTACATATTAATTTGCTTACGAATTATTGTAGTTGATGTCTATAATTTTAAGCAAATAAAGCTTAATGTACTTACCTACTTGATATAATTTTAACTGGGTAGGTGTCAAAAAAATAGCATCAAAGTTGAATTTAACAAGAATTGTATACTTATGTTTGTATATTATAATATTTTGTTAATTTCAGATTTCAGATACGTGTGTGTGAATCAAAATTTATTGTTTGTATCATTTGAAAATAAATTGGCTTTGTATCATCGTTGTTTTATTGAAATTAATGCTCATGCAAGAAGCCCAATCAGGTAGGTATAGAATTTTTCAAATTTTAAGAAATAACTCAAAAAAAGTTAATGTTTTTGCGTTAAAAAATGCAAATAGTATGTATATGTAGTCAGAACATTAAAAAAAAAACATTTTTTACTCTCACTTATGTGAAAATACATTTTTCTCCGAATGACAGTAAAAGCGGCCTTTTAATGACACTTGACAGGATCAAAAGTTGTATTTTTACTGCCTAGGCAGTAAAAGTGGACTTTTACTGCCTAGGCATTAAAAGTTACAGTGTCACCACGTTCCAGGTAATAATTTCACTCAATTTGGTATTTGAAATTGATGGTGACAATGACAATTGTCAAAATAATTTGGATAATAATAATGAATGAAATAAATATAAAAAGATGTCCATGTGTGAATTTGAACATTCGGAGAAAAAATTATATGTTTTACATGGCAGAAAAGCAGATTTAATGCCTCGGCTGGTTTCCTAGCCTCGGCTATGAAACACCAGCCGCGGCATTAAATCTTGTACTTTTCTGCCTAGTGAAACAAATAACTATTTTTTTAAATCTTGATAGGCAGGCGAAAGCGAAGAAAATATTTCGTCAATTGTGTTTTTTTTTAATTTTAAAATATATTTTGATCCGACTTGTGGAATAAATAAACAAACCCATTCATAAAAACGTTGAGGGGCTTTGAGGGGCTTTGTTGATGTTGGCCGAAACATTTGGGTGTTTTATGAATGACTATGCGTATCTAGGTGTAGCCTGTATATAATCTAAGTTTAAACCTCAGTTTAAACATTCCTCGCAGTAATATTAGGAGCAATAGGTTATTTTCTATTGAAAATCACCGTATTATGGTTACGATTCTCCTTTAACAAGATTCTCTAGACTGGCAAACTCTGTGATAAATAGGCTTAATATAGATATTTTTAACATTAGTCTACATAGCTTTAAAAACAGAATCAAATCCATCTAGTCATAGTGCTTTTTATCTTGTTGAGAGAGTTTTATAGCTTTATATTTTATATCTATATTTATTTTTATTTCATTTTATTTAATACTAGCTGTAAGAAGTTACCACTATGTGTAAACGTTTTATAATAATTGTTAAAGTTTCAAATGGTTTTAAATGTTTTGAACGTGTTAAATGTTTTTCTCTAGATTCTATTTGGCAGGCTGCAAAGCAAAAAGTCAATGTTAGATATATTATGTCGCACATGCGGTTGAATCTTTGAATATAAAACTACAGGAAGGAGCATTTTCTATCTGTCACTACAGACAACACGGGGACGGAAACGGCCATATTGAGCCTCCAAATATGGACTCATCATTTGTTTTGGTGGTTCGCTGTGTCCTCATTCAAGTGGATGTTTAATGGATTTAGCTGTTTTAAGTGATAAAAGGCACTGGGATTAGTGCGAAAAGAGTGAGTCACAATATTGACAATCATATTTAAATAAATATGTGTCACTGCCAAACTGGAAATACTAGTCGGCCATATGCAACCTCTATATATTTTGGTCGCGCAGATTCGAAGTTATGCTCCTTCCTGTAGTTTTATATTCAAAGGGTTGAATTTATCTTTTGATAATGATATAACTACACTTTTTTTGTGAGAATTTATATATTATATTACTATTGTTTATTTATTTATTTATTTATTGTAAAATGGCATGTCCGTAAATAAAATTCTGTTCTATTCTATTCTATTCTATTCTATAGTTCTATAATTTTGAAGTAACTTCAAAATCAGCTGCTGCAACGTCGTAGTTACTTTACAGCGCTTCCATAAATTTAAAAAAAATGATACCTATACCAGTAACGGGAAAAAGTTACTCGAACTATCGAATATTACTTTAAAGTCTTTGTCACTTAAAAATATTTACAACAAATTATTTGAGGATCTAATCTCAGTTTCCGCTACTTTGATGCTACTAGTGTTAAAAAATTGTATAAATTCCTGTAGATTCGGGATTTTCTTTTCATTTCAAAGTTTTAAAATTGCTTTCACTAATGAAGAAGCATTTACTTGTGTTATATTTAGGTACTTTTTGTGGAAGCTTTGAAACAAGGAAACTAAAACAAAATAGGTTCATCTAAGTTTCCAAGTTGTTTCCTTGAGAAATTTAAAATTCTTGTTAGTTCTTTAGTAACACAAGCTCTAGCTCTTTTTGGAATCCTTTTTAAGAGGGATGTGCATTGTTTCATAATTAAAGCAGGCGCTACAAGTAGCTGAGTATCCAAAATGTGAGAACCGGCAAAAATGCTCAAATTCGTGTACCTGTGATCCTGGGTACCTGTGATGGGAAAGTACATCTTGCCGGCAGCTGGAGTGGTCCTTAACTCTCCTGCCATCCCCCAATGCAAAGTTATATGGAAAATATCATAATTTCAAGCCATTTCACAATATTTCCTATTGATTGTACCTAAGGTTTTTTTTTCAAGCACTCAAAATAAATTACCTACCACTTGTTGGATATCTCTGCAATTCTGCTCCAAAATATACACAAGTAAAAGAAGACTGCGACATGTACAGGGTCATCCAACGACGACTGAACAGGAGCTTATTTTTGACCTTCCCCGTTCCTGTAGTTTTGAAAAAATTCAAAATAGCCAATTGGCATATTTTTTTCTGGAGAATTCAAAAATGGTACCAAAAAATCATTTAAACTGAAAACCAAAGAGATACGCCATGGATGAACTATTTTTCAAATGGAACACCCTGTTTCGAGCCCTGTTTATTATATAATTTCTGGAAAAGTCGCATTTTTAATGTCTATTCATTTGAAAATATTTGATATTCCAATCCCTATTAATTTTAGCTTCACCTGTTCTATACATCTGTGATGGCGAAAAAATATGTCAAATTTCTTGTGACTTTGAACAAAAGGTGATTATAATATCTCTCAGTTATGAACCTATTAAATTGAAAAGGAAAAGTTAAAATTATTAAGCATAAAACATTTAAATAAAATAAAAACAGCGGAATATCGAATATTTTCAACAGAATAGACGTAAAAAATGCGAGTTTTCCAAAAATCATACAAAAACAGGGTGTTTCATTTGAAAAACAGTTTACCCATGGCATAACTCTTTGGTTTTTGGTTCAAATGATTTTTTTTGTACCATTTTTGAATTCTCCTGAAAAAAATATGTGGATTAGCTATTTTGAATGTTTTCAAAACTACAGGAACAGGGAAGATCAAAAATAAGCCCCTGTTATCGTTGGATAACCCTGTATTTCTTGCAGTCTTCTTTTACTTGTGTACTTATATTTTTGAGCAGAATTGCAAAGATATCCAACAAGTGATAGGTAATTTATTTTGAGTGCTTGAACTGAAAGCCTTAGGTACAATAAATAGGAATTATTGTAAAATGACTTGAAATTGTGATATTTTCCATATAACTGTGCATTGGGGGATGGCAGGAGAGTTACAGACCACTCCAGCTGCCGGCAAGATGTACTTTCCCATTCTTTAGGATCACAGAAATATGATTTTAAGCATTTTTGCCGGTCCTCACATTTTGCATACAGTCTAAACTAGTAGGTAACTAATTTATAGATATGTATCTGGAATTAAAATTTTCATTGGTCATATAATTTCAATTCTAATTTATGTTTATTTTTTTTGTTATTTGTTTAAACCTCTTTATCCTTTAATAAATAAACAAAACCAGAATTCTTGAATGATGAATTCCAGCATTGTTGTTGAAAGTTCAGTTATAAATTACATTAGGTACACAGTACATTTAGATACTCTTCTTTGTTTTCTTGTAACAGAACAGGACTGAAAGACTGAAATGAAAGATTTTCCGCTAAACACTAGTTGATAAACGTTTTTATGCAATAATCAGGGCCGTCTTAAGGCAAGGGCCCGCTGGGCCCGGGCCCAGGGCCTCGGGATTATTGGCGGCAGGCGGGTTGCTACCCGAGTGTATCTGGAAAAACTATATTTTTTAAATTTTGATCCACATCAATCATAAAATATACCTATATTAATTTCAGAAAGTCCAGGAAACATCCCCTTCAATAAAATATATTAAACTTTGCCCTTAGCTACAATTTTAATACAAAATCTCAATAGTCGGCGTCGGCACAATATCAAAGATAAAGAGGTGTTTTGTCTAGGCTCTGGACGTCGGCGTCGCATGAGAAATTGTCACTTTTTATATTTGTTTGATATCAGGCGCCGGAAACCGGTAAACCTGCAAATATGAAATAGGCTTAAGAAGGTATTTTATTTATTTATAACAGTTTGTATTAGGGCTGCTCAGCTAGCTGGACTGCTTTGATTTGATTTGGCTTACCGTTTACGTTTGCTCAATTTACATTAGAACCTAGTTTTGTTTGAAAAAAGGACAAATAGACACGGTGTTTTTGATTTTAAAAAAAAAGACATTTGTGAGTAATTTGTGCAAGGATTACATTTATTGTGCAAATAAACAAAAGTAGCAAAATTACATTGTATTAATAAGGTAGGTAATCAATAGGTTACATTGCATATTGAATTTTAATATTGGCTTAATTATTTTGGTGCAGGGAGAAGTGTTTATTTGCTCCCATTGACAGGCTTGGTCTCGTCCAGCTTTGTTACTTGTAAGTGGATAGTTTGGTCCAGGCGCTGCGCCCTAATCTTTTTGGTAAATATTACCTTTATAAAATAAATAATAAGATATCCAAAATATCTCCATTAATAATTTAGGACAATGAAGAAGCGTTTTGAAAGTGGATCTGCGAAACGCAAGAAGTATATGGAAAACAAGGAAAAAATTAATAAACTACCCAAACTCACCCAATTCTTCAATAAAGTAGTCGTTACAAGTTGCGCATCTACCAGTGCCAGTAAAAGTGATGATAGTATAAATATTGAAAATGATGAAACTGAAAATGATCATGAAGAAACGATTTCTTCCATCACCGAAGGGGCGGACGTTGAGGTTACACATGCCGAAGCTGATCAAGAGCAAAGTGCAATTAAAGCTAATGAATATATTGAAAGTACGGATTCAAGTCTATGGCCTGTATCTGACGACAACTTACACTCCTATTGGATTGATAAAGGTCCATCAGCTGGTGCCAACCGAGATTCCACTTTCCATAAATCAGCGCGTGTATACATAGAAGGAAGTTATACTAAAACAAGAAACCTATGTGCATCGTTGTTTAAAAGACAGTTACGTAACGGAGAGGTTGTAGATCGCGAATGGCCTATTTATTCTCCGTCAAAAAGAAAGGTTTACTGCTTTGTGTGGAAATTATTTCCATTCGTTTATTCTGCATTCACCAGCACTGGATTCAATGACTAGAAGCATGCAGGTATGGCTGCCTCGCAACATGAAAATTCTCCTGAACACAGGAACTGTATGATGATCTACCAGAGTCGCTTAAGGGTATCTGGTCGTATAGATACCCAATTAACGAGGCAATTTAACGATGAACGTCAATATTGGAAAGAAGTGCTGAGGCGAATAGTAGCTGTAATAAAGTTTTTAGCTTCAAGAGGACTTCCTTTTAGAGGAGAAAATGAAAATATAGGTTCAGTTAAAAATGGAAATTATTTAGGAACATTGGAATTGCTTAGTCAATTTGATCCATTTTTGGATCAGCATATAAAGAAATATGGTAATGCTGGAAAAGGTAACCCTTCTTATTTATCAGCTACAATTTGTGAGGAATTTATTGAATTGATGGGATCGAATGTATTGGCGACTATCGTCGCTGAAGTACATAAAGCCAAGCATTATTCTGTTTCTGTTGATTCTACGCCGGATGTGACACATGCCGATCAACTAACATTTATTTTACGATATGTCAAAAATGCTGTTCCCATTGAACGATTTTTACAATTTATCCATATTTATGGACATACAGCAGAGTATCTGGCAGATGTTGTCATTTCATTTTCAGAAAAAAATACAATTTGCTAGATGACTGTCGTGGTCAGTCATACGACAATGCTTCGAATGTGTCAGGTCAATATTCAGGACTGCAAACTCGACTTAAACAAAAAAAATAAATATGCTGAGTACGTACCATGCGCAGGACATTCTTTAAATTTAATTGGCGTCCAAGCGGTAGAATGCTACTTGAATGTCACAATTTACTTTGACTTTGTTCAAAACCTCTACAATTTCTTTTCCTCATCAACGCACCATTGGGAAATAATGAATTTAAACTTAAGTTCTGATCACAATGTACTGAAAACCTTATCAAAAACATGTTGGTCTGCACGTGAAGATGCAGTTACAGCCTTAAATTGTGGATACAAAGAAATCCAAATGAGCCTTGATACTTTAAGTAATGACAAATTGCAATCAGCAGATACACCTCTTACTCCAAAAAACATTAAACAGCAGGATGGATGACTTAGACACCACTTTCTTAACTATTTTTTGGAATGATATTTTGACTCGTATTAACAAAGTAAACTTGTTCATCCAAAAGAAAACCTAAATTTGTCTACAACTGTAAAACTTTTCAAATCATTAATGGCATATATAAGGAAAAAAGAGACAGTTTTGATTTTTATGAATCAAAAGCCAGAGAAAAATCTGTTATAAAGGAGTACCGCGATACTCAGAAACGAGTGAAACGACGAAGTGTCAAAGTAGCTTTCCTTGAAGGTAATAATAGACTGCCTAATCTCAAATATTGAAAAACGTGGTCAAAAATATGAAAAAATATTTGAAAGGTTTGGTTTTTTTGAAAAAATTTCTCACTTGACTGAAACTGAAATTTCAAGAGAAGCGGAAAAGCTGTCGTTGACTGTCGTGACATTAACGCCGATGAATTAATTTTGGAATGTGAGCATTTCAAATCCTATATCAACATCGATATTGATAAACTAAAAAAACAGGAGGTAGAAATGGGGTATAAAAATATAAATGAAAAGAAATCTAAATCTACTGATGATCAAGATAAGCTCATAAAATTTTTTTAAAGTATTGTGCAGAGTCAAACATGGGCTCCTGTAAATCTTGAATTTGACAAGTTTAAAGTTCGCATTTTTTAATAAATTGGGTATCATTGTGTTTGTGACAGTGTAAACTTTTTGTTTGTGAGGGTTTCATGAGTGGAAATCGAATCATTTCCTGGTAAATTCGATAAACATTTAAAAAATTCTATACCATCAAAATAAAATAACAAAAATAACAATAGACTTTTATCTCCAGGTACCTATTTTTTGCTAATGGGCTTATCTCTTTCCAACCTGCTCTTAACATAAACAAAACTACTAAACTTGAAATGCACTGTAGTCCGAGTGCACATGAATTTTTTGTTAATTTTTAAAGATTCAACTCGAAAATGTCGTCATTTAAATGTTGCAAAAATAAAGAATCAACTGTATTGTTTTGTGTCGTATGTAAAAAAGTATTTCATAGAAGCTGTTGGACAAGGTTAAACAAACAATCTACCATTGTAAGGGACAGTTTAGCAATATGTTCCCGAAACTGTATGGATGCAGCAGCTGAGGATGAGCCAGACACTTTTGACATATTGAAATCTGTTATTGAAGACTTGAAAACTGAAATAATAGACAAGGATAACTATATAGCACGAGTAAAACGAAGTTCAGTGTCATTAATGGAGGACGCTTCAAGAAGCGAAGAGAGTTTTTTGAAAGAGATTACAGAGAAAGATAAAAAAATTGATGAACTTAAAAATGGAATTGAACAACTAAAAATAAAAATAAAAGCACAAAAAAAACGAACGGACGAAGAGATTAACCTAAAACCACTTATTGAGGAATTAAAAGAAAAAAACAAAAATCTTATTAATCAGATAAATGACAATGAAAGATTTATTATAAAACTGAAAGGAGACTTATCAGATCTTGTAATTGTCAAGAATCAGATGAAGGACGCATTAGTAATACTTGAGGCAGATAATAGAATTTATGCGGAGAATGAAACAAAGTTGAAGAATGAATTGGGAAAGTAGAAAGAAGATCTACACAAGGACAGCAAGAATGAGAAAATGGAGAAGCAGAAGCAGCTAGAAAATAATGAGGATTTGAGTACAGAAAGAAGTGGAAAAATTAAAAATAGGGGAAGGTTACTTATTTTATGTGACGAATATGGTCGCCATCTGGACAGATCCTTTGGGGTAAAATGCAATAAATTGGTATGTCAAACAATAATTAAGCCAGGCGCATCTTTTGAAATGGTTACAAAAGACATTGTTGAATTAGTAAAAGATTTTACCTCGGATGACTATGTTTTGATAATGGCTGGTTCTAATGATGTTGATAGATTGCAATTTCCATCTTTTAGAGACATAAATAGAAAACTTAAATACTGCACTCACACTAACGTTGTTTTAACTTCAATTCCTTAGATGAATTATAGAAAAAATGGCCTTGATGAAAGGGTGCAAATGTTTAATAAAAAGCTTTATGAATATGCAGATCGATTGAACTTTTATAGTGAGGGAAAAACAATGTTTTGTGATCTCAATGATTGGAATGATTTCAGAAAAAGTAAGGTGAAAATTGCAAATGTTATAAGCAACACCGTGTTTGCTGTAAGTAAAAGGAACGCTAATCTTATTTATGTTAATACAGAAACTTTTGTTAATAATAGCGGAATTAACGAAAGTAGTCAAAATGCGATTACGGGGGCTGAGGTAAAAGATCAATTGTTAGTATCTACTGGCAGTTTTTTAGATCAAGTTTTCATAGAAATTCCAGAAACATAAACAAGCGTGATAAGATTTTTATATTGTACTTTAACTCATCTAGTTTAACGGCTCACTTTGATGAGATTTATCAGCTAGCTTTAAGTAGATCACCAGTAGTTATAGCATTGTCTGAAACTTGCCTAACAGAAAAAATTCTGGATGGGGAGGTTCATATTGATGGTTATAGCTTGGAGAGAGTAGATAGTAATAGTAGAAGTATAGGTGGGGCGATTTTATACATAAGAGATGATGTTAAAATTTTAAAATCACAACAGACATTTAAACATAAAAATTATTGGTTGGTTTACACATACATCTTTTACAATAAGAAAAAATATCTTTTGGTATCTCTGTACAGATCTCCAAGTTCATCTAAACGGGATTTTGAGCTTTTTTTTCAAGCATGGTGCGAAGAAAATTTGATTGATGAAAATTGTGTCATTATAGTTGTAGGCGACTTTAACATCGATTACAGAACGGATGAGTCAAAAGCTTTAAAAGAAATTCTTGTAGATATAGGTCTTAAAAATATTGTTTTTGCTACAACTCGCTCTGGTAGAGATAAAGACTCAATCATAGATTTGGTGCTAACGAACTCTGATAAGTTATTTAAAGCTAATGTTATTATTACCCCAAAAATTACTGATCATTACATGATTGAAATATTACACAATGTGAGTCCTAAAGTGGCTAAGACTGTTGATACTAGAGGTGGCAATATTGATTTTTTGAGTATCAACCAAATGTTGCGCAATTGTGAGTTCAGGGGGGGTTTATTTGAAACGTGCAATTCAAATACGTCTGACTAAGTCGCAATTTGTAAAGGTGAAATTCAAAAAAATGCACATGTGGCTTATTTGAAACTTTCGTCAACGTATTTTGCTAAATTCGTCGACTCAAGATTGCATTTGACATGCGTCACCCCTAGAGCTAGTGCATTTCCAAATTGCATGCGAAAGTTTCTTAAAAATTTCAGTTTAGTCGATAAAAAATTTTCTTGGCCTCATGGAATTCGCAAATAATGTTAATTTAAATGCTCTAGAAAGGGTCGAATTGTATAACAATAACCGCAAAGGCTTCAGAAATCCAAGAATAGATGCATGCATTAACAATGCTTAGGTAATGACGGGGAATTAAAAAAAAAACTTTCGACTTTCAAAAGAATGTTTCGAGATTCCTTCCATGAAAAGGAGTTCGAAAATTTCCCCGACAAAAGGGCCGGATTTTTGTTCAAATATTCGACCGAGTGTTCTTTTTGTTTTTTGGTAACAAATCCGGACCTTCTCTTATTGGCACTTGCCCCCGCACTTTCCAACCTTTTTGCGGTATTGCCTACACTTATAGAAAGAATGAAGAATGAACTAAGATTATCAACAAAAAAAACGAAAAACCTCCAACTAAACACGAAACTTTATGCACGGAAATAATCAAAAAAGTTGTTGACGGTAAACAATTTCAAATTTGACATTTCAATGCATCGTTCCGTTTGGTCATATGAAATTTTCTAACAATGTCATTGGTTAGAATCTTTTACTGGACACGTTGCCAAGTTGAGTAGTGCAAATTTAAAAAGTCACGAATTACAAAATGCACAAGATTTCAAATAAGCCGATCGTGAATTTTTAGAATTCGTCGACGCGCATATTTCGACCGACTGCGTCGCATGTGAAAGATTTGCACGGATTTCAAATAAACCCCCCCAGGTACTATCATTCTGACATAAATCATAAGTTTAGCAGTTTTGTGTCAACTGTTCTGGAAATTTTAAATTTAGTTGCTCCAATAAAAACCGTAAAATTTTTTCCTAAATATAAAAAATGGTGGAACAATAGGGTTGAGATGGCGATGCGAGAACGTGATTTTAGTTATAGGACTTATAAAAATAATAAAACAGATGAAAACTTAAATGAATATAAGCAAAAATAGTTATTTGTATACCAAGGCCGCGAAGTGCCTTTTAGCGTACGTAGAGAAAAGTTATCGCCGAGGCCGCTTGCGGCCGAGGCAAGATAATCTCGAGGACGCTAAAAAGTTTCGCGGTCATGGTATACACACTATTTTTTGTGCAACCATGAAAATTATGTGGAATTATAGAAAAAATGTACTCCTTTCAACAAACATGTGGAACTAATTACCAGTTTGATGTATAACCTGGTGGCTATGGTGGCACAGCGTTACCATGGATGTCATGGATGACATATTTTGCAAGTAAACAAATACACAAAAAATTTTGACGGTTCTCAAAAAATCGTGAAAATATCCGACAGCGATACAGATGTTTCACTCTCTTGCACTCCTCCAGAGCTAAAAAATATGGTTCAATCAGCTATTTCTGAGTTAATACCTGGAAAACTAAGCGGCAATATGAAAATTGTTACTGCGAGTTCAAAAAATTGGTGTGACAAACAAAACGTCAAAATGGTGTCTGAAAGCATATTGGCTAATTTAATGCCGAAATGGGAAGTTTTGAGAGTTCAATTCAAAAACACTGGATTATTAGTTGCTTCAGCTTCAGGAGTAAATATTAGTAATAATGCAAACTGTCATGTAAGTGTTAATATTTATCCTAAATAATTTATGTTGTTCTGAAGAATTTGGAAATAAAATTTACTTACTTATTGTTGTTGTCAAAGTGTCAAATTTTGATTTATAGTTTCGCGGTCGTCACCAAGGGCAACGGCCGCGAAATTGAATTTCGCGGACTGTGTGGCGGCCGCGAAAGCTCATTTTGCGGATGGTTTCACAAAAAGAAATTTTGCAGTTCAAGTGTTTAGAGAAGAGAAACGTAAGTTCTATGAAGAAAAAATATGTCAAAATAAAAATAATCCCACAGAAATGTGGAAAACTTTGGAAACTTTATTACCTTCAAAAAAAACAGTGGCTAAAATTGATGAGGTAGAAATAAATAATACCTTAATTAGTGATAAAGAGGAGTTACCTAATAAACTGAATATTTTTTTTGTTGATAGTATTAAAGATATACTTCGGGATATAGATAAGTCTGATTTTGGAGATTTTCCATTGGCTCACCATGACGATTTGGTTAATTTTTCAGATTCTAGTATGTTGGATTTTGAAGGGTTGAAAGATATTATTTTTGGAATGGCTAATAAATCAAGTCCAGATGATATTAACATCAATTTACTCAAAAATACTTTTGAGATTATAAAGAATCCACTTTTAAATTTAGTTAATTCTTCGCTAGAATTAGGTCAGGTTCCTGATATGTTAAAAGTTTCCACTATAATCCCGATCCCCAAAGTAATTAAATTAAAATCTGCCAATGAATTGCGTCCAATAAATTTGCTTTGCACTATTGACAAAATTTTGGAAAAAATGGTGTATATGCAACTTATTGAGTATATAGATCGGAATAAAATACTAAGTGATTTTCAATCAGGATTTCGAGTAAAATTTAGTTGCGAAACTGCTGTGCAGGGTATCTTGGAAGACTGGAGGCAAAATATTGACAAAAACTTAGCAACTGGTGCCATTTTTCTTGACTTACGAAGGGCATTTGAAACTGTAAACAGGACAAGGTTAATATTAAAGCTAAAAAGCATTGGTATTAGGGGAGTAGTTTTAAAATGGTTTGTGAGCTACTTGAGTGACCGTAAACAAAGACTAAAAGTCAATGACATATTATCAGAAGATATATCTAATGATTTTGGCGTCCCTCAGGGGAGCGTGCTGGGGCCTTTGCTATTTATTATATATATTAATGACATAATTAAAAACGTAAAAAATTGTACCACATATCTTTTTGCTGACGATGCCTTATTCTATTATTCCACAAAAGATCTGGGCCAACTTGAGACACCACTTAATCAAATATTGGATGATGTGTATCAGTGGTGTAATGTTAATGATTTGAAGGTCAATATTTCTAAAACAAAGTACATGATTATTGCAAGGGAATCCATTTACAAACAGCTATTGGCTATGGACTGCAAATTATTGTTGGGCAGCGACACTATTGAAATGGTAACAAAAATTAAATACTTAGGAATTTGGATTGACCATAAACTAGATTTTAAAAGTCATGCATTAGAAATAATTAAAAAAATCGCTTTTAAAGTAAATTATTTATCTCGCTGCTCTCCATACTTGTCTACTTGGACTAAAAAAACTATATTTAATGTATTAATACTTCCACATTTCCATTATTGTTCTAGTATTTTGTTTCTCTTCAGACAAAATGAGCTCTCAAGATTGCAGAAATTGCAAAACAGAAGTATGAGGGTGATACTCAAAAAACCAAGGTTAACACCAATAAAGGATATGTTAAAAGAACTTCAATGGCTGCCAGTGCGGGAGCTTCTTCTGTTTAACACCCTAACATTCATTCATAAAATAAAAATTGGTCAAGCTCCGCAATATTTGTTAGGCAAAATTATGTATGCTTCTGAAGTGCATCAATATCATACACGCCACAGAGAAAATTTTTATATCCCAAGGGTAGATCAGGAAAGGTCGCAAAACTCATTATATTTTAAGGGCTTGAGTAGGTATAATGATCTGCCAAATAATGTTAAGTCTATGAAAACAGTGAATTCTTTTAAAAAAGTTCTCAAAGATTATATGCTAAGTGATGTTAACTTATAAGTAAGTAGTATGTGTCACTTGTATTGTATCAGTGTACGTTTTTTTTGAAATAATTTTTTATCATTGTGTTATTGACTGTAGATTTTAAATTATTACATGAAAATTGTTTTTTAATTAAATTATAAATTAGCTTTAGTAGAATTTCAATTGATAACTGTAACTGTATAACTGTAAATTAGTCTTGACTAAATAAAGGATTTATATATATATATATATATATATATATATATATATATATATATATATATATATATATATATATATATATATATATATATATATATATATATAAGCTAATAGAAGATGGAGATGATAAGTCTATTGGAATCGGTACCCTTTATACATATATGTTTGAAGAAAATATTTTCACAGCATTTCCAAACATTGAAATTGCTATGAGAATTTTTTTATCCATGATGGTCTGCAATGCAAGCGGGGAACGTTCATTTTCTAAACTTAAAATAGTCAAAAGCGAAATTAGAAACCGCATGAGCCAGTCGCGATTAAATCTAGAAAACGACCTTTATAATTTGTGAGTAAATTATAATCTGTTATTTCTTTTCCACAATATACATTCTATTTCAGAAGTTTTTAATTTTTATTGTCCTATTCCCCAGAGCACCCCCCCACCCCTAGGTAAGGGGCCTCCTTTGACATATAGGCCCAGGGCCTCAACAAGTCTTAGCTGTCCCTGGCAATAATTGCAAATAGGGATTTGAATTTTAGTAGACAATAGACAATTATTGTTCCTTTGGTATCCTGTTTATTCGTGACATATTTTCAGTGATTCAAAGAATTCAAAAAATGTTTTATAATCTATAAAGAAATTATTCATTGGTTGTGAATGGAAAGTCAATCATTTTTTTTTGGAAATAATTTACTACGTTCTCATGGAGTTTTGAAATCGTTTTGAATACAGTTTTGGTATTGAAAACACCATGAAAACAGGTAAGTACTGAAATCGATTTCAGTCTCAAGGTCGTTTCACCTTTTTTTGGGATTGTATCGAGATTCAAATTCAGACACTTGCAATTCGATTTCAGTTCTAATTTCGCCTCGGCATGAAAACGGGGAAGAGAATTGGATTCAAAACGATTTGAAAACTCCATGAAAACGTAGTAATTAGCACACGAATTTTATTATAATTAACTAGCTGACCCGGCGAACTTCGTACCGCCTCTGAATTATTAAATATCTCTGAGTTAAATACCTATTAAATGTTGTGTTAACGTATGTGATAAATGAAGAACCGCTTGACCGATTTTGTGCAAACTTCACATAAACATTTGGTTTGGCTAGGTGAGCCCGTTCTTGAGTTATAAAATTACAACGAAAAGTGGCATTAATTTTTATATATATATAGACTTAGGTACGTACTCAGGTAGTAAGTACCGTACTACTAACATACCCATATACCACAAAGATAAAGGCAAAATGTATAAATAAGAAAATAGTTAGCTTACCTTAAAAACGACGAAAAACAATGCTAAGAAACTGCAAGCATTGTGCTAATAACGTCCGGATCGATGTCTGGTTTTTCTGCTTCTGCTGCTGGGAAAACTTTCAATAAATAAACAGGAAATAGACAAGCTGCTGGGCTTGCTTTTGCTTTCTTTTGATTTCACACCAAAATGTGAAACATGTATTGAACTAGTTTTCAAAGAAAAAAATTGCCAAGAATTAACGTGGAAAGCGGAAGTGAAATTGAAATAAAAGCGCCTTTGTGTGTGGTGGAAACTCAGAAACTGGTATGAAATGAAAGGAAAATATGGGAAAGTATGGTAGTGGAAAATGCGCGGGCGCGTTTCGAATTTAAAATGCCAAAAAACAGCTGATGTGTGAAAGATTCAAACCGATTCCAGCCAATGAAAATTGGTTTGTGGAATCTGTGGCAACGTTGTAATGTTGCTATCGTTGCTACTGCAAGGCTTTAGTTTAGAGAGAGAGGCTAAATACAAATAACGTTGGCCCGACAAAGATTGTGACTGAGATTTTAAAAGAAACAAATACAAGAAATGATAAATATAATACTCAAACAAGTAGTTTTTAATGTTCACACACAAAAATTATATTCAAATTTCATTGTGCCTACGTTTTATTCATTCAATTATTAGGCATTATTTGAAATTATGAATATGATATAAAACACAAAGTTTTACATGCGGTCCCATGGTGTAATGGTTAGCACTCTGGACTCTGAATCCAGCGATCCGAGTTCAAATCTCGGTGGGACCTGGAATCTCTTTTTTTTTATTTTTTTTTAATAGATGCATGAATTCAATTTATTGGTTGACTGTACAATACAAATACATAATTAGGTACTGCGTTCCCTACAAATGCTTCGCATAAAAATCTTTATGAATAGAAAATTAAATATGACCGACAGACATCTTTTTCATTTTCATGATAATATGTAATGTACCTACCTACTCACACGTGATTTAAGGGTCTATTAACATATTAAATTTCTTGGGTTGCAGGGGATGAAAGTAAGTGTTTTAGACGTTTTTGTGAAAATACAAAAAAGACATTGTTTTTCACTTAGCACTAGCGCGAAGACCGTTCATCATAAAATCAAAGATGACTAGTGCATGTTGTAGGAAATTTTATTTTTTTAAAATTTGTTAATAACGCTCATCTTTAAAAAACCTATAGTTTTTGAGATATAGGCGAAAAACTGAAAAAAGTGCTGAAAAATTCAGATTTTGTGCGTTTTTGGCTAATAAAGCGATGACTTACGCCCACAGATGAACGGTTTTGAAATCACCATGTGAGGTAGTAGTAGTACCGACTACCGACAAGTCATTTTA
Source organism: Ceutorhynchus assimilis (assembly GCA_917834065.1). Taxonomy (NCBI): domain Eukaryota; kingdom Metazoa; phylum Arthropoda; class Insecta; order Coleoptera; family Curculionidae; genus Ceutorhynchus; species Ceutorhynchus assimilis. The sequence continues at coordinate 24,417,342 of OU892285.1, read as the reverse complement.
AAGCTTTGGTATCTCACTGCCAGCTCAGCACTCGAACTATATTATACAAAAGATCAATACATTGCGTGAAAACCACAACAACCCAATAACAAAAGACACTTTCACCTAATAGTTTCGAATATGTACAAGTCAAAAATAGTTTAAAAAAATATTTACTTAGATCTAAAACACCTAGACAGAATTGTGAAGGAAGTATTTTGTAAATAGTTCGAATGACCCGTTTTTGAACAGTAAAAATGTCTTGGGCTCTAGAGTGTGCTGCCCAGTAGATTATGCCATAGGTACCTATCTGTTCCCTCAAAGTTTGCAAAATACAGAGCCTTTTTGCAGGTTCATCCAAATACTTTGCCAGAGTATGGATGATACAGTACCTAACAAACGCTGTTCAGTTTACTATTCAAATATTCAACATGGCTAGGCTAGTCCAGAAATTCATCTAAATATATAACATATAAATACCAAAATACCCAGAAATTTAGTGCTATTTTTAACTTGGAGATTAGTTTTACCAACTGTGATTGATTCGGGTTTTTTAGTCATGTTTAGTTTTGTTCTGAATAGTACAATTATATGGCCATCTCCAATGATTTAGGATAATTGTAATAACAATTAGTCATAGGCTAGCTCATCAGCATTTAATATTTTATATAAATACGAGCAAGGCAATAATAGGTCTGTTTCTGCAGAAATCACAAACCTGTCGAAGCGAATTTCATTAGTTGAAAACAGTCAGAAAAAATCAGAAAACTAATAGTATCAACCAATGAAATTCACTCTGACTGGTTTATGATTTCTGCAGAAACAGACCTAAGTAAGTTAGTTTTTTAGTTCGCTTCACTGGGTTCACACGTTATTGATTGAGTAATAAATTAATAAAGTTTTTTTTAAAACACAAGTTGCTTGATTTAAAACATAACTGGCGCAGTCGGTAGGATTCCTTTCGGGTATAACAGGATTCCTTTCGAATATTTTTCAGGTTTTCGAAAAGTTGAATTGGAATACGCGAGTGTGCCTCTCTATCTTACGGCCAGTTCCATAAATATGATGTTAGGTCGGCTTTAAAAAAAGAACACTTTTCGTTAAAGCATACTTTATGCAGCCCTTAAAGTCAGTTGTGTTTGTTAGATACCTAGCCTAGAATTTCCTTTTATTATTTGCTTTTTACTAATACCTTATTGGATAATTTAACTTTGTTACAATTTATATAAAACTTAATTAGCTCGTAAGTATATTCCTCAGTTGATACATTTTATTTGTCAAACAAATCTTAAGTGGAGTAGACATAAACATAATTTAATATCCTAAACACAGACACTTTTAATAGCATCACTTCTAATCGAACATGGCAAGACTTTTTATTCTCGGCCAAGTATACACTTGAACGCAAAGAGCGTCTTCTTTCTCAGATTTCCAGATAGCTAAAATCAGTTCAACTCGAGCCTCAGTTTCGAATAGGTTAACCGAAACCTGCTCTATACTTCTAATAATTTTAAGACTTTAAATAAAATAGTTAAAAACTTTCGGTGTGTTAAATTGTTTTCGCTGCTCATCCATCCATCCTGACAATATTTTCGTGCAGGGAAGCACGTAGAAAATACATCCCTGTGGCATTATTCTTGACTTTACGTAGGTAGAAAATTTGACATTGTTAACAGTTAATGCACTGTTTAATTGTCAACACAGTCAAATTTTCTCTCGAGAGAAAGTCAAGAATAAGGCCTCTGGTGTCGTTTTTGAGTAACACAACATGTTCCATGAAACATTTCAAATCGTCTGTTACAAAAAGGAGTATCAGTTTTCTCGATTTGGCAACACTGAAATTAAAGAGCTGAAGTTGGTTTTGACGCGTGTTGACAAAAATTTTAGCCATTTCAAAAATGATTGAAATAAGTGCAGAGAACAAAATGGAAGAAAGAAAAGTGACCCTTTGTCAAAGGAGGATTAAATTCATTTATTGGAAGCTATTTATGAAGAGCGCAAACTTGAAATTATTGAAAATAAAGAATCAAATAAATTACCAAATGCAGACAAGGTTCGTAGTTTCAATTTGGTTTTATCCTATGCATGAAATCTAAAGAGAAGTCTCGAAAACGCTTTAGCTTACAGTGTTAGTGGAACGGTTGTAAGAAATGTAGATCAATGGAAGCAGAAAGACAATTTTAAAAAAAGGAAGCTTGTATGGGCTTTTTCATCTAGTAGGGCTCCAACAGTCAGCTTTGTTAACCTAAACCGGTCAAAGAATTCTATGTCGTCATTTTTTTCAAAACAATCCACTCTCATCCTGTATCGCTTAATTAATTTTACCTATATCCTCTTCATCTGAATGGGTCGAAATCTGCCATTTAGATTCTGACATGAAATAACCAACACACAGAACCTGTAATTTGGCACCTAATGGGTTAAATTGCCCTATAAAGTACTCTTTTCAACGCTTAATTGGCCAAGCTCGGCACTTTAAGGTAAACGTCACTTTTTCGTAATGGCTCCTTCAAAAACTGTTTATGGAACAGATTTTAGAAGTTAAAGGTGCTTTTTAAGAATAAAGTAAGCTTTTTCGTGATTATGGAACTGGCCGTTAACAGTTAAGAAACCTCCTAACTTTACGTTTCAGGAATTAACTCATATATGTATATGAGAATACTTATGAAGACAACACTGGATTTGATTATTCAGATAAGCAAATATAGGGTTATCCAAGTTCACCTTGATAAAATAAATTTAAAAAAAAGACACTAAATATTGAGATTGCGATAAAGTTTCAATGCTATTATAAAGTGTGCGGTTATTGCCATTATGTGTGAATTATAATATCCTCCAGGGGACCTCCTGCAAGACTCAATCCTGTTGAGGTAATTTTGGCAACTTTTTGGCACATTTCAGGCATATCCCGGTCATAACTTGACGACTATTGTCTTTCAACGAGTCAATCATTAGAAGGTTGTTTGCATAAATATTATCTTTCACATATCCTCACGAGAAGAAGTCCAACGGTATTAGATCACAGGACCGTGTTGGTCAATTCACATCAGCCAATCTCAAAATTACTCGTCCTGGAAACTTTTCTCTCAACAAAGCCCGATTATCTCGTGTTGTGTGACTTGTGGTTCCGCCTGCGGTGGTAAAATGATCCATATTCTAAAATGGCAACCATTCAACTAAATAACTAGGTACATACCTGTTTTGTTAACATGTGTCCTTGACCGCTATCAAATGTCACGCGTGTACTTTCTCAAGCAAAAAATGGATAACCCTATATTTGAATATGACGAAAATGTCCAATCTTCAACTACTGTTGAAACTCTAGCTGAACAATTGGAAAATTTTCAATTAGGTACAAGCTTCAGATTACACAAAAAATCATGCATAAGTTTAAATAGATTTCAATTCAATCAATTACCATATATATCAATATTCCTAATTCTAAGTATAATATTCGACTACTTATAGATACAGGATCTCATGCGTCGTTACTCAGACCTTCATTAGCCGAAACTCTATTTCGAGAATAAATTGTACGCTATAAAACTACTTTACAAACTTGTGCAGGAAACAAAAAGACCACAAGTAACGCAGACATTCCATTACTATTACCTTATGGCATATCTGAAACCTTGGAGTTGATTCTTTAACCATTTCATGAGTATTTTGATGGCATATTAGGTATAAAACATCTTCGTAAATTAAATTTAAATAGGTATTGATTTAAAAAATAAACTATTAGTAAATGAATATTTACGAATTCCTTTTCAATACAGGAAAAATTTGAATCAATACATAGTTGAAATACCTCCTAAAACTATACAAATAGGTAATAGGTTACTTTTAAAACTAAGTTACCAAATAAAACAACTTGGCTATAACCTTATGTACATGACGAGTTTATTGAAATACAACCAACATTAGTGACAATTGTTGACAATAATTACACTATAGATATTCCTAATCACTCAGACAGATCATTTGTCTTAGATTGTGATATTGAAAAAAATTTACCATTTGAACCAATTGAACTCAATAATTTTGAGATATTAACCTTTGAAAAACAAACAACTCTACGTCACACGTAAAACCTTTACAAAAGAAAGACCCTGAAAAAGTCGATATAAAATCTCTAATAAGACATGAACACTTGAATGCTGAAGAACGCCTTCAACTCTTCAAACTTATACAAAAATTTAATAAAATTTTGCATAGACCTGGAGATACCTTAACATTTCAAATCAAATTAAGCATATTATTATAGTCCAAGAACTGGCAATACTAACGGGTATGTGATCGTTGCAATGGATAATTTCTACATAAAACAATAGTTCATAGTAACCTTTGCACCAAATGGATGGGTTGCCTTGATTCTCATGGCCGCAACATGAAAATCAAGGCAACTCATCCATTCAGTTTAAAGGTAACTATGAGCTATTCTTTTATGTGAAAATTATCCATTGCAACGATCACATACCCGTTAATGGTTGCGTTCCTAAGCACTCAACATGTTGAGTGATTAGTCAGCGGCTATGTTGAAAACAGATGAAAATCAGCTCTAGGCCAATCAAAACTTTTCTACCTTATGCATTCCACTAGCTGGAACATACATAGCCGCTCACTAATCACTCAACATGTTGAGTGCCAACGGACGAAATTCCAATACATACCAAAAGCTATAGATACTCTCATGTTCATAAAGATGAAGTAAAAAAATCAAATAGGAAAAATTTAACAAGATAAAATTATACAACCTTCGAGTTCACCTTGGAGCCCACCTGTTTGGATTGTTGCAAAAAAAGCAGACGCATCAGGAAAGAAAAAATGGAGACTCGTTATAGATTATCGCAAAATAAACGAGAAAACCATAGACGACAGATATCCATTACCTAATATACCGGATATATTACATAAGCTTGGAAGATCGCAATATTTCACAATATTAGATTTAGCGAGTGGATTCCACCAAATCGAAATGGATCCCAAAAACAGCGTTTAATATAGAGCATGGACATTACGAATTCTTAAGAATGCCCTTCGGATTGAAAAATGCTCCTTCCACATTTCAAAGAGGTATAGACAACGCATTAAAAGAATTACTAGGTAAAATTAGTTTAGTCTACATGGACGACATAATCATATACTCAACATCACTTCAACAACACCTTGATTCTTTACGACAAGTATTTGAACGACTTATTCAATTCAATTTGAAAATTCAATTAGATAAGTGTGAATTTCTCCACAAAACTGTTGAATTCCTTGAACATTCAATAAGTAGAAGCAATAAAAAAATTAAAAATTAAGAAATAAAATCTTTTCTCGGAGTTGTAGGATAATAAAGGAGATTTATTAAAAACTTTGCTAAAATCACCAAACCTTTAAGTCAATGTTTAAAGAAAAATGTCAAAATAATTCATGACAAACAATTTGTTGATGCATTTGATCTTTGTAAGAATATTGACCCAATATTAAAATATCCTGACTTTTCAAAACCATTTGTCCTTACAACAGATGCTTCAAACTACGCAATAGGCGCAGTTTTTCCTCAAGGTCCTATTGGAACTGATCTATACTATGCAAGTAGAACCCTCAATCAAGCAGAATGTAACTATTCCACAATAGAAAAAGAACTTCTTGCAATTATATGGGCGACAAAGTACTTTCGACCCTACTTATTTGGTCAAAAATTCACTATCGTGACTGATCACAAACCTCTTCAATGGCTCTTTTCAGTAAAAGACCCAGGTTCAAAGTTAGTCCGATGGATACTTAAACTCTAAGCATAGGATTATACTCGATGTCATTGATTATGCTATTCAATACAAAAAAGGAACAAAAAAATTAAATGCTGACGCTCTTTCGCGTCCACACTTCCTATTAGTATAATTAAACCACCATCATCACATATGTCAGCTATATGTGAAACTCAGAGTGAAATTAGAGAAGAAGAAGACGATTATTCATGGAGAGATAAAGTCAAGCATTTCTTTGATACACAAGAAGACTTATTTGATCCACTAAAAAAAAATATTCCAAAGAAAGTTGAAAAAGCTAAGAAAAGCTCAAAAATTAAGATAATATCAGACATTCAAATCAAACCTGATGGTAAGAAGGTAATTTTTGTAAATAAAAACGAATCGCCTAAACCAGGACCATCCAATGAACATAAAGGATCGCCTAATCGAAATAAAAAATTATTAGAAAAAACTGGATCTGAAACAGAAACAGTGCTTTCAGCTACTGAAAATCCTATCTTAGGAGCACCATATGTGGAAAAAAGTGTAAATACTCACAAAAATCAAATACTAAGGACTACTAAGGAAAAGCCATATCTGACAACAAAAAAATTGTTCGAAACAAAGGAAAGAACAATCATTTTCATCAATGAAAATCCAATTACAAGAGAAATCCAAGAAATATTCAGAGACTATTCAGCACCAGACACTTATTTTGTCTACATTTTTCTTGTAAAGAGTTAAAACCTCTTGTTTTAAGGATATTCCCAGAAACTTTCAGGAATAACACATTTAAACTTGTGATTTCCAATACCCTTCTTCAAGATATAACATGTAACAGATCAAGAAGAACAAAAAGAGATAATTGAAAGATATCACACAACAAAAACATCACATCGAGCCCATCAACAGAAAACATCAAAAATATCAAACAGTCATATATTATTGGCCAAGCCTTGAACGCGTAATTAATTTCATTAATACTTGTGAAACTTGTCAGAAAACGAAATATGATCGACATCCTTACAAGGTTATACCTATATAAGCCTACCCCAACAGGTTCAAAACCTTTTGTTTTGAGCACATTTATATAGATACATATCTACTCAGTATCTGGTCAAAAATATTAAACAATAATAGATAATTTCTCAATTGAGATTTGTCAAAACTTGATTAAATTCTTCTCACACCATGGAACACCTAGTAAAATTACTACGGATAATGATGGTCCAGGATGTAAAAGTAATTTAATCCAAGATCTTTGTGAGACTTGCAAGATTGAGTTACATTTTGTTACACCTTATAATCCTAATTCGAATTCACCATTTGAAAGGTTCCATTCAATATTAAAGGAAAGCCTTGTAGTTCTTAGGAATAAACATCGTTCCAAAATCATCCAAGAATTGATTGATATTGCTATATTAAATTATAATAATAGCATACATTCTTCTCATGATTATACACCATTTCAAATACTGTAAGGTAATTTCAATTATCAATTAAACTTTAAGAAAAATTTGAATCAAATACAAACAGGTTATATATACGAATTAGCAGAAACTTTTTAGCAACTTAATGAAACTAGGTATCCACTTGAAACTAAATGCAAAGAAAGCCAACGTTTTGAGTAAATTAAACGAAAAACGAGAAACTGATCCAGAGATCCCTGAAGCTACTACACACAGTTGTTAACAACACCTGAAAAATTGACAAAAAAACTTTAATCCAAGTATAAAATAAAAACATTTAAAGGTCAGACACCCTAAAGATGTTAAAAGACGTTTATAATTTTCAGAAAAATGATTATCATATTAACCACTAATATAAGGAATTGTTATTTAGATTTAACACAAAGAACACTTTTACAAGTAAACAGAACTCTAGAAAAACTAGACACACCCTTATATCATCTTTTACTCACAAGAGTATATGACCTTTGATCTTGACCAAACACAATCAATTGAATCATTTCTAAATCATTATACAAGACCTCAGAAAAGCGGATTAGTAAATTTCATAGGACAAGTACAGGGTGGCCCGTTTTATTAGGGTCCTATACCTTATCTCGAAATCTACAAGGGCTGTGAAAAAAATGTAAATACAAAAGTTGTTCCTAATAAAATTATCTACAACTTTTTTGTATTGTTTTTGTTGTCACTTTACTATATACAGGGTGGACGAATGAAATTTCATTTTTTTGAATAGAACACCCTATATTTCAATACATTTTTAAATAGACCTTTGAAAGACAAATTCAACGATATACTGGGCATGTGTCTGTGATAACTCGTTTCGAACTTATTAGCGATTATCTTCATGGATTTGGGGTAATTTTCAACAGTCATTATTACGTGACTCATAATCTTTTAAAACTTTTTTTTGCATGATATTTTCTATAAAATAATGCTCTTCTTTAGACTATATTCAAATTTGAAATATTTGCTTTAAAAACGCGGTGTTGCCACGTTTCGCAAAATGTTACGCTTTTCAATTTTTTTAAATGGGACCTCATGTTAATTTTCGAGTTTTTGGATAGCCCTTTAAAAGACAAATTCAACGATATACTTGAAATGGGTCTGTGATGCACCGTTTCGGCCTGATTAGCAATTATCTTCAGTTCTAGCACAATATTTCATTTGTCCAAGTCGCCTGGTGAATAACAAACATATGTCTATTTTCCTTCAACCATCTATTAACGTGGTTTATTGATGTATAGAAATTGTTCAATAATGCCACCATTAATGCATAAAAAGCGCTATTTTAGCTAATCTACTACAAAATTAGAAATTTTTTTCATTCAACAGGGATGACATGAGATATTGTGCTAGAACTGAAGATAAACGCCAATCAGGTCGAAACGGTGCATCACAGATCCATGTCTAGTATATCGTTAAATTTGTCTTTTAAAAGGCTATCTAAAAACTCGAAAATTTACAGGACGTCCCATTTAAAAAAATTGAAAAGCGTAACATTTTGCGGAACGTGGCAACACCGCGTTTTTAAAGCAAATATTTCAAATTTGAATATAGTTTAAAGAAGAGCATTATTTTATAGAAAATATCATGCAGAAAAAAGTTTAAAAAGTTTATGAGTAACCGTAACAATGACTGTTGAAAATTACGCCAAATCCTGAAGATAGTTGCTAATAAGTTCGAAACGGTATATCACAGACACATGACCAGTATACCGTTGAATTTGTCTTACAAAGTGCTATTTAAAAATGTATTAAAATATAGGGTGTTCCATTTAAAAAAATGCAATTTCATTTGTTCACCCTGTATATAGTAAAGTGACACCAAAAATAATACAAAAAAGTTGTAGATAATTTTATTAGAAACAACTTTTGTACTTAATTTTTTTTACAGCCCTTGTAGTTTTCGAGATAAGGTATAGGCCCCTCTTAAACGGGCCACCCTGTACATACCTAAATATCTTTATGGTACCCTAGATGCTGACGATGGAGAACGTTACGATAATTATATCCGAACTTTGCAAAGTAATCAAGAAACGTTACATTGTTACATCAAGATTTGTCATCCACACAGACAATCCTTAAACAATTAACAAAAGACATTGATACTCAGTTGACTCATGTCGAGACAAATCAACAGTAAATTATGAATCATATAAATGACCTCACACGAATGACTCAATCAACGTCTACTACGATGTACTATATTGTCACTAGATAATCTAGGAACAATATACATGTCATCAATGAGATTCGCACAAATGTTCAAGTTGCAATTAATTTTGCTGAGATAAATATTATGCATCATAGCATTCTTAATATCAAGAACTTCAAAGAATAATTTTAAAATTAAATTCAAAAACGCGAATTCCATTTGATAACATAATCAAATATTACGAAGTCGCACATGCTGACGTGACAATAAAGATCTTATAATTTTCTATATTGCAATTCCCCTAATCTTTTTGATAAACCATATAATAATATACTTTATCATGTCTATCCTATTCCAATAAATAGGAAAATAACACCTATAAATAATCCTTATTTGTCAAAATCAAATAATGATTTTTTTCAATTTACCAGAAAACTGTCAAAAAATAAAAGATCTATTTTTATGCCCTAGCAGGCTACTAAATAAAAATGAGCCTTGCATATCAGAAACCTCTATGTCAAAAACCATAAATTTGACCAATCATTGTTTACTGATACCAGTAAAGTATCAAGAAACTGCCGTAACTCAATTAAATGACAATTCTATCATTATTATTCCGAAAAATCAAGAAAAGATTGATTTTCAATGTCCCAATCAGAATACGATAGAATCAGTAGATAAACCTGCAATGGTTTGTAAACTGAGCATAGGAAATAAATATTATGATTCGCAAAAAGCTTATACAATTAATCTTATATTAAAGTTGCCATCAATGATTAATGAATATCAATGAAACTCTTGTTCAAAATGTTGAACCTTTGGAATGAAGAAAAATCGATTTAAATAACATTCATGAGGATATGAAAAATGTTAAAACCTCGATGGTTAAAACACTAACTGTACATCCATTAAGGAAATTTGATGTTGTAAACACTAGTGTATCGGTCACTTTAATTATAATCATTATTATTATCGCAGTGCGTATATTATCCTATTCACAATCCGATGTCCACAGGTACAGGTAAATTTATCACCTTTCCCTATCAAATAGCATTGAAAGGTGATAAATTTTACCTGTACCTGTGGACATCGGATTGTGAATGGATAATATATTATATTATTATTGCAGGAAAAAGAAATTTAAAAACAATGTAAAGGTGGACATAAAATTGAAACCCAATTTTTCTTGCGGAAAGCGATAGTTTATATTTTTTTATCGACAAATGGCTGAAGCAAAGCGACTCTAGAAGAGAGGAAATATTATTAAGAACAATTCCTGAAAAATTCACGTTGGTAATGGTAACTACATAAATACATGAGATATGACGTAATAAACAAAACTTTTAATAGGTAAATAATACCGATTGAACTATATTCTCAAAAATAATTTTTTTCATAAGTTTCTCAAGTCCTAATTTGAGAGAGAATCCCAAAATCAAATCCAGTATATTATGGTTTTATATTCCAAACAATTTTTTTCAACTTTATAGTATACTTTGGAGTGCTGCCCCTCTTGCCACTTTTTGGACATCAGATTCTCGACTATATTCTGTAATCTTTTCATCATGCTTTGGTTCATAATACGTTTTTTTTTGTTCTAGTATAATATCAGGGTGTCTATTCTGGTAACCAGGGTTCTCACGAGAAACATTGTCAGTGTTATGAAAATATAAATATGGGCGACTAAGATAGAACCTTCATTCTTATGAGAACGCTGCTCCCCTGTCACAAGAATAAGGGCCCATGCCATTTCTCATCTAGCCAACTAATGCCAAACTTGAAATGATTTTTTAGCAATATGCATGTTCGCTTTGTGCTTGTGCTTTTGTTAATCAATAGGTAAAATAACACTTATATAATTTATAACTTGTCGTTGCACTTTCAGTCTTTCCAGATTTCACTTAAAGAGCAATAATAAACACCTGTTTCATTAGTGTACGTCTGTCTCTACTTGAAAATACAAATACTTACATAAATAAAAAATTAAACTATCAATTTTTTTCAAATATTCTAATTTCCTATACATATACAAAGTTATTTTCCTCAAAACAATATTAAAAATGAAACAGTCTTTAAAAAACCACAACAAACCCTTAAAAACTAAACAAAATCAATCAATTTTCAAAATATTGCAAGCAAAATCACAATGATTCTGTTTGAAGTGTACAAAGTCTTTTAGATAATGCCTAAACCTGTTGCTTCTTTTAGTGTTTACTATGGCTCTTTGCTGCTCTGAACGAGCAATGTGTCTCAAAGTCGATAAATAATCTAAAGCTACGGATTTTCTTTCCAGAGTGTTGCTTAGAGGAATAGGACCTTTGAGGAAGTCTTCGCACATGTGTTGGTTGGCACGCCACCTGAAATATAAAATAATTATTAATATACAATACTATAAAAACACTTCAAAACCTACTTTCTCTCTTTTGAATCAGGCAGAGCCATATTCAAACTATAGCTGGTCCCTGTAACTTTTTTATAATTCTCTATACATCCATCTAAAACATTATGTGTTAGTTCTTGTACTAAATCCACAAAAACTCCTTTGCCATCTTCTTCTCTTTCAATTAACTCTAAGGATTCTAGCACCTCTGCAGACCAATTTTTTACTATTGGTTCATTTGAATTACAACAATTTACCTTTTTCTTCAATAAATCACATAAAGTAAGAGAATCGTATAACTCTGACATTGAATTCAATTTGTTTGTATCAATTTCAGTAAGAATTTCTGGGGTTTCTTGACTGTTTTGTATTTTGTCGGTGCTTAGCCTTCTTGAGGGACAACTAGGAAGATTAAGAATATTAGGAACATTCCACCATAGAAGGCCCAAGTCCATATTTTGAGGAATACAATGCTCTTTATTTTCTCGAAATATTTCGAAGCTTCCTAGGCAATGTTTGTGCACAAATTCTTTTGTATCATGCTTAATTTCAGAACTTAATTCTACATCGTTGAAGTTTTTGATAGGCAAACGTTTATTTTTCTCCAACTGACCTCCAGTTAAACTCCAAAATTGAATTTCCAGAAGTGTTTTCCTTATGTCGCCCTTATTATAGTCCAGTAAAATCCCCAAATCATCTTTATCGGCTAAAATCCCTTCAACTAAACATACTATATGTAACCAAATTCCTAAACAATGCATTGATAAGGGCATAAAACGTATACATTCATATTGACTTATGAATTTTTGCACATGAACTGGAGTATTATCGGTGGTTGTTAGTATTATAGGCCTTTTGCTCGTTAGGATTAATTGATTTAGAGATGACAAAAAGCCTTCGTCTTGCTCGAATATTAAATCGATGTCTTCCATAAATAAAATGCACATGCTTTTGCTACGTTTTTTGTCTTCAGATTTATCAACGGATAAATTTGAAAATGGTCCGTTTTTCTTCACCTGGTGCGACTGGGTGGCTTCTTGTAGGTCATTCAAAAGCTTTTTACCTAAAAACCATAAAAAAAAATCTTGTTAAGACTGATTTCAAAAATGTGGGAACAGCATGGAACATTGAAATGGATTAAGTGGATTAAAATAAAAATCGCCATTCGCAGATCGTCATTCGCTTATGTATCAGTGAAAGCATGTAATCATGGATTGGGCCACGAGAGGAATATACCAAGGCAAGGAAAATTTCATTATTGCAGTTAAGAAACTTGCAAGAGAAAACAATATAAGATGTTCATCTACATTGAAACTAGTCAATCCATGCAAAATGTGTCCATACAAAATTCTAATTGTGCTGTGCTAGAGTTAATAGGCGGTTACACACGGACGTGGATGTCTGAAAACATGTACGCACATACATGAACGCGCAAACAAAAACATCAATGTGTATGCAAAATACCGTCGCGTTTTTGAATGTGCAAACTGTAGAATGACGCTCAAATGAATTCTGGAATCGCCAGAAATTTTGTATGCACACTCGGAATACTATAAAGGCGGTTACATACGGACGTGAATGTCTGAAAACATGTACGCACATACATAAACGCGCAAACAAAAACATCAATGTGTATGCAAAATACCGTCGCGTTTTTGAATGTGCAAACTGTAGAATGACGCTCAAATGAATTCTGGAATCGCTAGAAATTTTGTATGCACACTCGGAATACTATAAAGGCGGTTACACACGGACGTGAATGTCTGAAAACATATACGCACATACATGAACGCGCAAACAAAAACATCAATGTGTATGCAAAATACCGTCGCGTTTTTGAATGTGCAAACTGTAGAATGACACTCAAATGAATTCTGGAATCACTAGAAATTTTGTAGGCACACTCAGAATACTGTAGCAAGAGTAGCAAGACTGACAGTTTTGTGTGAGCGTCTGTTCAAAAGTGACAAGCACGTCGTTATTTGTACGTTGATGTATGCACGTATATGTATCAAGCCATCCACGTCCGTGTGTAACCGCCTTAACAAGAGTAGCAAGACTGACAGTTTTGTGCGAGCGTCTGTACAAAGGGGACATGCACGTTGTTGTTTGCACGTTGATGTATGCACGTATATGTATTAAGTCATCCACGTCCGTGTGTAACCGCCTTATGGAAATGACAGATTCAGAAGTGAAAATTCATTGAGTAACTTTATTATCTAAACTATAGTTCCTTACTTCCAAAATAGGAATAGACAAGAATACACTCTCTCTCGTCTTGTCTCAAAGATTTGAGAGAAAATGAGTCTCACATCTCGACGGAAGACTCTCGATTCAAGACGAAACAGCTCTTCTCTCATGTTGTCTCGTTTTCTTTCGTCAGTTTTCACGCATAGTAGGTTAATTTCGACTCCGAAGTCAAGAAAATGCAAAAATGTATCATTACCCATTATACCCAAGGTTCTAAATAAATAAATATAAATAAATTAGCTTTTATTTCCAATTATAGGAAAAATGAGTTTTCTGTACAGGTGGCCCAAATTCGAGCCTCATCATTGGGATCTCGGTAACCGTAAGAGATACGGGGTCCGTTAAATTATGGCAAAGTTGCGCAATTTTATGACCAATAGAATGCCGTTTTGAAACTAGAAAGATTCCGAATACTTCCGGAGATATTCGGAAAAAACCTAAATTTTGTAAAATCGTTTTTATGTTTTCCCGGGCTTATTTGAAAAGCAATTTTAAAATAAATGTCACTTCATCGTTGTCACTTTTTACCCTTTAGAAGATGGTGCTACTAAATTTAAAATTCGACGTTTCGTCTTCAGGCGACCATCCTCAACTCACGTTTTTTAGATATGGACCCAGATTTTTTATTTGCGATTTTGTCATCTTTGGGCATCCTAAAACCGAAACTGTTTATAATTTTTCAATAACACGGTAAAAAAAGCAGGTTCGTATTTAAAAAAAATAAAATGATGATGATTCCAGAAGAATCGTTGTAAATACTTGCCATGTTCAATGCCTCTGGCAGAATATAACCCATCTTATCTGAATGTTACATACTCGGTTACATACTTTAAAAATTTTCTTTGAATATTTTCAATTGTGTTAACGTGGCACTCGTAAATAGGGTTCTAGATCACTGCACCATATTCAAGCTTGGACCTGACAAAAGTGAAGTTTAAAAGTAAATTAATTTTAGGAGTACTTACTATTTCTAATGATAAACCCTAGCGTTTTAATGGCAGCCAAGCTTATACATATTCAATGTGAGGTATAATAGTGAAGCGACTGTCAAAAACTATACCCAAATCTCTAACTTCGTTAACCCGTTAACCCTACTCAATGCTTTTCCTTCAATAACATATTGATACAAAATTGGCTGCTTAATTCTACAATAACTGACAATGTTGCATTTTTCAATATTCAAGTATAGCATATTTTTGTTACACCAAGTGTGTGAGTTATTTAGAGAAATTTGCAAATTTATACAGTCCTCCTCACCATTTACAGAAGTAAAAAGCTTCAAGTCGTCAGCATATGCGAGCTTTGAACAGGCGAAGCAGTAATTAGATCGTTGATAAAGATATTAAAGAGAAATGGTCCCAAATTGGATCCATGCGGAACACCTGAGGTGATGTTAAACACCGACGACCTGAAGCCCTCATATTGTACAAAAAGACTTCTGTCGAATTAGTAAGACCGAAACAGGCTCGCCAGCCCATCCGACAATCCCAAGGCCTGAAGTTTTGAAAGTGAGATAAAATGATTGATGTAAACAAAAGCCTTCTGAAAGTCAGTATAGACTACATCAACCTGTCCAAGCCCATCCAGACCTGTTCAAATTTCATAAGACAAGACAGCAAGATTGGTGACGCATGAGCAAACCATGCTGCTCACTTGCAATCTGGTTCCTAATATATGGAAAAAGTTTAAGAGTAATTTCAAAAAACTTTGGAGAAATTACAAAGTAAAGAAATTGACCTATAGTTGCTGACTTGAAAGATATCCCCTTTTTTATGAATATGGGGATAACTTTTGCCACTTTCCATGCTGCAGGAAAATTACTGGTCTTTAGAATAAGGTTGTAAATATGTTGCAGCGGATTGGCATTCAGCCCTGATCGGCAAGTGCACCAATACAATCTCTAACTAGACAGCTAGGAACACCGTCGGCGACCGATGTTAATTTGCTATTAAGCTTTTTGCCTGCATCAATAATATCTGTGGTATTAACAAAAGGAAAGTCGATGGAAGAAGAACATGACGCGAACTCGTTAATATCATAGGGTGTAGAATCAATATAAACATCATGAAAAAAGAAACCAAAGCCTTCCAGTATTTCTTGGCCATTTGAGTAATGTGTACCGTTATTAAAGACTTATCCAGGTATCCTAGTGAGACTTGTTTTGGAATTAATAAAAGGCCAAAAAGTTTTTGGATCAGATTTGACAGATGCGATAAACATTGTAAAAGTCTGGAAAGATTTCAGAGTCATAAATTTCAGGTTGTAGCCAGGTTTCCGTGACAGCAATCATATCGAAACCAGAGGGTAAAAATCCAAAGTTTTTGTATTTAAATCCCGCACATTCTGATAGCAGCAATGAATTGTGTTGAAGGGGACATTTCTATTGGACGAGCTTAGTTTTCCGACTGGTTTCGATTTCTTGTGACCGAAATGATAGTGAGTACCTACTCCTTTTATATGCCTAATTTTGATATTGTTTTTACCTGAGTTTTTACGCTGAGCAAGCTGCTCTTTAACAGACTTGTATAACTGCATCTGTTTTTTTGTTTTATCAGATGTAGTTGTAAGGTGACTTAGTTGTGCGTTGTTTTTTAGTTTATTGCACTGCTTGAAGCCTTCCACAGGACTTGTCGTGTTCTTGAAGCATACTTTCAAAGGATGTGGTCGAATTACCGCATTATTGGAATGTTGGTTCTGAATATTTCCCATATTATGACAAATACCTATTCAATATTTGACACATCAAAATCTGGGCATAAGGAGCAAAGAATACTATTAACAGAATCAGTATCATGAACATCATTTGAGGTAGGCTCACGTTATCCAAAAATGATTATGTTATTTTTGCGTTGTTCATTTGCTTCCATAGGGGGATTACGATTTGGATTCCTAAATTCAGTCTCAGCAATGGTAAGTCTAGAACTTAGGTTATTCATCTCTGTCAGAAGATAACCCAAACTAACCCAACTGCAAGTGGAAGGTTGTTCACTTCCAATTGCTTATTATACATATCAAGTAGGTCCTTGTTGGCCAATTCCATGCAGTTGAGCTTATGCATAATGTCCCATAGAGTCACAGAAGCAGAGGGTACAGGAGGGATACCTGATTTATTCTGCACTCCACACAGCAATTTACACGCCGTCTGGGATTTCTGTACGGTTTCTCTCAGGCAAGATGGATAACTCCAGCGATCACCATCAGGTTTTTTAAGGTCGCTCTCATAAAATTTTAATTGCGGAACCGATAGGTCGACGGTCGACGCATTTATTGTGATTCCATATTCCATTTATCACACAAAAAAACAAAGAATTGAGCTCGGAATTGAGTAATGTCTCTGGTGATAGCCCGATTACACGCCGCGCAATGACCACCATCGCCTTGAGACATAATTAACTAGAAATGAAGAACGCGGATGTAAGCCTTCCTTCTATAATTCCAAACTGTCTGGACTATAAAATATTAATTTACTCACAAAAGGAAAAAAGTTGATATGTTTGAAACATAAAATGCAAATTATAATAATATGCAAATTATGTTCACTGAGAATAAACCCAACTTATTGCTAGTTTTTTATAAAGTTTATTCACCTTGAAACAGACATCGAGAATTGGATATACGAAATTTTCCCAGAGAGAAAAGTGCTTTCTATAAAAATCTTCTTATCGCCTAACAACAGACAGTTTCCTCCTCCTCTCAATACCAGACTCAGATAAATCAACACACGATACACTGCGAAAACATAATATAAACATAAACATTCCAATCCACTCTTTTTTTCTTTGCCTATAGTACATTGGCCTAGTTCAGCCTTCAAGAGGTCAAACGAGGCTCCCAGTGAAACATAACCAGGACAAGTTCTTGGATGCGCAATCCAAACTGAGAAACCGTGTAGATCCCTCATAAAATCGTTAATTTCAGTAGAACGAATTTTCCAGGGAAAATTAAAGTTTATTAAATTTTTATGAAAACCATACTTCTGCGTTGGTGTCTTCGGCACGACTCTTTGAACTAAGTAGGAGAGAGTATGTCAGACAAAAATAATCGTAATGTCTACTACAAATTTGCAAGAGGATATTTAAATGCTGCAGCAACTGGGTTCACTGATCAACAAAGATTAGAAATATGCCAAGAACTACTTGACACACAAATCGGATACCTAAATCCCAACGAGTTCCAGTGTGTTATTAATGAAGATCAGCTGCGCTACGCAGAGAAGGTGTGCCTAGCGCTCCCCAAACAGGAAAACACAAAAGAACGCCGGAGCGGCAGAAAGAAAGGAATTCGAGTAACGCCCATACATTGCAAGAAACGAGCCCAATATGTGATGCCCCCAAACCTGGGAAAACAAGTACAGAAGAAAACAAGAACGGAGAAAAGACTGGAATAAAGGCCGCATCGGATAGTAGGAATTTTCAATAGAGTCGTCGTAGGAAGCCCCAAAAAGCCAACACAGAACCTCAACCTTCTCTCGATAAATATTCCGAGCATTAGAAACAAAATCGAGGAAATAGAAGACCTACTGTGTAACTTGCAATATCCGGAAATCATCTGCTTTACAGAGCATTGGATCACTACCAGCGAAAATATTTGCATTAGTGGTCACACAACAAGATCCATTTACGTTAGATCTACTATATGTCTCATGGGGGAAGCGTTGGTAAAGACAACGTTGGATCCAAATCTATTGACCCATTTGCATCACTCAATTTAGATAAGACGTTCGAATGCTGCTGCGTTGAAATAGAAGATATCAAGATATATATAAATACCTCCGTCGTCAATATTTATAGAGCTTCCACAGGGAATGTGAAAATCTTCTGCTCAAACCTGCATCAAATTTTCGTCAGCCTTCCCCACAGAGCCAAGAAGATACTAGTGGGTGATTTCAATATAAATTACATGGAAGACGGCCAAGCAAAAACAAGACTTGAATGTGCGTTAGCGACATCTGATATGAAAATACATGTATTAAAAAAAAAACACCAGAATAAGCCAGTTTTCTTGCTCCATTATTGAATACTGCTGTACCAATTTTAACAAAGACCAACTAGTAACCACTGTGAGTCATTCTGATCTATCAGACCACGAGATGATTACGTGCAATATAAGAAATACTTATAGAAATTAGAAAATAGATCGCAGTTGATGACACGTAGGTCGTTGTCCGAGCACAACAAGAACTTGTTCTCTCAACGACTCCATCGCACAAACTGGTCCACGATGTACACAGGTGCTCCTTCAGATAAATTTCAGGCCTTTCATTCAATTTTTATAATAGACATCTTCAATTCAGTATATACCAAAAGACCCGTAAACATAAGGCCAAAACCAAAAAGATGGATCACCAGAGGAATAAAAATATCTGCCAAAAACAAGAGACCACTTGGCTACATATGTAAATATACCAATAATATTGGCATTGAACTCTATTATAGAAGATATGGGAGTGCTTTCAGAGCTGTCGCCTGAAAAGCTAAGCAATCATACTACATTCGTGAAATTAAAAACTGCAAAAACTTTACCAGAAAAACTTGGAACATCATTAATAAGATAGCCAGTAAAACTAGAAAACATAAAAAGCAAGTCAAAATCACGGTCAACGATATGGTTATCGAAACTGCAATAGATGCAGCCAACGAACTAGTGAAGCATATTATTCCACAGTAACACACATCATTGCTCAAAATATACCACATGTCCCAGAAATATGCAACGTAGTTGCAGCCCAAACCAAATCTTCATTTTTCTTTGCACCAAGTACGACAGAAGAGATCAAAACCACCCTGTCACATATAGCAAGCAAAAAGGCGCCAGGCACTGATGATGTTACAGTACTCAGAAAATTACCACCTACTCTGCTTAACGTAATGTGTTACGCAATTAACGACTTATTCGAGACAGCAGAGTTTCCTGAGTGCCTGAAAGCTGAAAAAATCATACCTGTACACAAGGGTGGACAGTGCTTTGATCCAGTCAATTATAGGCCCATATCAGTGCTCTCCATTTTTTCAAAACTTATGGAAAATTTGGTGAAATCTAGGACAGAGGATTTCATAAACAGAAAAAAAAAATAGATCGGGAACAGTTTGGATTCCAAAAGGGAAAAAACACCGTTGACGCTGTCTACAGTGCAATTCAGAAACTATACGAAGCCAGGGATAACAACAAGGCAATCGCAACAATGTTTTTTGATTTGGAAAAATCCTTCGACTACGTATATCACGAAATCCTTCTTGGTAAACTTGAGTGGTACGGATTAAGGGGTGAAATCAACAACTGGATAAAAAAAAGCCTATAAAGACCGCCATCTACAAATACAAATTACGGATCGTGAAGGCAACGATATACCATAAAAAAATGGGAAAATCAACATTGGGGTGGTCCAAAGTTCCACACAGACATTTACTCTTCCTACTATTTATAAATGACCAGCCGACCGTGTCCGTCAAAGCTACCTTCACACGCTTACAAATCTTAGAAATCATCTCTGAACTTTTTTCCAAGGAGTTAAAGTGTTCATTATAACAAGGACAACAAACAGAACATGCATACTCGAGACTAGACCTAACATAACTGCAATAAAGGTTCTTAAAGCAATTCAAATCATTAAAATCAGTTAAAGTATGAATGACAAATGACCTAGCCTTATTCCCTATGTAGTCTATATGATAATTAAAGCGCAATTCACTATCCATGTAAACACCAAGATCCCTCATAACATCAACCCTTTCCAATGCTTTATTTTCTATGCAGTAATTGAATAAAATGTTTGTTCTCCTTCTGGATATAGTTAGAACTTTACATTTATTAACATTTAATTCCATGCCATTAAAGTTACACCATTGAAGTATCTTATTTATATCGTTCTGCAAATTTATGCTATCTTCAGTAGTTACAATTTTTTTAAACAACTTTAAATCATCAGCAAATAGAAGTTTACTGCTAAATTCAAATTGATTTATAAGATCATTAATAAAAATGTTGAATAAAAGAGGAGCAAGGTGAGAACCTTGGGGAACTCCTGAGGAAACAAGAATTTTTTTGGAAGTGTAGTCTTTAATTTTAATGGTTTGCTTTGTATTCGTTAAATAACTCTCAAACGAGCAAAGTAAAGAACCATGAATACCCATGCACTCTGTTTTCTCTATAAGTATTGGGTGCTGAATTCCGTCGAAGGCCTTGGAAAAATCGGTGTAAATTGAATCAACCTGACACCGTTTCTCCAAGGCTCCCGACACAAACTCAGTGTATATGAGTCACAAAACCATGTTGCTCTAGTATAGACAAAACATTATGGAAGACTGAGCTAATCTTTTTATTAACAATAGATTCAAATAGCTTTGAGGCAAGATTTACGTCAAGTTCACATATCTGGAAATATTCCCGAACACAAAGACAATCTAAAAGTCTAAGCAGCCCATATGATAAAACATATTTACATTCAGTGAAAAATAGAACAGGTAAATTATCAGGCCCTGCAGTCAATGTAGGTTTGAAATTTAAAATAAAATCAAAAACATCAATTAAATCTATATCACAGCTACAAATATCAACAACGTTATCACAGTGTATTTCAGGTATTTCACACTCTACAGATTTATATACCGAATCAAAGTGTTCTGCAAAATATTGAGCGATAGTAGGTGGAAAATCAGTGGTTTCATTATTAAATGACATAGAGTTTGGCAAATCATAACTTTTAGATCTTGTGTGTACAAATTTCCAAAACATCTTAGAATTATCGACTATACTGTTTTCTACCTCACCTATATTATTATTGTAGCATTCTATAGTTAATATTTCACATTTAGTACGCAGATCACAAAATTCTCTATATATTTCTGAATTATGGGTCTGTTTCGAATTTTTCTGGGTGGACTTTTTTTTAAAATGGTGAATTTTAGTTCATCACTATACCAGTTAGGAAAAATGAATGGCTTCTGGCTTAAGAACCGACTAATGTTTTTGATGTCACTGATTTGTTTCAGTCAATTTCTATTTCTTAAAAAAGGAAGGCAAATTTTGTCACCCTCATCAAACAAAGTTTACTTATATTGCATAGAAATTATACTGACACAACGGCAGCAAAGCAAACCTACTATGCTCTATTTGAGAGTCATATACGCTACGGTATCATTCTTTGGGGATACTCCACAACATCAAATACCGAACTAATTTTTGTAATCCAGAAGCGTACATATCCTGAAAGGCATTAAAAGCCAGACCACACATTGCAGGCCACTTTTCCGAGAGCACAAGATCCTCACCATATACGACCTTTGTTTTTATGAAAGCTTGCGTTTTATAATGCAAACATAAGTTTATATAATAGACGGGACGATACGCATTCCTATAGTACAACCAGTGACGGACTGGCCCGGCGGGCTGGCGGGCAGAGCCCACCGCGCCCTTAAGATTTAGCGCCCCGTCGGCATTGTTTAGTTATAAAATATAAATAATAGAGAATTATTGGAACTATTAAATACTGCCTCGCAGTATTAAGGATCTACGTTATTTTAT
This sequence comes from Ceutorhynchus assimilis, assembly GCA_917834065.1. Lineage (NCBI taxonomy): Eukaryota > Metazoa > Arthropoda > Insecta > Coleoptera > Curculionidae > Ceutorhynchus > Ceutorhynchus assimilis. Next base: position 24,394,849 of record OU892285.1, on the reverse strand, counting down.
TAGCGCATCAGCACTATCTTTCCAAGAAAAAAACAGTTATTGGAAGACTGTAGTAGGTACTAGGGTATTACCTTATTTTGTATTCATAATTTTGACAGCTGATAGCTATATTTATAAATTTCAGCCTCAAAAAGTGTTTATTTTTGTTTGTGATTTTCTGCTGATACCCATTTTTGGATGTTACCCACAGTAAAATGGAAAACTATTGTAAAAAATAAATTTTCTAAGTAAAATTACGTCATCGTCAAAAAGCGAAATGTCAAAGTCGTCCAAAATGTCAGAAATTTGAAATAAGGGAAGTTTACTGCCTTGCACTAACCATACACAAATAAAGACAAGCAGTAACCTTATTAAGGGAATCCTTATTTCCGAACCCAAATGCGCATGCGTATATGTCAAAATAAGGCTAATTTAAATACTGCTTGTCCTTATTGCACGTCCAATAACTCTCTAATATCAAATTAAGGTTTAAAAATATTTTTTAATAAATTCGGAATATCGATTACTTATTAATTTAGTGCTCTCATATGAATAAGAATTTCGAGTTTCCATTAAAGTTTTATATTAAATTCTGAGACTTTTACCGCGCTCTGTGAATTAGGTTAGGGTTGTATTCCAATCGTCATGCTATTCTTGTGCCGAGAGCCTTCCGCCCGACAAGCACCATCTTGCTCGTGCCTTGCGCTCTCCTGGTGTATTCGTTCTAGTAAAGATTATAGAACAGATTACCAGTGCAACAGTTTGCAAGTCTTGCAAAAATGTATTTATTGCAGTTACAGGCTATCAATCAAATTCAATCTTAGAACCAGTTTGACACGGTCCAAGTGCTCGGTCGAAGTGTACTTGGATGAGAACTTGGATCAAGTTGGAAGCACGCTTACTTACTTGGATTAACAGTTGGTACCATCCCAGTATCGTCCAAGTGACGCGCGCACAGCGTCCAAGGGTACTTGATCCACGTACACTTGGACCGTGTCAACCTTCACGCATATGGTTATCCAATACTTTCGAAAGCTTACAAATATTTGTCGACTATCAGGTGCAAATTAGTTGTGATCGAAGCTCAAAAAGCTGAACAATATTTAAATTAATTACGAAGTAACCTAAATCACAACAACCTGGAAGTGTTTATGATAATGTCTGTGGAAAAAATTTCACTCATGTCATTAGACAATAACGAAATTATAAATAATGTTGCTAAAACTAGCGAAAACCTCAATAAAATGTTGATTTTTTTTCTTGGAAAACAAATAACGGTTCGATAATTTATTCTTGTCGATAACATGAGCCTAACTTTCAATTAGTAGGTATAGGGTCACTTGAGCCTCGGAACTTTTTCGATGCCGTGGGAAAATCGGTGGATTTTACTGGTTTTCACTGGTTTTAGGCTGGATAAGCTGTTTTTTTGCTGGATTTTCTGGTTTTCACTGTTGTTTGCTGGTATTTAGTGCTAAATTTTACAAAACCAGCTAAACCAACATAAATCCAGTGAAAAGTAGTGAAAATCAGCACAAAACCAGTGAATACTAGCACAAACTAGCTGAACCCAGCATGAAACCAGCAAAATCCGCCGATTTTCCCACGGTATCGGAAAAGTTCCCAGGCTCAAGTGACCCTATACTTACTTCAACTTTTTCTTGGTGATGGCGCCCCATTTAGAAAACCGCCCGCCGTAAATTCAGAACCCAGTCCGTCCCTGAGTACAACTTCAACTTTTTTAAATGGAACACCCTGTATATTTTGCGATAAAATGAAAGACCTTTTCTTCCTGATTACAAATATATACTGGGTGTATATTTTAAGTATTTTAAGTGATACCACTATTGCTACATCCGAAACAGTGAGAGCTACAAGCTCGGTTAAATTAGAAAAAAATTACCTTTTTTGATGCCCATTTGAGAATCGCTTACAGTGTTGCCAAATTCCTTATAGTTTATGAAATACAGGTTCATAACTAGGGCCGAACTAAGGTAAAATTTTGGTAAAAATCACTGATGATCACTTTTTAGATCAGAAACGTCGGCCAATCATACTCAAGAGGTATATCGTTAAAAAGTGAATAAAAGGCGCTTTCTAAAAATGACAAAAAATTCAGGTCCGTATTTAAAAAAATGAAGTTTATAATGGTAGTTCGATCATGAAACGTCGGATTTAAAATTTGAAGCTGCCATGTTGTAGAGCGAAAAAAATTATAAAACTTTCAAATTTAAATTGTGTCTGGAAAATTAATAGTTTTCGAAATAATTGATGAAATTTTTAAGGCGTTCCTTAGAAATCACCCTGTATTTCATAAGCTAAAAGGAATTTGGCAACACTGTAAACGAGTCTTGAATGGGCCTCAAAAAAGGCAACTTTTCTCTAATTTAACCGACCTTGTAGCTCTTACCGTTTCGGATATAGCAATAGTGGTATCACTTAAAATATAGACCCTGTATATGTTGATCATATTTGCATGAGCCATTTTTGACATATCTCAGCTTAAATTATAACTAAATTGCAAAGAAATTTTATAAAGATAGAGATCCTCAACTTCTGGAACTTCTCTGTAAATTCTTTATAATTTAGCCTGAGATATGTCAAAAATGGCTCATGCAAATGTGATCAACATATACAGGGTGGGGACTTTAACTGGAACTAATTCGCTAGAACCTTCGGATAAAATATGTGGATAAAACGCAAAAACACGTCAATCAAGATTTTTTGCTTGAGTTTTTTTCACATTAATTTTTTCATACAGAACAGCTGTACGGTAGTTAACTTTATTTTTCCAAATGTTAGCCCCTGTATATTATGACATTTCTGGATTCTGCGGAAAATTCTAGACATATTTCATGTACAATGTCATATACCTATCTTCAACTGTTTCGGAAATATTGACAGTTGAAAATTGACATTTTTGCAACTTTGACAGGCTGTAAAACCTAAAGGGTTAATTTTAGAGGAAAACCGGTTTTACATTCCTATCTTAGATTTTCATAAACTATCATTTGACACTTACTTTGAATTTAACTGGAGATTGAATTTAACTGGAATTTTTAATCATGGATTAAATTCAAAGTTGGTGTCAAATGAAAGCTTATGAAAATCTAAGACAGGAATGTGAAATCGGTTTTCCTCTAAAATTGACCGTTAAGGTTTTACAGCCTGTCAAAGTTGCAAAAAAGTCAATTTTCAACTGTCAATATTTCCGAAACAGTTGAAGATAGGTATATGACATTGTAAATGAAATATGTCTAGAATTTTCTGCAGAATCCAGAAATGTCATAATATATAGGGGCTACCATTTGGAAAAATATAGCTGACAACCGTACAGCTGTTCTTGGAACACCCTGTATAAAAAAATTAATGTGAAAAAAACTCAAGCAAAAAATCTTGATCGACATGTTTTTGCGTTTTGTACACATATTTTATCCGAAGGCTCTAGCGAATTAGTTCCAGTTAAAGTCCCCACCCTGTATATATTTGTAATCAGGAAGAAAAGGTCTTTCATTTTATTGCAAAATATACAGGGTGTTCCATTTAAAAAATTCGAAGTTGTCTACGTTTCTCCATTTTCCGATGCGATTTTGTTTTTTCTGATAATGATAAATGAAAATATAGAAAAAAACTGTCAAGTTTTGTATTTACAATTTTTTTCTATCTTAAATAGTAAAGGCTGTAGATTGGTGCCAAATATAATCAAATACCCTGTACAAATTTTGTATTTAAACCTTTCTTCTACCTGTTAAAGTAAAGGCTGTAGGTGGGGTGTCATACATAAAAAAACAGAGTGGGCCAATTTGGACACTTTTAATGGGAAACGTCAATTTCTGAACCAGATACAAAAAAATGAACCCTCCACTCAAAGACTCAAATTTCATGAAATTTTGATTGGTGCAAACCGCATTTTGATATCTTCAACCGTTTAGCCGCTAGAGAGCTAATTATTTTGGCTTTTCTCATAAGAAGCAATGTGTTAGAAAAGGACTTTATATCTGTAAGGAAAATGAAAAAGGTCTCTTTCTAACACATTATTTCTTATGACAAAAACCAAAATAATTTTTTTCTCGAAAACGGTTAGAGATAAACCTATCGAGCTTTATATCATTAAAATCAGAAAAATCATAGATTTTCAATGAGCTATTAATATAAAGGGTGTCCTATTGAAAAAAATCATACTTTGGTCAATATCTCAAAATTGGCGCCAAATAGAAAAAAACTGAGAACGTCACTGAATTCTGCTTCAAAAATTTCTTCTAGAAAGGTTTTACGGAAATCAATTATTTCCATAAACAAAAAAGATATGGATTATTGCTCAAAATTGAGAATCGCCCTCTAGCGGCTAAACGGTTGAAGATATCGAAATGTGGTTTGCACCAATCCAAATTTCATAAAATTTGAGCCTCAGAGTGGGGTGTTCATTTTTTTGTATCTCGCTCAGAAATTGATGTTTCCTATTAAAAGTGTTCAAATTGGCCCACCCTGTACATAGAGCTCACTACAGTTTCCAAGAATACAGGGACAGAAGATTCGAAAACTGGAAAATTTCATTTGGCTAGTCAGCTTTCAAATCACTTACCAGTTCTTTTAGTAGAAGCATTAAGTTCAAGCACGTTAAACCCTAGTTCATTGGCTATAGCATATACAGCACTTGATTTTCCACTGCCCGTAGGTCCATAAAGCACTATGGTATTTCCTGGTAGACACATGGAATCTCTAAACAATTAAAAACTATTGATGAATTATAAAAAAAAAGTAGTTCTTACCTACCTGCTATCACAATCAGTACTTTCAAACTCAGACTCACTATTGCAACGTTTCCTATTCCTTGCTTTTATTTCTTGTCTATAATTCATCCAGATTTCCAACCATTTTTTTAACTCTGTAACACTATGGAGATTGCCAAGAATTTCCTCTGAACTTCTTGGTTTATATTTTTCTGTCCACATTTCATGATCTTTAATATTATTAATATCAGCTTGAACTTCATCCAGGCACTTACTTTTTCTTTTCTTGGTTTGTTTTTTAGGCGACTTCTTGTTATTTGGAATTTCATTCAAAAACTGCTTGCCACTCTTTTCATAGATGTGTCTGAATACTTTAAATACAGGATAATCAGGGTTCTCCGTTTTGATTTGTTGAAGAATGCCTTTAATATTTTTTACTTTTTCCACCTTGGTTGTTATATTTATTTCATAGGGTAGTTTTCTTGCAATTAAATTTTCACACTTTAAGTTTTCTGTGTCAATATTAGGAGAAATTGGTTTTTTTAAATTTAGGTCAGCTTCTGGCATGTTCCACATTTGGCTATCGCATTTTTGTTGTACGTGACTTATTGTAGGGAAGACATCATATTCTCTTTCTTCATTACTAAATGGAATTAATTGAACACAAATTAAAGAAATATATGTATTATGTGTAAATGTTATGAGTTGCTTATTTAAAAACGAATCACCTTGTGCATTTTCTTTATTGGATGAAAATGTTTCAGAAAAATATATGTTTGTATTCAGAAACTCGCAGCATATCCATCATTTAATTTATTTTTTTTAAATTATCTAGAGAAATACCTACTTTTCCAGTTAGATTAATCTGCCTTGGACTACTCTAGACTATTATAAAAAATATGTTTCAATTTAAAAGAGGAAGTGCTAAAGGTTATCAAAGTTTCTACAATGGAATATTTCTTAAAGACTTGATTTCGAAACAAAAATTGAAAAGTTTCATCCAATAAAGAGATAAGTATTCAGACATGTTTCTTATTAAATATGGATTAAAAAATAGTTTCAGTTTTAACCTTTTTTGTTTCCTTATAGTCTTTTTTAATGAATCAGGAACTCCGCTTATCAAAAATTGTCTTCTAGCTTCTACTACTTCTGGATCCAACTTGGGTTTAGGGGCTAGTTTTTTGAAAAGTGGGGCTAATTTCACTGGAGTTTTTTTAGGCTGCTTCTTATCTTTATTACTGTCCTTATTTGAAAATAAATCAATTGTTTCTATAGGGCAATCTTTGGTGGAATTTTTTGTTTTGTTGGTTGATTTTATTTTAATATTCTTAGGTAGTCCAAGTGTTTCTGTATAGTTTATAACACTTCGTTTTCTTAATGATCTTCCTGGTGTGTCCACCACATCATCAATCAAGGAGACTATTTCTTCCTCCTTGGTTGTCCTTTTCAAACACTCAATATTTGAATTAGAATCATCATCTATAATCAGCTGTTTATTTATTTTGCTATTGCTAATTATTATTAAATCAGAATCGTTAGATGATTCATCTGTAATTATGACCTGGCAATCTTCTAGATTTTCCTTAGTTTGCTTGGAAACCTTTGCAATATCCTTTTTAGCTTTTACTGAGGATTTAACTTTATTTTTATTGAATGTTTTTGCTGTTTTTTTAACAGGCGAACAGAAATCATTTAAAGAATCATCTAATTTTACCTGGTTTTTGGATTTATTATGTTTTTCTTTGTTACTTCCTAGAGATGATTTATTACTAATTTTGCTTAGAGGGGTAAACATTTTTATTTTTATTATATTTTTTGTATTTGTTTGCTTAGGTGAGTCATCAAAACTGCTCGGAAAACTGTATTCAGAATCTTCTCCATCAAATTCATCTACAAAATTATTTCCTTCTTGTTTTTTCACTGAGGATTTTGTTGATATGCTTACATCCTGAGAATTTTCTTCTACTTCAATAACGCTTAAAGTTTCAGTTTTTTCAGTTACTGAATCTCTACTATTCTCTGATTCGGATGAACTAATTATTTCCACTTTCTTTTTAATCTTTGATTGTGGCTCTTTTTTCTTTTCACCTTCTATCAAGTTTTTCAATCTTTTAACCCTTTTTTTCATTTTAATATCAATACACTTTTCAACCTCCTCTTCCTGCCTTTTACGTTTACCAGCCCCTTTTCGATCAGCCCAATTTTTAAATAGATTTTTCCTAGCCTCTAACTTTTGTTTGTCTTCGCAATGTGAATCATTTTGACTGTCATCCTCTTTTCCACCAGTATTTTGGCCTATAATATTGTTTCTACTGTTCATTAAAAACTGAAAAGCATTGATTTTTGGAGTCTGTTGGGAAGATGATTCCTCTAGTGGTTGACTCTTTTTGGTACTACTACTACTATTGTTAGCATTCGTTTCTGCTTTCTTTGTTGTGGGTTTTGTTGAACTTTCCTTAGATTTTATTGTCGATTTAATGGGGGTTTGCAATGATTTCCTTTCTTGGTTCTTATCAGTGGATTTATTATTGGTTCCACTTGTATTTGGAGAAATTATACTAAGATTGTTAGAGAATAGTTCAGCTATACTCTTTACCTCGGGATCTGTTGGTTTCCTTTTCTTCTTTTTCTTAGTTAATTTTTTCTTGTTTTCAGCTTTATCAGTCCTTTCTTTGGGTGATTTTAGGCTGGTATTATTAGGGCTTACATTTTGATCTTTTGGGCTTCCACTGGTATTTACCACTTGAATAGAGGATTTCGTTGCTTTAGTTGGACTAGTAAAATAGTCAGTTATATTCTTCATAGTTAAATTAATCTAAAATACACTAAATAAACTGATTTTTTGAACAATTGGAATAATTAATTTAAAAAATTATAACAATTTCACAATATCAACATACCAAGGCAAGGAGGGCGCCAAATTTAAAAAGTAAGGTTAGGAATTAGAAGTGTCAAGTGTTGCTACAAAATAAATTTGGCAACAGCGCTTATAGGTCGACCTGTGACTTCCGCCAATTTTGCACAATATCAATCCACAAACTTCATCCACATTGGTAAATATTTCACAATATTTTTTAATAACTTTATCACAAAACTACCTCAATATTTAGTTTAAATTTGGTTTATAGACAAGTATAGTAGTAAAGTTGAAACATGTCTTGTCCCTGGGCAAAAATCGCGAAGCCAGAACCTGTAAATCTGGCTGAAATTATGTCTGAAGAGGTAGCCAGGGATTTGCAAGCAAAAGAGGACAAAAAACTCATGGAAATACAGGATTTGGGTAAGAATATAACTTAACATAATCTATACGTATTGTCAATTAAGTTTTATGGGGTGTCTTTGTTTCTTAAAGTTTGGGGGAAGTGATACCTAATACGAGTAGGGAGTAGGTACCAAATATTTTGTTTTCCCTGAGTTAAGAACTCTTTTCTCCTTTGATTTCGAGGTTATGTTCTAACCTCTTTTTCCTTCGATTTCCGCGGTTATTTAAACGTGATTTTTGAACTTCTTAAGAATCCACAACCTTTTTACTTTGGCCCTGGCTAAAGTAACAGAGGTGTTACTATAATTTTTCTTTAAAGTAACATCAATTCAATGTTGTCACTGATGAAAACGTTACTTTTAATAGGGGTTAATAGTAACGGAGGTGTTACTCTAATTATTTTCTTGAAGTAACGTCAATATGTAGATAGGTAATTACTTTCTTTAGCAATTTAAAGTAAAGGTGATATTCTTGGTTCTTGGCATTTGTTTTAGAGTAAAAATGGAAATAAATAAAAAATAACCTGACTTGACTTTGAAGAATAGAATAGAATACTTATAAAACAGGCACAATTATAGGCAAGGCAGGAAAGACAAATTTTCTTATGACTGTCAGAAAGTGACAATTTGTTACCTTGTTTTCAGGTAGGAAAATAGTAATTTCGCCTCCCTATGAAGGAAAGTAAATTATTTTCCTTCCTAGGCAGAAGTTTTTTCGCTGTAGATTATCATCAAATTAAGAACTTACCTACATATCTTCATTTGCTGAAAAAAAATGCTTGAAGTTGATGGCCATTATTTTATAGGTACCGCTAATGATTAAAAATGGAAAACTGAATTTTCACTTTGCACACTTATAAAAAGGGAAACAATCGAATTTCACCTGCAGGCTGCAGGAGAGAACTATACCTACACTCCCGTTCCTTTGTAAGGGCATGTGAGGAATAGGAATATGGAGACGCCGTTTTTCTCACAAAAGATTTGTATTATCAATATGTTGATTCAAATTTTTGGTTTATAAAAAATAAAATATTATTGTTATGTTGTTGAATATCACCTTTACTTAGTTTATATTGCTAAAGAAAGTACCTACCTTTCTTTTCTATATATTGCTACTATATTGACGTTACTTCAAGAAAATAATTAGAGTAAACACTTTTCTGTTACTATAATCCCTATAAAAGTAACATCAGTGATGTCATTGAACTGATGTTACTTTAAAAAAATATTTATAGTAACACCTCTGTTACTTTAGCCACGGCCTACTTTGATTTTTTTTGAGGTTTAGAATAATTGGGAAAAAAAGGAAAGTAAATTACTGTGTCCTATTATGTATAGACAGATGAATGATAATTTATGAAGAAAAATTAAACACGTGAGCAGACGCAACGAATTATTTATTCAAATTCGATTAGGTACAAGGCAAACACAAAACAAATAAACAAATAAGCACTTTAAAAATAAGAAAAAATCTGGGCTCTGGGATGCCTATTAACTTAATAATATTCTAATTTATAAGACATTACATAATATGACCGCTTATTACTTTCAGGAATTAATTAAGAATCAATTGACAGTTGATTTGCTATTAAAATTGCCTCTTCTGGCTTTGGTTTTGCAAGCAATTTTTTTTTCGACTTTTTGGACTTATTTCTGGTGGAAAATAAACGTCTTTGAGGAAGTATATTCTTATTGTGAGGAATAGTTTTCTTATCTGTGAGTCCCAATAGATCCATAGCATGTATTTCTGTATCGCCACTCTGTGCGTCCATTGCCTTCAACGTTGGATGAACAGGTGCAGTAATTTTCTCAACAGCTTCAAGTTGATCAAAGGATGATATATTTTGTATTTCTTGAGTTAGTGAAGCTATTAATTTTTGCTTTCTAGTTTCCAAGTCTTGGGTTGTTCTGTTTGGATTGGGGTTAGATTTACTTACAACATTTACCAATTTTTCTTTTTCTATAGCTCGGTAACTACTAGTTTCGTCTATAATAATTAATGAATATTCTTCATCTGGAAAAAATACAAAGTACTAACTGCAGCATTTTAAATGGGTATACTCAATATTCAGAAATATTGAAAATAATTACCTATCAGGCCAGGCCCCCAATTCTAAATAGTAAACGTAAACAAAAAATCAAGTCAAGTCCGTTAGAACCAGACAAGGAAAAAAGAGATTAGAACATAACCTCGAAATCAAAGGAGCCAGAGTGCATTTTTGTCTGTAGCCGCGAGTATCTTAAGCCTGTCCGAATTATTTGTCCCCATGTAGCACTGTGTTGTTGATATTGTGGGCTGTAAGCTATATCTTGATAACTCTACGCTATTTATTTTTGTATTTATATTCAACCTAATTTTCACCAGAGCCTATTCGAATTTTTCAAATATGAACCTATTCAGAACAACCAACAAGAAAGTTGCTTTTATTGGTTATTTCAATCCCAACACAAATGTAAAGAAAACTCATAAATGATTTTTTAGCGCTAGGGGACCTAACACAATATAGCACCCTCTCAAACATATTGTCGGTCTCAGGACATAAGGCCCTATCTCGTTTTTTACAAGTTTTCGGGAGAGCAATTAAAAGAAAACTAATATCTTTACGCCAATATAATACAAAGAACTATACTGATTTTTGGTCTCTTTTTTTGGAATTATTAACAACAACTCATGTAAGTTTTTTGTCAAATACCTACCACATTTCATAATAGAAGTTAACATTTGTGTCTCAATATTCGCCTTTATGCTGTGATAAAACTATTTATATTTCAAGATAGGACCATGTGTTTTCTCACTTTTTTAACGAAATGACCTGATTTCAAGATAAGACCCTTGGCTAAAAACAAGTATACACTAAATACAACATATCTATGAACTTAACTCATTTTGGCCCTATTTCGAGATAGGGACTTATGTCATGAGACCGATGATATAAGGAAACATATTGAACTTGTTTTTGCTAACTTTGAATTTGAGTTAACTAGAGACCATCTTCATCTTCCCTTTGTCCTGGAGGATGCTGCACACCCCACTTTATTTAGCATTACATTTGACATGTTGCTAAAACCCAGATGCCGGGTTTAGTGACTTTCCAACCTCTAACACAAGTAAAAACTTATAACTTCAATAAAGCCAATTTTAACTGGATGTATCATGTTATACAATAGTAGTATGTACTAAGGGTCGCAAATTGGGACTCTTTAATATAGTCTTTTGCTAATAATTACATTTCCCACAATTTCATCTCTCACAAGAAAATCTCGATCCTGGAGCGCCCCAGAACATAAGCATTAGTATCAACCCCGGTATCAACTACATACATATTATTTTGTTATTTTTTTTTAAAATTTATTTTGTTATATGATTTTTCTAAAAATTTTGTCTATTGTTATTATTATGGATTTTTTTTTTTGTATTTCATATATTTTATTATTTGAAGCAATGCCTAATATGTAGGTATTTCCTTCACACTGTGAGCATGTCTAAAATTGAGTTAGGTACACATATCCCTGTGATAGCTATATAGGGGCATTATGCACATGGTGGGTTTTTGTAGATTTTAAGTTTAATTTTTAAGTTTCACCAGTCCTATGTATAGGTAACTGATTACCTCTATAGGTATTATAATGTTTAACATTGTAATAATTTTCTGGAAATAAATAAATAAATAAATAAATCAATGAAAGTAATGTTAACCAAGCCTTCAATAATTTCTATAATACACTTTACAGCATTTTTGACCAATCTGTCCCATTATACAGGTTGTCCCACGGTGGATAGTGTATTAGATGTTTATGGAGAACTGAAAAGTGAAGAATTTTGAAAAACATCTACACTTGAAAAATATTTTTGACTATGTGGTGTTGCCGCTTCTATTCTAAACCATTGGCCACTATTTTAAATGGAACACCCTGTATATTTATCTTTCTCCAATAAAACTATTTTGAGCTGAAATTTGGGCTACCCCTGAACAATGCCTGTAGTCATTTGATTTTCCGGTCACATCTTAGTTCAAGTATACAGGATGGTCAAGAAATTAATTTTTGCCAGTAAGGAGTTTCATTGTTGCCAGACAGGACTTGCATCACCTACCCCTAAGAAATGTGGTTAAATTTCACATTCCATAGCATTTCAGAGCTAAGTTTAGAAATTGTTTTGCTTATAGGTGTATAGAACTTCTTAACTCAGACACGTTTGTCCTAATAGATACTAAATCTCTTGCAAAATCATTATAAAATGTTTCTTACTAATATAATGTTAGAACCGTTAGAACAATGTAATTGATACATACTCGTTAGCAGCTAAGTCTGTATTTCTGTTAGGGTAGTATGGAACGAGGTATGGAAGAACGCTAAGCAAATGCTACCTACTATGTAATTTGCATATTTTTCTTTGTATATTTGCTTTGCGTAATAAACTTTTTTTCTATTCTATTCCGAGTTCTATTCTAACTTCTAACAAAAATACCAGAAAAATGATTTTTTCAAATGGAACACCCGGTATAATGATATGGATTTGAAAAGCTGATAAAACTAGCTTTCAGACTATGTATACTTTGGCTATACCTAATAGACCTATCTATTTTACCAGACAAAGAGGCAATAATACGAAAACTTCATTAAATAAAAAAAGACACAGAACGCTCATTGCGCAAGACGAGGCAAAACGTACCAAATTATGTTAGACTTACGTATAGCAATCCGTCCTTCTTATTTGCACAGAATAAAAAGGAAAGGAGAAAAACCGCGTGTTGTGCAACGTATTTGTCAATGAAAATGTCAAACAACTTCTGAATGACAGTTGTCAAGTTGAATATCAACTTTAGATTTATTCTTGTCAGACCACGTGCATTGAACAAGGATAAAGAGATGCCCAGCGTGCGAAACGATCACCTCACACCTGTATTAGCTAGCCAATAAAAAAACATTGCCTCGTGTTGCGCGCGCATACCAGGTAAAAATAGATAGGTCTATTCTTCATGTTTTCAATTTATTAGCGCTTATTCATGAAATTTCATGATCACACTGTCCATGGATAATAAATAAATTCATTAAACTCATTGGAGTAATTATGCTCTTCCGCCATCGTAGGTACTCAAATCCCAATGATTAAAAGGATGACATTTTTCCAATGCCTGTATTACATCTGTGTATTTTTTCGTGTATTTATTCATGTAGTTCAGGGTGCCAACCTCAGTGCCAACATTATTTTGTTTTTAATAATGCTGAAATACCAGTGACGGTTCGCCCATATGGCCAAGGTGGGCACCGCCACCCTGAAGATAAAATGGAAAAACAAAAAATACTTTTTCTACTACCGTGCATGAGTACCACCCTGAAGATAAAATGGAAAAACAAAAAATACTTTTTCTACTACCGTGCGTGAGTACTCACTTTACGCACTATTCAGAAGATGTAAAATTGCACTTCACGCACTAGTGCGTAAAGTAATTCACTTCACACACTAGTGCGTAAAGTAGTGTCAATGACAGATGTCGACACTGTCAATTTAGTATTTTTCTGGTGAATTACTTCACGCACTAGTGCGTAAAGTGAAAATACTTCACGCACTAGTGCGTAAAGTATTTGTCTAAATCTATCTTTTAACACATATTTGATTGGAAGTAGAAAATTTTTTATATGCAATACGTGCGTAAAGGTCACTCGACGTGTTGTCCAACTCGGCTTTGCCTCGTTGCACAATTTTCACGTCGCGTGCCTAAAAGACGCTCATTTCGTAACTTATTGTATAAATAGCTATTTAATACAATATTTGAAAAGGCCGCAACCTTGCAAATCTAGAAAAAATCTGCCAACAGCCTTTTTTTATTTTTGTCGCCCACCCTTACTTGGACACCAGGAGCCGCCACTGTGAAATACAGAGATGTAATAAAGGCAAAAAAAAATTATTTCCCCATTGCTATTACAACCGTTTAAAGTTTTTTGATTATGAAATTTCATGAATAAATACTAATAAATGGAAAACATGAAGAATTAGGTATAGACAAAGTATACTTACATAGTCTGAGAACTAGTGTTAACAACTTTTCAAATCCGTATTATATAGGGTATTAAATTTAAAAAAAAATATATATTTTTCTGTCATTTTCAAAAGTTGTTGACACAAATTAATTTCTGGACCATCCTGTATACTTGAACTAAGATGTGAGAGAAAGAAATGCCTACAACGCAGCGATAACCCAAATGTCAGCTGAAAATTGATTTATAGGAGGGAGATATTAAGATTTATTGGAAGTCACCTGGGACTATGTAACGAATAGATATATTTTCTCTATCTCTTTCGACGTCCCTTCTCTATTGATTTCGAAAAGATAGAATAAGACAGCGAGTGCCATAGAGATAGAAATAACGATCTCAATCTGTTACATAGAACTCCAGCTGTTTTCGTTAAAAAAAAAATTTTAATTAATTTATTCTCGAAAAACGGCGACAAATAGGTATAGGGGAGTATCAGGAAAAGTTGCTCATAATTATATGCCGAATTCAAAACTCTTGAAATATACAGGGTGTTCCATTTAAAATAGAGATGTCGCCACTGGTTTTAGAGTAGAAGCGGCAACACCGCATGATCTAAAATATTTTAAAGTGTAGATCATAGTTGCTTATCTCGGTTGCCAAAATTTCAAAATGATCCGCTTTTTAGTTCTCCAGAAACGTCTTATACAACATCCACCGTGGGACACCCTGTATAATAAAAAATCAAATAGGTAAGGTTGTTTACCCCGACTGGTACACCAAAGAAATAATAAACAATCTTTATGGCTTCATAAAAAATACATAAAAACTTGCTCGAACTTAGACTACCAAGCATACTCAAACATGAGACGTGTGATAAAAATAAAAATTGATGTTGCACACAAAGCATATATAAATGACACAGAATCTTCAATCAATAGGAATTCAAAGTCCTTCTGGAAATACATTTGACAAAACGCAATAAAACACTTCTTAATTGCTGAGTTTTTAAAAAAATCAAATATGCTTTATTGTCCAAAATACAGGGTATTCATTGACAAAGCCTTATAACTACTTTATAAGTATGTATAAATGTCACTAGTACTTCTAAAAAATATAAAAAACAAATACTTAAATCTAGTGTCTATCTTTTTTTTTCCGTTCTTGATTACATTCCACGTCAATTTGAAAATTAAAACAATACAGATTAAAATTAAAATACAAAAATAACTTAAAAGAAAAACATTACAAATTTAGATAAAACAAATTAGATAAAACAATCACAACTATACAGATGTGGCTCCAACAATAGGTACATCACAGCAGGCAAACCAATACAAACAGCAAAACTTTGAGCACAAGACAAAAATTGTACTTAAATTTAAAAGCTGCACAATTCAAGCTCGAGAGCTGTCTTGATAAAATTCCTTTAGGCTATAGTATGCCTTACCAGCAAGGAGGTCCACCACGGTCTTTCGAAATGGTTTATATGGCAAAGATCTACAGGTCACATTAAGATGGTTGTAAATCTTAATACTCTCGTACAAGTGTCTAGGAACTATGAAGCCTCTTCAGATTTTAACCTGGATAGCCTGAATGAGGCTAGCGACTCTCAGAACATAAATACCACCCACATTACTGAATCTGAAATCAATGAATAATGAATCCCTAAAAAAGTTTAAAAAACTCACATACTCCTGGTCATGACAAAATACCATCTTTCATACTGCATGACTGTGCCTCATGTCTTACCTCTCCACTGCTCTTACCTTTAACTTAGCAACTGGAAAAAAAACTAAAATATGTCCATTATTCAAGAGTGGGGATATTAACGTCTATAATATTAACATGTCTAATTCGAGGTCTAATTATAGACCAATCTCCATTTTGACCATCTTCTCAAAGGCATTTGAGGTCTGTGGTCTGTGTATATGACAATCTGTTCCACCAAGTTAAAAACTTAATTACCACTATTCAGCATGGATTTTATAGCAAACGCTGAACTATCACTAACCTAACTACTTTCCTGAGAAAGGCATATCAGGCTATAAATGAAAGAAAACAACTTGATGTGTTCTACACGGATTTTTTGAGGGTGTTCAATAATTCGATAATGCATCCACAAACTGGGCCAAATTGCATGAAATTAATGATGTGGATACTGGAGTAGATCATTTCTATCTAGGGTTGGCAAATGACCGGTCAAATATTTTTCGTTCAATTGACCTAGTATTTGACCGGTCATTGGTCAAATTGTTCCGGTCAAATACTCCAGTAGTGGGGAGCGTGATGCCATGATGGTAGCATTATTGCCATCATTTATTCCTGGTCTAGCCGGCAGGTATAACATAACAAGGGCAAATACTTAAAGAAAGACATAAACAAGATTTTTGATTGTTTATTTTGAAATATTTACCTGTAACTCCTGAAAGTTACATTTTCAAGGCCGGTTTATTCACCTTCTGATAAACTGTCAGGTATGCAATCTAGATAAAACCGCAATCTGTAATCCCATGATTGGCATTGGTCGGCAAGTTATCCGCTGACCAATTGAATTATAGAATATAATTAGCAGCAGGTTTATCTGAAGATGAATAAACCAAGCCTTTGTGATTTTGTTTTTCTTTTCATAAAAAAAGTGTTGATTTTGTTCTTTTTACCAAAGGAAAGAAGTTTTATTTCATTTTCTAGAGAAAGATTTTACTTTATTTTTTATACAATAAACTATTGCTTTTGCAGGTAATTTTTTTTAAATTAGTCAAATTGATTTGGTCAAATATTCTAGTATCGGTTAAATTGACCGTCAATTGACCGAGGTGCCATCCCTATTTTTATCAAAGATTGTTCTCTTGTATAGACAGAGCTGTTCCAAAAAAAAATAAACAATTTAAAAAAGTCACCAACTGAATGCAAATACCCAGTTTATTTCTCAATAGAATTTGTAAGAAACATTAGGAAAAAAAAAATTGCCTACATAGACAGGTCGAGAGGGGTAGGGCTGGATTTCAACATAAACTTGAATACCAGCAGCTGAGAAAAATTGTTAAAGCTCAAACTAAACAGGATTTTCAAAAATATCATGAAATGATTGAAGACAACTCCAATATTAACCTCAACAGTTTCTGGAGGTATGTGAGATCGAGGAGAGACTCTAGGGGTGTTCCATCTGAAATGAAATACAAAAATGTTACAATTTGAAGTGCCGAATGATATAGCGAATGCCTTTGCACAATATTTTGAATCTATTTAGGAGTGCTCTTCTGCTACAAAAATTAGAGACCATCAGGAATCAGGGTACCTTTCAAGTCTCATTAATCACTGAGGAGGATGTTATGTTATAGCTGCCATAAAAAAACTAAAATAAAAAAAAGCAGCAGGAAAGGATAATATACCTGCATGCATATTTATGCAGATCAGCTGCTACCAACATGATTACAGATATATATGTATAGCAAAATGGACAAAGGGTTAAGCTATGTACTTGTATCACAGGACTTGAGAAAGCTTTTGATACAGTCGACCATGACATACTTATAAAAAAATGGAATAATTGGAATGGCCTTAGTATGGTTGAAAGACTATCTGAGTGGACGAACTCAAAAAGTACTATGTAACAATTTGCTAAGTACTACAATAGAAGATATAACATGTGGAGTTCCCCAAGGGTCCATATTGGGACCCACATTGTTTCTTGTTTATATGAACTCCATTTCCAGTTTACTTTTAAGATGGATACTATCTATACCTTTATGCAGATAACAGAATTGCTGTATGCAGCAAAAGATCCCAAAACACTACAGCACATTATAGAAAAAGATTTGAACGAGATAGACGAATGGCTTAGTTATCACAAACTTCCACTGAACATGAATAAATGCAGTTACGTCATAATTCCAAATGTAGATGTAAACAGAGCAGCATTAAACTTTGAGAAATCCAAATTTAGCAAACAAAATCTTATTAAGTATCTTGGATTGTACATAGATAATCGTCTTACACGGGAACAACATAATATATTAACTACATGTCACAAAATTGCTCCAGCTGTTGGCAAGCTTGAAAGAATTACTAAATATATAAATATACAACAGCGGAAAATGGTGTACTATTCCCTGATAAACTCACATCTGTCATACTTAACCATTACATGGGACAACACAAATCAAAAGCACCTTTATGCTCTTCCTCTTAGGGTGTTACAGAATAGCTGTTAAATATGTGTACCAGTTGCCACGTCTTCACCCAACGGAAACTCTTTATGGTCCAAGAGGAATACTCAACACTAAATCTATGTACATTCTCCAAGTATGTACATTTATTCACAAATATGAGCTATCTCAAACGCATACAAATATTACTCTAACTCAGACGGAAGATGTTCATGATTACCATACCAGACAGCGAGGTATTTTCCAAACAGAAAAAATTCGAACTACAGGTGCACAAAGAACCATTTATTCAGAAGGACTGATTTTCTATAACAAACTACCTAGAAGTACACAAGATTCAGAAGAAATCCTCACGATCTCAGATGAACTTTTTAATGCACAAGAAATCACAGCAGTGAATTTTACTTCAGTGAAAGTGGACACAGCAATAAAACACCTCAAAGTAGACTCCAGCCCTGGCCAGATGGAATTCCTCCAATTTTTTGTTGTTATTGAAAAGCTGCATACTATCACTAAAGCAACCACTTGTGCATGTTATGGGTGGTTTACCAGGTCAATGGAAAAGTGCAATTATAATCCCAATATACAAAAAGGGCGACAAACAACTTCCCGTCAATTATAGTTCGCCTTACGAGTCTAGCACTACGACGTCTGAAGGGCAAGGGGAAATAATGCCATTCATTTCGAGCTTTATGCTGCCTGTCATAGGCGTGTGCGCAACGTTTTTAAATATTACTTTTTCCCTATAAATGTAGGTGTGAAATATAAATAAATATTAAGGTATTTTCTATTGGAAGTCAAATAGGCAATATTGCAATTTTTTTATCCGCATTCTTTCCATAGTGCTAGACTCGTGCGGCGAACTTTACAGGCCTATAAGTCTTACTTCCATGATGTGTAAGTGTTTGGAGAAAACTATTACTCTCGAGCTCACACCATTTTTAAATGACTTCATCCATCCATCGCAGCCTGGTAGGCCTAGAGTTACAAATCTTCTATCAAAATTACAAGAGTGAGCATGAGCATTGACTGATGTTTTATACATAGATTTTTGAGAAGGCATTTGAAAAGGTGTCTTTTCGAAGGTTGCTATACAAATTCAATCATTTTGGTGTGAGAGGTAGACTTCTAAAGTTCATTAAAGACTTTTTGGAAGAACGAAATTTAAAAGTAAGAATTGGAGAAGCCACTGCCCAAGAACACCCGATTTTAAGTGTAGTCCCTCCCTCAAGCATCAGTCCTCAGTCCATTACTTTTTATTGCATACATCAGTGACTTGCCCTCTGGTCTCCTAGTATCAAAGTCCTTCTTTGATGATGAATCCAGCTTTTATTGCAATCCTTTGTAACAAAGAAATGACCTAAAGCGTGATATAAATGCAGTAAGGGAATGGAGCATCAACTGGAAATTGCCTCTCAATGACAAAAAATGTGTCATTCTTCACCTTGGTACAAGGAACCCCCAATTCACTTATTTTATTGGACAAATGCCTATTGCAGAGGTGGAATAGCTGGGTATAATCAGGACCTTAAGTGGGAAACCCATATTAACAGCATGACCAAAATGGACTTTTTTTTATTCAGAAGGCATTGAAAAATCCGGGGAAAAATCAATGTAAAAAGACGATATGTATTAAAACTCCACAAGGCCTTTGTCAGACCCAAATTGGAATATGCACAATGTATACGGAACCCTCATTACGCAAAAGATATAATGTTTTAGAAAGAGTGCAGAGAAGAGTTACAAGGATTCCATCAGGGATTTCCAACCTACCTTATGGTGCCAGACTTGCTACACTAATCTATGTACAATCCACTACTTAAAAAGCGCAGCTTCTGTTTTTTCAAAATGATTATCTGCTCGATATACTATTATTTCTTAATTTTCATTCGGTAATTTCTCACAACTATCGTTTTTTATTGATTTCACGAAAAACCCTATTAATTAACCAATTATTAAGCTTTGAAATCAAGGTTTATACCATCATAATTTGCCCTCCAAAAGTTTCAACTCAACACCCGGCTGGATTTTTGGTGTCTTTCATTGGTAAATTTATTTATGACTTACTCTATTCATACTTTCGCGCACATTATTTCGCCAAGTATAAACATTTATTTAAGACATTTCCATGAGTCTTGCTCACCTAAATTGCAAAATCAGCGAATTTTTGTACATAATATATTTTTTTTTAAGGTAAGCAAGATGAGGCAGGTGCATGTGCAGATGCAGGAGCTCAAGTCCTCTACGATACACTTGATAAAATACCAGACGAAGTCCTTAAAGCGATTTCAAATGATACACTTGAAAGTGACTCGATGATAGCTCAGATGCTGCAAATGCAATTTGACAAAGAGTACGATGTGATGCTGAAAAGAACCGAACAAAAATACAATGGGTCTTCGAAATTATCTATTTCTTTTGATAATTATAGAAGAACGCCTCTAAATAATGGTAAGAATAATATGTTAAAATTATCAGATGTTGTAGAGTATTTTTGTTATAGATTTCGAAAGTGATTCAGAAGAAGAAGAAATTGAAGATATTCGTGATAGGAAAGATTGGGATCGCTTTGACAGCGTTTTGAGAGATATAAATTCAATCCCAGTTTGTGGTTACAAGGTAATGAACAATAGACCAAGTTGAAAAAATATATAATATACAGTATTTTTCGCAAATGAAGTCCATAAGTTACTTTGGACCTTTGTGAAAAATTCTACCAGTAGTGTCTTCTAGGTAAAAGAAAATGGTGAAGTTCTAACAAAACACGACTTGGTAAACAGCGCCAGAAAAAATGCTTGCAAGCTTCTTTCATTTCCACCAGAGTTCCACACAGGAGATGGGGAAAATTTCGACTTGAAGTTATCAAATAAGGTTTTCAACAGGTAACTAACTCAAACAAATACTGCATGCACTGGACAGTTCCTATTCCTCACAACTGAAAATCACTGCTTATACATACTTCCTTTTGACCTTCCTTTTAGCTACATCACACTAACCTTTGGGAATTATCCAAAATTTAAATAAATTTAATTAATATAAGATCACTTATATCAAAGTTATAAATTTTTTAAAAAATGCACACCAAACCAGCTTACAATCTTCTTGCTCTGATGCATGATCTTTGTAAGATAATTCAAAATTTTCCCGTTTCCAAAGAAAATCCACTAATCTAATATAATAATATAAAAACAGCCTTAGAACATACTCCAAAAAGGAAAAGGCTAGAAGACACAAAATCAACGACAAAAAAGAAGATCACGCCACTGCCGAATTCGGAATGGACGCTCAAGCTCGTATTTACCTTTACAAAATGATAAATGCTCAACTTTTGAAATGCGTCAATGGTGTAATCAGTATTGGTAAAGAAGCAGTTATTTTGCATGCAGACAGCGATCCAGATTACCCTTTGGCCAAAGAACCGTTGCCTAAAGAGTGCGCTATAAAAGTATTCAAAACTACTTTGTCCGAATTCAAAGATCGTGACAAATATATTAAGGACGATCATAGATTTAAAGACAGAGTTGGTAAGTGAAGGTTTAATTATTTTTCAATAATAATTAATTCAGTATAAATTTAGGTAAGCAAACTTCCAAAAAAATCGTCCACATTTGGGCAGAAAAAGAAATGGCCAATTTGATGAGACTCCGTAGAGCCGGAATAAATTGTCCACAAGTTGTCACCCTGAAAAAGCACATACTCGTAATGTCGTTTATTGGAGAAAATAATGTTCCAGCGCCCAAACTGAAAGATGCCCGGGGTGTCGACTACATTATGGCCTATGAAGAAATTGTTGCAGCTATGAAGACCATGTTTCAAAAAGCCAATCTAATACATGCTGATCTGTCAGAGTATAACATTCTATGGCACGATGATCAATGCTGTTTTATTGATGTGAGCCAATCTGTTGAACCCAGCCATGACAATGCCTTTCACTTTTTGTACAGAGACTGTTGTAACATTATAAATGTAAGTAAGATATTATTGTCGTGACATCAAGGTTTACGTTTCACTTCAGACTTCAGTTTAAAATACTGATTTTCTACAGAAAAAAATAACGTTTTTTTTTTATTAGAAAATGACTTTAGTATCTACACAGCAAAACATTAAATCCCGAGGGTAGCGAACACTGTATTTTCCTCTTCAACTTTTAGTAATGTCCACAAATAGTAAAATTATGTGAACTCATTTGAAAACTAATTATTATATCTCATTTTCAGTTCTTCACAAAAAAAGGTGTTCCATCAATAATGACACCCGACGAACTGTTTGAAGATATTGTCGGAGCGGATTTCAATAATAAATTCGCGCTTCTTCAAGTTCAGGAAGAATTCAAAATGAAACCGCATCTGGTGGACCAACCGGGCGTCGAGTCTTCGTTTGCTTTCGATACCGCTTGGGAGAAATTGAAAACAGGGGAATTGGTTAATCAGCGTGAGTCTTCAGATGAAGACGTTTTTGCTGGAGCTAAGCAGATTGCTGTTGAACAGGTTAATGTGGTGGAGCCTGCTAAAGCTTAAAAAAATTTGTTTATGATGTGTTTTTTGGAAGTTACATGTCATGGATTTTGATTGCTTTTTATCAATCTTTTTATAAACATTGTACTTCAAAATGAATAAAATTTTATATTTGTTATACCTTGTGATTTATTTGCTTTATTTATTTCAATTTTGGATGTTTTTTTTTAGAGAGAGTTCTAATGCAATGGTCAAGCTCTGCTGATAAAAATGAAGAAAACATGATATTTTTCTTTCATGTTTTTTTCCAGTGAGCTTCGAGTGTATGGGGCCCTTTACCATAGACCCTTTTCTTGAACATCTATTTTCATTGCAACTTTACACTGAGTTTAATTTTAGTTCTCAGAACGATAGTATGTCTACCTTTATACCTTGGTGAATCTGTTAATAATAGCGATAATAGTAACAACTTCAAAGATTTATCTACTTTTTTGTGCTACCCATTCTGTAAGTTGACTTTTTTGACCTACGTCCATGAACTGTAAGTGTCACTTACAGTCCGGGCCAAAAAAGTTACTTTTTTGACCGGGTCAAAAAAGTGTTGATATGGAAGGTGAAAATTGCTTGGTTCATATCTCTGTCAGAATAATGTCACAAAAACACTCGACTTCCTAAATAAAAAACCCAAAACAAATTAAGGATACAATTTTATTGAAACAAATAGAAAATACGTAGACGTCAAAAAGTTGAAATTAGCATACACAGATAGGTAATAATATAAATAGTTATATTTGCGAAGACGATCCCAAACTAACCCTGAACGCTAAGGTAAGAATCACACCATAAAAAGCCATTAATATTGTTTCATATCAATGGCTTTTCATGATGTGATTCTTTCCTTAGCGTTCAGGATCAGTTTGGGATCTTCTTCGCGAACAAAGCAAATAGGTGTACCATCAAATTCATGATATTTATTATCTTGAATGTACGGTAGCACAAAAAATATCATATGCACCTCGACTTGTAGCGTGTACTTTTTTGGCCTCAAATGCTTGCAAACCTCGGCCCTATGGGCCTCGGCTTGCAAACTGCATCCTCGTCCAAAAAAGTAACACTTACAAGTCTTGGTACATAAATAACTTTTGCAGAGAATAAAAAGATGTACGTACAACTAAAACGAACAACCCAAGACTATATGTGACAATACTTAACAACTCTAGCAGAAGTTAGAAATGAATTAGATTATAAACTAAATGTAATAAACAAGGCAGAATCAAAGAGTGGAGATTGTATGGCCCGGCATCAGGGAAACCTTTGTTAGCGTTAGCACGAAATTGAAATCAAGTTACACTGAGGTCAGGAAAAAAACTTGGATGACTGATGAAATCCTTGACTGGACGGGAGAAAGACGCCTGCAAACAGATCAGCCAGCATGTCGTCAGTTGAATCGTGAAATAAAAAACAACGTTAGGGTGGCTGAAGAAAAAAATGGATAAACGAACGGTGTAAGAAAATCGAAGACATTGAAGCAAAGTATAACAGTTTTACTATGTATAACAGAGCTAAAGAAGCTGCTGGTGTATACAAACCTCGACAAACCGGCATTGTGTTGCTCAGTCAAGATAAGACTATTATTGATGTCGACGACAAGGTAAAACAGTAGTGAAGCTAGGTAAGCTAAATCAAAAATGAGTAGCAGTATACAGGCAATAGTGAAGCCATTCAATATGATTTATCGATCGGGCATCATTCCTTCTGACTGGCTTGAATCAACATTTGTGAGGCTTCCGAATAAAAGCTTTGTAAAAAAATTTAACGATTATCGCCTTATTAGCTTCATGAGCCACTTTCTCAAGATTTTTCTAATTCCATGAAAGAATATACGCAAAGTGCGAGTCCTTCACGGGCGAATCCCAATTTGGTTTTTATAACGGTTTTCGCACGAGTAACCTCGTTTATTATAGCATCCAAGATAGAGACCTCAAGATAATCGTAAATCTCTACTGGAATCAGACTGCACAAATCTAGGTAAAACAACAAATTTCTGACGAAGTACGGATAAAAAGAGGTGCCCGGCAGGATTCCATCCTTCTACCATTACTTTTTATTATTTATTCGAACAAAATATTTAAAAAAGCATTTAGAAGACTACACTGATTGAATTTCTATCAACGGCGTGAACATTACCAATGTTCGGTATGCGGACGATGGACGATACTGTTTTAATCGCTGCTGCTCTGGAAAGTCTTCAAATATTACTTGATCATTTGGCTACTGAAAGTGGAGAATTTGGTTTAAAATTGAACTCCAAAAAAAAAAACTAAATGGATAGGTGATTAGTAAGAACCAGGTTGGAGGAGGTACCTATTCTTTTGGTACAGAACATATCAATCGGGTCCAATCATACAGATATTTCGGATGTCAGGTTAATGGAGACTGGGATAACATGCAGGAGGTTCGTGCCAGAATTGAAAACGCCAGAGCATCATTTGTGAAAATGAAGTCCGTCTTGTGTTGTCGAGGTCTCTCTTTCTCCGTTCGCTCTCCAGTACTACGTTATGCTTTGTTTTTCAGTATTCTCTATTGTGGGATTGAGGCGTAGAGTAGAATCTGACAGACGTCATAATGTGTAAAAAGCTAGCAGCTAATAGAGGCTTTTGAAATGTGGACATAGACTGATGTTGAAAATCTTGAACGGAAAAGAGTGTGCAATAAAGATGTGCTAGAGAGAATGTCAAAAGATCTGGAAGCTACTCCTCAAGCTCTTATAATCGATGGCAAAGCTGAGCTAAGTACTCAGCGAATTACTTGAAGTATACCATCGTCATCAAAAGTAACTGGGACAGCATCACATTAGCTCTTGTCCTATTATATGAATTTTATTGTCAAATATTTGTCAAACTATGATTTAAATGCATTGAAATGACTGACAGTAGAATTAGTCCAGGAGATTATTATATGCATTATTTGTGTCCCAGATACTTTTGGTGACGATAGTACCTATTAAGTATTAAGTATTAAATATTTCAAATATACTTACAGTATTAAGTACAATATTTTTCTAATGTACTATTGAGTATTTTTACCTAAAGTAAAAAAAAAACAGCATAAGTATCAGTCAGTACCTACCTATTATTTTCAGTATAAGGTATTTAGAGTCTGTTTCATATGCATTTAAGTACTATAATACTTCAAGTACTTATAATAAGTACCTAGGCTATTTATATGAACAGAGGGTGCTGCAATTTAGAGTGTTTTAATACGAAAAACATACTTCCAGACCAGAGGAAAATTGACTTAGATGTCATGGGATTGACTTTCGAGAAACGTCGATTGTCAAAAACCGTATCGCGATATCTTCAATGGTACCATTAATACCGGGCGATTTTAGATTTTCCCCTATTATGAAAAATGGCTAAAAGTTTTTTGTTTATCAATTTTTTTAATTTCTGTGAAAACATTTTTGGGATAGGTATATTTTTGAGCACCATCCAGTGGCACGTACTCAGTTTTTTTCTATTTTGCTCCCATTTTGAGATATTGACCGAAGTCCGATTTTTTTAAATAGGACACCCTATATATTAATAGCTCTGCTTTTACTGATTTCAATGATATATAAAGTTCGATAGGTTTATCTCTAACAGTTTTCGAGGAAAAAAATTATATCTGTTTCAGTCATAAGAAACAATAATGTGTTAGAAAGAGACCTTCCTCATTTTCCTTACACATATAAAATCCTTTTCTAATACATTGGGTCCTTACCACAAAAACAGATTTAATTTTTTTTCTCGAAAACTGTTAGAGGTAAACCTATCGAAATTTATAGCATTGAAATCAGCAAAAACAGAGCTATTCAATGAGCTATTAATATAAAGGGTTTTCCATTTAAAAATATCGGACTTTGGTCGATATCTCGAAATCGGAGCGATATAGAAAAAAACTGAGTCCGCCACTGAATTGTGCTCAAAAAAGTGTCTTCATAATGTTTTCACAAAAATAAAAAAAATTGATAAATAAAAAACTCATAGCTATTTTTCATAATAGGGAAAAATCGAAAATCGCCCTGTATCAATGGTACCAATAAAGATATCGTGATACGGTTTTTGACAATCGTCGTTTCTCAAAAATCAATCCCATGATGTCTAAGTCAATTTTTCTCTATATGGTTTGGAAGTATGTTTTTCCTGTTGAAACACTCCAAATTGCACCGTGTACTTTCTTAAGTACCTATAAATCTATCCATTGGGATAGATAGATTGATTGCAATTTATTTTATAGTGAACAGACCTATTGTTTACTTATAATAATTATTATAATAGTTATTTATGTATACCGGTGTGAAGTTGGTGGCAAAAGATAGTAGCCAAATTTTCCGAAGATACCCGAACGCCCAGTGGCGTCGGGTCATATTTTAATCGACAGAATTATATTTTACCTAACTTGACTTAGTTATATAAAATTCTACTACAGTTACATATCAGCAAAAAAAAACCCATATTCTTAGGGAAATTATATCAAGGGGTATACAAGAGGGATTTTTTTTATGTGTGGAAGCATATTTTTTGAATTATTTTGAAATATCTCGAAATCTGCTCGTTTCTACAGATTTATGTTTGAACCACAGTTAACTTAGGTGCTGATTCAATTTAAAAAAAAATATTTCATCCCCAGCAACCCGGGACGCCTTAACATTCCGGTATAGGATTCGGCACCTAGGGATATTTCATTGGTCCGTTTGAATTCGAACCGCCAATTAATGCGGAGTGCCGAAATCCGTACTTGAATGTTGAACGGTGCTGAGCCTCAGGTCGGAATGGTATATACATATACTATGAGGAGTGCCGAATCAAAGGTCAAAATGTTAAACAGTGCCCAGCTGCAGGTTGGAATGTTACTCCGTTAGCGCGGCACAAAATCAACAAACAAACTTTATTTACTTTTTGTTACACATTTATTTTATTTCAACGATACATTTCAAAAAATCTTGGACAATAATTTGCAGTGGCGGACCTAGGGGGGATTATAAAAACCTGAAACCTGGCAAATTAGATTTTTTTTTTTGGTATCTGTGGTGCTTATTTTAATTAAAATATCAATTGAAGCCAGGCAACAGCAGTTTATGGATTTTCCTTTCTTTATTATTTCCTTGATCCACTTTTTTTTTATAAGCACTAATCATTTTGAAATTTACAAAAACATATCTAAAAAATGTAATTTCCAAAGTCTATTCGCATCCAAGAAGATTCTACGTCATTGAATTGACATTGAACACAAACCTGCATTTAAATCTGTTATAATAATTATTTTTCGCTGACTTCACATTCCAATTCGTGTATGTTATATCACTATACTCTTCTATCCATTGCTTTATATCGTTTTCCTCCAAAATGTTAGCTCGGTAAATTTTCTCACCACATTGAAAGTGTTTGAATGATCCAGGCAAATTCATCTTGCATGTTTAAGCACAAGAACACATGAAGCAACGGAAATAAACCGCATCCGCCGCAAAATAGTAGTTAGAGGAACACGAAGGAGGTGGACAGCTGATTTAATATAAAAACCGCGCCAAACGTATGGCAACATTCGGACCTGATACTCAGCACTGTTTAACATTTTGACCTTAGATTCAGCACTCCACATGGCTGTTGCTAATGGACCATTCTGACCTGAGGCTCAGCACCGTTCAACATTCAAGTACGGATTTCGGCACTCCGCATTAATTGGCGGTCCGAATTCAAACAGACCAATGAAATATGCCTAGGTGCCGAATCCTATACCGGAATGTTTAGACGCACCCGGGACAAGGGGTGCAACTTGGGGTTGGAAGCATATTTCTTGAATTATTTTGAAATATCTCGAAATCTGCTCGTTTCTACAGATTTATATTTCAACCACAGTTGACTTAGGTGCTGATTCAATTAAAAAAAATATTTCATGCCCAGCAACCAGGGACAAGGGGTGCAACTGGAGGTTGGAAGCATATTTTTTGAATTATTTTGAAATATCTCGAAATCTGCTCATTTCTACAGATTTATATTTCAACCACAGTTGACTTAGGTGCTGATTCAATTAAAAAAAAATATCATCCCCAGCAACCCGGGACAAGGGGTGCAACTGGAGGTTCAAAAAATATGCTTCCAACCTCCAGTTGCACCCCTTGTCCCGGGTTGCTGGAGATGAAATATTTTTTTAAAATTGAATCAGCACCTAAGTCAACTGTGGTTGTAATATAAATCTGTAGAAACGAGCAGATTTCGAGATATTTCAAAGTAAATCAAAAAATATGCTTCTAACCCCAAGTTGCACCCCTTGTCCCGGGTTGCTGGGGATGAAATATTTTTTTAAAATTGAATCAGCACCTAAGTCAACTGTGGTTGAAATATAAATCTGTAGAAACGAGCAGATTTCGAGATATTTCAAAATAATTCAAAAAATATGCTTCCAACCTCCAGTTGCACCCCTTGTCCCGGGTTGCTGGGGATGAAATATTTTTTTAAAATTGAATCAGCACCTAAGTCAACTGTGGTTGAAATATAAATCTGTAGAAACGAGCAGATTTCGAGATATTTCAAAATAATTCAAAAAATATGCTTCCAACCTCCAGTTGCACCCCTTGTCCCGGGTTGCTGGGGATGAAATATTTTTTTAAGATTGAATCAGCACCTGAGTCAACTGTGGTTGAAATATAAATCTGTAGAAACGTGCAGATTTCGAGATATTTCAAAATAATTCAAAAAATATGCTTCCAACCTCCAGTTGCACCCCTTGTCCCGGGTTGCTGGGGATGAAATATTTTTTTAAAATTTAATCAGCACCTAAGTCAACTGTGGTTGTAATATAAATCTGTAGAAACGAGCAGATTTCGAGATATTTCAAAATAATTCAAAAAATATGCTTCTAACCCCAAGTTGCACCCCTTGTCCCGGGTTGCTGGGGATGAAATATTTTTTTAAAATTGAATCAGCACCTAAGTCAACTGTGGTTGAAATATAAATCTGTAGAAACGAGCAGATTTCGAGATATTTCAAAATAATTCAAAAAATATGCTTCCAACCTCCAGTTGCACCCCTTGTCCCGGGTTGCTGGGGATGAAATATTTTTTTAAAATTGAATCAGCACCTAAGTCAACTGTGGTTGAAATATAAATCTGTAGAAACGGGCAGATTTCGAGATATTTCAAAATAATTCAAAAAATATGCTTCCAACCTCCAGTTGCACCCCTTGTCCCGGGTTGCTGGAGATGAAATATTTTTTTAAAATTGAATCAGCACCTAAGTCAACTGTGGTTGTAATATAAATCTGTAGAAACGAGCAGATTTCGAGATATTTCAAAATAAATCAAAAAATATGCTTCTAACCCCAAGTTGCACCCCTTGTCCCGGGTTGCTGGGGATGAAATATTTTTTTAAAATTTAATCAGCACCTAAGTCAACTGTGGTTGTAATATAAATCTGTAGAAACGAGCAGATTTCGAGATATTTCAAAATAAATCAAAAAATATGCTTCTAACCCCAAGTTGCACCCCTTGTCCCGGGTTGCTGGGGATGAAATATTTTTTTTAAAATTGAATCAGCACCTAAGTCAACTGTGGTTGAAATATAAATCTGTAGAAACGAGCAGATTTCGAGATATTTCAAAATAATTCAAAAAATATGCTTCCAACCTCCAGTTGCACCCCTTGTCCCGGTTTGCTGGGGATGAAATATTTTTTTTAAATTGAATCAGCACCTAAGTCAACTGTGGTTGAAATATAAATCTGTAGAAACGGGCAGATTTCGAGATATTTCAAAATAATTCAAAAAATATGCTTCCAACCTCCAGTTGCACCCCTTGTCCCGGGTTGCTGGGGATGAAATATTTTTTTAAAATTGAATCAGCACCTAAGTCAACTGTGGTTGTAATATAAATCTGTAGAAACGAGCAGATTTCGAGATATTTCAAAATAATTCAAAAAATATGCTTCCAACCTCCAGTTGCACCCCTTGTCCTGGGTTGCTGGGGATGAAATACTTTTTTTAAATTGAATCAGCACCTAAGTCAACTGTGGTTGAAATATAAATCTGTAGAAACGAGCAGATTTCAAGATCTTTCAAAATAATTCAAAAAATATGCTTCCAACCTCCAGTTGCACCCCTTGTCCCGGGTTGCTGGGGATGAAATATTTTTTTAAAATTGAATCAGCACCTAAGTCAACTGTGGTTGTAATATAAATCTGTAGAAACGAGCAGATTTCGAGATACTTCAAAATAATTCAAAAAATATGCTTCCAACCTCCAGTTGCACCCCTTGTCCCGGGTTGCTGGGGATGAAATATTTTTTTAAAATTGAATCAGCACCTAAGTCAACTGTGGTTGAAATATAAATCTGTAGAAACGAGCAGATTTCAAGATATTTCAAAATAATTCAAAAAATATGCTTCCAACCTCCAGTTGCACCCCTTGTCCCGGGTTGCTGGGGATGAAATATTTTTTTAAAATTGAATCAGCACCTAAGTCAACTGTGGTTGAAATATAAATCTGTAGAAACGAGCAGATTTCGAGATATTTCAAAATAATTCAAAAAATATGCTTCCAACCTCCAGTTGCACCCCTTGTCCCGGGTTGCTGGGGATGAAATATTTTTTTAAAATTGAATCAGCACCTAAGTCAACTGTGGTTGAAATATAAATCTGTAGAAACGAGCAGATTTCAAGATATTTCAAAATAATTCAAAAAATATGCTTCCAACCTCCAGTTGCACCCCTTGTCCCGGGTTGCTGGGGATGAAATATTTTTTTAAAATTGAATCAGCACCTAAGTCAACTGTGGTTGAAATATAAATCTGTAGAAACGAGCAGATTTCGAGATATTTCAAAATAATTCAAAAAATATGCTTCCAACCTCCAGTTGCACCCCTTGTCCTGGGTTGCTGGGGATGAAATACTTTTTTTAAATTGAATCAGCACCTAAGTCAACTGTGGTTGAAATATAAATCTGTAGAAACGGGCAGATTTCGAGATATTTCAAAATAATTCAAAAAATATGCTTCCAACCTCCAGTTGCACCCCTTGTCCCGGGTTGCTGGAGATGAAATATTTTTTTAAAATTGAATCAGCACCTAAGTCAACTGTGGTTGTAATATAAATCTGTAGAAACGAGCAGATTTCGAGATACTTCAAAATAAATCAAAAAATATGCTTCTAACCCCAAGTTGCACCCCTTGTCCCGGGTTGCTGGGGATGAAATATTTTTTTAAAATTGAATCAGCACCTAAGTCAACTGTGGTTGAAATATAAATCTGTAGAAACGAGCAGATTTCAAGATATTTCAAAATAATTCAAAAAATATGCTTCCAACCTCCAGTTGCACCCCTTGTCCCGGGTTGCTGGGGATGAAATATTTTTTTAAAATTGAATCAGCACCTAAGTCAACTGTGGTTGAAATATAAATCTGTAGAAACGGGCAGATTTCGAGATATTTCAAAATAATTCAAAAAATATGCTTCCAACCTCCTGTTGCACCCCTTGTCCCGGGTTGCTGGAGATGAAATATTTTTTTAAAATTGAATCAGCACCTAAGTCAACTGTGGTTGAAATATAAATCTGTAGAAACGAGCAGATTTCGAGATACTTCAAAATAAATCAAAAAATATGCTTCTAACCCCAAGTTGCACCCCTTGTCCCGGGTTGCTGGGGATGAAATATTTTTTTAAAATTGAATCAGCACCTAAGTCAACTGTGGTTGAAATATAAATCTGTAGAAACGAGCAGATTTCGAGATATTTCAAAATAATTCAAAAAATATGCTTCCAACCTCCAGTTGCACCCCTTGTCCTGGGTTGCTGGGGATGAAATACTTTTTTTAAATTGAATCAGCACCTAAGTCAACTGTGGTTGAAATATAAATCTGTAGAAACGAGCAGATTTCAAGATCTTTCAAAATAATTCAAAAAATATGCTTCCAACCTCCAGTTGCACCCCTTGTCCCGGGTTGCTGGGGATGAAATATTTTTTTAAAATTGAATCAGCACCTAAGTCAACTGTGGTTGTAATATAAATCTGTAGAAACGAGCAGATTTCGAGATATTTCAAAATAATTCAAAAAATATGCTTCCAACCTCCAGTTGCACCCCCTTGTCCCGGGTTGCTGGGGATGAAATATTTTTTTAAAATTGAATCAGCACCTAAGTCAACTGTGGTTGAAATATAAATCTGTAGAAACGAGCAGATTTCAAGATATTTCAAAATAATTCAAAAAATATGCTTCCAACCTCCAGTTGCACCCCTTGTCCCGGGTTGCTGGGGATGAAATATTTTTTTAAAATTGAATCAGCACCTAAGTCAACTGTGGTTGAAATATAAATCTGTAGAAACGAGCAGATTTCGAGATATTTCAAAATAATTCAAAAAATATGCTTCCAACCTCCAGTTGCACCCCTTGTCCTGGGTTGCTGGGGATGAAATACTTTTTTTAAATTGAATCAGCACCTAAGTCAACTGTGGTTGAAATATAAATCTGTAGAAACGGGCAGATTTCGAGATATTTCAAAATAATTCAAAAAATATGCTTCCAACCTCCAGTTGCACCCCTTGTCCCGGGTTGCTGGAGATGAAATATTTTTTTAAAATTGAATCAGCACCTAAGTCAACTGTGGTTGAAATATAAATCTGTAGAAACGAGCAGATTTCGAGATACTTCAAAATAAATCAAAAAATATGCTTCTAACCCCAAGTTGCACCCCTTGTCCCGGGTTGCTGGGGATGAAATATTTTTTTAAAATTGAATCAGCACCTAAGTCAACTGTGGTTGAAATATAAATCTGTAGAAACGAGCAGATTTCGAGATATTTCAAAATAATTCAAAAAATATGCTTCCAACCTCAAGTTGCACCCCTTGTCCCGGGTTGCTGGGGATGAAATATTTTTTTTAAATTGAATCAGCACCTAAGTCAACTGTGGTTGAAATATAAATCTGTAGAAACGGGCAGATTTCGAGATATTTCAAAATAATTCAAAAAATATGCTTCCAACCTCCAGTTGCACCCCTTGTCCCGGGTTGCTGGGGATGAAATATTTTTTTAAAATTGAATCAGCACCTGAGTCAACTGTGGTTGAAATATAAATCTGTAGAAACGTGCAGATTTCGAGATATTTCAAAATAATTCAAAAAATATGCTTCCAACCTCCAGTTGCACTCCTTGTCCCGGGTTGCTGGGGATGAAATATCTTTTTTTTAAATTGAATCAGCACCTAAGTCAACTGTGGTTGAAATATAAATCTGTAGAAACGAGCAGATTTCGTGATATTTCAAAATAATTCAAAAAATATGCTTCCAACCTCCAGTTGCACCCCTTGTCCCGGGTTGCTGAAGATGAAATATTTTTTTAAAATTGAATCAGCACCTAAGTCAACTGTGGTTGAAATATAAATCTGTAGAAACGAGCAGATTTCGAGATATTTCAAAATAATTCAAAAAATATGCTTCCAACCTCCAGTTGCACCCCTTGTCCCGGGTTGCTGGGGATGAAATATTTTGTTTTAAATTGAATCAGCACCTAAGTCAACTGTGGTTGAAATATAAATCTGTAGAAACGGGCAGATTTCGAGATATTTCAAAATAATTCAAAAAATATGCTTCCAACCTCCAGTTGCACCCCTTGTCCCGGGTTGCTGGGGATGAAATATCTTTTTTTTAAATTGAATCAGCACCTAAGTCAACTGTGGTTGAAATATAAATCTGTAGAAACGAGCAGATTTCGTGATATTTGAAAATAATTCAAAAAATATGCTTCCAACCTCCAGTTGCACCCCTTGTCCCGGGTTGCTGGGGATGAAATATTTTTTTTAAATTGAATCAGCACCTCAGTCAACTGTGGTTGAAATATAAATCTGTAGAAACGAGCAGATTTCGAGATATTTCAAAATAAATCAAAAAATATTATGCTTCTAACCCCAAGTTGCACCCCTTGTCCCGGGTTGCTGGGGATGAAATATTTTTTTCAAATTGAATCAGCACCTAAGTCAACTGTGGTTGAAATATAAATCTGTAGAAACGAGCAGATTTCGAGATATTTCAAAATAATTCAAGAAATATGCATCCAACCCCAAGTTGCACCCCTTGTCCCGGGTTGCTGGGGATGAAATATTTTTTAAAAATTGAATCAGCACCTAAGTTAACTGTGGTTCAAACATAAATCTGTAGAAACGAGCTGATTTCGAGATATTTCAAAATAATTCAAAAAAATCCCTCTTGTATACCCCTTGATATAATTTCCCTAAGAATATGGGTTTTTTTTTGCTGATATGTAACTGTAGTAGAATTTTAACTAAGTCAAGTTAGGTAAAATATAATTCTGTCGATTAAAATATGACCCGACGCCTCTGGGCGTTCGGGTATCTTCGGGAAATTTGGCTACTATCTTTTGCCACCAACTTCACACCGGTTTTATGTATCACAAGGGAATTATGAGGGTGTTAATATACCCTAGGGCAAAGTTTGTGTCGAGGGACACCAATTGCCCGTGAGTATTAACACCTGATAATTCCCGTGGTACATAGATAATTTTATTTCCTACTGAATTTACTGTATTTTGTCCACTTTTAGAAAGGGATAAGAATAAACCATAAACCAAAATTTCTATTTTTTCTCAAAGTATAACCTATTCAAGGTAAAACCGGGAGTTATAGAAATCCTTAACTCCTGTGGGAGTTATGATATCTTTAACTCCCGCGCGGGAGTTATGAAATCCTTAACTCCCTTGGGAGTTAAGGCCCTGTTTATGATTATCGTAACCAAGGTATTATAGGGTTATAATAGTTCAGTAAACTAAAGAGGTGATTTATGGAGTGGAAAACTTAAGCGACCACAGCATGAAAATTTATTGCAAGACATCAGAAGCAAAGGATCAAATCAAGACTGAAATAGGTATTAGTGATAAATTATCTTATGATTATGATATTGGCTCTTTTGATCAAATAAATCCAAGAATCAAGATAGTGGGAATAAGAATGGAAATGTCTAACAACGAACTTCTGGACTGTCTCCAGGAAGAAAATGATTACATTCATAGTGCTGATAATCTAAAGGTAGTCGCCTTTAAGAAGATGCAACGACGTTATATGGCAATTATCGAGTGCGATCCAGATATTTACAAGATAGTCATGGATAAAGCGGCAGTTAGTGTCGATTATGACATTTGTTCTGTATTTGAATATATTAGCTTAACCCGGTGTTTTAGGTGCCTTGGATACCAACACATAGCAAAAAATTGCACTAAACAAGCATCGAGGTGTCTTACATGTGGCCGTGAAAATCATACTTCCCAGGAGTGCCAGTTTAAGCAAGATCCTATTTGTCCCAACTGTCAGGAAAGTAATGATAAATATAATACAAATTATGAATCCGGTCATTCTGCATTCAACAGAGAGTGTCCAGTATATCAAATCAAAGTAAGTCATGAAAAAAATAAAAATGGTAAATAGGGGTTCAACATTGAAAAATGTCCAGATAGTGCATCAGAAATCATAACCTTAAATGCTGCAGGGCTATTAACTAATATAAATGAAATAAAAAATATGGTTAGCAAAGTAAATCCGCTGATTATATGTTTGACTGAGACTCACATAACTAATGCAGTGTTTGATTTGGAGTTATTTATTCCTCAATATACAATGATTAGAGTAAATTCTGAAAGTAAACATACTGGTGGTCTAGTGATTTATTTGAAGAGGTTTGTTAAATATGAGATAGTATCAACAGAAATCATTCAATATAACCTCTGGTTTATTCATCTAAAAATAAGTATTAGGAAAAGTTAGTTTGATTTGATATCTCTGTACCACTCACCAAATAGTAGCCATATTGTATTTTTGGATTTTTTCAGTCATTGGTTAAACAATTGTAAATTTTCTAGGGACATTATAATCACGGGTGACTTTAATTTGGATTGGGCGAAATTAAAAAACTTTCATTATGCAAATAAATTATATAATATTGTAAAACAACATGGTATGAATCAAATAATGAATATGTACACTAGAATAACCCCAGAGAGTAAGTCAATTCTGGATTTGATTATAACAAATAATAGTAAGTTTAGGGCAAGAATTTTGGAAGAATTCAAAATCACTGATCACGAAACAATTGCTGTGAGTATTAATTCGGAAAGTAATTTAACAATAGTTTCTGGCACTAGGGACATTAGAAGTAGGTTAGATGTAGATAAATGTACTATATATCTTATTAACTGTAATTGGGAATATGGAGGCTGCGATGTGAATGTGATTTCAACTAATTTTTTCTATAATCTAAAAAATAGCCTTAATTTAGCAGCGCCCATGAGAATATCCTCTATGAGGAAAGGCTCAGGCGTACCCTGGTTCAATTCTAGAGTTCAGGAGGCTCAAAAAAATAAGGTTCATAGCTATAATAGGTTCAGGATTTTAAATACACCAGACTCATGGAATCAATACAAGAATAATAGAAATGATTTTAAGTATATTCTAAGAGAGGAAGAGAGGCTGTATTATGAAGAAAGGATTGATTGTGTAAAGGGTGATTCAAGGAAAATGTGGAAAACACTTAAGTCTATAATAAATCAAAGAGCAGATGATAATATTACGGAATTGAAAATGGGAAATAAAATTTTTTCTGAGCCCTTAGAAATAGTGCATCTGTTGAATGATTTTTATTTGGATAGTATTCAGGAACTAGTTACCTCAATAGTTACTCCGTCATTATTTCAGGCGACAGTGGATATTTCTAACAGTTGCACTTCAAATTATTCCTTCTCTTTTTTTGAACAAATTAATTTGTCTTTTTTGAAAAAGATAGTGTTTCAACAGAAAAATAAGGCAAGCTCTGATGAAATTGATTTTTCTTTCTTAAAATCTATATTTCATGTTGTGGGATATCCTTTACTCAATTTGGTTAATTCAGTGTTGAGAATGGGGAAAATGCCAGAGGATCTTATATAAGTGCTCAGTTATAAAACCTATTCCAAAAGCACAGAGCCCGAAAGAGCCGGAGCATTATCGCCCTATCAATATGCTTCCGGCAGTAGAAAAATTAATTGAGCTGGTTGTCTATGAACAGTTATTAGAATATTGTACAGAACATAAAATAATAAATAAGTATCAATCTGGTTTTAGAAAATTTCATTCATGTGAGTCTGTTGTACAATTATTATTGCATACATGGAAGCATATGAAGGATGATGGTGAAACTGTTGGGATTGTGTTTTTGGACTTAAAGAGGGCGTTTGAGACAGTTTGTAGAGAGAGGCTCTTATTGAAGTTGAGGAGAATTGGAATTGGTGGAATGGTTTTATCATTTTTTGAATCTTATTTATTAAATAGATATCAAATAGTAAAGTGTAACAATGTTTGCTCTGAGAAACGTAAAACTGTGTATGGCGTCCCTCAAGGAAGTGTCCTTGGACCGCTGCTTTTTGCTTTGTACATTAATGACATAACATCAAGCATGGATCTTTGTCAGATTCACCAGTTCGCAGATGATACTGTTATATTTTTCAGTTCTGATTCGCACCAAATGCTTTCCAGAACCCTCAATAGGGAATTGAAGTCTGTTTATGCTTGGTTATGTGTAAATAAATTGAAGCTTAACCTATCTAAGTCAAAATGTTTAATAGTTGGTAGAACAAAAACAGATAGGGAAATTTTTGTTAATAATTTTAGAATTCAAATGAATAACGAGAATATTGAATATGCGGACAAAATAAAATATCTTGGTTTTATTTTAAATAATCAATTAAGTTTAAATGATCATTTTGAATATATAATTGGTAAAATTGGTAAAAAGATTGGTTTTTTGTGTCGTTTGAGGTACAAACTATCATTGCATACAAAGAGGTTGATATTTAATAGTATAATAAAGCCACATTTTGATTACTGTGGATCTTTGCTTTTTTTTGGAAATAAGACTGATGTGGATAAATTACAAGTGCTTCAGAATAGAGCAATGAGAGCAATTTTAAATCGCGATCATTATGAACCAATTAAAAATATGTTAACTTCTTTAAATTGGCTTGACGTTAATTGTAGTTTCAAATATCAACTTTTGCTTTTCATTTATAAGATAGAACATGCACTGCAGACTCCATATTTACAAGATCTCTTACAAAGAAATAATGAAATTCATAGTTATCATACAAGAAATCAGTACAATTTTCATTCATGTACAATAAAAAATTATTCAACCTCCTTTGGTTTATTTGATATGGGTTTGTCATTGTATAACTTGCTGCCTAATGAGTTGAAAACTGGGTCCTTAAATAAAACAAAAAAAGCATTAAAAGAATATATTATGAATGAATCGAAGTAAGGTTCCTTTTGTTGGTTGTTGTTTGTGATAGCACAGAGCCTATACCTGTTTAGATTTTAGATTTAGTTTTAAGTAGTTTTTTGTAACAAATTGTATTAATGGGTTTTCCAAATAAACGATTTATTATTATTATTATTAGTAGTAAATAAAATAATTAATAATTGAAGTTTAACCAACTTAAAGGAACTTACCTTTTTAAAAACTACCTATAACATAACATAAATAATATGTGAAACCCCAAATTCAGAAACTTGGCAAGATGTTAAATTGGCGAGCGGTGACTTTAGTTTCTAAGTGAAGACACAGTTTAAAGTGGGTCCTATTTGCGGGTGGAGAGACTAAAACACAGAAATATTGTGGTCAATTAAAATAAAGTTTATTTTATTAAAATAAATAATGCTTGTTATTAATTAACAGGCGTCGATAATAAATAATCTTACAATTAAATTATTCAATCTCTAATAAGCATCAATTAACTGTTAAGGAAAATTTATATGATTCCAAGTAAAATTTTAATTTACAGTTTGACTCGACTCACACTCTTGCCTTCACAATTTCTGGCTGAACATAAAAAAACTCTGACCCCGATTTTTCGTGGTCCCTTTTAATTAATTATTAAGGGCGTCGCTAAGTGGTTTGTTAAGTGGGTATCATCATAGTATAGGCTCGGGCGTGATTTATTGATCCTTTTGGAAAATTTTCGGCTCCTTTGGAATGTTAATTGTTGAAAGCACTTAAAAAAAAGGTCCATTAACTTTTGCTTTATTCATATTCCAATGTATTAGTCAATTATCGGGTATATAGGGTATCGGCTTTCAATAACTTCTGGATATCGATGTTCAGATTAATTTTAATTGAAGTTTCTGGTTGTGCTGTCCAAGTGATGATCTCTCCTGGGATGGTGGTTTGGTAAGTGGTACCTAAGTCCTTGTCATTCTTGATCAAAATTTCTGTAGTCACTACAACACCTTTCACCTATCACCTGTAATTACGGCTGCAGGTGGGTGTCAAAATATAGTGACTCACCCTGTACATGGAATGAAAATAGTAGGTAATCGATCTGAGAACATGTTAAATCGGAATTACAGATAAAAGTGAATTATACTCGAAATTAAACGAAGTCGTGAAGGATTTTATACGACAGTCTTAGCAAATAAACCTTTTTCACGTGCGGTAAAATCGTAAACCAAATATTCATTTATTAAAAAATGAAGTATCTACAATATGTTTGTTTATGAATAACTTTTCGTATAGAATAAATTTTCACAAATTTATTCTAGTCTCCTGTCCCGCATTTTCATTCAATGTCCCGCTTTTTACACAAGAAAATCCCGCTAAACGCAAATAAGGACTTGGCAACCCTAACCCTATTATCGTTTATCAGGATTTAATATTGCTGCTGTTAATGTATCATTTACATTCACAGTAATACATAACTCTTAGCTGTATGCTGTATGGCAAGTACTTTTTCATTTTGCGCCCCCCCCCCCCCTCAAGGAAAACCTGGGACCGCGCCTGCGGTCTATAGTTACTGATAGGTATCATTTTTATTGCCAACCTTGTGAATGGATGTCAGAACAGCAATTTTAAATTCCGCAGGCACCACTGGTCTCAATTAATATCAAATTCACAATATGATTTGTCTCCAAAATATGTTGATGCACTGTTTTTATTACCTACTCTCGCTGGTATACCGTCATACCAGGGGCCGAAGCGTTTTTAGTTGAGTTGATGTTTTATTAATCCCTTATTGTTTACAGGTGTTAAGAAAAGATATGAAAGTGGTTCATCAAAAGTACATTTCAGCACCTTGGCTGATAATATTTTTTTCTATTTATATAAAGAAAGTGTTACAGAAATTGGCCATGACAAAAGCAGTTAAAGTTCCTAAGAGTAGACGTTGACTCTAAACTGTTGTGGAGTGTTCACATTGATGACATTGATGAATTATTTATAAATATATCCTCTTCTAACGAAATAAATGAAAAGGTTATACATCAAACTGAGTCATGTCATTTCTTCATGATGATGCGGTTTTCGCAAGCGTTGGCAGTTTTTATGGCGATTTCCATTTGTCAATCAGTGCGCATTGAGTATATCCGCATCTTTTTCTAAAAGCATGTAACATGTAAGGATAAGGATACATTTTTTTCGCACTGGTTCGACGAATTATTTTTACCAGCAGGGCAAAGACCCCGCACATATTCTTATGGAAATTGGGCCCTAGTTAAATTTTTTGCCAATTTGGCATATGATAGTTTTTAAGCTTCTGATCAAAACCTATCAATGCGCAAATGTGCTACCATCGCTAAAGTCTGTTTTTTTTTAAAGATAAAAGTCAAAATGACATTATGTTGGCAATACAATGTAAAATTGTCAATGCTTTCAAATTTTTTGTGTAGAAAAGGCTTGTGTTGCCAACATAGTTACTAAATTTTTGACTTGGGGAATTATCAACAAAAAAAAAACAGACTTTAATACATACTTCAACAAAATTTAAAATGCAAACAACTCTAACATAAATGATAACATACTGGCGTAAGCACCCTTTCATTGAAACACGCCTAAAGAAGTTTTCACTTCAAAAACTGATCAAACAGACTCGAGTGGTTTTGACGTTTACTACTTCCGAACGCGATCCATGAAAAACCAGAAAAAAAAGGCCCAATATCTTGGAAACTAGCGATGGTAGCACTTTTGCGCAATGATAGCTTTTGATCAGAAGCTCAAAAAAAAAAACTATCATATGCCAAAGTTGCAGAAAATTTAGCCAGGACCCGAAAGGTAAGTCTAAAATTTAGCTCTAAGGCCCGATTTATTCATCTTCATATAAACTTGCTGGTAACTCTGCAAGATAAATTTGCCGTCGGCAGATAACTGGCCGACCAATGGGATTACAGACTGCGTTTTCATTTGTCAAACCCCAAATCCTTCAGACCAATAAGCCTCACATGGTTCCTTAAAGTCGATGGAAAAGGCAGTAGATAGGTAACTATATCAGATCCACTACATTGAAAAGGTGGCCCTTATGTTATTGATAAGTGATGGATGAACTACTAGGAATACTGGACACTGCACTGCATTTTGTATGCCGATAACATTGTCATCATAGCAAGAGGAAAGTTTCAGGGCACGCTGTATAAACTCCTATGCCTCATTCTCACTTGCGCGAAATTCGCTTTTTTTTTGACATTGCTTCGATTATTTATGCGTGTATTAAACGTCAAATTATCGCAGCAATGTCAAAAAAAAAAGCGAATTTCGCGCAAGTGAGAATGAGGTATCACAAACTGGACTCGAAGCAACGGAGGAATGGTGCCGAACAGTGGGTCTGAAAATAAGTGCATCAAAAACCACCGTAGTGCCTTTCTGTGGCATAGGGACGCAAATACAAGCATTCAGAAAAATAGATAGATAAATCAGTGAGTAAAAACAATCTTCGCATTCTCACTTGATTCTTTACAGGCCACTGCCGGCTGGTAAGAGGGCACCTTGAGAGAATTAAAATGGAAAATGAAGACAGCTGCCGGTTCTGTGATCTGTGAGTGTGAGGAAGGTAAGGGAAAGAAAATCCAGAACATCTTTTTACGGAGTGCGAAGCGTGAACAAACAAATTGCCTGTTTTGGATGCTGCACCATTGAACGGGAAGAAATTCCATTCATAGAACCATCCAGCTTACTTGCGTTCATAAAAGCTTTAAAGCTGGTTGAGGTGCTTTCAGTGAAAACTCTATATCAACTGAAGCACCTAGAAGGGGGCACAATAGATATGGGTGTCCCCGTTCAACAGGTCAAAAATGCTAGGGTACCTATACAGGGTGACACAAGGAATAGGGAACAGCCTATAACTTTTTTAATATATAAGTTGAAAATTTAAAATTTGGGGAGCTTAAACGAGGCAACTTTTTGAGTTTTTTAGAAGTAAATTACGTTACCAGTCACTTCCGGTTTAACCGGAAGTGGCCATAACTTTTGATTTTCAAATAGGACACCCGGTATTTTTTGGGTTTTCTGGCATCAACAGATCATTTTAAGTATGATAGGACCATTTTTAGAAAAATTTTGACAAAAAAATTCGTATCAGTCTGAACAAGTCTGAATAAAGTCTGGATTAATCTGGATGAAGTTTGGAAAACTCTGGAAAGCTCTGGATAAGTCTGGATAATGTCTGGAATTCTCTGGAAAGAGCCCGGAAATTTCTGGAAAGGATCGGAAAAATTCTGCCAAAGGTTCCAAAAGACCTGGGGATCATTTTCCAGAATCTGGATCAGTCTGTACAAGTCTGGATAAGGTCTGGATAAATCTGGATAAAGTCTGTAAAACTCTGGATAAGTCTGGATATTGTCTGGAAAAGTTTGGAAACATCTGGAAAAGACTTGGAAATTTCTGGAAAGGGTTGGAAAAATTATGAAAAAGGTCCCAAAAGACCTGGGGATCATTTTCCAGAATCCGGATCAGTCTGTACAAGTCTGGATAAATCTGGATGGAATCTGGAAAACTCTGGGAAGCTCTGAATAAGTCTGGATAATGTCTCGAAAAGTCTGGAAATCTCTGGGGCTGACACGCTTTTATAATACATCGAACTAAAAAGTGAAAAATAAATATATTTAAAAAAAACTAAAAAACACGCTTTTATAGTAAATTGGACTAAAAAGTGAAAAATAATTTTTAATAGAAACAGAAAATATTAATGAACAAAAAATATTAGAATTATTGTCAAAAAAGCGTGGGGTGCTCAATGTATGAAAAATGTGGAACAAAGCACCCCAGCGTGTATTTTAGTTTTTTCAAACTATATTTTTATTTGCGTTCTTTCTCAAGTCTTTTGGAGAGGGGGACGCCACTGTGTATGTTCGTATGTGTGTAATGCATGCAGTTCGATGAAGGTTTCACTTCTACCGGGTGGGAACTGCACAGGATTTTTTTTTAATTTCATTTCTTATTTCTACGTTACATTCTGAACTTATTTTATGTATCATGTCCTATACCAATCTTCAACTGTTTCGGAAATAATAAGAGTTGAAAATTTACTTTTTTGCATCTTTGACAGGCTGTAAAACCTGAACGGTTGATTTTAGAGCGAAACCGATCATACATTCTTATCTGAGTTTTCCATGAACTATCATGTGACACCAGCTTTGAAATTAATCCAAGATTAAAAATTCCATTGCTTGAGTTGTATTTTAGCTATTTTTGGGTTTGAAAAAAGGACGGTTCTAGAACGGTTCAAAACAATCGCACAGTTTATTATTGAAATTTGTGATAGCTGAACCGTTGTCATTTAGTTGATTGATGAACTGTGCGATTGTTTTGAACCGTTCTAGAACCGTCCTTTTTTCGAACCCGAAAATAGCTTTTATGAGTGAATTTCATGAATCAAAAATTTAAATTTTTTGTCAAAAAATGTTAAAACACCAGTGTCGCGCCAATTATCGCGTGAAGCCTAATTCTCACTTGCGCGAGATTCGCTCTTTTTTGACATTGCTTCAATAATTTGACGTTTGATACACGCATAAAACGTAAATCAACAATCAAAACATGTCAGTTTATGGTTGGAATGTCAGTTTTGACAGATGTATGAAATTCTAAATGTCGAGTGCAATGGAAATTGTCGATAATTTTTGGGAAATTTGCCCGGATGCATTTTTAGTTAAAAAGGAGCACCAGTGCTTTTTCAGTGCCCATTTCTGTTAAAAACGCATGAGTGCAAATTTGTCAAAAATTGAAAATATATTTCCATTGCACGAGTTGTACAGTGTTTCCGCTTCAGTTCGCAACATATGGGAAACTTTTTTATTATCAATTTTACAAAAAAAAAGTTATTGTTTATGAAAGTTTCTGCTTCTTGAAAAAATATATAGTATTAAACTATTAAAACTTAGATTAGCATGTACCGGGTGTTTTTTTATCTTTGATATCATTTTGATCGCCTGTAACTTTTTTGTTTTTTAGTACAGTCCCATATAGCATCAAAAAGTGCTCCCGTTTTGATGGTGTGCTAAAAGTGAAAACCCGTTTTTATCTTATACTTTATGTTTGTACTAAAG
The DNA here is from genome assembly GCA_917834065.1 of Ceutorhynchus assimilis. Taxonomy (NCBI): domain Eukaryota; kingdom Metazoa; phylum Arthropoda; class Insecta; order Coleoptera; family Curculionidae; genus Ceutorhynchus; species Ceutorhynchus assimilis. The sequence goes on along the minus strand of OU892285.1, from coordinate 24,349,917 downwards.
ACTTTTTGCTTGTTGGCACTTCGGATTTTCAATTTATTTGAAAATATTGAGAGTTATACATTTTGAGGGTACGGTCATAATACTTTTTTTTTTTTTTTCTTGTTTTACTTTGCACGTTATTTAAATTATTTACAAACTAACAAATCTTCACATATTAGTAAATTTTTGACAATTTTTTTTTTTTTAATACCAAGGGTTTATACCCACTGAGCAAGAAACATCCTTGGGATGTTTTGATTGTTTTGTAACGTTTTTAAAATGAAACTTATTGAACGTCTTTTACTTAACGTAGTAAAGTCATATTTGTTACTACTTTTCAAAACGTTTTGCATATTTCCCGTTTTCAGAACGTTATTTTGCAATTGTGTTGGTTCTGTTGTAAAACTAACGTTCCAGTTACGTGAAATACATGTTTACCCTAGCAACGTTGAGAATTCAACGTTGTGTGAACCGTATATTATTTACGTTCTTGCTACGTTTCGCCAGATGACATTTTTGTGACGTTTTCTGTTTTATGTTTTCGATTCATTTCGAAATAAACGTTGCAAATTCGAAACTAACTTGTTAAGTAATATAACGTTTTTTTAATGTTAAGTATAATATACTTGAAACGTCTCAAAAGAAGTATCACTTTCATTATTTTCGAACTACGTCGCAGTTTTGTTTACATTTAGGTTAGAGGACCTCTAACCTCTAATAGAGGTTAGGTTAGGCCAGGCCTGCTGTGTAAAAGTCGGTGTTTCTGGATTTTTATTAGGTAAAATTGGGTAAAATATAGGTTATTTTATGCTATAAAACCAATTTTAATTATTGATATCATCCTATGTGTTTCTTGAAGTGTTTTTTTGCGTGGTACTAGGTGGATGGTAGATATACCTATATTGTATTGTGCGCCTCTGAAACTGATGTGCTAAACAAAACAGGGTGAGTCTCTGAAGATGGATCACAAAGTAAGTTTATTTTTCACCAAGAAGTAGATGTATGATGTATTAGTTATTATTTTAGGTATTGTGGTTGTGCTGGTATCATCCTTTTTTAAAATAAATAGCTACAAGTAGCAGGTAGAAAAGGGGCCCAATTCGTAAGAAGGGGATTGGCCAACGTTTTCGCCAGTAAATTATCTCTACATTGTTACATTGTTCGTGAGCTGGCCAGAAAAATTATTTCAAAATAAGGGATTTGCGAAATCGAGGTTTGATTTTGATCTAAAATATGTTTTGGTTCTAACTAATTAGCTGTGTAATTAGTTTGTTCTTTCTAAGTCCTGAATGATGAAGAGGGGACGGAGAAAGGTGGTGATGAGATGGTTATTCATTCGAACCAGCGCCTTATCAAGCAGAAATTCCAAAATTGGTAAATTTTATTCTTTTAAAAGTTAATCAAAAACATAACAATCCTGTATTATTTGTTTTAGCGGATTATCATCAGAAACCAGCCAGAAATCATGTAATTTTTCAATTTAATAAATAAATTAAATAAATATCGCAGTTCGTTTCATTGTAAAGGCTGGTTTATAGTTCCAACCTTTTTCCGTTTCTTTAACCTTATCCGTATCTTTAGCGTTTTCTTTTTCCTTAAGGAAATGTTGTGTTTATAGATTGGTTTTTAAATTTATCCATAACCCTTAAGAATGACATATATGACTTTTAACAGGTGATCATAACACAAACACAAAACAACTGATTTTTTTGTTCTATTCAAAATCTATTTTTGAGCTGGCGTAAGTAATGATTATCGAGAAGAAAAAAACAATTATTGTAGGAATACTGTATTTTTTTTATTAATCCACAATCCACAATCCACTATAACCACAAAACCTATAACCATAACATAACCTAGAACTTGTTCGGTGTAGAAAAAAAATCAAAACATGGATGCCAAAAATTTTCCTGCAAATTACGCATGCGCATCCGGATATTTCTTTATCTTTAACCGTAGAAGTTAAATATTAATTAACTTTCAAGGATACGGTTTAAACACTACGGAAAAGTATACGGAAAAGGAAATAGTATAAACACTCAAATTCTTTTACACGCTTTTTAACTCTAACGGTTAACGATAAATCTACGGAAAAGGAAAAAGCTTTGAACTATAAACAGGCCTTTACTGAAACATAACACTTTAGTCTCTAGAAATATATTCATTTAAATCAATTATTTACTGTTCTTATTTACACAAATAGTTAAATTATTCATTGAATTACTGTTTTTGGCCCTTTAGTACAATAAATTATGCATTTTTTGTGATTCATATTAATAAAATAAAAAATATATATGTATACAACCAAACACCACCAGCACCACTTGACGGTAAGATTGCGGTGTTGCCTTTTTAACTTCATGGCTTGTTAAATGTAGGAGGCTGTGAATGTGCGGAAACACAAAAATATATTACGAAGATAATAAAATTTACCTATACAAATACAGCAAAATAGATACTTGAAATGTTTACACCAAAAAAAAGTGAGGTGGCGTAGTTACGAGGGTGGGAGAGATGATGTTTATTCGTTAATTACATAAAGAACTTCCTGAAAACCTAGAAAAATAAAAAAAGGAAAAGTGTTAATTTCGCACAATCGTTGGGAGTGATGTGAGACTTGATGAAACGAAAAATCGACATGAAACGGAAAAGCGACACTTTTTTAACACGCTTATATTAACACACAACAAGAACCTGGAACAAGCCAAGTGAGCTGGAACAAGTCTGGAAAATGTCTGGATAAATCTGGATGAAGTCTGGAAAAGTCTGGAAATCTCTGGAAACGTCTGGAAAGAGCCTGGAAATTTCTGGAAAGGGTCGGAAAAATTCTGCCAAAGGTCCCAAAAGACCTGGGGATCATTCTCCAGAATCCGGATCAATCTGTACAAGTCTGGATTAGGTCTGGATAAAGTCTCTAAAACTCTGGATAAGTCTGGTTATTGTCTGGAAATCTCTGGAAACTTCTGGAAAAGACTTGGAAATTTCTGGAAAGGGTTGGAAAAATTCTGAAAAAGGTCCCAAAAGACCATTTACCAGAATCCGTATCAGTCTGAACAAGTCTGAATAAAGTCTGGATTAATCTGGATGAAGTTTGGAAAACTCTGGAAAGCTCTGGATAAGTCTGGATAATGTCTGGAATTCTCTGGAAAGAGCCCGGAAATTTCTGGAAAGGGTCGGAAAAATTCTGCCAAAGGTTCCAAAAGACCTGGGGATCATTTTCCAGAATCTGGATCAGTCTGTACAAGTCTGGATAAGGTCTGGATAAATCTGGATAAAGTCTGTAAAACTCTGGATAAGTCTGGATATTGTCTGGAAAAGTTTGGAAACATCTGGAAAAGACTTGGAAATTTCTGGAAAGGGTTGGAAAAATTATGAAAAAGGTCCCAAAAGACCTGGGGATCATTTTCCAGAATCCGGATCAGTCTGAACAAATCTGGATAAAGTCTGGAAAACTCTGGAAAGCTCTGGATAAGTCTGGATAATGTCTGGAAATCTCAGGAAACGTCTGGAGAAGGCCTGGAAATTTCTTGAAGGGGTCGGAAAAATTCTGGAAAAGGTCCCAAAAGACCTGGGGATCATTTTCCAGAATCCGGATCAGTCTGTACAAGTCTGGATAAATCTGGATGGAATCTGGAAAACTCTGGGAAGCTCTGAATAAGTCTGGATAATGTCTCGAAAAGTCTGGAAATCTCTGGGGCTGACACGCTTTTATAATACATCGAACTAAAAAGTGAAAAATAAATATATTTAAAAAAAAAACTAAAAAACACGCTTTTATAGTAAATTGGACTAAAAAGTGAAAAATAATTTTTAATAGAAACAGAAAATATTAATGAACAAGAAATATTAGAATTATTGTCAAAAAAGCGTGGGGTGCTCAATGTATGAAAAATGTGGAACAAAGCACCCCAGCGTGTATTTTAGTTTTTTCAAACTATATTTATTTGAGTTCTTTCTCAAGTCTTTTGGAGGGGGGGACGCCACTGTGTATGTTAGTATGTGTGTAATGCATGCAGTTCGATGAAGGTTTCACTTCTACCGGGTGTGAACTGCACAGGATTTTTTTTAATTTCATTTCTTATTTCTACGTTACATTCTGAACTTATTTTAAGTATCATGTCCTATACCTATCTTCAACTGTTTCGGAAATAATAAGAGTTGAAAATTTACTTTTTTGCATCTTTGACAGGCTGTAAAACCTGAACGGTTGATTTTAGAGCGAAACCGATCATACATTCTTATCTGAGTTTTCCATGAACTATCATGTGACACCAGCTTTGGAATTAATCCAAGATTAAAAATTCCATTGCTTGAGTTGTATTTTAGCTATTTTTGGGTTTGAAAAAAGGACGGTTCTAGAACGGTTCAAAACAATCGCACAGTTTATTATTGAAATTTGTGATAGTTGAACCGTTGTCATTTAGTTGATTGATGAACTGTGCGATTGTTTTGAACCGTTCTAGAACCGTCCTTTTTTCGAACCCGAAAATAGCTTTTATGAGTGAATTTCATGAATCAAAAATTTAAATTTTTTGTCAAAAAATGTTAAAACACCAGTGTCGCGCCAATTATCGCGTGAAGCCTAATTCTCACTTGCGCGAGATTCGCTCTTTTTTGACATTGCTTCAATAATTTGACGTTTGATACACGCATAAAACGTAAATCAACAATCAAAACATGTCAGTTTATGGTTGGAATGTCAGTTTTGACAGATGTATGAAATTCTAAATGTCGAGTGCAATGGAAATTGTCGATAATTTTTGGGAAATTTGCCCGGATGCATTTTTAGTTAAAAAGGAGCACCAGTGCTTTTTCAGTGCCCATTTCTGTTAAAAACGCATGAGTGCAAATTTGTCAAAAATTGAAAATATATTTCCATTGCACGAGTTGTACAGTGTTTCCGCTTCAGTTCGCAACATATGGGAAACTTTTTTATTATCAATTTTACAAAAAAAAAGTTATTGTTTATGAAAGTTTCTGCTTCTTGAAAAAATATATAGTATTAAACTATTAAAACTTAGAATAGCATGTACCGGGTGTTTCTTTATCTTTGATATCATTTTGATCGCCTGTAACTTTTTTGTTTTTTAGTACGGTCCCATATAGCATCAAAAAGTGCTCCCGTTTTGATGGTGTGCTTAAAGTGAAAACCCGTTTTTATCTTATACTTTATGTTTGTACTAAAGACTTTTTGCTTGTTGGCACTTCGGATTTTCAATTTATTTGAAAATATTGAGAGTTATGCATTTTGAGGGTACGGTCATAATACTTTTTTGTTTTTTTTTTTCTTGTTTTACTTTGCACGTTATTTAAATTATTTACAAACTAACAAATCTTCACATATTAGTAACTTTTTGAGATTTTTTTTTTTTTAATACCAAGGGTTTATATTAATACCAAGGGTTTATATTTTGCTATCTGGATATGGATAGTTGCACATTTTTGCTATACCTATTTATAGGATCAAATAAATCTTCCATAATTTGCGAGATGCCACTAGTGAGAGGCTAATTTAAAACACCCGGTAAATAAAAATATTTGATAGCACACACATTTTTTTTGCAGTTTGACGTCAAACTTACCTTCCAAGAAATTTTTTTATACCTAGCGTTATCCGAGTTCGGGCCCAGGCCCGAGAAATAATGTTTGATTTCAAAATGTATTTTTTCTGCGATTGACAAGAAATGTCAACATTTTTGACCGGTTAACAGGTCACAAAACTCAATATTCTGGTATTTTAATTGTTTCAATAGTTGCTAAGGAATCATTGAATAACAATACGGGAATCACTTTTCCGGCCTAGGCCGGGAAAGTGATTCTCGTTCTGCTGAATAATTGGAACAAAGAGACAAACATTTAACAGATATTTAACCGATCGCAGAAAAAATAGTATGTGTATTTCGGTGGAAAAGCACATTCTCGGCTTTCGGTATATGCCGGCCTCGGCTACGCCTCGCCCGTCAACTTACACCGTCGGCCGAGAACCTAAATACACAATATACTATTTACCATTATAGAACGAAATATTGAGCTAAAAACAAATGAGTTTTACTAACGGACCGCTACCTGAAATCATCTTCAAATTCTTGAATTAGTACGGTCGATAACTGATTTTCATTTTTCCCATTATATATATTTTCAATTACTAAGCACCAAAGGCAGAGTTAACAAGGTACCTAGGAGAAAAAATACTAGCATACAGTAAGAGTGCTGAAAATCAACTGGGTAAGATTATTATAAGTTACGAAAACCGAATTTATTCCATTGCTGAAATTTTCCAAGATGTAACATCATGAACATGAAGAAGCTGACACGTTGCGTATTTTTCATGCAGCCCGTTTGACCAGACAATATGGAAAGAACATTCGGCTCACAATCGAAAGTCCAGATACCGACGTGATTGTTCTCCTAATTGGAGTGTACAAATTTTTATCAACTGAAGTGTTTACGGAAAGACAAGAAGAACAATAGATATTAAATCTGTTTATGAGGCGATTGGAACTGAACACGCCGAGGCCTTAATTGGTTTCCATGCGTTCACAGAAACCGATATAACTGACAAATTTTTTAGAAAAAGCAAAGATGCATGTTGTAATTTTTTTCTGAACACAGATGACAAGCCAATTTTCAGACCATTTGCCCATCTCGGAAGTACCATTTTTTCTGATGAACATTATAAATCATCAGAAAAATTTATTTGTCTAATTTACAAGTCGAAAAGCCTATGTACTGTGGCAGACCTACGTTGGAACTTATACTCCATCAAAAACCAACACGGCGAAAATCTTCCTCCAACACTAGATACACTTAGACTTGTGTGTTCACTTTTTAGAGCAAGATTTGTTGCCACTATTTGGCAAAAGAGTGTCGAATGTATTTCAGAATTACCCAATCTTGAAAACCATGGCTGGAAGCTTACAGATGGAATGTATCAGGTTATACCCCTAACGAATGGTCCAGCCCCAGAGTCTATTATTTACTTAACTAAATGTAGCTGCAAAAAAAGCTGTAGTGGTAACTGCAGTTGTAAGAAAAAATCATTACCTTGTTCCGAGTCTCGCTTATGTTCGGAGTTTGAGTGTACCAATAATAAAGTAAACAGTCTGGACAATAATTTGGATGTGTCATCAGAGTTCAGATAGCGAATAATCTTTGCATCTTTGTATCTGTATTATGTATGTATATTTACAAAACATTTGACTGAGTTTCTTCATCTAGAAGGTTATCATTACTTTTTAGGTCCTAAGAAATGCTACCCTTGGCCATCACAAGTAAATTGATAAATGAATGTTATCTAGAGATTCCTCCAAAATAAACATAAGCAAATTTGCAGGATTTTAAAAGATGGTCTAAACAATAAACATTTCATAGAAATAGCAATTTTTTTTTTTGGAATTCTCATTAAGAAACATATCTTCTCTAACTCGCTGATTTTAGGGACACCCTGTATAAAATATTTTTATGTAAAAGATAGCTCTAGGTATATTTGGCATAATACTCTATTTATTATTTACGTGAGAAAATCGGCTTTTAAGGAAATTGACTATTTACGTGAGAACATCGGTTTTTAAGGAATTTGCTTATATGCTTATCTTGGAACACCCTGTAGCTACTTTTACTACTGATTTTTTTACTTAAACTTTACTGTTATAAATTTCAAGACTTTTTTTTATAGAACTTAGGTAGTTATGTAATTTTTAATGCCAATTATCATTTTTATTAAATTTCTTAGCATTTTCGAAACCTGTCAATTTCGCCATTTTTTTAACCCCCTGTAAAAAATATACAAACGATTTTTGAGAGTGCCAACAAGTCAATATGGTTTAATATAGTCCTTTACTACACATTGAAACTTATTTCACAATTTTAGCACGACTTAAAAACGAAAAGTCATATTAGACCCTACTATTTAAAGATATCAAGGTAAACAAAAAAACAAAATGTAGGATAATAGCCAAGTTTTTTTTCAAGTTACACATGAAACAAAACATCAAAACAGTATCAATTTTTTGACATATAAGCCTACATTATATTTTTATTTACAATCATACATGTAATGTTGACTTTACTGACTTTTAAAAAGTTCGAAAATGTCACTTTTTTGACTTTTACTTTCGACCCACGGGTCGAAAGTAAATGAAATTTTTAAAATTTATTGTATTTTTTGACTTTTACTTCCGGCCCACGGGTCGAAAGTAAACTTTCGACCCGTGGGCCGAAAGTAAATGAAATTGTTAATTATTGTATTTTTTAGTTTTAATCCAAATGAAAATTTCAAAATTCGAATGATTGTAAATAATAGTATATTACATACCGAGGTGGAAAGTGTTTCATTACTGTCGAGAGATTTTAGTTAAATGTGTAAAAGTGTAATTAAAATTTCGAGACAGTAATGAAACTTTTCACCGAGGTATGTATACTATTTTATTTACAATCATTCGAATTTTGAAATTTTCATTTGGATTAAAACTAAGAAATACAATAATTAACAATTTCATTTACTTTCGACCCGTGGGCCGAAAGTAAAAGTCAAAAAAGTGACATTTTCGAACTTTTTAAAAGTCAGTAAAGTCAACATTACATGTATGATTGTAAATAAAATAGTATACATACCTCGGTGAAAAGTTTCATTACTGTCTCGAGATTTCAGTTAGACCTCGGCTGCGCCTTGGTCTAACTTAAATCTCTCGACAGTAATGAAACACTTTCCACCTCGGTATGTAATATATATACTATTTTTATTTTGGTTTCATATCGAAGTCTTTTCGACACTAAAAGTAGTTTCGAAAAGAAGCTTTTTGTGACACTCCTTTTTCACTTATCGGAAGTTAAAGTTAACTTTTTGAATTACATGTAATTTCAAAAATTAACTTTAAGTTAACTCTCAACGTAGTTTTATAATACCCGCCCTTAATTCTATATTTGGCATGTAATGTTACCAACCTAAACATGAAATCAGGAAATATGAGACTAAAATTTCCAAGAAATTTTTTTTTTTTTTTAATTAAACAATACCAGAATAGAAAAAATAGTATAAAATATTCGTTTCATAAGACATTTTATCACACTCGTCCTTTAAAAATCTCGCCTCCGGCTCGTTTTCTAATATAGGGCTCGTGCGATAAAATCACGTCTTATGAAGCTTGTATTTTAATGTACTATTTTTAAATGGAACACCCGGTATATTATATGTGTGTTCGTTAGAGCATATTATTCTGATTACAATGATATAACACACTTCATATTTTGTTCCACTCGTTTTTGACAAATCGGCAAAAATATATGAAATTTTTATATGGATGGATTAAATAGGAAAATATGCAGGGTTTTTTGGTAAAAGTAGAAAAAAAATGGCACATCACTATTTTTTTAAACCTTTGATATTTTTTTCAGATTAAGCAAGTCATATTTCAGTCAAAAGAAACCTTTCGTTATCACAAATCAACCTGCCAAATTAAAAAAAAAAAAAAAATGGAAAAATTTTTGAGCTGAAAAAACGAGTTTTTCTAAAACTTTGACACCCTGTATCTCAGAAACTACGCATGTCTGGTCACATATTTATGGGAACTTTTTTTGATAAAATATCGTAAGGAATGACATCCTGAAGTTACGGACCGTACTTAGGAAATACCCTGTATATTTTTCTATTTTTTGACCACCCTGTACATCCTATTTCAACTTTTAATACATAGATTGATATTATTTTTTCAAGAAGCAGAAACTCTTATAAAGGATAACTTTTTTTCGTAAAATTGATAATAAAAAAGTTTCCCATGTGCTGCGAACTTAAGTGGATACACTGTATTTTATGAGAAAATTTCATGAATCAAAAATTCAAATTTTTTGTCAAAACACCAGTTCTCGCATTAGTTACTATGCAATAATTTACACTAATATAAATTATCACGTAATTCCAATCTGATTGGTTCAAATCAACAATCAAAACATGTTAGTTTATTGTTGGTATGTCAGTTTTGACAAATGTATGAAATTCTCATCAAAAAAACGGCCACTAAAATCAAAAATCGACGTATCCGAGATTTTTTGAAAAAAAAAATCAACCTTGTATTTTTGATGGATTTTATTCCTAACCTTCACGTACTAACTGTATTTAACTATGCTATATGATATCCTCTTTCGTTTATTGAATTCTAGTAAAGTTATCTTTGTTCATTTTGAGTTCATTATGAAATATATTCACCATAATTATTTACACAAACTAATAACTGGCCTTGCAGTCCTCTCGCGTTGTGTAATTTTTACTTACCCCGGTGCGAAATTAAATCCGCCAGAGGCAGCACCTCGCTGCAGCCAAAATTTTTGAATTTCCGTGTTTGCAGGGCTTACAATTTGAGACGAGATCTCAAAAACTACTTAATATTTTTTAGTGAATCAAGAAGATTTGAAAAGATAATAAAATTTAGAACAATGCTCGTTTAATTTTTTTAAAAAAAGCGATGGGTTTGGATGTACCGAGCGATAGAAATTATGCTTTTTTTCGAGTATTTAGGTCGTGATATTTTCAGTTTGCAATTTTTTTTTTCGAAAAACTAAAACAACAGCATTATTCTTTAGATTTTTATCTTTTATTATTTTCTAATCCAGTCAAAAAATATCACAAAATAAGTGAGTTCTCGTCTCGAAAAATCAACCCTTTTTCTCAATTTTTAACGGCTCTTAAGGTTTCAAAATTGTAAAAAGCATTACAATTCAGGTTCTTAAAAAAAATTTCCGGACAAAAACAATGTAAGAGCCAATACAATTTTTTTTCTGCTGAAATTGTGTTTTAGCGTAATTGTAAGTCACACAAAAAAGCCTCAAACTAAGTTTAATAAACAAATCGCCCCCACCAACTATTTTGTGACCTTCCGAAAAAAGTAATCAAAAAGTCGCAGAAAAATTTCAGTCATTTCTGAAAGACTAGTGGCCGTTTCCACCGACAATTTTAAGGGAGGCTTAACGATAAGTATTCCTTAAAGTGACATTTTTACATGTAGACATGTCATTTTAAGTTATACTTATCGTTAAGCCTCCTTTAAAATTGTCGGTGGAAACAGCCATAGGAGCGATTTAAAAGTCGTCAAATTTCAAATCGCTCTCCTGTAAAATTTGAAATTGTCACTTACAATGTTTTCTTTTGGAGGCGTCCATATGCAAGTGTGACAATACTCCTAATTCATGAAATTATTCATTCATCCGTTAGACGTCAGATTGCATACCTAACAGTTTATCAGAAGGTGCATAAACTGACCCTCAAAAGGCGGTTACACACGGACGTTGATGTCTGAAAACATGTACGCACATACATGAACGTGCAAACAAAAACATCAATGTGTATGCAAAATATCGTCGAGTTTTTGAATGTGCAATTTTGTATGCACACTCGGAACACCGTAGCAAGAATAGCAAGACTGCAGTTTTGTGCGAGCGTCTGTACAAAAGCGCCATGCACGTTGTTGTTTGCACGTTGATGTATGCACGTATATGTATTAAGACATCCACGTCCGTGTGTAACCGCCCAAAGACCTAAATTGAAGCAAACTGAAAAATTAGGAGGGGATAAGGACAAAAAATGAAATAAACAACTTACATTAAGACAACCTTTATTACTGAATGCATACTGGTCATTTGGGTTACAAGTACAGAGCATAAACAACAAGAATGTTGTTCAAAAGCACTTACATAACCTAACTTAAACCTAGGTGCCCATCTGCACTGTAGATTTCTTACTTTCAATGTATTTATTGGGAGACAATATTGGACTCACTGTATCATGTAAATATTTTTAAAATATTTAGAATTTGAACGTTACAGTGCAGTAGGGTAGTTTTTTTTTCCATAACTTTTTAAACTATTTTATTTTACAGATTTGAAAATATTTTTCTACAACATTCAATTGAGTTTACATTAAGAGTAAAGTGTATTATTAATTACTTTGAGGGGAGGGGTGTTTATTTTTCCGATTTGATTTTTCAATTGTTTTGTTAAATTTTAGCTACTTGATATCACCGTGACTTTTGGCCTGGTCCCTGAGTTTACCCTCCTAGTGACAAATTTTTTTAGTACCTGCCGACCATATATTCTTGTCAGAGATTCGTGTCATTTTTATTATTTTAATTTTCAGATCAGACTTTTAATCAAAAGTTTAGCGACAGACCCGTTTTAAGCCAGTTTCTACGTCTAAATTATTTCTATTTTAAAACAACAAAAAAAAAACATAATAACGGTATTGTATTGTTCGCGTCCCTAATAAAAATGTCTTTTATAAAAATCAAAAAAGACAGCCTATAAATCAGTTAAGGGAGGCGGCAAATTTTGCCAACCTCCTCAATGTCACTCTATAACAATAATTTCATTATGTCAATGTTAGTGATGTTTTTTTTTTAGATAGATAATGGTAGAAGATACATTTTTTTTTTTTAAATTGTCAGCACTATCACATATTTGAATCTGTCAATACAGGAAAGTTTATTATATTGCCTTATTCGATTTAAATCCGTTTATAATAAATCAACTTGTTTTAGTTTTAAACACAACCATATAAACGTAAAAATACATACACAGGCGAATCAAAAATTAACACATAAGGAACTTGAAACGATTTTTTTTTTTCGGAAGATAATGTATACACAATTCCAATAAAACAACAAAAATACAAACATATTATGACAAGAGAATTGGAATCAATCATTTTCAGTTTGGACATTTAATTAAATTGGACTAGATTTTTACAGGAGGGAACTTGTTTTTAGGCCATTTGTTGCAAGAATATGTCATCCTAACATCAAATATCGAAACAAGCTGGTCATGTGATGCTTTTCAATTGTTTGCTTACATTTTCGTGGCATTTGAGGTTTTTCGTATTCTTCGCACAGTGGAATTCTATATTTTAAAGGCGAGTTTTGGTTGAAAATGATATATATTTTTTTTTTTTTTTCATTGATTGTTGATGCTTGCTGGGGAAGCCCATGCTTGATACTCTATTTTCTACTCAATTGATTTTTTTTTGTGTGGGCTTAGTTTTTAGATTATAATAAATATTATTCCTTGTAGGATAAAGTTCTTACTAATATGTAATAAGTCTTACTTAAATTTGAAGTACATATACTCACAAATTTTGACTTCGAATGCGTTTTCTCAAAAAGTATATTATTATTTATTTTTTTTAAATTAATGAAAAAAACAATTAAAATACGCTATAATTATCGGTATATCACAAAAATTGTACTTATATCACAAAAGAAAGGAAATCACAAGTTTCGAGCCAACGAAAATGCAAACAAACAATTTTTTTCACGGATTTTTTGAACTAGACAGCAACGACTGGAGATGAATAAGTTCAGCGAATAATTTTTACTTTAATAAGTTTACTGCTCGTCAGCAAAGTCACTTAGGGATACAATTCCGATGTTTCTTTAGAGTCTGCAATCTGGTTTTATTTGTAACTATAATTTTCATGGTGTGAGATTAGTGAGAAAATTAAAAATAAGAAACATTGCAAGTGACGAGTGCAAAATAATGACTTTTTTTTCTCTAGCAATTATGGCAAGATTTTAGAGACAGGATGGGGCTACAATTGATATTGAACTGTCAAAACACAGTACTTGCAGATACACTCATTTGTGATAGAACAAATATTTCTTGGCCTCCTAGGCGTCCAGACTTGACCTCTCTCGACTTCGACTTCTTTTTGTAGAGAAGCCTCAGCAATAAATCAGCTCCAAGAGATGAAATAACTGGTAAGAGTGAGAAATTCCAATATTTTTCTGGTGAAATTTTGTTTAGTAATACCGGTAATACAGTTTACAATGAACAATAAATTCGAAGAATAATGTCTTCAATAGTAGTACATCCACTATATGTATGTATTTAACTGTGACGAAAGAGGTCCAAAAAGATTACAAAAAATGATAATTAGAAAACTAATTCCTAGCAGGCAAGCTATCAAAGGTGCTGGTCAACATATACCAAAGAACAGAACTAGAAAACCAGCGACAAAACGTGATGGCAGAAGCAATGGAGGAAAAATAAGAACGATAAAAATCTCGTAGAAAATGTGCATTTTACTTTGTGAACGCATTTGGACAGATAGAGAACGAAATGCAGTTCATGAAAAAAATATTTACCCAGAGACAATTAAATGAAATAACTTTTTGGAAATCCTTCAACAGTTTTTGGAATCATAAGGCGAAAACTCATCATCCACCTCTAAACGACTGGCGTTTTTTAGTAATTTCAATGGTAAATTATCCAAATATGTACCACGTTACATTCAAAGTTCGTCACTTGCAACTATTATTTCAATGCAAACAAAACCAGAATCCAGTCTCACTCATCTCGGATCTTAAATTAATCAAACAGGCAACAGTAACATCATAACTAAACGCAGAGGTCAGCATAACGCAAAAATTTGGCAAATATAAATTCAAAATAACAAAAAAAAAGAAACAATAAATAACACTTTTGTTCTTTACAGCAGCTAATTATTCTATCTATCTTGTTATACGAAGAGAAACTTGCAAAGGTTTTTCAATTTTATATCCACTAATTGTAATACTTAAATATGTAATAACACATTTTCTAGACTAATAATTAAGTAGTTTACATTACACATTAATATACTATGAAATTATAACAATTGTACAAGAATCATCAGCCAATATATACACATATTGCATTTTTTTTAAGTTATTATACACAGCAAGTAAGCGTATGCGACAGCAACGTGTCGCCATGAGCAAAAAGGTTCCTAAAGCAAAAATTTTGGCACGATTTAATTAACCAATTTGTCTTTTTATTTTTTTCAATTTGTGTTGATATGATCAAGAAAATCTCTTGTCTATAGCAAAAATATACTAATATGGGAGATTCCATTGACAAAAACTAGGCTGTTATTTATGTATGTTAGATAGAGCACCTTTTTTTTTTAGATGGACCTAGTGTTCTCTCGTTACTTTCATCTGTGCAAAAAGTCCTATGCTATCTGATCATCTTTAGACAAGAACAATTCACTGGGAGAATGGTTTTGCCTAAAACTTTATCTAATCACCTGGTATCCCTCTACAGTCTTTCTCGAGCCATTTGATGGCCTTTTAGTTTTAAACCCTAAAACCTTAAACACTACTTATTTCTATAAATTAACTAGACAGAGAGCACACTTTTTGTTTTGTCATTATTATTTTTCATAAGGCATTATTTTGATTCAACAACAAAAAATAAATAATTGAATTCTTGAATTGAAACAATTTGGAATTATTATTGACAATAATTAATAGACAAATATTATTTAATGCTTCAACAATAAAAATATATTAAAATTTAAAAGGAATGTAAAATTCAGTAGTGTTTTGACTTACATGTAAAGTTTATACTAATTTATATTAGAAGAATGATAATAAATTCTACACCTGAGATTGAGGGCCTAACATTCATTTTGCTACCCCACAACTACCCTATCGGAAAAAAATACCAGTGGTTTTTTTTTGCGTTAGTAAATCGGGCAAAAACTGTTTATATAATTATTATTAGCCTACACGATAAAACTCTTTTTTTTTTGATAATCTTAGAACATACGTTATCTTTTTACAAATGTTGGCAGTACCTTGCTAGCTTAAAAATCGTCGCTACAATTTGCGAGATCGTCAAAATTACATCTCGACAACACACTACGGGCTCGAGCAAGTACGGGATAGTCTAAAAATATTATTATTTAATTTGAAAAATATCAGTGGCCGTACCTGCTCGTGTCCCTTAATCAAATAAATCGTTCAAAATCACACACCGTTTACTTAGTTCTACATTTTTTTTTTTTGTCTATTATTTTCTTCAGCAAATTTTTATACAATAGTGGGGGCTGAACCGTAGCCGATAAAATATACAATCAATTCGCCTAAATATGTTTAAAAACCCTGTCTAAAAGTCAGGCCCAAATTTTTATTCAATTGCACATATTTATAGGCACTTGAGTTTTTGTGCTGGTTTTATTTTTTCAACCGCACAACGGCCTGGAAAACCGGCAAACCTTCCACCCGATCTGCCGCCTTTCCAGCTTAAATCTAACCTTATAAATAACAAACTGGTATTAAAATTTAAAATAATCAGCTTGTGGAATAATAAACGAAAGCGCTAAAAACTATGACTATCACAACCATGGTTGGAAGAATTTGGCGAAATTCGAAAAAACAAATTTAAACAAAAAAAAATCAGCATTTAATATGACACAAAGGGTCTTTGGTATGTAGTGACAAGAGTTTAAAAAGATTTTTCGTTTAAAGTGACGGCAAGAAATACCTGTGGGAAAAGAGAGAATACACTAGAAGTGAAAGGTGTTTGGTATTATGGAGACTTTTTGCAACAAATAATTCACAGGTAGGTATTAGTGAACTCAGTTTAAATATGGAAACCTCAAGCTGAGACTGATAAGCGTCCAAATTGTTATTTATACAAATTAGGTGTCTGTTTTTGCGTTTCAAAAACTCAGAAAGAACTTGCAAAGCATTTTCAAGCTGACAGTTTTGTGGTGGCTAGTAGTAAGTAGTAACACGAATTTTGTTGTTGTAGAAGTTGGAAAACTTGTCATAAGAAGGCTTTGAGAGCAATAATTTTAAGCTGTTTATGGTTTTTTTTTTTGAAGCTCTCAGCACAATTTCCACTATTGTAGAAGCTTGAAAACATGTCCAATAATACTGGAAAAAATCATAAGAGAATCTCATTGAGCTAACTCCACTTTGTCAGAAGTTGAAGAAGACATGCTTTATTCTCAATAGTCTAACCATTCACACAAAACTTGGTAACATTCGCAGTATTCTAGAAACGGAAAACTGAATTAAAAAGAACATTGGAGACTTTCTTGAGGTAATTATACTGCTTTAGGAGCTGAAAATTACATTCTGATTGTCATGAAAAACCCAAAAAAGCTTGAGAAGCATTTTAAAGCTGATAACAGTGTCTTGGTAGCCAATAACACAAATTTTCTGTTGTGGAAGTTGCAAAGTTTCCCCTTAACAGAACTTCAAGAGTGGTTTTTGTAGAAATAAGCAATTTGTGTGAACAGACCCTGTTTTTTATGCAGCTATTATAAGAAAAAGACAAAAATAAAAAAAATTGCACTAGTTCTGCACTAGATCTACCAATCGGAAACGCCATTAGTATTCTCTCCAGTGATGGTAACACTTAGGGAATTTTTCTATATGCAGGGAAAAACTTATGTTTTTTTTCTGGTGTAGGGAAGAGGGATAGAAATTTGAAAAATGTAGGGAAATTCAGGGATTAGTTAGTATCGAAAAAAATGATATTTTGTCAAATACAAATTCCGATTATCGATCTAACTGCTAACGAGAAAAGACTGTTAGGACTCTAGGACAAGAGCACTTAACCTAATACGACTGCTTATTAAGCTGAAAATATCTCTCATTTCAGCTGCAGTATAGGTAAATAAAAAACGAATTCCTAAAAATTATAATTTTGTTAAATTCGCCTTGTCTTCATTTAAAATCGAAGAAAAAACAAGAACCTGAATCGCAAACATTCCATCGAAGCCTGCAGGTGACGTCACCACTATAATCTGCTATGCTGCTAATACTGCGGTGACGTCACTCGCAAGCCCTGCCAACTGATCTGTGACTGGGAGACATCCCTACTTTATCTGTTTGCATTTACATTTAGGCCACCCACATTATTGCAAAATACTTCTTTCTTTTTTTAATCTCCTAACTTGAAACAAGAAAACGAATAACGTATAAAGATGAGCCAACCTAACCAGGGATTTTTTTCTCTTGGTTGATAGGGAAAATTAGGGAATTGTGTTTGTCTGAAAAGATCGCGAAAAAAATTTTACCATCACTGATTCTGTCAGTTGATTGAACCTTAGTTTCAAATGAAAACATTGTTTAACAATTTTCGCTGTATTGAAGTCCTACAAGACCCTGAAAGTTGACAGGTTATGGGCCCAGATAGCATGGTTCAACCCTCGTGAAGAGCTGCAGTTGAAAGTTTTAAGTGAATGGACAAAAATCGCCAAAAATCCTAAGAACATGACGACCCCAGCACACAGCATCAAACCGTTCGAGAGAACTGGCTTCTCAAACTGGAAGTTTGCAGTAATATTATTGCTGGAGCATCATGGTATGCTCGAATTTGTTGATCAAGAATCACCCACGCCCAGTTCAAGAAAAATGATTTAAAGGCTCGGAACTGTGGCCGACAGTGGTCTAGATATAATTAAATCAAAAACCACGGCAAAGTCAGTTTTCGATATTTTGAAAAGTACCTACATAAAATCAGGTGTTGCCAGTCAGGTCCAGTTACAGATAAAGTTACGAAGCATGCAATAAAATGGCACACAATCACTGAATAAGTACATTGTAGAGTTTGAATGTACCATTAGAATTAAAGAACGCTAAAGAAAAAATTGAACAAAGTGAAATAATTTCGCAGCTATTAGCTTCGATGCTAGAGAGTTATGAGAGTGTTGTGACAGCTCTTGATGTTCCTGTTTTGTCAAGTTAACAATAGTGTAACCTTGGAATTTGTTAAGAGCAAGTTATTGTGTGATGAAACAAACAACGCAGAAGAATGCAGAATTAAAACCCAGTTTCACAATTGGTGGTAATCTGCAGTAGTTATCAAACTCATAGTTGCGGGTTGATCACATTAATAATCTGAAGCTTGACCAATGGTTTTAGCTTACCCATATATTATGAAACAGACATATTGAAGGTTACCAGTGTCTTGTGGTTACCACTGTTTATAAAACTGGCCCTTAATGAGTCAAGTAGCTCAGCATTTTTGGGAATGGGAAAAACAAGAGGAAAACTTAAATCTGAAGTGCAGAAATGCAGGTATCCATACAAATATTATGGTTGCGGCAAAATAAGCCATAAATAAGCAGATTGTCCTGATAAAGGTCGAGCTAATGTGACTGAAAAAGATGAGAATGACATATGTTCCATCACGGTGAAATCAGGAAAAGGGTTTTCGACTCAGACAGGAAATCGTGATGTAGAATTGGTCGTAGATAGTGGTGCGACCATTGGCTGACTATAAGACTGTTGTTTTCTTTATCAGTGGAAAAAAACTATGCATGTATGTATTTGATTAACCAGCTTGACGTAAAGTGTGTACCATCGTCACCAAAAGTAACTGGACAGCATCATATTAGCTCTTGTATTATTATTATGATTTTAGATGTCAGGTATGAATAATTTTGGTTTGTGTAGGTTAACTTGGAATAGTCCAGGAGATTATTTGTTGTGGAAATACCTGAAGGACTGGAATGTGAAAATATGGACTCAAACTGTTGGTACGAGAAGTTGCATAACTTTCTACTAACCTTGAACTTTCAAAGATCAAAATCCGATCCGTGCTTATATTTTGACTCTGATATAATATTGATGGTGCGTGGTGCATGTTGATGAAGATGAAACTTGTCCTTTTCAAAAATAGGATCATGAAAAAATTCCAACTGAGAGATCTGTCACCAAAATCACAAGAAAAGTATATTGCAAAATTCTTGGGCTTTACAATTCAGAAAATAGAAACTTGTTTGTTTATAAATCAGAAAGAATTGATTCAGAAAACTTTGTTTAAATTCAATATGTCAGATTGCAAAGTTTCAAGTGTTCCTATACAGCAAAAATTGAATTTGAAAAGTTGTGGAGGACAAGAATCAAGCATTCCTTATTGTGAATTAATAGGTTGTTTTATGTATATCATGATAGGAACTAGACCAGACTTGTGATATATAGAGAATTTCATATTTTAGCCAATTACAAAACGGTTTTTCCTTAGAAAATTGGAAATATTTGAAACATATTTTGCGCTATTTAAAGAATACAGAAAATTCTAGTCTAAAATATGATAAATCACAAGAAAATAGTGAAAGTCTAGTTACTGTTTACGTAGATGCAAATTTTGCAAATTCTATTGTAGATAGAAAAAGCAACTCGGGTTTTGAAATAACGGTTTTTGATAATTTTGTTTATTGGGAATTGAAAAAACAGTGCAGAGGCAGAGTATGTTGCACCCTCTGATTGTTTAACGGAATGCATTTTTATTGCAAAATTATTGAATGAAATCTCAAATAGTGATGCTTTTCCTATTCAAATATTTGAACACAACCAGTCCTGCCTAAACATGGCAAATACCTTGGAAACTAAACATCACTCTATTCGTTCAACAATTTTCGCTGTATTTGCTTAATTGAAGTCCTGCAGAACGCTGAAAGTCGACAGTTTCAAGATTTTTCTAGCTTTTAGTGAGCAAATTTCCAAGAAGCCGCAAGTAATTGCAATCATTCTGATTTCCATTATTTGCTTATATAGAGCTGATGAAATTCCTCTGGAAAATGAGGATGGAAAATTTTCCAACGTCTATGTTTGAGATTGAAGTATTGATTGAGCAAAGCCCATTATCTCAACACATTTAAAATTTAATACATAATCAGGGCAGAGATCAACAATCACTAAATATGGAAAATGGGAATTTGCTATGGCAGACACACAACCAAGGACTACTGTAATTATTGGAATCAGCAATAGAAACCTGGCCTTAGGTGATCACCAAGCCTAATTCTGTATAAATAACATTTAAATTTAAAATTTGTAGCAAAAAGTCTGTGGCATTAAAATAAATTACAACTCTAGAAACAATAAAGCGTAAAATTCCTATTTAAATAATACTTATTTCAAGAATAATCGAAGTTATTGCACAAGTTCAGATTATGCAACTTCCAGGAGTTTTTTTTTTTTAAATATAATACTAATTTTACTGACTAAATGCTGCCACTAGATAAGTAACAATTTTTTTAAGTAAACACATACAAGCTAACCTTAAAGTTACCCATTAACCATTTTTATTTTTTTTTTGTATTGCAAGTTTCTCTTAGATAGATAGAATACTTATTTACATTTTGTAAGACTAGAGATCTAATTATATAATTATTATTATATAAAAACATCTCCTTGTTTTGTTTTAGAAGACTGCTTTGGGGGATTACAGATTTTGCTAAATGTTAAAAAAAAAACTATTGATTCTAATATAAGTTTTTTCTTTAAAGCTCATTTTAGTCAATGTAGATATTCATTCTCGGGGAAAAAACTGAGACCGCAACCAGGTCACGATTCTACTTTATTATTTTTACACGTTATTATAACAAAGTCAAGAGGCACATCGATTGGTATTATCAAGTGTTACATGATGAACATTGCGCGCGATTTAATTCTTCTAATAAAAGCGACAAAGCAACTATGCGTTTCTTTAAATTACTTCACACTGGATGTTGATCTTGGAAAAAAACTGTTTTTTAAAAATTCACATACACTTTAAAAAGTAAAAAATGTATTATTGCCGATTCATAAAAATAATTCTATTCTATATACTACGAAAGTCAGGGTTACAATTTTTTTGGCAGACTTCAAGTGACCTTGTCAAAGTTGCAATAAGACAGATCCGGGGGGAGAACAACAAGAGTTTAGGTGAATATTGATTGGACACCATTTAATTTTTTTGTATGTTTTGCGCTCTTCTGACACAACCGTTACTAATAATTAAGTTTGAAGTAGTTTGCTTCTATTATGATTTTGATATGAACATTAATATGTTTTTGCCATAACGTATTGAATAATACAACAATGCAAGTTTTCAACATATATGGAGGCTGTCAAAAACGAGCAAGGTAAAAGTGGATGACAATAAGCTGCATCATTCAATACCATTCCAATATAGCAATTGTAATCAACAACCAAAAAAATTAAATGCTGTCCTCATAATTATTATTATCGCAGTAAGTTTCAATGATATGAATTGAAAAAAATAAATCGAATTGCTCACACAACTTTGGCATATTTAAATATAGTTTTAAAATAATTGAACGCGCCTAAACAACGTGTGAGTAACGTAACAACCAATCAAAAAATTTTAATATTAATTAAGTCTATGTCTGCTTTGAAGAAATACTCAAAGGTCAGGTCGAGGAATAAGTCTTATAAACTACCGAACACCAAGAATTCACTACTACAAAATAGGGCAACGTTTTTATATTGCCATATTTTTACCCACTAATTACAAAGGTGTATTTTTTTATTATATAATATAATCTTTAATTAATATATAATATATAGTATTTAGTGGCAATGATTAAATATTTATATAATATATTATACTTGAAAACACAAGTGGCACTTTGATCACAAATACTGTAAACCTAAATCAAATACTAACGGGTTTATTTTTTTTTTAACATTTAATTAACTAACTTTTTCAGATTTTATTTAATTTTTTTCAAGTCAAAATTTTGTTTAGTTACGTATCGTGTATTTAGAAACGCTTTACAGCATTTTTTTTGTTTTAGTTTCGTTGCTGTTTGCTTATATTGCAAATAGTCAGGTAACGATGGTGGTAGAATTGCTCCTTCATTTGGAAATCGTTTTTTTAATATAAGTCGGTGTTTATTTTTTTAAGTTTCAGCCACGAGTACTTAGTTCAATCCGTGCACTACTATGATATTATTTTAAGCTGAGCTTAGTTTAATGTATGTGTTTTTTTTTTATATTTTATTATTATTTTTATAAATAAACAATATTACATCCTAAATATTCAAAGGTACACAAATATCAGACAATCGGAAACTAACTAAACGTTAAATTTATAATTTTACAATTCAAAAAATAATGCTTTTGCTAAATTATAAATTTACGTTTCCTGTGTGTTTTCTTTTTTAAATAATGCACGCTCGACAATATATACATACATAATTAGTAAGTAAATCACAATACCTCATTTGGCAGTTGTTTTATGGGTACTTTTATTAGGAGGTTCTTATAATGTTACAAAATTAGATATGCTGTATAAAAATGACAGAATGTTGCCAATGGATAAGGCACAAAATGTTCACTATTGAATATTTGAATATCATCTTTTCAAAATCGATCTTATGGTTTTTTTAAAAACTTCTTGAACGTTTTGGATCTTTTTTAAAATTCGAACAAAGTACGTCAGTGGTATCCAATGTAACTCCGTAATTATTGGTCGTGGCTTAAACTGAGTGGTCAGAATTATTCCTAGACAAATAGTTGTTATATTGTCAGCAATTTGTGACAATTTTTCAATGTCCTATCATGTTAAACAAGACTGGTTGATCGACCTGATTTGTGCAATGTGATAATATATGTATATGACAGAAAAATATTAGGTACAGTTCTGTTGATAAACTTGTGGGACAGCAATTTTCGACTGATATAACTTTTTGTTGATGTTATCCAGTCTTTCAAAACTGTCGTAACAAGTCGTGATGATTTTCATAAAATTTGATATTGCATCGATAATCTTATTCCTACTAAAATAGATGTTTGGCTATATTATATTTAAATGCTCGTTTATCAGATGCTAAATTTAATTCTGAATGTCTTACAAAATGTATTTTGAGATACGTTTTTACTTTGCATGTGTATGTTACATCAAAATTCATCTCATCCGAGTGTGTTAATATCTGACCATTTAAATGGCTTTTTTGTTTAAGTTTTGCTTTGCAAGTGTCACATTTAAAAGGATAAATATCCATCTATCTATCATACAGTCATGGCTCTGGTGAAAATCTTTCTGAAAATTCTCCAACACTCTATATAATGTTGAACACAAACTCAAGTTTGGCATTCAAAATCCTATGTCAAAATAGATGTTCGGATATATTATACTTAAATTCTCGTTTATCAGATGCTAAATTTAATTCTGAATGTATTACAAAATGTATTTAGAGATACACTTTTGCTTTGCATGTATGTTGCATTCAAAATTCATCTCATCCGAGTGTAATAATATCTGACCATTTAAATGGTTTTTTCGTTTAAATTTTGCTTTGCAAGTGTTACATTCAAAAGGATAAATATCCATCTATCTATCATATAGTCATAGTTCTGGTGAAAATCTTTCTGAAAATTCTCTCGTCACTCTATATAATGTTGAACACAAACTCAAGTTTGGCATTCAAAATCCTATGTCAAAATAGATGTTTGGATATATTATACTTAAATGCTTGTTTATCAGATACTAAATTCAATTTGAATGTCTTACAAAATGTTTCTTGAAATATGCTTTGCCTTTGCATATGTTGCATTCAAAATTCATCTATCCAAATGTGTTAATATTTAACTATTTAAATGGCTTTTTCGTTTAAGTTTTGCTTTGCAAGTGTTACATTCAAAAGGATAAATATCTATCTATCTAGCATACAGTCATAGTTTTAGTGAAAAATTTTCTGAAAATTCTCTTGTAACTCTATATAATATTGAGCACAAACTCAAGTTTGGCACTCAAAATCCTATGTCAAAATAGATGTTCGGATATATTATACTTTAATGCTCGTTTATCAGATGCTAAATTTAATTCTGAATGTCTTACAAAATGTTTCTTGAAATATGATTTAGCTTTGCATATGTTGCATTCTCAATTCATCTGATCTGAGTGTGTTAATATCTTACCATTTAAATGGCTTTTTCGTTTAAATTTTGCTTTGCAAGTGTTACATTCGAAAGGCTAAATATCCATCTATCTATCATACAGTCATAGTTCTGGTGAAAATCTTTCTGAAAATTATTCTGTCACTTTATATAATGTTGAGCATAAACTCAAGTTTGGTATTCAAAATTCTATGTCAAAATAGATGTTTGGATATATTATACTTAAATTCTTGTTTATCAGATGCTAAATTTAATTCTGAATGTCTTACAAAATGTTTCTTGAAATATGCTTTGGCTTTGCATATGTTGCATTCATAATTCATCCGATCTGAGTGTGTTAATATCTAACCATTTAAATGGCTTTTTCGTTTAAATTTTGCTTTGCAAGTGTTACATTCGAAAGGCTAAATATCCATCTATCTATCATACAGTCATAGTTCTGGTGAAAATCTTTTTGAAAATTCGCCTATCACTCTGTATATTGTATTGCACAAACTCAAGTTTGGCATTCAAAATCCTATGTCAAAATAGATGTTCGGATATATTATACTTAAATGCTCGTTAATCAAATGCTAAATTTATTTCTGAATGTCTTACAAAATGTTTCTTGAAATATGCTTTGGCTTTGCATATGTTGCATTCAAAATTCATCTGATCTGAGTGTGTTAATATCTAACCATTTAAATGGCTTTTTCGTTTAAATTTTGCTTTGCAAGTGTCACATTTAAAAGGATAAAAATATCCATCTATCTATTATACAGTCATAGTTCTGGAGAAAATCTTGCTAAAAATTCTCCCTTAACCATATATAATATTGTGCTTTTGAATGTTCAACACAAACTCTTATCTAAGTTTGTCAAAATGCTTATTCTCCACCCACTAAAGGGCTATTTCTTCTACAACTGGTAGAGACCGCTGTGTCCTGTTAGACGATACATGTAAATTTATTTTGCACATGCTGCGCTCTATAATCAGAAACTGTATACCAGCACTTCTGTCATCAAGCTGCTCCGTTAATCCTGGATTATGAATGGCTTCTAAGGTTTTTTAAAATTGTCACAAATGTAACAACAGATATGTGAAAGCCAAAATATCTGATGTTTAATGAATTGGGCATGACTTGGTACTGTCCAAATGCCAAAGTTTTTCCCTGATGTATTTCGAATAAGTTTTGTCTTCTGTTCCAAACATTGGCAGAAATTATACCAATGTTGTCTTACTTAATATCTGACTAGTTGAATGGCCTTTTCGTTTAAATTTTGGTTTGCAAGTATCACATTCAAAAGGATAAATATCCATCTAAAAATCATACAGCAATAGTTCTGGTAGAAATCTTTCACTCTACATATGAAATGCCAAGCAAAGATATTGTACTCTTGGGGTATTTTAATGTTCAACAAAAACTCTTATCTAAGTTTGGTAAAATACTTATTTTTCATCCACTAAAGGGTTTTACCTTTCATAACTGTTAGATACCGAAACACCCTGATAGACGATACATATAAATTCATTCCACACATGCTGCACCTCATAATTGTGAACAGTTTACCAGCACTTCTGTCATCAAGCTGCTTCATTAATCCTGGATTATGGATCGCTTTCAAGATTTGTAAGATTGTCACAAAATTATGTGGAAGCCAAAATATCTGATGTTCAATGAGGATGGTAGATGAATTGGGCATGACCCTGGTACTGTCCAGCTGCCAAAGTTTTTCTCTTATGTAATCCGAATAAGTTTTGCCTTCTATTCCACACGTTGTCCTACTTTTTATGGACAGAACTGCACATGATAAACTAAAGCCAACTTTCATTGGCGTTAAAAACTAAATTTCAATATCATTTCAAATTCTTTTCGGAACATGGATTGTTTGATGGGAATAATAAACCAGTTTAATCCCCAACCACACAATGGAAATATGTTTACACTGAAAAAAAAAACTCTTTATAAAGCACACATAATTATTGTAACAATTGCCTCGTTTCTCGAGATACAAGACCTTAGTACAACTGCCAAGCTGTTTTATTTTTTTTATAAATACATTATTATAAAATCACTGGTGAGGACACACAAAGTCTACGAGTTTTTCACCTAATAACTAATTTTTTTTCTCAAGCAACAAATTAGTACCGGATTTTTGGTGGATTTTTTTTTTGATAATAAATCACTCAAAATAATTTGTTTGTCAGACTGGAAGTTATACGAAAAGGCAGTTCTTTAGTAGTGAAGTAAGAAAGGCGACCGCGTTTTCGGGTACTCGCACAATATTACCGTGAATAACCAAAACGTGTTCGGTAAACAACCACTAAAAAGGCCGCGGTGTCTAAAATTGGGGTTCAATTGTCATAGCCATGTCAATTGCTTTGATTTTGTTTCTCTTCATATTTTTATATTATGAAAAAAGATAACAGTACCGATATTACACCTAGGCTTTTACTAATTATAGGTAATTCCCGTGTTTTAGGTTATAATAATATATATTTTCGATCTACAAAGATCAGCGCATATATATAGTGTATGATTCAGAGTTTTGTGGTTGTCCGATTATATAAGAACACACATTATAATCCCTACTACCAAGTTTCTTAAATACTAAGTAATATCGTAATACCTAAAAGACTAATACATATACTAAAATGTAAATTGGCAATAAGATACTAAATATTCTCTATTGGAACTTATGAGAAAGGACCTATTTTTTCCAGCGGGCCTAAATAAAGCGTCTTTTTTTAGATATTTAAAGCAGTGACAGCCTGCTGGAAAAAAGGACGGCCCATATTTTGTTTGCACCATTCATCAACAAAGTGTTCGTTTCGCTGGAGTAAATCCTCTTTCTCAAAAAATAAAATTCACTTCGAAATTTATTTATTAAAAATATTAATTTTTTTGATAAATTATTGTTCCATTATTTTTGCACGATATGACTGATGAATCGTTAAATCCACGAAACGAACACTTGGCCTTTAGTTTTTTTTTTGAAAGCTAATAAAGAACCCATAGCTCTTCAAAAAAAAATTGAAACGTTTTTTTTTTTTTGGATTTTTCAAGTTATTTTTAAAAATTAAAAAGCCACTTAAGAGTCACAGCACAGTTATGTACTTTTAAAAAAACTGTTAGTCATTCAACAAAAAATTTCATATCATTTGAATACTACCAAGTGAGAAGTTTCTTTTCTTGCATCTGAGAGTAACCCATTCTACTTTTATTTTAACTTGAAAATTCGATTTTCGAATTGGACGCAAAGGAAGAAACCTTCCCCTTAGCACGGTTTTTTAGTGTCATAGGTTAATTTAAACATTACAAAACCAGGTTTAAATGCATAATAATTTATGAAAGATTTATTGGCTTCAGTCTTTTTACCACTAGAGTTTGCTTGACTTGGTAACTTACGCAAATGGAGTGAATGAGATAGCATTTAAAGGACTAGAAAAAAAAAACACCTCACGTAGGGGCGTAGTGATTGACAAACAGCTGCCTATAAGTTGTTAAATTGTAGTTTCTAATGGCAACATCACAGAGAAAGCAGCATATTAACATACACAGTTTTTTTCAATTGAGCATTATGATCTTTTTTTTTTTAACTTAAACTAAATAATTTCCATCTGCAAAAATGGTATGTAATGTTCAAAATAACCACCCAGAAGATATCATATACCCATTCTTCCCATCGCTCATTCATAAGGTTAGCTATAAAGTTGAATCTCGATATTGTATGAACACCACAATAACACATGTTTGTTAATTAATTATTCTTATTGTGATTCCGAAAATAATCACAGTATACAGACTAAAAAATGTAACGATATTCAAAGTCTACGGCTAACACATCCATTAAACACAGAAATACATTTATTATTTATATGATTTAAAGGGGTGTAATAATTAACGATATTTTGGTTTTTTAATTTTTTTAAAGAATTTTTATTACTTAAATTTATTTAAGAATACTTTCATTTAGCGTGCAGTCTAAAAACTGATTGTGTGGTGTTTTTTTTTTTTATTTGGGGACTAATCCAACCCAAAAAAACATTTTTAGTCAACAGCTTACGTAAACATGTATAATTTGTAAGTGTAATTTGATATATCAGGAATAGGAGATCACAGGTTCTGCGGGGATAGGAGAGTTTTTTTTTTTTTTTAATGGAAAAAAAAACAGCTCCAAACGGTGACCACGATTCAACAACCACCCAAACAAAAATTTTGCTCGATTTTTAGATTAATGCAATAATGACTAGGCCTAGTGCAAAAAATAACAAGCAAAATTTCAATCAAACTCAACAAATAACTCCTAACAATTCTCAAATTCATAAACAGTGCAACCACTCTAGCATTTTCTACAAAAACACACAATAATTTCTATTTTAAAATGGCTAATTATAAAAAGCTCAGTCTTTAACTTATTTTTGCAGATTTGACGCGTAGGTGGGAATTATTTTATCATCCCAGCGCACTTGGTGCGCCAGAACAAATGTTGGACAATTTGAAAAATTATAGACTGACACCCAAGGCAGCATTAATTCCTAGAGTCCTTGCAACATTTGAATACAAATTATGAGAATGGTAGAGCATCTTTTTTCCTGGTCACCGACTCGCACTAAAGCATCACTCTCGTCACATATATACCCCTGCACACATTTTTTCCGTTTGCTCTACATCAACCGAAACGACGAAAATAGGATAGAGGATACATGTCACGAAAAGATACCTCACCGGGTTACTTAACATACTCAATCTTTATGTAGTGTCTTGATTAAATTATTTTTATATTATTTTCACAGAGCTTTAAGCATAAAAAGTGTTTGATGAATAAATTTTTTTAGCTTACTCAGAGAAAATCACACAAGTTGAACTGAGATAAGCTAAACTACCAAAGTCATTAGGTTTTTGCTTATAACTTAGTATACCAATAAGATGTTAGAATAATATAAAAAATTAACAAAAGTCTAAGACACCACACATAAGATTTTTAACTTAGGTACCATTAAATTATTAATTATGATTAAACAAATAACTTAAACAACGTGTTAATATTAAAATGTGTTAATATATAGGAAAAATATCTAAATATCAGAAAGTCTATACGCTAAAGAGCTCGAAATATATAAAATGTAATTATTATGAGTTTGGTCACGTAGTTATCTAATATATATTTCATTATATAATTATTATATATTATTAATAATAAACCTTGCTTAATTGGGACTAGTTTAGGTTACATTTCATATTTTCATATGCGTCACTTGGTGCGTTTGAAGTTGAGCTCGGTACCACTTAAATAAATGACGTTGAAACGCATCTCGATCGCAGTCGGATATTTTATTATTATTATTATTATTATTAAGTCACTAATAATCTGGTTTATTCTAATTCCATTGAATAATTTTTTTCATTAAAGCTAAATAGTACAATAATTAGTAATAACTGAAAACTCTTACCGAATTAATAAAATAAAATAGAGAAAAAAAAAAAATGGCAACTCGAAAAAAGAATAATAAATAATAATAAAAAAAAGAAAAATTAATTAATATTATCTCCCAATTTTTCGAACTTTACAACAACAAGGAAAATAGTTTACATTTGGTATATCCACCTCCCTAAATTTTACCATTATGAATTAAATTAAATATAAAAAAAAAACAATTATACCTACAACAACTCTATAAATCACTGCTCATTAAAATTATTAATAAAATTAAAAGTAGAAAAGACACATTTACAATAATTATTGATACATAACAAAAAAAGTTAAAATTATAATCGAAAAAAAAAAAAAAAAATGTTCAAATACCTTCAGTTAAAACTCGAAAAAAAAAAACAAAAAATAATTAGTATAAATGTGAATAAAATTTCTACTAATAAAATTTCAAATTGATTATTGTGTGAAAAATATCTTTCTTTTTGTTCTCAACTTGATTCAATTACACTTGCCTTTCGAATTCTGTCGATTTACATCGACTCTCCGCCCAATAGATCGTTGGGCAGAAAAGAGTTAAGGCTCGAGGGCGTGGCACGGGCGGGATCGCTGGAATCGAGAGGTGTGTTCGCCCATAGGCTGGACGGGTTGTTAGGCCATCCTGTACTCCAGGTATCACCGCCAGCTGGAAAAGAACGTTACGTTTTTTAAACTTATATGAGAAAATTTATTTCATTTACAGAACTGAATAGTAAGTGCCAAGTTCGACAGTGAGGAATCTGCAGTAAAGATTTACTTCGTGTCCGATAACTTTGAGTGTATAGATAAAAACATTTGAGACATTCGTGGCTTTATATGCAGTAGTTACGGATATTAAAAGCAAAACAGACATCAAAATATTCCCTGCTGCGGGAGGGTAGTTGAGTCTCTAAGTAAGCCATAAGCCATAGTCTGTTCATGATTAAGGGCTGGTATTATAAAATCCGGTTGACCGAAAGTTGAATTTCAACCAGCGGCTGAACTGCAATATCCGTATAAAATCATACGGAGTTCGACTGCTGGTTGTAACTCAACCTTCGGTCAACTCTATACTACCGGCCCTAAGAATCACAGGGCTCAGAGAGAGTTTGTACGTCGCAAACTTGATAAATTTGTGTTGAACACTATCAAGCCTATTGTTGTGGATCTGATAGTAAGGTGACCAAACTATGCATGAAAATTCAAGAATAGATCTGACTAGTGATGTGTCAAGAATTTTGATGGAAAGTATACTTGTAAAGCCCCTAGTAGCTGTCCTAATAAAACCCAACGTTATATTAGCCCTGCCAATTACCTCTTCAAAATGCTTAATGTACATTAACTTAGTATATAGATAGACACCAAGATCTTCTACTATACTATTGGTGAATGCGCTGGAACAACGCGCTATAAAATCGGTCGTGGAAATTCCTTAATCGTCGAAAAAACTATCGCAGTTTTTAAAAATTTTCACACTCATTTTAGTCATTTTTAAAAATAATAATAACAAAATAACACCCTTGTCACCTTTAAATCCAAACTAAGCACTGCAATAATGAACCACAAAAAATGCCCTTTAACAGCACAGTCGACAAAACGAATATATAAGCATGTCAGTAGAAATCTGTCATCTAAAACAACTAAATCAATGCTTGTAGATGAGCGACTGGGGATAAAATAACATCCAACCAACATATTGCCGAAATTTTTGCTGATAAATTTGCTAGTGTCTACACTCAGAAGCTGGACGATAAACGTCTGCCACAGTTGGATGAAACCACCAGAATTCATGAATCCATAAGTGAAATTCAAATCTCAACCCTGGAAGTAAAAGAAGCTATACAACGCCTAAAACCTGACTTAAGCCCAGGACCTGATAACCTTCTACTAATTATTCTTAAAAACTGTAATGACCATATTGCGCAGCCTATGGCAAATATTTTTAACAACTGCATAAAATCGGGGCTCTACCACCTGCTTCGAACAAAGGTATTGTAATTCCTATCAACTCACCAGAGTGGAAATAAATGCAGTGCCAACAACTACAGACCGATAAGCCTAACAAGTGCAAATGTCTGGAACGAGTTATTGTGAAACACCTAACCACCTTTCTAACCGAACATAACATAATTCCATCCACCCAACATGATTTTCTCAGTGGGAGGTCGGTTACAACAAACCTTCTTTTATGCTTAGATGATTGGACTAGCAATTTTGGCGAGGGAAATCCTATTGATATTATATATCTGGACTACGAAAAAGCACTCGACAATGTTCCCCACAGAAGACTTTTGGTTAAACTGGAGCACTATGGTTTAAGGGGCAGTTTACTCAGGCTCATTAGGTGTTTGCTAACCAACAGAGGCTACTGGGTCAGACTAATTGGAATTCTGACCCAGGAACATAGGGAAGTGAGCGGAGTGCCCCAGGGATCGTATTGGAACTACTTCTATTTCTGGTGTATATAAGTGATCCCCCAAATAAAATAACTTCCCCAGTATCATTTTTTGCTGATGATACAAAGCTATACACAAACCCATTGACAAACGCTAACGACCTACAGAAAGACCTTGAGGAGATTAAAAACTAGACAGATACCTGGAAGATGAAACTAAATGTGAAAAAATGTACTACGCTAAGTATAGGCCCAAAAAATCCACAAACTACAAATAGTAATTTAAATGGAGTTCCCCAACAGCATACAAATCAGCAAAAAGACCTTGGATTTATTCTAACGAGTGACTTTAAATGGAAACTCCACATAAATAAAATTGTCAAGAAGGCAAACTCCATAATATATATATTTAGAAAAGCATTCAAAAATCTTTCTGTTGAAATTGTTAAAAAACTATACACAACCTACATAAGGCCTAAACTTGAATTTGCACACTCAGTATGGAATTCTTACTTTGTTGGTGACATAGAATTGCTGGGAAGGGTGCAGCGTAGAGTAACCAAAATACCACCGGAATTAGGAGATCTGCCCTTTCCTGAAAGGTTAAAGATATTTGGTTTACCAACACTAAGAGAAAGACGATCCAGAGGAGATATAATTGAAACCTACAAAATTCTATACAGTAGCTACACCAGTGAAATGGATCTGTTTCGGAGAAGCCAATCGTCTAACCAACTCCGACGCCACACCAAAATACTGTATAAAGAAAAAAAACAACAGGCTGCCAAGAAAAGTGTACACATAGAATGCCCTGAGTGAGACAACTGTTAATAAACCAAATATAAACTTTTTCAAAGTGTCATTGGATAATGAAAATGGAAACCTAGCAGATCAATTGGTGCACTTTAACAAGTAGCAAAGGCTTATCTGAAATCTGTGACAACGTCTAAATTTGTGATCTTAACATTATTGCCTGTGATGAACATGTAAATTGATAGAATTGAACTGTGATAGAAACTGCAAAACAAATAAGTTTAAAAGTTAGCCTAAAGCTATACAGGGTGTCCCAGAATATGTGGGCAATCTCTCGGATTCAGGTAGAACACAAAAAAATAACACAGCTTCCTATAAAAAAAAATTCCTAAGGCCCCCCCTACGAAGTTACGTGCCCCTAAAGGACGCTTCTGAAAATCAGTTTTTTTGTTGATAACTTTCAAAATACTTCGTGTAATTTTTTTTCTCTCAATATGATGGATACTAGATATGACTCCTTAAAATGGACTCTCTCAAACGCACTTGACCAATCTAGTTTGCTAGGGACGGACTAGCTTTAACGCAATAATGACTCTGAGAAAATATTGGCAGAAAGGATTAATTTTCACTGTCGCGAAATAAGGGCTAATTGAAGCATTATTGAGAGTCGAACAATCTTTCACTAAAATAGGCATGGAATGCATAAGATTAGAAGGATCTCATGTTGAGTCGACATAAAAAATTATTTAATAAAAAACCATTAATACACAGAAACAGATTTTTCTCGAAACCAGCTCATTTTTTTGACATCGAATAAGAGTACCTTTTTTCTAGTTCAAGGTTGAAACTATCTAAAAATATTATTGCTATGCCTATATCATACAGGGTGTAAAAAAAATTAGCATTATTGTGTTAAATCTAGTCTGTCCCTGCAAACAAGATTGGCCAAGTGTGTTTGAAAAGGTCCATTTTAAGGGGTCTTATCTAGTATCTATCATATTAAAAAAAAAATACACAAAGTATTTTGAAAATTATCAACAAAAAACCTATTTTCAGAGGCGTCCTTTAGGGGCACGTAACTTCGTAGGGGGGGCCGTAGGGTTTTTTTTTTAATAGGAAATTGTCATGTTATTTTTTTGTGTTCTATCTGATTCCGAGAAATTGCCCACATATTCTGGGACACTCTGTATATAAAAAGACGTAATCAAGAATTACATCGGTTAATCAGCATGAGTTTCTACATTATTATCAAATGACAAATTTTTAAAGTTTGTGAAGAGAAACAAGTTTGTGTCAACAGATCTTCCGGCTGTAAAACCATGCTGTCGACTAATCACAAACTGAGATATTTTTTAAAGGATTTTGTCAACACACTGTTCAAATAATTTAGGCGTTGCAGACAAGATACTAGGATACTGATAGATCTGTAATTTGTTACATCATTCTTGCTGCCTGACTTCTGAATAGGACAAACATAAAAGAGCTTCCACATTTATGGAAGAATTCCAGAAGTTAGGGATTTATTGAAAATATTAACTAGAGGGAGATACAAAGTGATGGAACAAGATTTTAGTTAGGAATACCATCAGATCTAGTTGCGGTAAAACCTTCTCAATATGGGTTGGGTCTATGACAATGCTTGAAACATTCTCAAATCGATAAGCAAATGTTTTGGCGGTGGAATTTCTCTGAGGGTTATAAACAAAAATAAAAACCAAAAAGATTAGCTATGTCAACACCGTTGAACGCCTTTTATGTGGCCAGAAACATTTCCTTATAGGAATAATACCCTGATAACATTGGGAACGAATAAAGTTCCAAAAAAATTTCACATAGCCATAGGCACGGCTTTCAGTATCACTTATGTATAATTTGTCACACAGGTTTTTACAATCCCTCTGAAAAGTGTTAAATGCAGAGTAATCCACTTCACCATTTGACTGCTTGTATTGTTTTTGAACAAATTATTTTCGAAAAATTACGTTTTTTAGTTCGTAAGAAAACCACATAGGAAATTTTTAAAGTCATCCGATAAATAATTAGGAGGCTTCAGAAATTTAGCTTTATCAACAGGTATGGAAACCTCTAGACTCTAGAGCATTAGTGGACCACGTTATTTGAGAAAGATTATAGTCTTCTTGCAAAATTCTCCCATATACAAACCATTTAATTACAAAAAAAAAACAGAAAAGCTTGAGTTATAAAATGAAAAAGTTCTCAACACAGCTCATAGGCGACAGCAATACTGCATTAATCTAGGAGAACATGAGAAAAAAAACTAGTAAAGAAAACAAAAATAAATCAATCAGAAAAAAAATCCGCTAAAAGGGACCTATTTACAACTGGAACAGAATTGCCAATAAGACATTGCATGGTAAAAACAAAACAATCAATGATAATGATGAAAAACCAACTCCTCTATACCAGTCCCAAGTCTGGGGTCCCATTGCAGTTATTGCGACAAGGGAAAGGAGGAGGGATAGAAGAGTAACAACTTCTATTAAAAAACCAGAGTTCATTTGGCTCAAATGGTCCTCTGCCTGGGGCCACATCAAGACTCTTTCAAAACTGCTTGAACAACAGAGAAGTTCCATCCGAATGGGAACTGCCCTTATGTCAATCATTCATAAAAAAAAAGTAAGCAAAGAGGTGGGTGACAGGTACAGAGAAGAATCGCAGTAATGAGCACAATTAGCAGAATATACGGGAAAATTGAACAGGGAGATCCACAGCAAACCATCTATTCCGTATTACACAACTTAGCGAGAAAATGACGAAAATAAATAAGGAATAACATCGAATGGCGACTGGATATCGAAAGACGTTGTAGATCGTGATGACACCAATATGTATATAATGAAATACCAAAATGTTTATCAGTGTCTCTAGTCCTTTGATGTTTCGGAAAAGGGCTGGTTGTAGGACGTTGTATTTCTTACATATTGAAAAATTGAAAAAAGATATTATAAAATAAAGTTCTTACCTGGTTTAGACGAGGAGTTGCGCCAAGCTCCAGACGATCCACCCTGCTGATTGGCAATACTTTGCAATAGAGTGCTGGCATCCCAATCGGTAGGATTTTCTGCTAGAATTGTTGTGTTGCCGAGAACGCAATTGTTCAAAGCTGTTTGAGCCTGTAAAAAATTGAATTCCATAATATAGGTTTTATAATTAACTACATTGGAAAATTTTATTATTGTATATCAATCATTATTTTTTAAAGATTTGAATCAAACTTCTGTCATAAATTGGATCCGTGTTTATAATCATCTTGTATTAGAATAAAATGTGCTTCAGACATACACAGACACATACCTTAGTAGCTTCTTCGCGGCTTGAATATTTGGCAAGTGCAAAACCTTGGTGAAGGTGGAGGTGGAAACTTAACAATGGGCCATGTTGCATGCAAAGCGTTCTTAGAGTCGATCCGTCTATCTAAAATGATCACAAAAACGTAGTTTTTAAATTATTTTGATCGGCTAAAAATAATTTCGGAAACTATTTTTGAGATAGATTAAATAAATTTCAAAAAAAAAAACAGAGAAACATACATTATGAGAAAGCAGCAGCTTTTATGTGCAAAAAATGAATGTATGTATTGTATTTGGTTTGTTGGAATAGTTTCAATCTTTGTTTTTGTTTCAATCTGATTGGAACTAACGCAAAGATTTGACTTGTGTAGGCCATATTATTTGTAGTCAGTTCAAACCTCGCCAAAAAAACAGAATTTTTTTTTTTGGGAAAGTTGGAACTTATAAATTTTGTGAGCTGTAAGAAAACAATGATAAAATAAGTAAAACACATCAAATCAAAAACAACCACACAATGCCTCTTACCTGGGCAGTCAAATTTCTAAGTAGTAACCATTGAGACGCTCCGCCGCCGGTGCCGCCCCAATTTCCAGAGTTGCGCTGGCCAGCGTTGGAAGCGCCACCCCACGGAGCCGAGCCTCCGCTCAACTGACCGGTCCACCCGTTGGCCAGAGAATTACCACCGCCGCTTTTCGCGGACAAACCGGGCGGCGGACCGCGAGATTTCGGTGCACCCCACAATTCAGAGGTAACAGTAGTTGCTGGGTTCAAGTCCAAACCGCCTTTGGTCGCTGGTAGTTTGATCTGGGGACTGCTGAAAGAAGAGAATTTCCATTTGACAATGCAGAAGGAACAGTTATTTTTATATGCAGGTTTTTAAGACGCAAACTCATAATAAAAGTATCGATCACATGAATTTTATTCTGTAATTGGATCCGAAATTTTAATCATTGCATATACATAATGTCGTCACTTAGATTGTAAAACCATCTCTGATTTGGCTATTTTATTGGCCATGTACTTTTGTATCCACAAAACATTATGTCTGTGCTTGAGATTAAATAGGGTAAAATTATAATTAAGTATAGAGAATTCAAGGTAAAACAAAAATCCATATTTTTGTAAATTAAAATTAATGAAACATAAGCTATTTTAAATATTTATGCACGAGAATACTGTTTGCCCCCTCCATGTCTTCATGAAGCAGTAGTGAAGACACAATTGAAACGTACAACGCAGGAGCTAGTTAAAAGGTACAAAAAAATGTACGGAAAAACCGCATTCTTAATTCGCATTCTGCACAAACATAAAAAGACTCTCAAAATTTCTTAGCGATCAAAACTGTAATTTAGCAAGAATAAAGTGGCAGGGTACCCTGGAAACCTAAGTTGGAGCTGTGCACATTTTGGAAACAAGGTGGGTGTTAAAGAGAATGGTATATTTGAAGAAATTTGATGATGATTGGAAAATTTTTTTCACACACGCAGAACGAACTTTGACAATACAACAACACCTTCTTCATTGTTAATAATGAATAGGTAAAATTAATAAATCAATTAATATTTGATATTTTCTCTTCATTTTCTCAACATTCTCCCTCCCGTGTTGACTTTTATTTGTCAACACGATTCAATCTATATATTTTTCGTGCAGGTCGTTTGAATATTCCCTGTGGTGTCTTTACTTCTACAACTCGTGATATTTTATCTGGGCCAGCGAATGTTTTAACAATTATTCCCAAAGGCCAAACGCCCTGTAGAAAGTTATCGTCATTTATTATCACAACATCACCTTCTTCTAGGTTTTTATCATCTTTTTGCCATTTTATAGCACTAATTATAGTAGGTAAATATTCCTGTAACTATCTTTTCCTAAATACTGGGATACTCGTCATTGTTTTCTCAGCAAACAATCTCTTTCTTGAAACACTCCAGGTGTAACTATTTGACAATTTTTTCCCAATAAAATATCATTTAAAATTATAGCCAAATCATCATATACATTATCTAATACATGAATGAATAGTCGGCTATTTAAAATATATTCAACTTCGCAAAAGAAGGTCATTAATATTTCTTCTGATGGATGTCTGTCTTTCATAATTGCCATTGAAGCTCTTTTGAAACATCCCATCAGTCGTTCCCAGCATCCACCCATGTGTGGGGAAGACGGGGGATTGAACTTCTATTTAATGCCACAATTTGTTAGGGTGTCTTGCATTAAATTGATATCTAATTCTGCAAATGCTTCTTACAGTTCCCGACTAGCTCCTCACAAGTTTTTCCCGTTGTCAGACCATAACATTTTAACCTGTCCACGTCTTGCCAAAAATCTTCTAATCGCCATGATACAGAAACTTGTGTTTAGTGAATGTACAATTTGGACATGGACAGCTCTCCTAGTGAGGCATGTGAAGAGAACACCATAACGTTTGTCCGTGTTTCGTCCTATCTTAACTATTAAAGGACCAAAGTAGTCGAAACCAGTTGCTGTAAATGGCTTCTCATTTTGAAATAACCGTTCTTCTGGTAAAAGATCCATTCTTGGAGTAACTTGTGTGGCAATTTTTGGTTTACAATAAGGACATTCATTTAGTAACTTTTTCACTTGAGATCTAATGTGTGGTATCCAGAAGTCTGGTCTTACCTCATTTATAACAGTTTATATGCCATGCCATAATGAGCGTTTTTGATGTGGTAATGTAAGAACATTGTCTTAGTATAAGGGTGATTTCCATCT
The DNA here is from genome assembly GCA_917834065.1 of Ceutorhynchus assimilis. NCBI lineage: Eukaryota > Metazoa > Arthropoda > Insecta > Coleoptera > Curculionidae > Ceutorhynchus > Ceutorhynchus assimilis. The sequence goes on along the minus strand of OU892285.1, from coordinate 24,310,859 downwards.
AAAATAACTGGACCATCTATTATAAATTCTATTCTTCTGTTTCTTGGAATTTCAGTATCAATTCTTATTATATTATCTGAGTCCAAAATTATTGAAAACTTATTTAAACGACCTTTTTTATTTAGAATTTTGTTGTGTGGATTTTTCAAATCGATTGAAAAACAATCTAGCTGTACTACTTTCCACTATTGTTGTTCTGCCCACTTTAAATATTCTGGAATCACATAACTTTTATATCCTTTGTGTTTTCGCAGTTTCAGGTAGCATCGTCGCATTCTTGCTGTTATTCGCAGTAATTTAATTCAGGTGTAAGTAGTTTTTATTTTAGGCAGATCAATGGAGAAGTTACATTCATTTTTAGTTTCCACAATTTGAATAATTTTTTCTATTGTTTCTTCATAATTTGGTATTAAAATTTTTGGCCAGTTAGTTTCTTGAGAATGTAGGAAATTTGGTCCTGTAAACCAGCAATCATTTGGAGTCAAAGTATTTTTTGAGCTACTCCTTGTGCAAACATCAGCAACATTGTCGTTAGTAGACACCCATCTCTATTGTTCCAAATTTGAACTTTCCAAAATTTTTACCAACTCTTACAGCAACGAATGTTTGGAGATTTTTCTCAGTTTGTAGCCATTGCAGAACAGGGCCGGTATTCTCGTTCCCGAAACGCTCACCGCTTTTAAGTCGCTCGACACTTTTAATGTAAATTTACATTAGAATTGCCAAGCGTTTTCGAGAACCAGAATACCGGCCCAGTTTTTGAATCAGACCAATAATATTTTCTTTGAAAGTCAAACTGTAGATGCTTTGCTACTTCCTGAGATAGACTTATTCCCAGTACTGCTGCCATTAGTTCTTGTTTTGGTATGATTACAGTCTTTAGTGGAGCCACTCGAGCTTCAGATGCAACAAGAACAAACCTAACTTGATTGTATTCCTTAAATGAAATTCTCAGGTTAACTGCTGCTACACTGGCATCGACAAATGTGTGCGATTCAGCAGTTTATGTTTCTGAAATTTTAATAGAATCGAGGGATTTCAATTTCCATAACTTCGTGCAATTCTTTCAGCCAGTTACACCATTTTAAATGAATATTTGGAGTTATAAAATCATCCCAACCTATTCCAGCTCGCCAAATCACTTCAAGAATTATTTGTGATTTAATAGTTATGGAAGAAATTAAACCAAGAGGATCATAGGTACTTCTCGTTTTGATGGAATCTTTGAATAATTCAAAATATTTTTTGAGATTTTATGAAATTTCAGTTTATAACAAAATGTATCATTTTCAGAATTCCAAATCATGCCAAGGATTTTTTCTTCTTGAGGATTGATATTTATTTCGGTATCTGGTTTTTTTGCCAACAAATCTTCTGGAATTCCTCTTAAAACGTGTTTAGACTTAGACACAAAATTTCTAATTTCGAACCCTCCTTGAAAGTGTACAGGGTGGCCCATTTTTGATGTTTTAATGGGCTATATCTAAAACCAGCAGAGATATCAAAAATCTGGGAGCACATTCTCGAGCTCTTTTTTTGGGAAAATAACGATGGCGAAGACAAATCACAGCTAACTTGATGCGTTTAGGAAATACAGGGCACTTTTGAAATTTTCTCCAATTTTAAAAGACCCTCTAATTTCCTTAATATTCAAGATATCCAAAAACGAAAAATACTTTCTAGAGGCAGTTTTTCAAGTAGAATCCAGTGGCATGACCAATTTCTTTCCAGATGTCACCGATTTTGGAATATTGACCAAAGTTGTGTTTTTTTAAATGGGACACCCATTATTTTTTCATTGAATAGCTCTTTGTGAGCTGATTTCAACGATATAAGGTTTCATACCTTTACCTTCAATAGTTTTGGAGAAAAAAAATAAATTCCGTTTTTTCCATAAGAAACAATGAGTAAGAAAGAGATAGTTGAACTATGAATTGGGTACAGATTTCCTTGATTTAATTTTTCAGTTCAGCAAATTTTTTTAAATTTGAACTATGAATCAGGGGTGATAAATAGGTAACACATAATTTATTTAATGACCTATCTCTCTCTAGCTCATTGTTTCTTATGGAAAAACTGAATTAATTTTTTTTTCCTCCAAAACTATAGAAGGTAAAGGTATAATTGAATATCATTGAAATCAGCTCACAAAAAGCAATTCAATAAAAAAATAATATACAGGGTGTCCTATTTAAAAAAACACAACTTTGGTCAATATTCCAAAATCGGAGGCATCTGGAGAAAAATTGGTCATGCCACTGGATTCTCCTTGAAAAACTGCCTATAGAAAGTATTTTTCGTTTTTGGATATATTAATTAATAAAGAAATTAGAAGGACTTTTAAAATTGTGCAAAATTTGAAAAGTGCACTGTATTTCCTAAACGCATCAAGTTAGCCGTGATTTATCTTCGCCATTGTTATTTTCTCAAAAAAAGAGCTCGAGAATGTGCTCCCAGATTTTTGATATCTCTGCTGGTTTTCGATATAGCCTTTTAAAACATCAAAAATGGGCCACCCTGTACAGGTTATTTGATTATATTTGGCACCATACCTACAGCCTTTACTATTTAAGATAGAAAGAAATTTTAAATACAAAACTTGATAGTTTTTTTCTATATTTTCTTTTGACAGTATCAGAAAAAGCAAAATCACATCGGAAAATGGAGAAACGTAGGCAACTTCAACTTTTTCAATGGAACACCCTGTATATTATGCGATAAAATTAAAGATCTTTTCTTCCTGATTCCTCGGTTGAAAGTTTCATTACTGTCGAGAGATTTTAGTTAGACCGAGGCACAGCCGAGGTCTAACTAAAATCTCTCGACAGTAATGAAACACTTTCCATCTCGGTATGTAATATACTATTAAAGATTCTCTTCTAGTTTGTATTTTTTTATCCAATAAGTAACTTCCCCATTGTGTAAGGAGGTGAGACAGTAGTTTGCTCACGAAATTTGTCAGGATCCTTCTGTCATCCACATAATAAGCCAATTCTTCTTCAAGCACTGTGGTTATATTTCTGTGTTGCTAAATACCAGAAATGCATCTAAATTTTCATGGTTTGGAACTTGGCGAACTTGAATCAGCAATTCTTCCGTTATCAACTTTGGCCTGCCATACTTTTTCTGTGAAATATCTAGAATTTCTGTTGGAGACTGGGCTGTTATTAGAAGTAATTCGACTGTTTTTTTCAGCTGTTTCAGTCAAACTGTTATTTAGACGCAAAACATTTTTAGCAGGTGAATATTTACAGGTTTCATTGGATAATTTGTACTGAGAGTAGAATATTGGCCATTTTAGGTACGAGGATCCATCGAAATTTGGAAGTTGCATGCCAATGGGCTCTTTCACTAATTTTTGAAATTGGCATATTTGGATAAAGCAACTAAAAACAGAATTTTCTGTATTTTTACTTTTGAAAAATTCAAAGTCCTTCTTGAGAAAACAGAAAACAAAGAAATACCTCCAAATAAAAAGCCAGAATTTATCTCTATGCTATGACGTCGCAGTTCGCAATTTGACCATGTTGCCACTAATTGTCAACATTGAAAATTTGTAATAGATTTAATTCTGAAATGTTGGCAAAATCTCATGAAAAGTAGTTAAATTAATTAGTTATAGATTCTAGATTTTATAACATTTTTGTTTTTTAATTTATGCTTAACACAATTTAATACAATTTTTTATGTTTAGTTTTATTTATTTATTTTACGCTGCACTACATTTAGTCACAACCGACAACAGCGCATTCCAACCTTTACGTATCTTTACAGAGGGCAAACACAGCCGAGCCGGTCCTCCTTGCAACAACATAAGCGAAATGAAGAATATTTATGTGACATCGGCAAATCGGCGCGTTTAAAATAAATTTGAATTTGGTCAGATTCAAGTGGCTGTGAAAAACTTATTGAACCTTGTAGAACATTTTTTTTTGGTATATATACCTAAAATAGTCCGTCCTTTGAGATTTTATACTTGAATTACGTATTTAAATTTTAGTGAAAGAGCCCATTGTTTGCCGAACAAGCATATTATTTATGAAGTATGTAAATTTTTCAATTTTTTTGTCAGTATTGGTGTCATAATCAACTCTTGCCGAATGAATTTGATTTATTGCATATTCTGGAGATACTTCATTTGCCCATTCTTGAACTCTTGCGCTGTCATACTCCTCATTTTGGTTATATTCGTCTTCTAAACTAACGCTTTTCGGGAATGCTGACTTTTTATTGGCTTCTAAGGCACCTTTATATCTGGTCAATAAATCTTCTTTTCTCCTCAATCTGGCTTGTTGAATATTTAACAATTTTTTAAAGTTTTTTGATTCATTTTCGTTGTTTTGAATTTCTTGTTCGGATGTATCATTTTGTCGCATTTGTTCAATTTTACTTTCTAAAATTACAATTACTTCTTCTCTAGAAAATACTGCTTCCTGAAGAATTTCGATTTAGTTATGAATTTGCAATCTCAGATTTAACTGTGTCATCGGATCTTGTTTTATTTGATTTTGGAAGGGATTTAAGAGTATTTGATGATCTCATGGAAGATGCGTTTTGTGAATTTCGATTTTTTTTTCCAAGATTTCAGGAAAAAAATGATTAATTCTTGTGTGAGCATTATTGTGGTTATTGGTTCTGAACATTTCAAATTAAGTATGATCTTGTAAGGGTGGGCCTCTAGAAAAGTTTCCATATAAAATATAATAAAGATTTTTTAGGGTGCACTTATATCTTTAATGGCTGATATTTGCGATTCCAAATTCTTTATATCTTTTCCAAAATTTGACTCATGTCGGATGTTGGTGAAATTTCTACTATATTTTTTGATTTTTTGAGCTATAGATCCCTAGAGCTGTATTCGGTTACTTCGAAGGACCACTTTTATAAAGATAATGGTATATTTGAAGAAATTTGATGATGATTGGAGAGATTTTTTGACACACGCAGAACTAATAGCGTTGTCCATTTGTCGAACCAGTGCAAAAAAATTTTATCCTCAACCCTACATGTTACATGCTTTTAGAAAAAGATGCGCATACACTCAGTGCGCACTGATTGACAAATGGAAATCGCCATAACTTTGACAATACAACAACACCTTTTTTATTGTTAAAAAAACGGGTTAACAATGAATAGGTAAAATTAATAAATTAATAAATATTTTATATTTTCTCTTCATTTTCTTAACAGTAGGCAAACAGTTTCGATTTTTGATTCATATTTTTGCAATACATAAAATCCGCGAAACAGCTTCAAATTGTTTTTTTTTTTAATTTTTAACAGTCTGCAAAATTGGCTCTTATTTTCATATATGTACGTCATATACACTTTGATAATTAACAAATTCAAGTATTATATAATAGTTCTTACCTTGTGAAAGCACTAGAGGTAGAAGGTGGATTGAAAGACCATGTGGACGAGTTGAGAGATTGCATAGGATCGGTGGCCGGTGGGCTTTTGCTGGCATTGATTCCAAACAATTCGTTATCTTTGACGTTGATCGTGGCAATCGACAATGGGGAACGTACCACAGAGCCGGGCGTAATACTTGGGTCGTCTTCAATAGACTTCATTTGATTACCCTAAACGCAAATCAAATAAACACTCATTTAGTAGGGTCGTCTAGTAACCTAAGCCTGGGATAAATACCTTGGAAAAATCATAAATAAAAGTTGAATCAATTTTTTTCGTCATAAATTGGATCCGTGTTTATAATCATTTAAAATTAAATTTCATGTCTATAACTACAAGAGTAGAGAATACAATTTTACCTTCCATGGTTTTCCAGGTTCAAATTCAGGTACTAAATCAGTCAGGGAATTTTGAGCGGCCGTTGCCCACTGTGCGTCTTTAACATCGTTTGATGAGTCGCCACTATTCGAATCAGGCCAACCTCCAGTGTCTGCTGATCGGCCACTTGACCAGGGTCTGAAATTATGGTAGGGCCTTTAATGGCATTTTTATTAATTAAATGTCATACAACATATTTCAAGTTAAAATGGTATTATTGAATAAATACGAATATCCAAAAAAAAAGGAATTCTCACCCGTCAGGTTGAGTCAATCCCAAAGGAGCCATATTAGGAGAGGTAGCTACTGGCTTAGATGAGGAACCTGGAGCTCGGCTAAATTCACTATTTTCATCTTTGTCTTTATTGATCCACTGGTTAAGTCTAGATTGTTGCTGATTCTAGAAATATAACATTTCAAGTTTCCAAAAGGTGAAAAGTTTTCCAAGTTACTTACTGGATCTTTATTTAAGGCCAGATCAGCGAAATTGCCTTGTAAAGCGTTAATATCTGGCATAGGATTTGATTTAAAATCATAACCCATACCCTGTTGTTGCTGCTGCTGTTGTTTAACATAGTGAGCTTGTTGAGCTTGGATTTGGTTCTAAATAGTAAAAATATATGTTTGATTCAAATGTATTAAAAAAAAAAAAAAAAAAAAAAACAACATGAAAATATAAACATTCCTTGCAAATGTTTTCCATAATACTCCCATGTAGTTAATTTTGTTATTTAGATCTATTGATTATTAATTTTACCTGAATATTCATAATTTGTTGCTTAGTCTTTGTGATGAGAACAGAATACTGCATAATAGTGGGATTAGTCACATTTCCTTTTGAGGTTTGGACAGCGATTTGATGTTGGTTATTCAATTGCTGCAGCGTTTTAATTTGCTGTAAAAGCTGATTCAATAGGACTAGAGTTTGCGGGGCAAGAGGCTGATTCAGGATCTGATGATTAAGGTACCCAGCCGTTACGGCCATTTGAATTTGTTGCACCAACATACGCAATTGTTGAGTAGAGGGTTGTCCCTGGGGCTGCATCGGACGACCTCCCGAAGAACCAACAAAACCTTGACCGCCACCCACGCCAACTTGTTGAGTTAGCATTTTCTGGACCACAGCTGGGGAAATGTTGTTGATTAAGGAGTTATTGGCTTGGCCTGCGCCTCCTCCCATGCTGTTCAATAAACCGCCAGGACCTGCGTTTGGAGGAAACCCGCCTGCAGATAAGGGATTGCCTGCAGGGCCGCCAATACCTGGGTAGCCGCCCCTGGGTACGTTACCGAATTGATTGTGATCGAAATGATCATCGTGGCGGCCTGCTCCAGCTCCCCAGCCATCATTTCCACGACTACGTATAGGACTGAGGTATTCTAGAGCATCTTCTGGATTCATATCACGTGCACGGAGAGCAGTTTCCACATCTTCTTTCTGTAAATCCATTTATTTCTACTGTATTACAGATAATTTTCATTACACAAAAACAAATTAATTTTTTGGAAACGCAACATTCTGATATATTTTGTGAATTCCTACCTTGTAACCCATATCAACCAACATTCTAAACTGTTTCGAGTTCCACACATGTTCCTTACTGAGCTGTGGTTTATTTGGTGGCTTGTGCCAGTCAAGATCTGAAGAATCCCACAGTCCGCCTGGACCTTTTTGTTGTTGCTTCCAAGGGGCGTTAGAGTCTTCGCCGCCCCAACCGCCGGCTGGACCACCACCGACGTCATCCCAACCGTTACGATTGTTTCCGCTCCATACAGCTTCTGGCTTACGACCAGGAGCCATTCCAGGTGGCCCGCCTCGGCCACCGCCATTACCGCCCATAGCACCAGCGCCTGTGGGAATACCGTTCCAATGAGAACCTATATGTGGATAAGCAATATTTATTAATACATATAAGAAATAATAATTTTCAAAGCCCGCTGCAAAATAGAAATGGAACCCAAAATTGATCAATAATTATTGTGAATGATGAGTGTGATTCAAAAGCTTTAGTTATATGTAAATCGGTAACATACCCTGCTGAGGATTGCCCCATAGAGAAGTGCCATCGTCATAATTGGCCATGCTGCGTCTTTGACTTGGAGGAGATGGTTCTTCCCATCCTGCGGTGCTACCAGGGCCCACGGGCATTTTATTCTGGTGATGCATTGCTCCAGGGCCTGCGTGAGGACCAGTTTGTCCCCAGAATTCTGCACCAGCTCCATTCAGTCTTCCTGTTATTCCTTGAAAGAAAAAAATATTATTATTATATTATTTGTCCAATAGCAGGTGATAGAGGTAGAGATTGATGAGGCTATTGCTAAATTCCATTATTATAGAATTTCATGGGTTATGTTGAGTTTATGTTCTCACAGATTGTTTATTTTTGGTTTTCAATAAATTTTATAAAAACAAAACAGCACGTACAAATATTAATTATTGGTGAACTGTCTGATTGCTGGGGTGCTAATTGCATACGTTCAATAAATACAGGATGTTTGAAGTTGATTTGAAAAAAAACGCTCAGACACGTCAATTTTGTATTCAAGGGGGAAGCTTTTTGACCCCATCGATATTACGCTAGGATGCGACCTCTGGGTGGGGTGACTTTCACACCTCTTTCTTAGATAGGGAAGATGGGTCGAGTGGTCCCTTGTTTTAAAGGTATTTCAATTCTCGTTACAACTGTGTACTTTTTTTGAAAATCGAATGATTAGTTCTCAAGACATTCACTGCCAAAGTTGCCATGGGCTAAATAGGAAACAATCTTCTGGCCCTGTTATTCTCAAATAATCAACACTTTCCTGACTTTTCCTCTCAGACACGTCAATTTTCTTTTTTTGTGTGCTTCTAAAAAAGTTAAAATTGACGTGTCCAAAAGGAAAGTCAGGAAAGTGTTAAGTTGAGAATAACAGGGCCAGAAGATTGTTTCTTGTTTAGCCTATGGCAACGTCGTGTGTGCAATATCTTGAGAAAATTCGAGTTTCAAAAAAAGTACACAGTTGTGACGAGAATCAAAATACCTTTGAAACAAGGTACCACTCAACCCATCCTCCCTATCTAAAAAAGAGGGGTGAAAGTCACCCCACCCAAGGAGTGCACCCTAGCGAAATACCGATGGGGTCAAAAAGCTTCCCCCTTGAATACAAAATTGACGTATCCGAGCGTTTTTTTTAAATCGACCTTGAAATACCCCAAAACGCCTCTGTTTCGATGTTCGTGAAACACTCTGTATATAATTCTCTAGCAGAGTCATAGTCAGTGTTGTGTTATTTTCAAGAGCAAAAAAAAGAGAGGTTAACCATGACTGTCTGTATCAAACTGTACAAAGTGTAACCTGACGGTTAAAACGGAGGAAAAGCAGATCTTTTGTCATTGCTGCAGAGTTGGGTGCACGGAACATTCTGCCTCGGAAATTAAAGCTGTAATGCTTCAGAAGAGGACACTTATGTTTCTCTGTTCGGAGTGTCGAGATGCATTTAAGTCAGCGCCCATGGTTATAAGGAGGGTTAAAGAGCTACAAAATGAGCTGAACACTCTCAAAATTGAAATACCGAATCTTAAATCCAAACCGGCATCTAATATTGAACAGATTTTGTTAAAAGCACGTGAGCGCGCAACGAGAGCGAATAATTTAATTGTATTTGGTGCCCCAGAATCTGCTGAGAACAATCTTCAAAGCAGAAATGAGCATGACATGAAATTAACAAACGAAGTCTTCACTGTAGGTACTTGGCTTCCAGAGTGAAATAGCTGCTATCAGCAAAGTCATCCGTGTGGGTCAGAGCAGATGGGAAACCTAGACCTTTGAAGATAATATACAATAACACTGATATCAAGAGGCCATCCGATCTAAACAGAAATTGGAAACCTGTGCTTACAAAATAGCATATGATTGTACAAAAATGCAACAAGCTGCCTACAAAGAAGTTCTAGAAGAACTTTTATAAAGAAAATGTGGAGGGGAAGACCTAGTTATTAGATATATGGAAGGCATGCCAGTGGTAGTTACTAAAAAGGCAAACGATCGGGAAAACTAACTACTTCCCCATTAATGGTATACTACCAAAATGTCAGTAGCCTTCATATAAAGTTTGAGCATCTGAAATTAGCAGTAAGTAGTTCCTCATATTATAGTACTAGTCGAAAGTAATTTATGTGATAACTTCATGGACAGTGAGCTAGAGTGCTCTGATATTAATTTATTCCGCCTGGATCGGTCTCATCTTACTAGTCAAAAAACTTTTTTGTAATTCTGGATTATACATACCACCCAACAGGCCGGATGTTTACTACAATATGCACTGTGAGGCAGTGGAGCATGTGCTGGTTACTTACAAATCTCAAAAAATTTACATTTTTGGGGCGCATTGATGAGTTTGGATTGAGAGTTGACTATCCAGCTGTATTCGGGGCTATTCAGGTAACTCAGTCTTTTAGTTTCTTACAATTATTTCAGTGGATAAATATTCCTAATCATAGAAATATGTTCCCAGATTTAATGTTTTCTAATAATAGCAAGGTAGTAGTTAGTTTAGGTAGGCATACTATTTTTGATAATAGTTTTCATTACCTACCAATGCTGTTTAAATACATATATAAGAAAAAGTCAGGAATCTACATGATTTCTACTATGATTTTCGTAATGCTGATTTTTTGGGATTAAACAACTTTCTAGCTGGTATAAATTGGGAGCAATGCCTTTCACAGAATGACATTAATTTAGCTCTGGATTCTTTTTATGAAATTCTCGAGATTGGTCTTTTGTGAAAAAATATCACACAGGCACATTTCCAAAATGGTTTTCACAGCAGCTTCGAAATTTTACATTTCAAAAAAAAACTACACATAAAGCTTATAATAATTCAAAATCTCTCTTTGATTATGAGAGGTTTTCAGTGTTGCGATCGGAGTGCAAGAGGATTTGAAAAATATGTTGGACTGAATACTTTGATAATGTTAATAGTGAATTTAAAGCTAATCCAAAATATTTCTGGACATACAAAAGGAACTTTAAAACTTCGCACACCCTTCCTCAATCAATGTTTTCTAATGGTCAATAGGGAACTTGCAAGTGAACTAAAATTTTCCAAATTTGTTTTGAATTAATAGTTTATACTGCACAATATTTATATGACCAGTTTTTATTCAACTCATACCATCTTTGTTTCACAAAAAATAATACTAAATTTGAAATAAAAAATTTCCCGCCAAAACAATGCTTCCATGATGGCCACCTTTTTTGACGTCACGATTCTGTAAACAAACCTGGCAATAGGAAACTTACAAGTAAAAAAAAATTACAAAAGCAGGCCTTTTACAATATTCTTCATCCATATAAACTATAACCTCTTAAAACAACAATTGGCAATACAGGATTGGTCAGCAGAAATCATGGGAACGAAAGACCCTGAAAAAGCCACAAATTCTTTTTTAAACATATTCAAGAAATCCATGCAAAATTCCACTTCAAAACGCCCTATAATCCCAAATCAAAGAAAAATTAAAGAATGGATTACAACCGGTCTGATTACATCCATAAAACATAGAGATAAATTGAAGAATAAACTAAAAAAAAAAATTTACCGAGGAACAAAACACGATTTATAAAATATACAGAAACAAACTAAACAACTTAATTAAGAAACAAAAATTTCATTTTTATAAGAATCAAATTTAAATTAATAAAAACAATATTAAAAATATATATAAGATCATAGCGGATGCAACAAACGAAAAAAGGAAAGTGAAGTCTTCCAATCATATGTTTGTTGATGAAAATAATCACAGCTTTTCAAACACACTCGAAATGGCAAATTTTTGCAATACATATTTCAATAACATTGGTGTGGAAATGGAAAAAAAAATAAACAACCCGCAATACCCTACCACTATAAAAGAAAGCCTTCAAACCTCTTTATATTTAAGACCAGTTACAGAAAGAGAACTTATAAAACAAATATCTACACTAAAAAACGATAGTGCTCCAGGAAAGGATGGAATTTCCACAAGGATTATTAAACATGTACATATGGAAATAATCAAGCCCCTAGTGTACATTATTAATTTAATTTTTGAAACAAGTATTATACCTAGTCATTTTAAGGAATCAGTGATTACCCCAGTCTACAAAAATGGAGAAAAAAATAAAATTCAAAATTATCGCCCCATTAGTTTGATAAATAATTTTGCAAAACTTTTCGAAAAGTGCTTAAAAGACAGACTTGTAACATTTTTTAATTGCAATAATGTACTGTCCCCAAATCAGTATGGTTTTTTGGAGGGACTAAGTACGGCAGATGCTATGTATTCCCTGGTCTCAGAAATAACAAGCAATCTCGATGAGAGTAAAAAGGTCATAGCGGTGTTCATGGACCTTGCGAAGGCGTTTGATACCGTGCCTCATCAAAAACTCCTTGATGTTTTATCACATTATGGTGTTCGAGGCATGGTATTGGAACTGTTTAAAAACTATCTCTCCGAAAGAGATCAATTTCTGAAGCTAAATCAAACACTGAGTCACCCCTTGAAAATAAAAATTGGTATCCCACAAGGCACCATCTTAGGACCCATTCTTTTCATTACCTACATCAATGACTTACTAAAATTGAACATAAATGGTAAGTTAATATCCTATGCTGACGATACGGTTATTATCTTTACTGGTAAGACATGGGAGGAGACAAAAGAGAGAGTGTCGAGGGGTTTTGGCATCGTCAAAAAGTGGCTTGACTCATTCAAATTGTCGCTCAATTTATCCAAAACTAATTACATAGCCTTTTCTGTGACAGGTGCAAATAGACCTAATTTTATTGAAATTCAGACAAGCAAGGAGAAGAACAGTCATATATCAGCAGTGAAGAAAGCTAAATATTTAGGTATAGTTGTTGATCAGCATTTAAAATGGGTAGACCATATATCTTACCTAACAAAGAAATGTCGCTTCTTGATTCATAAATTTTATATTCTAAGAGAATTTCTCAGTACTAGAATGATCATATTGGTGTACAAATCTCTGGTAGAATCATTGTTGCGATATGGCCTTATTGTGTGGGGGGGAACATATAAAAGTAACTTGCAACCTCTAAATGTAATACAAAATTCCATCTTAAAAATAATGTTCAGAAAAGAAAGGCGCTACTCAACTAAATCACTATATGACAACAACATTTGCAACATAAACTGCTTATACATACACTCCATTTGTACATATATACATAGAAAAGAAACCCTAAAAAAATTCGTACACCATCATCATCAAACCAGAGCTAATGTTAATAGACACCTAATAATACCTCAAAATAGAAAAACAATAAATTTAAAATTTGCTAATTACTTAGCGCCAAAATTTTATAATATGATACCAAAGAAAATCAAAGAAATAGGTAGGATAAAAATGTTTAGTGAGAAGAGCAAAGTATTTATTGTAGATAATTATGAATCATTTTCTAAACTTATGTCATAGGATAAAAAAAAAAATAGGATTAAGTTGCCATAAACAAATAATATTGTACTTTAACAAACCCATACAAAATATAATGTCCTCTAAGATAAACCTTTATTGTAAGAACAGGTTGTGTTTATTACTATATTATAAATAGTTAAGAATTTACTTGGTGCATACAGAGGTATTAAACCTCTAGGTGCCAACAAAATAATTTTTAAATACAAAATACATGTATTGTGAAAGAAAAAAAAATGTATTGTAAAAAATATTTAAACCTGAATAAAGATTATTATTATTATTATTATTATTATTATTATTATTGCGACAATTTTCACAAAAAGCAAACTTTAACACACTTGAATAACACAAAAATAGCACTGCGCGTCAGCAGAAGTTTTTTGCGTTTGTTGTTCACAAAATCTTGATGTCACGAGCGCTGTCATATTGAAATTTCGTGTTTTCGCGCCAAACATTTTATTTGAATTTCAATAAATTTTTTTTCGTACATCGTGTAAATTAAAATGGAAAAAAAGAAAACTATGTAATATTTGATCACTAGAAGTATCTAAAAAAAAATTATTTGAGAAATAGAGATCCTTAGATTCTTGTTTCTATCTGGACAAATGGAAACACAGCTTTGTGGTACCTTGTATAAGAGTAGTGGAATAAACAATGTCACCAACTATAGAACTGTGTGTATTCAGTCATTCATAGCAAAGCTATTTGACAAATGGGAAATCAGCTTAAATGGCTAAGTCAGGGTCTGATAAACGAGAATCACCATGGTTTTTGTTCTGGTGGGTCTACCACGACTAACTTGCTTCTTTATCAAAATAAAATAATCTCTGCTCCAAAAAATTTCAATCAGGTAGATGCAATTTATACAGATTTTTCTTAAGCTTTTGATCGGATGGGTAGACCATAAGACATTCTACAAAAAGCTTTTTAATATGGGTTCTGGTCAGGCCAGGTCAGTGAAGTGGGCCAGTAGTTTTCTGTCTGGGGCCCGATTCTCGTCTCAGGGAGAGGAGAGCTCCCCGAGAGAACAAATTTTTCGTCTTTATCATTTCGGTTCACTTTCCGATTACGTTGACAAGATCAAAAAATTCGTTCTCTCTCTCCCTGCGACGAGAATCGGGCCTCTGGTCACCTGCAGATGGTCAAGATAAAATCTGTTTTTTTTTTAAAGATAATTCCCCAAGTCAGAAATTTAGTAACTATGTTGGCAACACAAGCCTTTTCTACATGAAAAATTTGAAAGTATTGACAATTTTACATTGTATTGCCAACCTAATGTCAGATTGACTTTTATCTTTAAAAAAAAAACGCACTTTAGGTTTTTTTAAATCAGGTACTATAAGTGTCAGGTGTCACCTCAGGATTGCGTTCGAAAAAGGGTTAAAAATTACCCAAGGGTAAGAGTGGGTATATGGTCATGTGGTCAGAAGAGTAAATTTTATCTGGTGTGTTTCGAACGCACTGGTGTATAATTATAACCTAACATATAAACATAACATTTAGGCCCAGTGTTCTGTGCATTTCATTTATCTGTTTGTGCCTATTATCAACAACGACTTCCGAGAAACGGAAAATGGAATAAATAAATCTGACTAATCTGAAAGTAGTAGATTTTAATAATGGAAAAACTGACAAGAATGGAGTTCCTCAAGGGAGCAGTGTTCTCCTTTGATTTTTGATATACAGGATATTTGAGTGTTTTGTGAACAGTGACGAGCTGGCATTTGCAGATGATTTTGACGCACATTGAATCATAAGTTGCATAGATGATCAACGGCTTTTGCAGGATGATCTTGACGCTGACTAACTGGTGCATAGATAACAAGCTTTATCTGAATAAAAATTGACACTTCCTATACATTAAATAGCGAAACTCTAACTTATCTCCCAAAGGTTTAAGATTTGGGGGATTATTCGATTAAAGTTTGAGTTTTGTGGAACACATTCACAATGTCACAGTAAGTTCTTCTAACCTGTTGGGATTTGTTTTAAGACACTGCAATAACTTTTCAGTAGAAAATACTGGGAATGTTTATTTTCCATAAGTGCGTTCGAAGCTGGAAAATGCTTCAGTAGTGTGGTCACCATATCATGCAGTTCACAAAGCAACTATTGAACAAATTCAGCACAAATTTTTCAGACATTGTGCATTCAAATTAGGAATTGAAATTGTTGATCATGATTATGCTGCCATTGAAAATCAGCTGAAGTTGAAAACTCTTTCAAACTGGCGAAACTCTGCTGGAATGATTCTTGTTTGCAAATTGGTCAATGGTATAATCGATTGTGCTGATCTCCTATTATGCATAAATATAAACACACCGACCGCTGACTAGAAATACAAGAGGCGATTTCGTGTCTTTCAACGTTCCTTGTCATCGTACTATGGTCTAAACTCTCCAATAGATAGAATTTGTGATGGAACTGAAGTGCTATATTGTTTAAAGATTTAATTCATCATAACAATCTTAGAGTCATAACCATTTTTGTTAGATATTAAAACTGTTATTGGGTGTTACCCTTAAATAAATAAATAAGTAAAGTCTGTTTTTTTTTTTAAAGATAAAAGTCAAAATGACATTATGTTGGCAATACAATGTAAAATTGTCAATGTTTTCAAATTTTCTATGTAGAAAAGGCTTGTGTTGCCAACATAGTTACTAAATTTTTGACTTGGGGAATTATCTTTAAATAAAAAACAAACATTAAATTGTCTTAATTGCCAATTTAAAATTTAGTTTTTTCTGTGGAAAATATTCAAGGGACATGTAAAAGCGATAATTAATCTGATGACTAATATCAGATATACCTACGTATATTTCATAAATGTATCAACTGAATATACAGTGTCCGCGGAAAAGTCTGCACCATATGGGAAATTTTTTTTTGCTCATCCTTACTTTAAATCGGTTTTTGGCATTACGTACTTGCCTCACACCTGTCAAATGCCAATTTGAAAGTTTCAAACAAGAAAAAGTGGAATTTTTATCAAAAATACGAAAAAATTTTATAAGAAAATATTGTTCCAAATGATATTTAGAGTCTAATTTGATATTTTTGCTTTGAAGAAAATATATTTCAAAGCATACAATTTTTAAAATAGTCCAGAGGCGTATCAAGATTTTAATAGAAATATTTCTTTTTGATGTTTAAACTCTTAATTAGATTATTAGGATTTGAAAAACCATTAGTCAGATACAAACTAATTATTTTAGAGAAATGGTCGCGAAAGAAATCCTAAAAATATTATTTTTTTGTAGATATTCGAAAAAAATTTAAAAAAATAAATATTTTTTTTTTCAAAGCAAAAAATATCAAATTGGACTCTAAATGTCATTTGGAACAATATTTTCCTATAAAATTTTTCCATATTTTTCATAAAAATGCCAGTTTTCCTTGTTTGAAATTTTCAAATGGCATTTGACAGGTGTGAGGCAAGTCTCGAGTCAAAAATTTTAGGTTTTTTTTTGGTTTTCAATCATGCAGAACCTAATGCCAAAAACCGATTTGAAGTAAAGATGAGCATAAAAAAATTTCTCATATGGTGCAGACTTTTCCGCGGGCACTGTATATTTCAAATATTCCAAATTGGTTATGGTGAGAGTATTATGCTTTGAATAATATCATCTTTCAACAATAGTCTATGAATATTAAATTTAGTCCAAAGACGACACAAAATTATCTGGCAAACGAACAACATATTTTGTCATAGAACAAAAATATATTTCTTCACTAAAAATAGATACATGCGTGGGAGGAAGAAGCTTTTATTTTCAATAATTAATGTACCTTTGAATATCGGATGTGAAATGTATTTTATAAGAACAGTTAATTTTTTTTTTACCTCTAGGATCACCACGCATATCACCACCACCGGCCATTTGACGCATCTGTTCGCGCGGGTCAAGCTGTCTGGGGTCTATTCCAGAAGCTGCAGCGGCTGCGCGCAAATCAGGACGCATACCGTCCATAGCAGCTACGGCAGCTGCTGCTGCAGCTGCTCTTGGATCGCCAGCAGCTCTAGGATCTCCCCAACCAGAAGCATTGCCTCCGGCTGCACCTGCGACTCGCTTATTTGAATCTATTTGAAAATAATATTGTTTAATAAACATCTTAGACATTGAAAAAGTTTCTTACCTCCCCACATTGCATTCGAATTATTATTTCCCCCCCATTGCTGCTGATTATTAGGAACTCCGGTCCATACATTTGAACTATCGGCAGAGTCGTCATCTTCACCCCAAGTCCCGCCAATGTTGGTGGATGGAGTATGACCCCAGGGAGTTTTTTGTTGAGGCTGTGGTGGAGGTTGTCCTCCGTTACGCAAATTAGCCTCCCACAGTTCGGTGCCGTTGTTGACAGCAGGCTTCCATGGAGGAGGTCCACCGGATCCGTCCATTTTCATTGCAGCCGGTTCTGGACTGGCAGGTATGTCCCAGGAGGTATCTTGATTGACGTGCTGCTGCAATCAATAACAAAGATCCATTAGGATACATTTTTTTTCACAAATTTATTTGTTGTGGGCAGAACTATGCCACTAAATGGGAGATAACATAATATCTTTGGAAGTTATCTCATAAAGAATGTAAATTGGGTTACTTCTTCAATGCTGCTGCTAGTGTGGCTACCCAAAACGATATTTGAAAATAGATGCTAACTGAAGGTTTGGTATTTTGTCAGAAAAAGTGAAGAGCAATGGAAGATTGAATTTTTGATAAATATAAATGTTATTGAATGGGTCAAAAACTTGGGTATACATATCAGAAACATGTAAAGTATCTCTTGCAAAACTCTTTTGTGGAGGGAATTTTTTTTGCATGTCCGAATTTTCTGGGTGTTCAATTATTTATGTATTTATTTATTCATTGGTTTGTATTAGCAGCATTCAGACTGAGGCTCGATTTATTCACTTTCAGAGCTGTCAGATAATGCAATGTGAAGGATTAAAACGCAATCTATGATCCTATTGGTAGGCTGGATACTAATTTGCTATATTATTTGCCTTATGAACAGCTACCAGCAAGTTTATCGGAAGGATAATAAACTGGGTCTTGAACATTCAGACATAAACTGCAGTATTTTGAGAATATATGCCAGTTGAAACTTGAAATGGCTTTGAATACTGTGATTTTGACAAAGTTAATGAGAAATTCATCAATGTATGTACACACACCGGTAAAATTAGGGGAACGGACAAAATTCACACTAAGTTTGAGATCAATTTTCTCTTGAACCCTCCGCTTCATTTCGATAAATTTTTCACAGATTGTAGGCTGATTCTTCAGGAATACACCTGACGTATTACCGTTAATAAATGATTCGTCTTAATATGATATACAGGGATGGAAAGAAAGTCAGTAATTTTCAGAACTTTTTGAGACTCCCTGGAAATTCAGAACAGTTTTCAACACCAAAAAGTCATGTGTGTGAATGTTTACTTCAAGTTAAATATTGTTCGCAGTTTTACCTCTTACTGATCAATTTATTGTGGAAAAAATGCTCACAAATATACAGGGGGATCAGAAAGTACTTTTCATGATTTCCATTTGGTGGAATGTTATTTATCTAAACTATACAGGGTGACATTTTAAAAACTTACAATGGCTATATCTCAGGAACCAAAAAAAATATAAAAAATCGCTGAGAACAATTTCTATAGTAGGGAGGGGGAAACATGATTATATAATAACTAACTTGTTTTTACTCACCTCCTCACCCCAACTAAATAATCTCAAATATCAACCCCCTACTTGTGATACCTGTTTTTACTATATTAAAATGTCACCCTGTATATACTCTCCCTTCACACTTGAACCAGGCTTAGGAGTTCTCCAATTTATCCTTCAACAGACCTGGCCACATCGGTCGGATATTGACGAATTTATCTTATTTGAACAGGAAAAACTAAGTTTACGTTGATAATATTGAAAATATCAGAGTGAATAAATCAATCAATCAATCAATCAATATATGCTTTATTGTCGTAAAAATACAATTGATCTTTATAGACAAAGCAAAGTATAGGGCTTTAAAACAAAATAAAATAAAATATAAAGACATATAAAATCACAACATTTAAATACAAAAATTTTACAAATAAAATCAAAAGAAAATACAAATAATAGAAACATAAGGTCCGTTTCACCAGGGTTCATACTTGACCTTGAAACTTGAAAAAAAGGGTTGTCGAAGATTAATTCATGTGACACATTCAATTTTTTTGACAAATTAAAATTAATGACTTCTGGTTTAAGAGCCAACGAACGTTTTTGACGTTACTGATTTGTTTCAGTCAATTTTTATTTGTTAAACAAGGAAGGTAAATGCTGGTGGGAAGTACAAACCCTGGCGAAACAAACTTTACTTAAGCAAAATAAACGTTGGCCTAACAAAATCTTAACTTATATATAAATACCCGGTTTATTTTTATAACCTGTCATCAAAATATTCATCCAAGGAATAATAGGCTTTATCAACCAGCAACGCTTTTACCGTTCTTCTAAATATGTATATTATGTAGTCTTCTACAGTCAGATGGCAATTTATTGAAAATCTTAATGCTGTCATAAATCAGGGATTGCTTTGTAAGGCTGGATCTTGGAATTGGGAGGGGAATATTTTCCTGGTTCCTAAAGTTATAGCTCTGGGCAAAGATTACATCCCTGAATTTTTTAAAAATTAAGCAAACTGTTTCCAATATAAAAATGCATGTGACAGTTAAAATCTGATGTTTCAAAAATAGGGGCTTGCAATGTTCTCTTACATCAGCCCCACATAAGTATCTTATTGCCCTCTTCTGCAAAACAAATACCGAATCCAAAAGGGTTCTGTTACAGCAACCCCAGAATGCCACTCCATAACGCAAAAACGACTCAATCAAAGCAAAATATGTTGTCCTGGCCATTCTGAATCCCAACGCAGAAACTGTTTGACGCACGGCAAAACACCCCGAGGCTAGTTTCCTATTTAAATTTGTTATGTGCTCACTAAACTTTAGTCTATCATCAATATAGATTCCCAGAAATTTTGCAGTATTAGAACCCCTTATTACCTTGTCACCAAGGGGAATGTCACTAATGGATAGCTTGAAACTTAAAACCTTTGTTTTTTCTATGTTAAAACAGAGAAAGTTGCTATTGCACCACTCTTTAATCTTGCCCATATCCTCAGAAATAATCTGTTTTAAAACCTCTGGGTCTTTATGATGCCATAAAACAGTGGTGTCGTCAGCAAAGATAGTAAAAAAACCTTGTATATTAGTTCTAATTAAATCGTTGATGTATCTTCAAGCATTCAGGAAAGTTCCCCGTATTATTGTTATCTGTAAATTTTTTCAAATAGCAGAGGCATCTTAGATTTTTCGTAGAAACCCTTATCCCTTTTGAAATCCAGAGCTGCTTTTTGTTTTTTTGCCTCATTCGACACACTGGAAAAGACATGTCAAATGACCCCTTCAACAGCGAATGAAATTCCTGAACAGGATCACCTGATCTTAGAATAATATTCCAGTTAATTTCTGAACAGCTTCGCTTAAACTTATTAAAATTTTTCCTACTATATATTCTGCCCATTTTTTTTGGAATTTTAGTGGTGAAGTTCACCAAAATAGGACATTCTGCAACAACAGAGTCATGATCTGAAAAATTTACGTTTGTAACTTGACACTTTATTTCATCTTCCATAAAATTTGTACAAAAATAATCAATCATTGTAGCGCTAGAATCAGTTGTTCTTGTTGGTTCTTTAACTAACATTTTAATTCCAAAAGATGTTAACAAATTTCGTAAGGCATGAGTACTTGGGGAATTAGTATCTTCATAATTTATATTTAAATCACCAGATAAAATAATTTTAAAATGTACGGAAAAGATCAGGCTATTTGGTGTTGAAAACTGTTCTGAATTTCCAGTGGTTCACTCTACAGGGTGTCTCAAAAAACTCTGAAAATTACTGATTTTTTTCCATACCTGTATATGATACAAAGACGAATCATTTAATAATGGTGATATGTCAGATGTATTCCTGAAGAATCAAGCTAGAATCTGTAAAAAATTCATCAAAATCGAAAGGAAGGTTCACGAGAAAATTGATATTAAACTTAGTGTAAATCTTTTCCGTTCCCCAATTTTGCCAACAATTTTTGCATGCAGAATACTTGAACCAAGAAATAAAATAAATGAAAAATGTTCTCAAAATCCCTTTTTTTTCCAAAAATAAGAATTAAAATTAAAATACTTACGCCACCCCAGCCATCGGTGCTGAATATAGCCTCGCGCATGTTGTTTAATTGCTCAAGTTGTTGCTTAGTCGAATTGCTAGTGTTGTTTGGTTGCTGGTTTTGGGCGTTGTTGTTGGTCGAAGCTGTAGATGTGGGCGGTGGTCCATTAGTGCCCGGTTGAGGCTTACTATTGGCACCTGGCTGGCCCCATCCTCCAGTACTGTTCGATTGTGTGGTAGGTGGCTGTTGACCGCCAGTGTTCGTTTTGTTGGCTGGAAAAAAGTTGTTTATCTCTCAAATATACTTAACAGCATGTAGGACAAATACAAAATCAATCTTTATAACCGAAAATATAGCTCTTGGTTAGCATAGACAGTAGACAAAGTACTTCTAGAATGTATTAGTGACAAACATTTTTTCAACATGGCGTGTACAGAACAATTTAATAATTGAATTGAAGAAAAACAATGTTTTTACCATCGCTTTGTGAAGAAGCTGGTGGACGATTAGCATTGTTGTTCCACTGCTGGCTACCTGCGTTGTTCTGATTTGAGGGGTTGGCTGTACCCCAGCCGCTCGTGTTATTCACTAAACAGAGAGAAAACAGATTTCGTTGACTGCTGAGAGCAAAAAAAAAAGTCTGAATTTCTGGCAACAAGGATGCTAATTGCCACCAAACGCTAATATATTTTGTCAAGATTTTAATTTTGAAAGAAAGATACCGCATGCGCTTGTGTGTGTAGTATTTTAAGACATTAACCACACTTTGATGTAGAAACACTAAACATGAAAACGTCACTTACTGTTGTTATTGTTGGCATTCTGAGACGGAGGTGTGCCCCATCCAGATGTACCTGTGCTGAGGGAGCTTTCACCGCCTCCCCTTAGCCTCAAAGGTACCGAAAAGGTTTCCGGGTTGTCGTCTAAGGTTGTGCGCAATTTCCTTAGTCTATGGGTGAATAATAATTATTAGTGACAGTTTTGCAATTTGCAAATTGGGTGTTTTTGTCATTGGTAGATTACTCACTTGTGGCACAGATCATAATCTCCAATGTCAGTACGTTCTTTGTCCATATCGTTGTTATCGCAATAAAGAGCAGTCACATTTAGGTTTTCCATCAGAGTGTCGAGTACTTCGAGGTCATCAGACTTTTGGTTGGGAATGTCTTGTCCGAAGGGCAAAGCACCAAACTTACAACTATCTTCTACCTTATCGCTAACTACATTATTATTATTATTATTAGTTAAATTATTGTGGGCGACCGTGTCATTACGGTCATTACGTTGTATTTTTGGTACGGTAACAGAGTTCAGAAGACAGTTATCGGTCACAGATTGCAGCTTAAGATTAAGGGCTGAGGCCTCGCCACGCTGTATTGTTGCGGGGCCGCAGCCAGAGCCGGATATCACAGATGAGGCGGCGTGCTCCCCGCCAGGGGCGCCAACGCCAAAAGGGCAGGTCGGGGGGTCGGCTCGACCCCCCCTATACGCCCGAGCGATTTCGTCTTGTTGTACTGGTTGGGGTGCGCTGCCCCGCATGGCTGACTCTTGAGGCACTTGGTAGGTAGGAAATATATTAGACTTCGGCTCGGAGGGGGTGGGGGCGCGCATCGTCATTAGTGCTCCATATCAGTCTGGCCAGCCAGAGAGATCTGTAACAATGTATAGATTTCTCTTAACAATTTTTATACCGGATGGTTCTAGATGTCCCCGAAATTGAACAATTCCAGAGTTAATTTCTATGCCAAATACAAAGCAATCAAATTCCACAAAAAAAATATATATATTTTCCTAACTGTTCCATTGAGGAGTACAAGTTCAATTAACACATTTGCAGAAATAGACTGGCTAATATGCAAATAACTTTTTATTTAGTCTAGACGCCTAGCCATTTGGTTCATATAGGTTTGTTTATGTCATTCAGTAACACCTTTAAATTTCCAATGGGGAAAGCGTTTGCTTATACAGGATGTTTGGTATATCGATGGGAATATTTCAATGAGGGAAAGTTGGGGTGCCTGGGGTGGTCATTTGGAAGCTATTTGACCATATTTACCCTCATGCAAAGTTTCGTCGTTTTTTGAGATATAGCCATTTTTAGATATTTTGAATCCATGTATTTTAACACATAACTTGGGCTACATATTTTTTGTAACAATTATTCGGTTTTTCTTTCCGTATTTTTCCGAACGATTGCATATTAGAAATATCGGAATAAAATTGGGAAAGGTTAAATGTGGTCAAAAAGCTCTCAAATGACCCCAACTATCATTCAAATTCATTCATTCCTATCGATGTACCAAACACCCTGTATATTGCTTTAACGCTCTAAGCAAATAGATGACAATTTGGCGTGACAGTTTTTGAATAGTTGTTAATTTCTAACGTACCATTAAAGATACTATTCGTATTATAAACTTTCGGGTTTAAATGAAAATCATAATCAAATACAAAACATGGTGGCAGCGGAAAAGCGACGAAAATTGCAATAATTTTCAGCTCAGTCCCACGTTTATTGTGGTGCTCAAGCTTGTGAAATGATATACATAATTGATGATATTCGTAGTTTCACGTGCTTGTAAGATTGCTGAATTAAGAGATATCTCAAGATGTCGGAACAAGGACGAACACCGGAACGATTTAGCTTCGATGGCATTAATATTGCCAATAACTGGACATTCTGGAAACAGAAATTTGATTTAGATGTCGCATACTTCATAAACGGACCACCCTGTATATTCAAAAATATTTTTAACTAATGCATATAGAGTATCAAACAACTTTGTAACTTAAATTTTTTTCTTGCATCACCCTGTAGGGAGATATCGTCCGATATCGCACTAAGTGAACACCCTGTTTATTAACACTGACTATTTGGAAAATAATTTGAGAGTATATTTAATAGTATCTACTTCAAAACAAAATGAAGAGAGACTCCAAAATCGAACGAGACCCAGTACTATACAGAAGATAGAGTTTTATGTTTTGAATGGTTGGCCTTAACATAAAAAATCCGTGCACAGTGAAGTTAAAAAATATTGGCAAATCAGGAATGACATTTACCTTCACAAAGACGTTCTGTTTTATCATAGGAGACTTATTATTCCCGAAGCCTTTAAATCAGAATTTCTAGAAATTATTCATCAGAGTGTAGTGTCGTGTAAGAAGAAAGCCCAAGAAGCCATTATTACCCAGGCCTTCCAAGTGACATTGAAAAAATGGTGTTAAATTGTCTTATCTGTCAATCATAATCGAGAAGTAATGTGCGCGAATCTCTAACTCCACATCTGTAGCAGAGAGGTAAATAGTCGTAACTCCACTTTTTATCAATATTGAGTTAATATCATTTTCAAAGTGCCCGCTTTCAATTTGTTAGTGTGGCAAAAAATCGTACGTCCCGCTTTGTTGGTTGCCTGTATTTTTAGTTTTTATAAAGACAGTAACTCCATGTATTAGTGGGGTAAAGAATAGTATGTCCTTCACATACTATTCTGTTAATGTTTACCTACCATCAAAATTCTTAGTGGTAAACAGTAGTAACTCCACGAAACGGCGTACTGCTGATTTTTTTTAAGTATTTTTAGTGTTTTGAAATGAGGAAAGGTGATAAAAGACATAATATGTTGATTAGGTTGAAAAATATTGTTGTAAAACAAAAGGTCAAGATAGTTCCGATGAAGAAGACAGCGAATAAATTTTGCCTTGTACAAATCATAATCTTTTTTGTCTAGGACATCTTCTTGAAAATAATTACATTTTTTAAAGTATTTTGTGTTCATTAATCATGTTAGCGATAAGCAATAAAACTGGTTTTGCAATATAAGACTCGAGATAAGACTTCTATTTTAATGATTACCTGTTTTTTCAAATTGAGGTAAAAAGTCGTAAATCCAAAATCAAGATACAGGTAAGTATGGCTGAAATAATGGTATTGGTTATCAAAACTGCTAATTAAGTTAAGTAGCATACCATAATAACAGCTTGGTACCGTGTATAAAAATAAGTCAAATTTTAAAGTGAGTTAGCATTTCAACTTGTTTTCTTCTTTACTGAACTTTTTTATTTATGGACATACCATTGTTTACCTCTCTGCTACAGACATAGAATACCAGATTTTCCGTGGCAAAAAGTCGGTATTAACTTCATGAAGGTAGCATCACAGGATTTTCTAGTTTTAGTGGACTACTTTTCAAAATTTACCGTAGTTAATAAACTCTCTAGAAAAACCGCCAACAGCGTAATTTCGAGCCTTGAAAACATTTCTGCAATAAATGGAATTCCATTTGAAATTTTTTCAGACAATGGACCACCATACACTTCTAAAGAGTTTTTGAGTTTTGCGAAAAAATATGACATAACGCTGACAACTTCCAGCCCCTTATATCTCCGAAGCAACAGTTTGGTTGAAAGAACCACTCAAACAATAAAACTATTTGTAAAAGCATATCAGAGCGACAAGGACCCCTTCTTGGCTATTTTCGACTACAATAGCACTCCAAAAGAAAATTTTCCAGCTCCATCACAGCTTTTACTAGGCTCAGAACAAACTTGCCGGTCAAAACAGAAATCTTAACTCCAAATTATTTACCAAAAAATATATCCAAGGAAAATCAAGATAAACTAACTGAAAACCAAATTAAACAAAAAGTTATGTTAAAAAATGGCCCGAGTGATTATACAGTGAAAGTAAACGAGTATAGGCGTAATAGGCAACTTCTTTGCGACAGCCTGAGGCAAGAGACCACTTCCCAGAATCAACTGCCCTTCATCATGATACAAAATGTTTCAAACAAGCTAAATAGTACATCAGATTGTGAGGATCAACCAGCTATATCTCCCACAAGATCCGTGGAGACTCACATGAAGGCTCAGATGAACGATGATACTATTCATATTATAAACTTTCGAGTTTTAATAAAAATCATAATACAACACAAAACATTACATTTCCCAAATTAAGATAAGATACCTACTTTTAGTACCTAAGGAAATTCTCCCAAACCTTTCAGAAAACATAACTTAACTCTCCAACTTAACGGAAGAACTGCAAACTAATTATTAGACGAAAACACCTGTAAAATAATGACCACTCTGTATACTAATAAAAATAATGATAATATCACCTATCCTTCAAAAATTGAATTGCCAAGAAACAACAACAAAATCCTCTAGCAAATAATCAGTTTCAAATTACTTGAAAGAGAAACGGTTTGTTTTACATTCTATCCATGTACAAAACTAGAATTACAACATTCGCTCGATTTATTTTGTACCTTCCTTATCAAAAAAGCTGGCGATAAGATTAAACACAAACACCAACTAAATAACATATTGTGGCGGTTTTGTTGTTCCATCCAGCCTAAAAACACAATACTGGCGAATATTTTTAGCCTTTGAGGTACCAATTAATAAAATATGTATAAGTTTAATTACGTCGTACGCCTTTTCAATATTAAAATATGCTAATAGGGGTTTTTGGTTCAACAATATATTTCTGATTTGCGATAATGGACTACATTTTTGTTGCTAAGGAGGCAATTTTGTGGTGGCAAATTGAATTGGTTTGATAAAGGATTTTATTTGAAAAAATAATTACCTTTTGAATTTTGGATAAAAATAATGAAACTCGTAAAAATTTATCTTTAAGTTTAATATCTTCAAGGCAAACAATTTTTTACATTGATAACATATACCCAAGTCAATATTAGTTTTATTTTTTTCCTAACAAATCACAAAAATATCACTAATTATTTTTTATTGTTCCTAGTAACATTATGTATAGCCCAATTTAAAGATGTTTTCCACGAGTTTTTCAAAGCATCGGAAAACTTGATCCTAAACTGTTCTAATGCATCTTCTTCGCTTTCTGCCATTGCCAACGTGTCCCTAACATAATCAAGATCCTTTTCAGAACTTAATTCTGGTAGACCTGTAGAAACCATCATAGAAAGTAAAGATAAAATCAAATCACCTTGCCTTCTTAAAATCAAAAAGGCATTCTCACATTGCTCTTGAAACTTTTTAAATTTTTCTGCATCCTCTTTTCCGCCTGTTATTACATTGACAAAATCATATGTTAGTATAAACGGTACGCGTTCTCGTCTAATGCCAAACTTTTCTTTAAAATTACCAAGTATATGACCAAAATCTATATGAAAAAGTTGTCCATTTTGATGTATCATGATATTATCCGAATGTCTATCACCAATACCTAAAACATAGGTAGCAACACAATAGCCAGTACATGAAAGAGTAAATTCGTTGATTGCTTTCGAAAGAGCCACTTCTGTAAGGTTAAAGCATTTTAACCATGCTAAAAGTAAATTTTTCTTAAGAGGTGCAATCGCCTTACAACCACCAATGTTTGCTAAAGTGTCTGCTCTTAAAACTGCCTCTATCATTCCTATTCTATTCTCAAGTGATATGCATTTATATAAATTCATTCTCAGGTCAAGTCCATTTTGTTTCCATAGTTTATCAAATATTTTCAACATTTGTAATATCAACATATCTTGCCTAAGATCATCACCATTTTTGAATATAACATTGATATCCTCCATTTTCTTGTCAAAGTTTTCATAAACTATCCATAAAGGCATTTTTTTGCTGTCCATTACTTTACACTTTTCCACCTTGATTAAATGGCATTTATTTTTAGGATCTAATGGATTTGACATCACATACTTGTCGAATTTATTTTCCAAATAATATCTAAGCACCCTATCGTTATTTTTCCTTTTAACCAACTCACTGCATATTTTAAACATGCTAATAGCATTTAATTGTGCTTGAAATAAAGGAATCTGTTCTGGATTTCTTCTACAGTAGGCTTCTAGTATTAAACCAAAGCGTACAGCAACTGAAGGACTTTGCATTTCACACCTTAAATGCCAAAACAGATAGTGTCCTACTTCGTGATTCATTAAACTTCTTTTAATTAAAAATATCACTAAATCACATTTGACATAAAGTTCACGTTTGATAGCTTGAACTAATTGCAGAAGGTAAAGTAAAAGATCATCGTCACTTATATTTTGGAGACATTTTACTGCAAATTTTCTAACTTCAGGATCATCATGAACATAATCCAACAATTCTAGAGATTTTTCTATAGGTACTTTCTCTGGAGGCCATCTATTCAATAGAGCCATTACTTGACCAATTTCTTCCCTATTATCCCAGTCCATACAGGAAAGTAATTTTGGTAAAATCTCTGGCATATGTTGCATCAAACAAAGTCTATGTTGCCAAAAACATTTTCTATCCTGCTCATGCATATCAAAAAAATATGATGAAGAGTTGAGTAGTTTTTGATAAATCTCACAATGAGGCTCAAAAATATCAACTTGTGGACTTTGAGCATGTTTTACGATAAAATCAAAACTTGGATATTCAATGTTTTTTGTATGAAAAAAACTTGCAAAATGTATGTTTAAAATAGTCGCATTTTCTCTATTTGGATTATTTGCCACTGTACCTAGTGGCTTAAACATTTCATTCGAAGTTCCATTCTCTGTATAATTCCACATATAAAGAGTCATAGCACTTCTACGTAAACGACCTTTGTAATCATAAACAGAAACGTTGGCCCAAGCCAAACATTTAACTTTACCTTTATTTAGTTCATAAATGACAAAACACAGTCTTGCGTTTCTTGGTATGTTGCAAACTTGAATATCAAAGTCAAATTCATAATTGAAATTAACGTCACTTTGATCCGAAACTGATTGTTCTTTGGTTTTAACTGGTTGACATAAGGGCTGACCGCCGTGAAAAATTCCAACTTGAATACCTATTTCTGAAGGTTTTTTCGAATCACAATTTAATTGAGTGGCTGTGCCTAGAGTAATACGATATTGGTCTAAAATGCTCCAGGAATTTATTATGGACTTGTTTTTTCCAGTGCAATCTTTACTCGAAGGTGAAAAATCAGATCGCAACTTTCTAAATTCGTTAACTTCTGCTGAATTCAGAGCATCAAACTCTTGCAAGTATTTCCCTATCAAGGGGCCAATAGTCATATTAAGAAACCGTTCTTCCGAAAAGACTTTGGGTGGTCTAACAATCAATACAGCACCTGCAGGTTTAAGATCGCACAATCTCTTCCAGTCACTCACTGTTTCTTCTTCTCCTAGATAATTGATTATTTTGAAAAGATACTTGGACACATCTAGAAGCTTACCAAATAATGGTAATTGTTGAGCTTCTTGCCAAAGAGATGTTTTAATTTCACCCAAAGTCATACAACCGCTCACTGTAAGTAGCACTGTCCCAGTGGGTAACAAGCAAGTTAGTTGAACTAGAGAAGTTTCCGATGAGGAAATTTCATCCCAAAAATCTAGCGAATATTCTGCTGGTATGGAAGCCATTGTGTTTGCTTACTGTTATACACTGGTCAGTATTATAATTTATTTGAAATATTTCAATATGCTAGCAACTAATCAACCAACCGCTGTTTCCTGCCATATAATTTTTGGCTTCATCAATAATGAGCAATACATTTAAAACCGTTAAAGGCAAATTGGTTAGAGCGAGCAATTTTGATTGGTGGTAACTAGTTTGAGTGTTCACGCTTGACAGTGAATCTTTATGCCTGATAGAAAAACAGAACTGGATATATGAGCGCAAATGAGATTCGATGTTCTATGAGAAGATAATTCAATATATTGTGATAACCTGAAACTATAGACATGTTAGAAGGATGACCCATTTGACTGGCAAGGTTCAAAGTCAGATAGGATAGAGCTACAAGTTTTGAACAGGAACTGCAAAATATAAGTACATAATATTGAATGGTATTGAGGATTACCGAGAAATTCAAAGATTTTTGTATCAGTGTGTGTCTAGGGTTGTTCTAGAATACGTTCTTCGAAATAGGAATTGGAACTTACGTATTGATTTCAAAGACAATGCAACTATTTGACCAGATCAGGTGGTTGGTAAAGACTGTTGTTGCGGAAATAACACAGGTTTAACTTTTTAATATTTCTAATTTAATAAAACTTTTTCCTCGATTATTTACCATAAAAATAATATTCTAAAAATAGATGCTATTGCTGGACTATTTATCCTGTAAAACCGGTAACAACAACCCTTTGAAGCAATAAAATTGCCGGTTTCTTCATTACCTTATAAGGTAGTGGACCTTTCTCGCCGCTGTGATTGGTCAGCCGCCACATTGTTTCTTAGTTTTTGCAACCTGCTCCCTGGCAGAGCTAGTCGACGCACATTCTTCAGTACTATTAGAATAAGCGATGAATTCGCGCCCTCTGATGCTCCCGTTAGTACGCGCGATTTATAGTAAAATACTACTATCTGTGTCTCAAGTCCTGACATAGTCTATATTATTGATAAGGAACCATGTAATTAACCCCTTATTATTGCAAGTCATCTCGGACGAGCAAAATTCTCTCGTAAGCGCCTGTTTTTGGCTCTCTCTCTCTCACACTTTCGCTGGGCTCCAACGCGCCTGCATGTGCATATCGTTGTGTTTTCAACTCAGCGGAAAATTCCCTGGCTGCCAGTGTGAATAGTGATAAATGGATAAATAATGGCTTTGTGGATTTATCTGCATGAACCGGATTAAGCAAGTAAGACCGTTAAAATTTCTCAAACAGTCGAACAATAAATACTGATTAGTGATTCACTTGAAATGCACTATAAATTGAAGTGTTATGCAGAAATTTGGTTTCACACTCGTGAAATTAACATTTGTATTTTGTATATAGAAACTGAGCATATATAAAGACTTTTCTTGGACGTATTGTTTACAGTCTTCCGCAGAAAAGTGCTCAAATTGTTAACTCTCAATAGATAAAAGAACTTTCAAGGATCAATAAACATTTTGTGATTACAGTGAACTGATTAAAGTTGACGAATAATTTATGTTGTGCTCTCGTGCATTTAATTAGTTAATTTGTGTTCTTGTTCATTGAACATTTAACCATAAATGATGTTATTATCATTATCAGATTTCCCTACCCTTTATAAATCAAGATACTCATTTACTTGAGATTAATATAAAATTTGTAGTTCAACTGGACGTCCAATTAGGAATTTTTAGATAGGATTTGATTGCTGACTATACCGAATTACTTTCATTTATTAATTAAATTAATAATTATTCTATTTCAGCGTTTTATTTGTATAAATGAGAATCAAGGCACCCCTAACCTAATACAAGGCTTAAATGATCCAATGCCTATTGTTTAATTTTGACAGTCACTCAAAGTAAAAACTTTTGGCATCCCTGGTGCGGTTTGACTAAAGCCCAAAAAGGGACAATAGCTAGTTCCGTCACAACTGTTCATTGCCACATTCTTCAGTTCGAAATAAGATTGTGTCGTTTTTAAATTTTGTAAATTGTAGAAGTAGTCCGAGAAATAGTCCATATCTCGAAGAAGTGGAATAAATGTGGAATAAACGTCTTCCTCCTATAATTCTTTATAACTACTGCTTGAGAGCTGGCAACATGTTTCAAATCTTCAATAGTTTCATCATCAGGGCAAATACTTTTTCAAGTTCAAAGAAAGTAGTGATAAGGACACAACATTGCAAAAATCATTCTGCAGGATAGCAATAGTCGTATGATCACAAATTTAGTTTTACAAGTAGCACATTCTATCAGGAGTTATTTTTGAAAGGAGATAATCCTGAGTTAACAATCGCAGATGAAGTAAAACATATTTAAACTAGGGCTCGGAATTTTTAAAATTCAAGTATTCGAATAGTCGTTTGGTATTTTATTCGAATAGTTGAATAATTCGAATAGTCGAATATTCAAATTTTCAATTCAAATTCAAATATGCTTTATTGTCAGAAAATTATAGTACATTCTATTGACAAAGCAACATCCTTAATAATATAAAATATAAGAACAGATAACAAGTAAAAAAGACACTACAGCAGTGGCACTAGCAAGTGGTAAAATGACTAACAATAAAAGAAAAATTCAGTACTTATTAGTAAATTTGTAACATTTTTAAAATTTAGAACACATCAGTTATTATGGCATTGTGAATCTATTACTAAATCAGGTAGACCCTGTCCTACAAGTAGTACAAAACATAAAGTTGAGTTTTAGACACTTACATCACGATACAGACACAAGATCCTGTTAAAGGTTGTCATCAAAATACTCGTCAAGAGAATAAAATGTTTTATCTGCCAATAAACTTTTAACCTTATTTCTAAAAGATTTATAATTTTGATCCGTTCTTAAATTTAATGGTAGTTTATTGTACATTTGTATACTTTTATAAATCAGAGAATCCTGAGTTAGAGAGAACCTTGGTATAGGCAAAGGTATCAGGTTGTAGTTCCTTGTTGGATAGGAGTGCGCATGTGTAGTACCCTGGTACCTCTTGTGAACTAAACAGACAGTCTCTAAGATAAAGAGATCCACTAAGGTTAACATTCCCCCCCTCCTAAATAATTCTCGGCAGTGATCTCTGAGACCTGCTCCAAAAATATACCTAACAGAACGTTTCTGAAGAGTAAACACTGATTCGAATAGTCGAATATTCGAATATTTGAATAGTCGAACAGTCGAATATTCGAATAGTCGAATATTCGAATAGTCGAATATTCGAATAGTCGAATATTCGAATAGTCAAATAGTCGAATATTCGAAAAGTCGAATATTCGAATATTCAAATAGTCGAATATTCGAATAGTCGAATAGTCGAATATTCGAATATGTAGTCAAAAAGTCGAATATTTGAATAGTCTAATATTCCAATAGTCCAATTTTGATAGAGGGCCTAATTAAGAGAAGAAAATGGAAAATGACTTTAAAAATGACGTTTTTCGACTAACAATCATTCTTTTCTTGATAAAAGTTTCTACTTCCCGCAAAAGAACGTTCTATGACGAAGCGAATTTGTGATTTTTTATGCAGAGTATTGCAGAGTCAGAAAAACTAAAATAATTTAGATGTTTTCTAAATGGCAAATTTACAGAGGGTTAATAGTCCAATATTCGAATATTCAACTATTTGAATATTCGAATAATCGAATATTCGAATAGTCGAATATTCAAATATTTGAATAGTCGAATATTCGAATAGTCGAATATTCGAATAGTCGAATATACGAATAGTCGAATATTCGAATAGTCGAATATTCGAATAGTTGAATATTCGAATAGTCGAATATTCGAATAGTTGAATATTCGAATAGTCGAATATTCGAAGATTCCAATAGTCGAATATTCGAATAGTCGAATATTCGAATAGTCGAATTTACTGACTAACAAAAAAGTTGAATTTAGAATAGTCGAATAGTCGAATATTCGAATTATTCGAATACAATTCCGAGTCCTAATTTAAACGACATAATATTAAGTAACAGGTCACACGATTTACCGATTTTCAACAAGTTT
Organism: Ceutorhynchus assimilis; assembly: GCA_917834065.1. Taxonomy (NCBI): domain Eukaryota; kingdom Metazoa; phylum Arthropoda; class Insecta; order Coleoptera; family Curculionidae; genus Ceutorhynchus; species Ceutorhynchus assimilis. Next base: position 24,277,010 of record OU892285.1, on the reverse strand, counting down.
TTAAATTCCTAAATAATCAGTTCAGTCATTCCTCCAAGGTTGAAACTTTATAGTTAAGTTTAATTTTGATCAGAATGAAAAAATAGGAAATCTAGATAAGTGTAATCTCTCATATCGGGCACTTTCAATGAGTAAACAACTCCGTCAAACCATAGACCAGAATCGAATTATACAAAACCCAATCTCACTGGAGCAGACATGATGTTTTTTAAGCTGGACAGCCTAACAGTAAAATGATTTTTCAATGTTGCAAAAGTCGCGTTTTTTCCCTGCTTTCCACCAATTTGTTTTGGTATATGTTAGCGATAATAACAGAAATTTCTGAAAGTCCTAGAATTTTAGGTCTTAAAGAAAAAATGGATATGAAGTATGTATATAAAAAGAAGAAACTGAGTATTAGAGAATAATTATCGAAACTTTCAACTTCAAATTACATATTTACATGGTACATATTCATGAGGCATAAATCTCAGCATTAGGTTTCAACATGGCAAAGACTAAAGCAGTAAAAATTATTGAATATAGAAAGGAGTCATTAAGCAAGTGGCAGTCTAATGACAACACAGGTGTAAAACAAAATTTATTGAAACCCAGGAAATTAAGTCATTCCGCTATCAAGCATAGCATTATAGGGGCGATGTTACTATTGTTTATTATAAAATGTATCAATATTTATTCGATCCAAAACAGGGAATAATTCGGATTGGAATCTATTGTTAAAGATTCAAAAAAGGTGGTTCAGGTACTCCATCCGAAATCTTGGGATAAAATGATGAAAACTTAAGGGTCATTTACATCCACTTAAAGTACGGGAAATTATAATTAACATACGAAACTGAGAACGTGTGTTTACAAGGAAGTTAATTTTCTTATGTCACGCATGCGTACTTATAATCTCAACTGTCAAGTCAAATTATATGCACAGAACCAGAAATTAACGTACGGATTTCCTTAAGTTGAAGTTGGCCCAACTTTTCCGTGTGTCTCGGTAATTTTCTTAATTTTTAAGTGGATGTAAATAACTACGTATAGCACATGATCTTCAACTAATCAGCCCTCTATTTCTATTCTATTTTGAAACCAATTTGAGAGAGTATTCTAACATTTTGTAAAGTATGTGTCCTACATCCAAAATTTCAAGAAAAATGATGCTTTTCTTAAGCTATTTGATATTTTCAATCATCTGTCCCCTACCGATTTTAAAACCAATTTCAAAACAGTATTCTAGAACACCCTGTTGAAAGGCGGTAGCGATAGCGATATCATATCCAAAATCTCAAGAAAAGGGAACAAATTTTGTTGTCTTTTGATATTTTCAACCACTAATTATTTAACTATTTTGAAAACCAATTTGAGAGAGTATTCTAGTACATTGTGTCAAGTCTCTGCTCATATAATGGAGAGAGATCCCGAGAAAAGGAATAAAAACACACATGATCCAAAACCGATTTCAAAACCAATTTGAGGCAGTATTGTAGAACACCCTGGTCTATATGTTGAGAGATGATAGTGCATCCAAAATTCGCAGCTACAAATCTAGAGTAACTACACCATACGAGGAGCTTGTTAGTTGAAAATAGTATTTGGACAGTTCTATCTATCGACCAGTAACTTTAACAAAATAACAGACGTATGACACAACTGATAGAAACCCAAGGAATAACCCTCGGAATAACCCAACACCAGATCTAATTTTCCATACTTACATTCAAAAAATTATAACAAGAAACCCATTAAAACAATAAATACGAGATGAAAAAAGTATTGAACAATTTTGGCCAACAAGAAAAGGTCTTTTATAATACTTATCGAGTTTGTTTGCAGATGGAGGTCTACTATAAAATACAGTACAGATTTTTCTGGGGCTGATCCTTATTATCTTTTGGAGGCTGTTTGTTGTTGTGTATGGTTCAAGGATTGCGAAATTTCAAAACCTATCTATTTATATTGTGTGTGTTGAATATTTGTTTCCTTGACTGAAAATTCTGAGATATGCAATATAAATTTCAATAGAAATCACTCAAGAAATCATTACCGGAAATCAAATTGAGATATTGCATTGTTTTCATCAATTAAATGCAAATATCATTTCAGCATTACCTACCTATGACTATAAACTACAATTTTTCCATTAAAACTTAGAGCAGACTAGAATTCTAAATGTTGGTCTATATAGCTTTGATTAATCAGAATTCCCGTTTAACAAAATTAGGGGATAAAATTGGATATTTTTATAGGCTGTTTATTCAACTTATATATTTTTCCGTGTATTTTTCTTTATAAATGGCTTTCACACACTCCTTCGTAATCAACAGACTCCCCTGTTTTACGAACTTTCAGTCTGCAAATTCCGACTCTGTCTCAAGTGGGCCCTTAAGAGATGTTGGTTCTATCTACGGGAAAGATGTAAACCGGACACTAACTTAATTGTTTTATTACCCCAAGGAAGCGTGCCCAGTTTACACGTCAGGTTTAGAGGGCCACTTTTCTTGCCTACATAATTTATCAAAATACCCCAAATTTTAAAAGCGGAATTTTTTTTGAGCTGATGATCTTTTTGAGTCAAAGTGATTTATATTTCAGTAGGCAGGTAAAATCTAGAATAACAGATGTTCTGTAAGCGAAGACTATAATTATATGGAATTTTTGAATTAGAAATTTGTTATGCTAGAATGTATGTACTTATTATTATTATTTTAAACCTACTTAACATAAATATTAATTCAATATCTCCCTACATTGCCTTAATTTACAATTACAAATAATATTCCGATATAAAAATTATGTTATTTTGATCCATTTTCTCGGACTGATGTTTATTTTTCCTTAGGTATGTTGTAGGAGCTGTTTGTGTCGGACATGTAAAGTTTTAAAAATACTTTTGTGTGTGTAGGTACATATTTGTTTTGTTGTCTGAACATTGTGATACTTATGTAATATGCAGTAGGATAAGTTTGTTTTTTCATTTTTGTTTGGCAAGATTTACAGAGTAGGTATCTACTGGGTATGCAATATAGATTTCATTGGAAATCAAATAAAGATAATACATTGTTTTCAACAATTAATATGCAGATGGTATTTTAGCATTACCTATTTACCTATTAACTAAAGTTTTTTCATCAATACATTAAGGTGACTTTAGCTTTAATGTTTTTATTTCACAAGAAATTCTAATTTTAAAGCAATTTATAATGTTAACTCGATAGTAGGCCTATAACTGATTAATCATTTAAAGAAAACTCCAGGATGAAAATGAATATTTTGTATTTAACTTAAGTATACATTTTTCTACATAATTCCCTGAGTAATTAATAGACTCTCCTGTTTTACAAAATGTCAGTCTGCAAATTCTGTCTCTGTCTCAAGTAAAAAGTGGGCCCTTATAGATATGTTTGTCTTGTGAGTCTTATTTGAGTTGATGACCTTCTTGAGCCAAACCAAAGTTTATTTTATTCTAGCAGGTAGGTAAAATCTAAAATAACAGATGTTCGCTGAACCGGGACTTTTTTTACGGAATTTCTGAATTAGAAATTTGACTTGGTAGTATGTACATATTATTTGTATGATGCCTCCTTAACAGAAATAATAAAATATTATTCATTATTTCCCTAGATTGCTTCAATTTAGGTAGGTTACAATTACAAATGATATTCCAATATAAAAATCTTCCCTTTTTGGTACATTTTCTAGTAATTATAGATTTGAAGGATGTACGGACGGCTTTTGATTTAGGTATAGGTCTAATTTAAGTGGAAAAAATAATGTTCATCACACACCAAAACCCCTCAAAAATACTAGCTTTTTGCAGTTCCAACATCTTATTAATAAGAAGTAACAGCTTTATGTGAGTTCTAAAACAAGTTCTCGTTGCAACCAGAACAAAGCCTGCTGCAGACTAGATGAGATTTGATTAATTGATCAACTTCGAATATTTATTTTATAAATTTACAATTTAAAACCTTTAAAAATACGTGTGATCTTATGAGTATAAAAATCCTTCTACACCCACACGATATGCAGAGTGAACGTTAATAATAGAAATGAAACAAGATCAGACCAAAGCAAGCAAAATAGGTATCATGTCCAAGTCAAGGCAACAAGTATTACCATCTCAAAAAAAGGTAACAGTATCGAAATAATACAAAATGCAATAATTATAAATGCACGCAGGTATTCAATCAGAGCATGATGAAGGAAAGAGTAACAAGTAACAACACACTAATTTTCCGCATGGAAAGACGTTTCGACCTTAGAGCGACCTTAAATTTGAAGTTGCAAAGAAAATCTGTTCAGAAGGATGGAAAATACTTACAAATTTGGACGCCACGGAATCAACTTCTGCCTGTCGGACAGAAAGAGGGGGACATCGAAACAACTCTGGCTCGCTCGCGTACACTTTACAACACAAGTAGGATTCTTAAATTATTCGGAATGCGGCGCACTTTCCACACTTGTTTTTTTTTTTCAAATTTTATTAGAAACTAATAGAAATGTTGATGTATTTTATCACACACACACACTACTAACTGAATGAGAATACTTAATATCACAATTTTATTAAATTTGGCGTTAAAATACTTGGGATTTGCGGGCACCACAGAGATTTGTTTATTGATCCGCAATTACGTGGCAGCAGCGCTTCTCGATCTCGTTGTCTCGCCGCCCTGCTCGCCGCTCTCCACCGTTTGATTCGAACTAGTGGTCGGTTCTCGTCGGCCGTTTACGGCATTTAGAAAGTGTGCGGAAACCAGTTTTGAACCTCGAATCGTACACAGCGCCGTTGCCACTTGAACCGTATAGAATTTCTTTAAATTTAGATTTTTTTCCCAATACAGGTAAAATTGACGAAAAGAAACCACTTTGGAAGTTTCTACCTCTATACAAAAGAGTGCAAAGAAAGTTTGTTTCTGAAGGTATTTGAATTTCAAAACAACAGATGTTAATACCCTAAAGACTGAATGATTTTGATTCCCCGTTAATGATATTTTTTACTTTTTACTTTTATAAGTCTATCCCGTAGGCCCTGAGAACACAAATCGAGAGTTATCGCCATAAAGTAATGGTAAACCATAGGCCTGACCGTAGTAGGTACCTGCCACTTTTTTCTAAATTGGATTACATGTAGGTGAAGTAGGTAGGTATAAGATGGGTAATACATTATTGTACATTATTATCAAAACAAAACAAAAAATTAGTTTGTGTTTGGCAAAGAACTAGTTAATACGCAACGGATTTTATAATGGCTTAAACGCCAAGTCTCTTCCCAAGTTACGGTGCAGCAAGTTAGCAAGAGTCCATGTTATTCCCTTCAAGAAAAAAACCCTCATGGTGAACGTTCATGATTCTCTTGCCACAGAGGTCACAGAAGTTCAAATACTTAGATAAACTTTCATGGAACAACCTCTCATTGGATCCAATCATCAGTTTTTTTTTTTTGTAAAATTGAATCCTTCACCACACCCAAGGCATTCCGTCAATTCTTCTCCCTCTGAACTATCGTCAGAATAATTAACCAACTCATCTGATATATCATCATCATCCTTTGATGATTTTTTTTTCCATTCTTCGCTTTATTTTCCTAATTTTTTTCTATCGTTATGGTTTTGCGCTTTATTTCTTTTCTCTGTTCTTCTTCTTTTTTACATGCAATAGCAGATTTCCTTTTTCCAATGTGGTCAGAAGATGTTAAAACTGCAGCTACTTGCCCTTTTTATAGTATCAGCAACCGGTAAGTCATGTCCGCAGCATAATTAAGACCTGTGCCAATGTGGTAGGAGTTGAAGTAACGACTATTCATAGATTCTTGCAAGCAACAAAAAAGGAAGAACCACGGAGTATACCCAAGCTACCTCCAGGGAAAAAACCATCCGATATTGACGAAGGTGTTAGAAAGGGGATGAGAAGAAAATTGAATGCTTTTTACTTTGCCAAGGAATTACCAATGCTAGACAAAATTTTACAAGCTACCAGGGATGACGAAAACTTACCCTTCCCCACCTGTCAAAAACTAGACTACGGAAAATTCTCCATGACATGAGCTTCCGCTAAGAAAAGCAGAATAAAAAAATCTCTTTTTATTGATAGGTCAGACGTCATTTGCTGGAGACGAAATTACTTGAGGGCAATCCGAAAATATCGCAATGAAGGAAAACATTTTTTCTATTTGTATCAAAAGTCTGGCAAGACAGACATCCTCTCAGGATAGAGACCGCCTTCTGGAAACGGGCCCAAACTTATTTTAACTCATACAGGCATTGAAAATGGATTTTCAATCAAATTCAACTGAAGATAACTTTGAAAGAATTACTTCTCTCGTTTTCAAAGAATAATAACAAATCATCGAATGTATTTCTGGTAATTGTGTAAAATTCCTGGAAAATAGAAGAGATCATTGAGTGGTTGCAGTGGAAGAGATTAAATTGGGATGCTGGTATATGGTGGCAAGAGTTGGAGGCTGACAACGACAAAGAACGACAACTTTTGGTGGAGTCATTCGCGAATATAACTGAGAAAAACTATAAAAACTCCATGAAACATGTTATGGCAGAACTTAGACCAGGTAATTTCCTAGGTGGGAGGAGTAGGAACATGGAGTTGGTTTCAGCTACCTATTTGGTCACCAAAATAATTACGGTATAGCCAATTCAATGCTTTACCTGTCATTTGGTGTACAACCCTTTTAAAAACTGGCTCCACTTTAGCTTCATAGCAGAATGGCGTGTTCCTACTCCTGATGTCCCTAGGACAGCGTTTTACCTGCTCTAAGTAGCAGAGGAGAGAAAAAATAGTGGAATCTTGACGTAATCGACAAAGCTATGGAAATCCAGCCTTTAAATATTCATTATACCTCACGACATGACGACTCTTCAGATTTTTGTGAAGATGATTTTATCGACACCCGACCGCAAATCTCAAACAAAGGTGTGTCCAAGATGTACAGGAAACCATAAGACGGATGATACTGTAACTGTGGACATGCCACTGAAGTACTGAAGGTTCCAAACTTGAATTATGCTGTGAGGCATATAAGAGAATATATTATAAAGGGCTAGAATTAGAAGTTAATTACCTTTTGTGTATCCAAGCCAGAAGGAGTAGCAATCAAAAAATGGCATTGTTTATCTCCTAAATTCACAAAGCCTTATTGAATACTATCATGAGATGAATTGTCAGCCGAAATTGAAGACTATGACTTGAGGGTGGAAGGGTACAAAATGGAACGCATGAACTCTGAAAGTAGATTCACGGGTGGTGTTATTTTTTACATAAAATCAAACATAAAATATGTTGTTGCTTTTAGGCATGTTATACCTATGAATATGTGGTTTCTGGTTGTTAGGCTGAGTTTGGGTGATGACGTGGTTTCTGTTGCTGGTGTTTATCACTCACCAAATCAGTCACATGCAGTGTTTTTGGATTTTGTAGAAGGGTGGTTGGAAAACTACCTATTAAATCTAAGTAATGATTTCCTAATCGGTCGAAAAAGTTTCTTGTCCACGAATTTGGTTATGAGGAATGGAAATAATTTTCAGCTTTCTTGGACTAATTTATTAAATTTGAAAATCAAATAGCCAACGTTTCGATGCTGGTTAGCATCATCATCAGGGCTGCAAAAAACGAAACAATACAAGTTTACCAAGAAAAAGGACATTAACATCAAAAATAAAAAAATTAAAATTAAAAAAAAAAAAAATTTAAAAAAATTGTTGTTTAACTAATAGACCGATCTCCTATTACCTGGACTGCGCGCGTCGCTTGTAGGCTGCAGGTGAGCGTCCAATGAGAAGCAAGTTTGTGACAGGCTTGCGTCATATTCTAATTCAGGAGCCAGTTCAGAATCAATCGTTCCTTCTTTCTTTGTAATGTGTAATTTGACAAAGAGCAAACTAATACTTTACATGTTACCAATTTCATTGAGCGATTTTGCCGGATGAAACATTTATCAAAATAAAAGTGGAAACGATAGTCATCCACTTTAAAGCTCTTCTTTTGTCTGATTTAAGGCATTGTAAAACCCTCGACACTATATCACTTCCTTAATGTCATAATGTTCGATTTGTATTGTCTACATTTTGTTCTGCAACAATACAATCTGGCTACACTGCAGCCTACGAGTTGCGCGCGCATGTCATCTTCTATTGCTTTTTAACTTGTATTTATTACAATTAAGCTCACTTTTTCTAATCATGCGAGACAGGTCTATTAGGGCTATGTGACGCAAAAGGCGATTTTATGACATACAACACATTAATCGAAACGTTGGCTATTTGATTTTTAAATTTAATAAATTAGTCCAAGAAAGCTGAATATTATTTCCATTTCTCGTGATTTCCTAATACCTACTTGGTGATTCTAATATTAACTGAAATCATAATGCTACTTATTCCTCCAGACTCAAAACTATTGTCAATGATAACTATTTAAAACAGTTAGTAAATGAAGACACTCATGTTTTTAACAGAGGTTCTTCACTAATAGATTGTGTTTAGTGATGATAAAAAAATTTGTAATCACAAATGTTTAAAAATCGCTCTTCCACAACGGCCAGATATAACAAAGTTGATATATAGAAGTAAATAAAATACAGAATATTGACCAGTTGCGTTCTGATATATTGAATCTAAGTAAAAGCATGGACGATTATCAAGGCAACATTGATGATAAATATGATGGTTTTTCTCAGCAAAATGATGGGTATTATTGATACTCACCAGCCAGAAAAAGAAGTTCTTGTAAATGTAAGGTATAATGGATGGTTTAATAAGCGGAGCTTGAATGCAATAAAGGCAAAGGAAAATCCAGATCAATTGGGATAATTATAGAAATATGTAGTAGAAATGCTGTTGTAAACATAATAAGAATAAAAAAGTATAGATATTATCAGGACAGGGTGGATAATTGCTATAATGACCCAAAGGAAATGTGGAAATCATTAAAACACATCATTACTGGTCAAGAAAATACAGAAAAAATAGACAAAATTAATTTTTTGGGAAGCGTTTCCAATAGTTTATCTGAAACTGTGAAGAATTTTAATACCTTTTTCATTCAGAGTATTATTTACTGATATTGTACAGACAATAACTCCAAGCCAAAGGATATTTAATTTTAATAAATATAGTTTAAAAAACTAAAAAACACGCTTTTATAGTAAATTGAACTAAAAAGTGAAAAATAATTTTTAATATAAACAGAAAATATTAATGAACAAAAAATATTAGAATTATTGTGAAAAAAGTGTGGGGTGCTTTGTTCCACATTCTCGTACATTGAGCATCCCACGCTTTTTTCACAATAATTCTAATATTTTTTGTTCATTAATTTTTTCTGTTTATATTAAAAATTATTTTTCACTTTTTAGTTCAATTTACTATAAAAGCGTGTTTTTTAGTTTTTTTAAACTATATTCATTTTTCACTTTTTAGTTCGATGTATTATTTTGTTGTTCATTTTTTTATTTTGAAGAAAAAACTTTAATTCTTATTTGTGTTTTGTTTATATTTTGCACCATTTATCTTTATCAACGGCTAGTGCGTCGCACCGCACCGGTATCACACTCACACTGAGTGTCTCATTCCTGAATTCGCCCCAGAGATTTCCAGACTTTTGCAGACATTATCCAGACTTATTCAGAGCTTTCCAGAGTCTTCCAGACTTCATCCAGATTTATCCAGACTTGTACAGACTGATCCGGATTCTGGAAAATGATCCCTAGGTCTTTTGGGACCTTTTTCCAGAATTTTTCCGACCCTTTCAAGAAGTTTCCAGGCCTTTTCCAGATGTTTCAAGAGATTTCCAGACTCTTCCAGACAATATCCAGAGTTTTACAGACTTCATCCAGATTTATCCAGCCCTTATCCAGACTTGTACAAACTGCTCCGAATTCTAGAAAATGACCCTTTCAAGAAGTTTCCAGGCCTTTTCCAGACCTTTCCAGACGTTTCCAGACTTTTCCAGACAGTATCCAGACTTATCCAGAGCTTTCCAGAGTTTTCCAGACTTCATCCAGATTTATCCAGACTTTATCCAGACTTTTTCAAACTGATCCGGATTCTAGAAAATGATCCCCAGGTCTATTGGGACCTTTTCCAGAATTTTTCCAACCCTTTCCAGAAATTTCCAAGTCTTTTCCAGACGTTTCCAGAGATTTCCTGACTTTTACAGACAATATACAGACTTATCCAGACCTTATCCAGACTTGTACATACAGGCTGCTCCGAATTCTGGAAAAAGATCCCCAGGTCTTTTGGGACCTTTGGCAGAATTTTTCCGACCCTTTCCAGAAATTCCCAGACTCTTTCCAGACGTTTCCAGAGATTTCCAGACATTTTCCAGACTTTTCCAGGCTTGTTCCAGCTCACTTGGCTTGTTCCAGGTTCTTTACTTACATACATACATACAGGTGAAGCTAATAAGCGTGTTAAAAATGGTGGTAATGTACATTTTTCTAACTTTCATTTTATTGACAAAGATCTTCTTAGAGAAGTAATTTTTTCTATGATTAATAAGTCGAGTCCTGATGATATCGATATGTGGTTCTATGAAGATATAAAGAAGAAAAATATAAATTTACGCAATTAACTCTGAGTTTAACTTAGGTGAAACCAGTTGAAAAATTATGTAATGTAATGTAATTTATTTTTTTGCTCCATACTGGATGTTTCTCCCATTTCCGCCTTCTTTTTCATTTCTTTAAGGGCCGGTTTATTCACCTTCTGATAAACTGTCAGATATGCAGTCTGACGGATGAAAACGCAATCTGTAATCCCATACCAATAAAAATATAAAACGGTAAATTTATCTTGCAGATAGGTACTAGGAAGATGAATAAGCTGGGGCTTAGAAGAAAAATGTTCTCAGTTGTTTCAGAATTTTGCTCTGCCCATTTCAAACAAGTTTGAAAAAATTAAACTGCTTCTTTGTGAGTCACGTTGGTCGGTACGACTTCTTCAGATTCTTCTGACCCGACTTTGAGAACATTATGACGTATTAAATTTCAGGTAGCGCGTATAGAGTGAAGCTTTTTTCAGCAGTCGTTCAGATTAGCGGAGGTTCGATTAACGTATGTTTGGATTATCAAGGTTGTACTGTATTTATTATTAGAATAAAAAGCATATTTGTCCAAAAAATTCCTACACACAACTCTAACCTTCCCAAAATAGGCTTGGCTTTCACTTCCAATGGCAGACGATTGCAAAGTTTTACCCCTTTTTAAATAAAAAAAAAACGTAAAACCAGGTTAAAGTCAGTAGAGTGAGGTATTGGAAGCCTAAGATTATTAGTCTGATGAGTCGTATGAGTGCTACCTAGAGTTAAGCATGACACATGCTTTTTCATAAGACACACCCGTTTCGGGAATGTACAGACAGGAAAGAGAAACTGGTCTGAATAAAGAGGGGTCTGCAACGAGTTCCTAGAGGGGCCTGATACATAATGCAAGGTGCCCTTTTCTAGAAGATGAAGTCCTGATCAACTAACAATTTTGTGCAAGAGTCTAAGGAAGTAATTGTCACACAGTACGCGCCAGCAGAAAGTTTACCCTTCAGGTAGTGACTCTCAAATTTCAAGTTTAAATCAATGTCAAGGCCCCAAAATCTCGCGCCCAAATTGCTGTTAATACCATGATGCCCAACACTGATTTCCTCAAGAGAGGAATTCTTGAAACTCACAATATGTGTTTTAGAAATATTGAAGCATAACAGATTTGCTTTGCGCGAATGATGAATCAGACTATTTCGGTCTCTCCACATGATAGTGGTATCATCTGCAAGAACCGTGAAAGTGCCTGTAATTTTGAGTAACATCATATCCAAATGAATGCCCGGGAAAGTTTGAAAAAATTCTAGGAAGTATGGGAAATTATGAAAGAGTGAGTTGAGAAGTTCCTATGCGAAATCTGGGAGGTGGTTTCCTCATCGAGTGCCGAGTGGTGAAACCACCTGGGAAGTTTTCTCCTACTCCACCTAAAACACGCGATATTAAATATCAAATACTTTTGATCCACGATTCATGATATCCAAAAGGAAGTCCAGTGAAGTTCCGAGAAATCCGAAGCAGGCAGAGTAAGTTCAAAGGAAGTACGGGAAATATCTATCAAAAAGAGCGACTGTTTATGCAAAATTTGGCAGAATCGAGAGGGAAACTACCTATAAAGTTTTCTCCTCTACTGGCTCCACTCAAGTCCAGAAAGTGATAAGAAAGTAAAAGAAAGTTTTAAAGAAGCTTATAAAAATTCGTGAAAATAGCTGTTTTTTTTTTTTTCTTCAATATTTAGAATTTGAACCTGCCATTGTGAACCTTCCATGCGTAGGTACTTTATTCAAGAATGGGCTCTTTCACTAATTTTTGAAATTGGCATATTTGGATAAAGTAACTAAAAACAGAATTTTCTGTATTTTTACTTTTGAAAAATTCATAGTCCTTCTTGAGAAAACAGAAAAGAAAGAAATACCTCCAAATAAAAACCCAGAATTTATTTCTATGACGTCGCAGCTCGCTATTTGACCGTGTTGCCACTAATTGTCAACATTGAAAATTTGTAATAGATTTAATTCTGAAATGTTCCCAAAATATCATGAAAAGTAGTTAAATTAATTAGTTATGGATTCAAGATTTTATAACATTTTTATTGAAATTATGCTTAAACACAATTTAATATAATTTTCTATGTTTAGTTTTATTTATTTATTTTACGTTGCACTACATTTAGTCACCACCGACAACAGCGCATTCGAACCTTTACCTGCATTTACTACAGGATAAATACAGCAGAGGCGGACAGCTCTTCGCAACAACAAGCGAAATGAAAAATATTTATGCGACGTCAGCAAATCGGCGCGTTTTTAAATAATTCAAATTTTGGTAGTTTAAAATGCCTGTAAAAAACTTATTTAACCTTGTAGAACATTTTTTTTTTGGTATATGTGCCTAAAATAGTCCCTCCTTTGGGATTTTATACCTAAATTACGTATTTAAATTTTAGTGAAAGAGCCCATTCATTGTGTAGGTACATTGAATAGCAAAACGAATTTTCGAGAACTGTTATATTTAGGCATTTCGGGTTCCACTGGTTTCATAATATAGAAAGTATGTAGTTTATAAGTTAGAGTTTGTTCAAACAAGAAAATGAGCTAAGTAAAAAGTGATTAGTGAATTTGCGAAGTCAATTAGTTCAGTAATGTGTATCAATAATAGAAAAAAAATAGACCAAGCTCAAGGAACTAGGCAGTTACTGTCTTGCTTGACCATCTTCACATAGGTTGAAGGTTTATAATGAGAATAAATGGTCAGATCAGGATCATCTGATTTGAGAGGGAGGTAGTGTTAAGAAATTACATTGGTGCCGAAGAGCCGATGCCACTTTGCGCGACCGTTGCGGGAATATCCAGAAATCCGTTCCTACTGTGTCTGCATTGAACAAACAAGAATTTACGAACATTCTAAGATTTCTGGGTCAAGTGGTTTCGTGTATAAAAGCGCGTAGTTTGTAAGTTACCGTCAGTTTAAATGAGTAGTGGCCCAAAGATCAAAGTTAAATGAAACCGATTATTGAAGTTGTCATTCAAATATTGTCAGTAGAGAGAATTTGGACAATAATAAGCAAATCACGATATCAAAGGAAAAAATTGTATATTTGATTATGTGTGACGTTAATTTTTTGAACGAATTTGAAAGCAATTCAGTTAGCTAACTTTACCATATGTTTGTAAACAACGATCACATGGACTGGCGACTGCAGAGAAGGATAAACGAAGATGTGGAAATCTTAGACAACTGGTTTCATACAAATAAACTCTCGCTAAATATCAGAAAAACCAAGTGCATTTATTTCAGCAATCCGACGAAAAATCTAAAGGAAAATAGTTATTTCCCTAACAAGTGCGCAAAGTGATACTTTCCCGCACAAAAAAGCAGTTAGACGAACGACGCGAAGCGGAGTTCGGATAAGCTTTGAGTGCGGGAAATACACTTTGCGCAAGTGTTTGGAAAAATAATTTTTCTACGAGTGTTTTCAAATTCAATTCAAATTCAAATTCATTGGTTGTGCAAGCGAGGTTTACTTAAAATTTGAACAAGTCGTTAAATTTGTTTGCCCTGTCAAATTTTGATATGGAGGAGTATAACTTACAGTCCAACTTTTATAATCTGATACTCCAAAGGAATGTGAGCTGGTGGCTCTCCATGGTTAGTTGACCTCACATCTGTTTTTGCTGGATTTTTCCTCCCCTTGCTCCTCATACGAAAAGTGTCAAATTAAAAAAGCTAAACATTACCTGAATGCCTTTCTTGGAACAAAAATAGCATCAGGCCCTTCTTTCTGAATATAAGTTATCCAGAAACCCACAAAACATTGAAAAATCGAGTATCAATGCGGTAACTATGCGTAACAAAAATGAGTGCGCAAAGAGTTTCCGTGCGCAAAGTTCAACTTTGCGCACGCAAATGATTGTGCAGAGTAACAACTTTGCGCACGCAAGTAGAAAAATCATTTTTCAGCAGTATTTTTCTTTCTCCTCAGCTCTTTACACTTGAACAGCGAATCTGTTGAATGACTGGGATGGTCAGAGCATATCAAAGTCCAACATCAAATGGTTTCTGATTTTCAGAGAAATTGTCCAGTTCAAGCAGAACCGGTTATAATCAAAATTTGAACTATTACCGGCTCTTGATTCCCTGGACATTTTTTTCTAAAGGCAATCAAATTCATGAACCAGTGATAGTCAAATTTGCAACTATTGCCCCATCCAAAAAGTTGTAGGTATCCACAGCAATTCAACAATTTGTAATAAGTAAAATTTGGACTATAACCGGCCGAGTAACCGGCTCATGAAACCTTCTAGAAAGATTGAGCCAATTTCTAAAAAAAAAAATTTTTCGAATTTGAAACCTCAGTATCTTGGCAACCTAAAAAAAAAGTATACGATTTTTGCTGGATTGTAGCTCTTATTAAATGTTCAAAAGAAGGACTATTGGTTAACTTTGCAACAAAGTTTCGAGAAAAACGAGTTTGTGGTTTCGGAAAAGTTTTGTCTGAAGCTTCAACTTTGAAGCTCAATACCTCAAAAAGTGTAAGAGCTGCCAAATCCAATTTGGCACAGTTTATTTTCATCGACAATCAAAACAAATTTTGATTATAAGTGACCCCAAAATCTCCAGATCCACTAGTTAATAATATCAAAACCCACAAAGATGTTTTAAATAGAGCATCAAGTTGTAATCTCAACATTATTGTTCAAGTGTCTATTCGTCCAATATGTTTTTGTTTCAAATTTAAATTCGGAAGCCTACTATTGCGCCACCCTGTATACGTTGGACTTGAATGCCGAATTTGGCAATTAGCCGAAAAAAATAACTATAGAGTTTGTGTTCTAAGCCAAGCCAACTAACCTGTTGCCTAAAAATAAGTTCTATTTTAGCATTTGTGCAAGCCAAATTACGCATTCTGCGGATTTAGCAATTTGCTCTTATTCAAATGTCAATGGAATATCCCCGAATTCCGCCAATAATTGTGTTTTCTAGAAATGCTCAGGCATGAAAATATTTTGTTCTTTATAAACTATTGTCATTGTAAGCGTTTTCGTTTTTCTCAGATTCAAGATTCGTATAACATCTCACTGACACTAAGTAAGCAAGTGGCCCTTTTTTTAAAACCTCTTTCAACCTCCAAAGTATTTTTGAAAAATAATCAAACTCCAGGACCAATCAACAAAGTAATTTAGACAAGATGCCTGAAGGAGCAGGGGTACTCAACACAGACCTACATTCTTTGAGAAGAATCCGCATTTCAATGCCAGATGAATTGGGCCAGTGTCGGAATGTTATAAATTTTCGTAATAGAGTCAAGTTATTCTTGATTGATAAATGATTCGACTCTGTATTTTGATTCTGCGAAATGTTTGT
Source organism: Ceutorhynchus assimilis (assembly GCA_917834065.1). Lineage (NCBI taxonomy): Eukaryota > Metazoa > Arthropoda > Insecta > Coleoptera > Curculionidae > Ceutorhynchus > Ceutorhynchus assimilis. Next base: position 24,261,110 of record OU892285.1, on the reverse strand, counting down.
GGTTTGTTTTGTAGCTGCTTGTTAAGTTTACAAAAAAGTTTTATCAGTTTTATACTCCTATATTAATAGATATTATAATATACGTTTGACTGAGGTTGCTTTGTCATAAATATAAATAACACAATCTTGGTTTATAGGGACAAATATCTATATCTGCCAGCTTAATCTTCAGAGGCAAGAATTTGTATTCTATTTCATTTGAAACCTTCTCGGAGTTTTTGAGGAGGGTTGGCCTCCTAGACAGACATGATAAGCATTTTTAGGAAAGGAAATTCTCAGATTTAAATATAATAAGCTAACAAAAATTTTAAGCGATTATTGTCTAACTATAGCAAAAGTGTATCAAATAATAAATGCAGTAGAAAATATTATTCTATATGAGTTTAGTTATTGGCTGAAAACTAATTCACTAATAATTTGGCAAGCACAATTTCAAGTGAAGTTCGGAATCTTCTTTATTATGTGGCCATAAAATGTGAATGGACCCTTATTGCCTTTTTTCTTCATACACACCTGGTCACTTTTCTACCTAAATTACTTGACCACGCAACCTTTTATAGTTTTGGGTGTGTATGCTAGTTTATCCGTGAAAATCCTGATTACTTCGAACCATTATAAGTAGCGACCCAATGCGAAATTGAGAATCCTTGCAATAAATTTGCGATAGTATCGGCAACGTCGGCGATAGAACAGGCTCAGCATGCCCCGCAGACAACTAAATACCGAGACTTACTTTATTATTTCGCTATGCCATGCCATTTAAAATCGAAGAACAACAAGTTTGATTATGTATGCAAAAATGTAAACAAATAAGTTAGTACGGTTTGGTGGCTTTCTAAATTCGCTTACCAAGTCAATTAATTGCAAATTTATAATCGACTCGATACCAATATAAATCAATCGATTTTTCATTAATAATTATTATTGTAAAACTTTGATTGTCGGTCGGAATCTTTTTGTCCGAGGTCTTCCTAGGAAAGTTTGCAATGTTTCTCCCTTTGATTTAAATAGACATTGATTTATCAATAATTACAATATGTATTATGCCAGCCTCGATGCCAGCTTATCCATATTCTTGAATAGGTAGGATATCTTCATAGAAAGGCAATTCAAAACACATTATATTTAATTTAGCTGTGACAAGAGTTTTTGACATCTGGTGGAACTGTGGAATTCGTATCAATACTTTCTTAGGCGTCCGTTAAATTTGAACTGTCTTCAATTTTAAACGATTTCCTTAATAATTCCCCATAGTTTCCAGAATTCTTCCAAACTTCCCGGCAAAATCGATCATTTTGAAATACATCTCATTCCATTTTAACTTCCTAGAACTTTCCCGAATGTGCATGAACTTCTTTAAAACTGCCCTTATTTCCTTTGCACTTCCTTGGGCAAAGAGAAAAACTTCACAGGTGAAATCTCCTTTTCATGACTAGACTATGCCAAGCAATTGAAATAAGATGTGCATTTTAGCTTACTTAAGCCCGGTTTATTAATCTCACTGGTAAGTATCTACAAGATAAATTCACGAATCAATAATACTTTTGGTCGGCCGATAATAATTAACCTTTGAAGTACATTTTTTTGAGGTTGTTCTCATACATATTTTATTTCGGTATCAAAAATGATAAGCTAGATATTTCATGCACTTAGCATGTAAGATATTGTTCAAATAATGCATTTCGGGTAAAAATAACAATATCGATACAATGTAAACAAAAAATGTGCTATGGCGCAGTTAAGCCTTATCGACATTAGGAGCACAGATTTATCTATCTTCAAATATTGTATTCCGTGAATCCGTAATCAAAAAACTAATTATCGTTAAACCTATTAGTTGATTTAGCAATTTGTTTTTTTGAGTACTTTATGCAATAAAGAACATTTCTGTCAATAAGTTCAGATTCATATTTTTTATGCTTCTGGTTTATGGAAATACATAATGTATAATGCAATAAATAAACGAAATGCGTCTAACTACCTATGTATAGTACCTAACGGACTGACACGGTCGAATTCTACTGCGCATCACGAGGGAGGTCATCAAACTTCTAATGTTCACCTCCTTTCAGTGTAAGAATTTTTGCAATTAGCGGACGTAAAGTCCATTCCAAAATATTTCGTTGACTTCACGGCTATAAAACCCTACCATAAATTAGATAGCTATTAGCCTCTATTGTGTAGGTACCAGGTTCTTTTATGTAGGTACCGGGTTCCTTAATACCCACTCAAAGGTTTACAGGTACGGATTTTGTGCCCATTATAATGAAAACGAAAAAGGCGTTTCATAATATTATTTATTTATGTTATAATCTTATACTATCTTAATAATTACCAAAACTTAATATCTAATACAATATAATACAATACACAATTCAACCCAACCTAATCTATATTTAGTTCCGTTTCACTGTCACTGTCATCTTCATCTATGCCTAAACTAATTATTAATGGCTTAACATTAATACCTATTGAATTATAGGTTTCTTCAACTTTTATAACGTGATTGACAGAATTTTTCCAGCTTTGAACTGGAATATTATCTACATTTTCTAATTAAATCTATTACAGCAGTACTAAGTGTAGGAGAGGTGTTTCCTCTCCTAACCATTGCCTTCAATTCATGCCAGATATGTTCTATTGGATTGAAAATACAATAATATGGAGGAAGACGCAAAACTGTATGACCACAAGCGCTAGCAAGATCGTCACAAATATATTCTTTTTTAACATTATATGATTTCAAAACGTTTAAAAGATCTTTCTTTGTATAATTTTCTTCGAAATACATATCATTTTCCATCATATATTTTTGAAGTTCTACTTTTGTATTACTTGCATTGGGCACTTTATTTTTTTGACGGCTGTGGTAACTAGCGTTGTCCATCACAATTATACTGTTTTCTGGTATGTTCGGAAGAAGGCGATTCTGAAACCATTCTTCAAATAATTTTGCATCGGTATCTTGATGATAATCTAATGATGAATTGGCTATTTTTTTTGCGGATAGCAGCAAAGAGTTTGGAACAAAACCATTTTCTGATCCGGCATGCAAAATTGTAATCCTCTGGCCTTTATTTGAGGGTGCTTTGGTTTGACATTTGGAGGTTGAGTCGCTCCATCCTCTTTTGGGAGTGTCATGGGTATCAAACCATGTTTCGTCAAGATATATTATCGGACGATTTTCTGCCCTATATTGTTTTATGGAACTTAAATATTCTCGACGCCATGCTTGTAATCGCTGGGATTCCATTAGCACTTGCCTCTTATTAATGGTTTGATATTTGAAACCCATTGCTTTCACAATTCTCCAAAGGCTTGTTCTGCTACATAATATATCAGTTTCGTCTTCTATAAGTACCTTTTTTAGAGAATCTATTGTAGGTATTATTTGTTTACTGTACAAATCATAAATTTTCCTACGAATCAACTCTTTATCCGCTTCTTCAACCTTTCTTGACTTGCCGCTGTCACACCGTTGCTTCCTTGGCTGGATGCGTTTGGCTACGATATCTTTAACCGTAGATAATGGAGTTTTGGTTAAAACGGATGATTCACTTACACTTTGATTATGATTATAGCCTCTCTGCAGAAGGGTTAAATAAACGTTCCTCACAATTTCCTTGGCATCTAGCGATAAATGTTTTTTTTTTGAAATACCACTTCCGGTTGCAATACTACCATCATTTGCCCATGGACGCCACATTTTTTTTGTCAATATAACAGCTCTAGTTCTGCACAAAGACTAAATAATTTAACTAAAACATTCACCCACATTTACATGTACATCTCACCTAGGCAGGTATAATAAATAAAATCAACCCGGACCTGCTCACAGGTAGTCGAAGTTTGTGGTTGAGGGTATCATCAACATTTTATTGATACTTGAAGAGTCAACGAATTATTTTGGAATGGACTTTAGGCAATTTTTCGGCTTTGTATATAATCAGCAGGTGTGTTATTATGTAACTGCGCTCATCAAGACAGGATGTTTGTTTATTTATTTGTTCACAAAAGAAAATTTTTATAAAAGGGGTTGCAAAATGATTGATAAGAAAATTGTCTTCCATCCTACCCAGTTGACTATTTGTTTTTAATTTCAGCTAATTAATGTTTGTCTTTATCTTATTCAATTTCCTTGAACTCCTCTGTAACTAGTAGCTTCCTTTTCTGGCTTCTTGATTACTTAACATCCAAATTATCTTTTGTTTGTTATTGATTTACTTTATTTTCAATTTTCTTTGTGCGAGTGCTTGACGTCATTCAAGTATCTATTTATAGAATCAACTCCTGCTACAAATAAGTTTTCTTCATTTACTCCTTTTTGTGCCTTTTGATTTGGACTATTGAAGCCTCCAAATACCTATGCCTAATTTAATCCCTCGTGCAGGGGCAATCATTGCACACTCGCATTGCGTATATTTAACAGGCAATATCCTCATTAACTTCATTTCCCCCTGTATGATAGGAACAGGGACTGAAACACTAAATACGCAGGTAATTTTTTTTAGCGTTTGCCATTTGTTGGAGTAATTCACAGAAGCCAGTCACTCCATGCTGTATAAATTACCAATAATTTACTGTGTTGATTTGCATTAGAATTTGTCCATTATTCTACCAAAACATGAATGCAAACTCTTTAAAATAGGTACACATGTAATTATTTCGAGACCGAATATAATTTTCAATCAACCCAATAATGAACTATAAATCATTATTTAAATTAAACCAATGGCAAATCGAATAACAGTGCAACACCGGCCTCAATGCATTATGCAACTAAACACGGTTCCAGGAGTGGGACGTGTGCGTCGTCCCATTTTTGATTCCAGCCAAACTGGGTCACAAAATGGGGCGAGTTGGGGTCGAAACGGCTGCCAAGGGATAAGGTCGGGTCGAGGGAGCGAAATTTTGGGGGCCGTCGAGAAACCCCTCGTGTGCATTGGCACGTTTTCAGGTTTGTTCTCGTAGAAATCAGAAACAGTCGGACTCTGCTTGTTCGTTCAAAAAACAAAGGTTTTTCACAAGCAATCAAAATCATTCCAACAAGGTTCACACAACTTTTAGGATCGTTACCAAATCATGTCAATTCCTGCGCAGGGATTCCGATACTTTCTGATTGTTTTTGGCTCATGTCAGCCAAATTTTACCTATCGAAAATATACTTGCGCATTTAAGTTGTTTTAAACAATGTTGCTAGAACAAACCTTTCAATGCTAGCCGGGGCGTTAAAATCGACCCCTAGACAGCGCAGGGCTCCGACTATATTGGATTGAGCTTGGTTTTTATTTTTTCGTGTTGTGGGTTGGGGAGGCCAACAAAATAAACACTTGTAGATCGTTAAAGCTTAATTAGGATTTCAAGGGTAGTTTGGTGTGTGTCGGGTAATTGTAACTTAATGGTTTATTGTAGGATCAGGTTGTTTGAGAATTAGAGGGGATTGTCAGAGAGTAATTATCGTTTAATGAACACGATAAAAAAGTCATTATGTATGTTCGGCTCTGGATAATCTCAGTTAATGGATAAAGGTGATGATTTGTTTTGTAAGAAATATAGGTTATACACCTGAACGCATTGTCTATTGGGTTTTATCGAGAATATAGGGAAAGAAGACAATATTATGGAAAATTAGAGATTCGCTTTTCGGTTTGGAAATCTCTTCCAAAAATAGCACTTCTTAGGTCTGTCTGGTATCTACATTATTTACACTTTTCCAAAGTATTAAAGCTATTTCAGTATTATGGTTATAATGCTGCTTTAACTACATAAAGTGCAGGATCGTCAAAAACAACCCAATTAAATCAATCAATAAAGGCATCTTTTTTTATAGGTTTTCCCGAGGGTTTTCCCAGCCCATATATACCGCTATATACCTAAGGTTGTTCTAGTTTCTTTATAACTTTGGGTCAATTTTTCTTCCCGGAGTTCATTGAGATTGATGAGCTCCAATTAGCAGCACAATCCCGAGTCTAGACTGAACAGATTTTTCGCAGCATTCTCTTAAATTGCAAGTCGCTATACAATCTCTTGTGACATCAATAAATAGGCGTTTACGAGAACAAAAATCGGAGGTAAACAAAGGAAAAAGTGATAGTATCGAAATTAATATAATGGAAGGTCCCTGATAAGTACCTAATATCAAAATGTATCCTTGGATATGTGATATGTCCATAATATAATCACCCCAACTAGCCCGATACAGGATTCATAACCAAAACAAACTGTACCTAGGTTACTAACCATTTATTTGGTTTTAATGAGCCCAGTAATTATTATTATTGAGATCAAATAGGTAGCTGATATTTCTACCAACAAGAACAAAAAATAATAGTACACAGGCAAAAAATGATGTAAGTATTGAAACCGATTGTAAACATCACATTTGCCATTCTAATAATTGCTCAACGATCTCGATTTACCTAAAACGGTTCCATTCACCCCAACAATTGTTTACATTCCGAATTTGTCGATAAACAAGCAACAATTACGAAGTAGCCCCACCAATGAAAATGTTTTTTGCCTGTTTGTATTTTTTTCAAACCGGGTCGATAATATGCATAACCGCAACCGTATAGGCATTTTTTGCGCTGCAAATCAAAATAAATGTGTGGTGTGACCAGACCAGAGGTAAACTGCGCAGTTAATCGTTTCTTTTTTACCATCATGTTCTTAAAAAAAAAAAAAAAAACACCGCGCCTTCCAATAATAGTAATCTACTAAATCCGCACTTGGGAATAGATATTTTGTCTTTGAAAATGAGGACAATGCGATGGTGTCGCACCTAGCAATTTTTAGAGCCGAACATAGGATTTATATAATATCATAGGACTCCGAGACAGGTTGAAACGATTTTCAATTAGGCAACGTTGCATTCTATTGTGCGCCACAATGTACGTCATCATTAAAAAGCGCTTTTGTAAAGGAGCTTGGCAACCAACAAATCGTATAGTTGGTGGGGCAAGGCAACCAATTATTACGCTACGATGTTGCCAAGCATTTCCATATTTTCTCGAATTCTACAACAAATATTAGATTCCCATTAAAGCATGGTTGTTTGTATAAATCAAGCTTGAACTCAGTTAAGTTGATCCACCACAAAACAATCAGCTTGAAATGCATTGCTGTATTGTATTGCGATGACAGCAATATATTATAAAATGGAAGCATGGTTCATATAAACTTAGTTAAAGCATGCTTTATACAATGGGGTCTACTGAAAATTTTCTAAGTGTTTAGGGGGTCGGGATTCCAAAATATTTCCAGGACTTCTCGAGAATTGTTGGACAAATATAATATACAGGATGCATTCTTTGGTCAAAAAATTGCAATTTGTAATTTATGAGATCAGGACACTAAATTGTATCTTCCTAGAACGGAATAAAGGTCCTCCCCAATTTTGATCCGAATATAATATGTCTTGTAGTGAATAATGAGATCTCTGCCTGCTGGTCAATGAATTATGTATTCTATCAAATATAATCAACATGATTAAATTATTCAACAAAATACAAAATCGAACGAATTCATTGGATTTGTGTGGTTGATTTGGCTGACCACAGAGCATCAAGCCCCATCACAGTTTCCAATTAACTTCAATCAATCATTCATCTAGTCGATTAAAGCATTTCTGCTGTATTACCCACCTACATAATACAATATTATAATCAAGGGCTAGGGAAAATATACTTAGCATAAAAAAGGAAGAATAAAATTTCCATTATTTGCTACTTTTCTCAATGCATTTTCATTTATGATGGACACCTCCCTCTTAATTTTTCTGTTATTTTATGATTCTTTGATTAATTATTATTTAACTCAGAAAACTAAAGTATGCATAATCAGAATGCAAACAAGAAATCTAATTAATGAACTAGTTAAATATTCCTACCTGCCAAGGTAGGTCGTGATTATGGCCTATCAAGGTCGCATACTTGCAAAGAATGCGTCGAGAAATAGTGGCGCGCTGAGCAGTTAGTGCCACTGGCGTTTATGATTATGCGAAAATTATTTAAATTCAACTATGTGTGCACTTCAGGCTCGACTCCACGGTTCTCGTGAAAAACATTATTTTATCAAAAATTAGGAGAAATGGAAACCGTAAAGACCACAATTCAATTAGAATTAATTCCTTCGTTTTTATTTCCGACTTTCTTTATATCATTGAATGTCGATCATCCAGGTGTTTGAGACATGTTTGATTTTACGATTATTATAATTTTTTGAAAAACATGGATTCTGGTTGTCATTACAGTGAATGATGATAAGATCATGGCAGGGATACGCTTTATGGATGACTGTAGGACATTTGCCTTGCTTTATAAATATACTATCTCTTTATTACTTCAAAAATCTACTTTTTGCTAGGAAGTCAAAAATTCTAGGGTCAAATGCAAAAACACAAATGTTTTGCTTCAAGAACTGAATAAGTCAAAGCTTTACCTTATAATAATGCATTTTATTAAAACGAGAAAAATCTTCTATTTCGTGTATGAGTTTCATTCATTGTAAATTTTAATTGGAAAGTACTTAAGTTAATTGTTCCAATGGAGTTGAAATGAAATTTAAATATATTATTGAATTTACTGTTATTAAGGATATAGAATGCCATTATGAATAATAAATTAATTTTGTCACTTATCGATTGGCAGAGTTTAAATGGCTGATAGATGTAGATTGTATTAGGCATGTTTGATAATTAGTTTATGTGTAAGACATAATTCACTCTATATTCAAGAAGTAGTGGGTAAATGCAAAAAAAATCATTGCGTGAAAGATAAGTTTAGTTTTAATGGAAAAAGCTTTATAAGACTATTCTTATCATTGCAGTTCAAAATAAATTGTTCAAATATCTCTCTAGACTCTGCCAAGGTTATAAATATTATAATAAAAGGCTTATTTACTATGGATTTGTTCATTTGCTAATTAATAGCATAACTGTGACGTTTTTTGAATCAGAAATTTCATGGAAAAGGGGTCAACCATTAAATGGATGTACATAGTTTGTAAATCGAAGGTAACCAATTTGTTGTACAGTATTTCGTATATGGTAATATTGCCATTATTTGACTAAAAGGAAGTTTTGACGCACATCAATTGTGACATTGCATCCCTAATTTCTACTCTTATAAAGTCAGAAGAGAAATGTGTCCATTTTTGATAGATTCATTGGATAAGCTGCAATGTGGAGCTACTACCTGAAAAGTCGAAAGATAGGGACAGATAGGCATGGAAGGTAATACATACATACCAACATTTTGATAATGAGTGAGAAACAAGAAAAGTTGAAATCCAAAAAAAGTGGTAGCTTTGGCGTATTTCTCAGAAATTTCTCAAGTTTGCAAGCCAAATTCCTTCTGGTTTATTCTGGTCACGATTTTTGACATCGATAAGGATCACTTAGGAACATTGGTCAACATTTCAAAATCGGGACCAAATAGGAAAAAACTGAGTTTTTTCATAAACAAAAATGTTATGAAGGTTTCACAGTATGGCTCAAAATCGTTATAGGGGCAAAACGGTTGAAGATATCAAAATGCGGTTTGCACCAATGAAGATTTCATGAAATTTGAGCCTCAAAGTCGGGGGTTACTTTTTTGTGTGTGTCCAAATTTGCCCACCCTGAAGATAGAAATTTGAAAATAAATTAAACATTTCCTTCTGCTCGCTCCATAAAAATTGAAGTCTTTGAAGTTTGGTAACTGCAACACTCTTGGCAAACTGATTGAAACCTCGATTGAAACTATTAATTAGAGATTTGTAATGGATTTAATTGACCTTAATATGAACTCATTATACTAATATGTATGGGATTGATCGAAGGATTGATATTATTAAAAAAGTAGATTCCCAAGAATTGACATCAAGGGAAGTTTTATTTTTGCTGTGAGGAAAACGTTGGAGGTATTCAATTGAAATTTTACAAGTGGATAAAAAAAAGATTGAAATTGAAATCAGAGTCAGAAGAATTTGAAGCCTCATAGCTGTGAAACTCTTGATGCCGCATTAAAACTATAAACTAGGAATTTGTTAAGGATTTAATTGGCCTTAAATTGTGCCCAATTACGTTAAGATCAGATTGAAATTAACAAAAATGCGTCTCAATATCATTTTGGAAAAAATATAATTAAAAACATTGGGGGACGTTTTATTTTATTTTTTCAGGAAAATCTTTGATGGATTATATTGATCTATTGATTCTGCTCGCTCACCTTGATAGAAATCAAAGTTAAAAAACTTTCAAGCATCACAGCTGCGAAACCATTGAGATTGAGGCTGCATTGACTAAAGATTTGTTAAGGGTTTCATAATAATAACTGACCCCCAATTCTTGAATTATCTCGCATACGAAAATTGATATGATTTCGAATCTTTCCTGTTCAATTAACATTACTGTCATTCGAATTCGAATCAACTTACATATGCGAGAATATTCAAGAATTGACCCCTGGCCTTATTTTGAGCCTACTTTGTATACAAAAAACACATTTTTTTTTGAGGAAAATGTTTGAAGCATTGGATTGAAATTTTGTAAATGCATAGAGAATATTTTGAAATTTCATGAAACATGAAGGATAACGAAAATCCTATTTATGCATTTTCATTTGCTAAGGGGGTAGTTTTTCATACAGTGTGTCCGTAAAGTAACGGATAACTTCATTCAAAATTAAAGCTCGGACACGACGTCAGTCTTAATTTTTGGTAGCGCTGTTTTTAAACTAATTTGTATTTATACAAGGTGACCCAAAAAAGAGATATCACATGATCAAATTTTTAAATGATTGCCTTCTATATTTTCATGAATATCGATAGAGTGTATCAAGATGAATTCTCGCTCTATCAATATTCAACAAAATATACAGGGCATTTTATTCGAAAAATTGAAGTGTCATGTGATATCTCTTTTTTGGGTCTCCTTGTATAAATACAAATTAGTTTAAAAACAGCGCCACCAAAAATTAAGACTGACGTCGTGTCCGAGCTTTAATTTTGAATGAAGTTATCCGTTACTTTACGGACACACTGTATGAAAAACTACCCCCTTAGCAAATGAAAATGCATAAATAGGATTTTCGTTAGTTAGTAAAAACATCGCCACTTAAAACTAAGATGGAAATGTCTGAGCGTTTTTCCAAAAACAAAAAATATGACATGAATTTTAAATGAATTTATTTGTTACCGAGTCCGTTACTTTACGGACACACTGTATATCAGCAGGGTTTGAGTCAATGGGATTTTTCAAAAAGTGTTAAAATAGTACCCTATCAATTCAATTGTATGGCTAGATTCGGTGTTTAAGTAGGAATGGTTGATTCGATTTGTTTCAAATTAAAAATAAATATATTTACGCCAATGGTTGCTCTGGTGTTTCCGTGAAATTCACACTGGTAGCTAAATATACCAAATTCAAATTGTCGTAGCGAAGTCTACAAAAGATCAATAAACTATCTGGGAACCAAAGCCTATAATCCGATACCTGATGGAATGAAGAATACCATAATAATTAAACAGTATTCAAAACAAGCAGAAGTATATTTTTGGGAGAATAGAATAGCATTTCTTGAACTGTTGTCGTGACTGATGAAAAATTTGTCATGTTCTTCTGCTTGTCGTTTTTTGCTTTGCATTGGAAGCATATTTAGTTAGTTTTAACTTGTAACTGTTTATTTTATTTTTTTCTTTCAAAGACACAAGGAAGAAATTCCACCATAATCTTCTTGAATGCAATAAAACTAAGCACATACACAGGTATTAATTCATCTAGGTGCTTCGTTCATTTATGAGTGTAATTTATATTTAATGTTAAGTAAGAATATTTTAATTATTTGGAAATAAAAAATAACATCTATGGATTTTGCCTTTTTTTTTATGTTGTAGAGAATTTAATTCTGAACAATCTCTAAATAGGACCAAATCTTGTACCTACGTATTACAGTGTGTGAGATACAAGTGTTCAAAGACAGAACTTTCTCCTGAAAAATATATGATAAACGGATGTTTGCCAGTCAAAATACTGGTCAACATTATTTTACCTCACTTAAAAATATTTATAAGAAGCTTTCAAAATATTGTTACAGGGCAATTTCTTCGCAAAACAATCCATATTTCAACGCTCATATTGCATTAACCGTAATACTTACAAGATTTGGTCCTGTTTAAGGGTTGTTTAGAATTAAATTTTCTACAACATGAAATACATGGCAAAATCCATAGAACACAAAAATCTCCTGACTTTATCCTTTGAATATTGCCAGGGCAATTTTAAGCTAAATCTTGTGAATTGGGAGTTCAGAAAATTGTCCCTGTTCCATATTGAATTGAATGACAAGATTATTCGGCAGTTAATCATTACTTTTGAAAATATAGTAAACCCCGGTTTATCCGAGGTAACGTAGGAGGCACCCACCTTGGATAACTGAAAGCTTGAATAATCTGGATTTACTTAAATTTACATGCAAAAATAATCCGAAAACATTAATAGGGATATCATACCACTGACGGGGACCAAGAGGATGTCCGGCAACCCCAACGGTTTTATTTGATATGTATGTACACTGTGTCTCAAATTACTTGTAGTCACAGAGTTTCTCAGTAACCAGCGGAGATAAAACTTTGCGGTTTTCGCAACCCTGTATTAGTTTTTGGTGAAACTTTGAATGTCGCAAACAGAATTCTGCCACTTTGTTCAGTTCCCGGGATAGGGTCAAATAGAAAATAGAAATATTGTGCTTTTTGGGGTGGTATCATATTTCGGAGACCCTGTGAGATAGAAAAAAGGTGAAAACTGGTATAGATAGATATCTTTACGTAGAATCCAGTGTTGTAGTAAAAAAAAATTTAGACAAACCGTTTTCGAGATATAGCCGAAACTTAGTATTTTTTAAATGGGACACTCTGTATTTGTTGGTCTCAAAAAATTCGCCTTTTCAAACTGATGCATCACACTATGCACTTGTGACGTAATCTAACCGGTAAAAAGGCAATATTAGAAGAAAAACATAAGTTGGCCATGGAATTATAGGTAATAATTTTGCTTGTGGACACTTACACAAGCAAAATTATACAAAATAAAAAATGAATAACCATTTTTCACTTCGAACTTGATAAACTTAATAATCTTGATAAACCTAAACAGGACGCCAATACGCAAATTATAGGGCCATTTTTGTTTAAAAATGTTGATCGCTGGATTGGTACAAATGGACCAGAGAGGTGGTTTGCCAAGTCGCCAGGGCTGGAACTATAGGTGAGTTTGGCTTGGCAAAACGGAGTTGGAGCGGATAAAGAGCAGTTTCATAGTCACATGATCACAGAGTGAAAAGAGTAAAATGGTTAAGCCGAACGCATCGCAGGGAGCAAGATTAGCCGCCACCGCGCGCGAATGCCGTGGGCCGTTATTAAACAATAAACAATTGTAATTGTAATATAAAAACAAAAATATTTACTAATATTTACTTGTATTGGCATTTTTTTCATTACTAAGAACGAGATTATTCCCATCACAAACCGGAACATGTGTTTGTTTTTGCGGATATTATTTTGGGGAGCGAAGCCATTTTTTCTACCAGGAGCCCCAGGAGGCAACCAAGCCCGAAGCAAAAAATATCTTCTTTGAACTCTAGGTTAGGATCGTTGGGATAGTGAATTATCGAAAGCTTAAATTTCACCGCCTTTTGGAAATATAGGAAGTGCGCATCCCGCTCCTCGAGCTTCATCTCTCGAGGTGGTGCTTGTGGAGTTAACTCTTTTCACTCTACTTGGCTGTACCCGAATGATGAGAAGCTTGCACTATTTGCTCCCAGTGGCATGACCCGAACGATTTTGCAGTGAAAAGAGTCAAAGGAGTCAAAAGAGTTGCCAAGCCGAACTCACCTTATGTAACAAATAGAGATAGTTTCTCTATCTCTATTGATGTCTTTTCTCTATTGATAGGAGAGAAGAAAACAGCAAGTGCCATAGCGATGCGATAGGGATAACAATCTCTATCTGTTACAGAGTTTCAGCCTAGACGTCTCAATATATTCAGGCATTTAGATCTTTGGAAAATAGACTTATGATAATGATGAATGCTCTAAGAAGAATTCGTACTGTGTGCCAATAATTGTGTGTTCGGGAGGGGGGAACCATTTTGAACAGTTTTTTTAGTCATGTAGAGTTTGTATTATTATTATTAGATTTATCAAGATTATTCAAGATTATTAAGTTTATCAAGTCGAAAATATTTTACCTGGCGTATCCGAGAGTTAATTCTTTATAAAAACTCCCCTATCTACAGAATGTGCAATGTTTTCAACTTGTACGCTTGTGACATTGACATTGATGTCATTTGTTACAATCAGTCAAAAATTGACGGAGATACAACGCTTTGAAATGTCCTTCCGACGTCATAACTTAGGTATAATACGTTGTGAGTTGTGACGTTGCACATGCTCAGTATATCTATATATAAAAAACTTAATATTTGTATAACTTCCGGAATAATCATATTTGGGTGAAATTAAAAAAAAGTAACTATTTTTTTTCGATTTCCTACAGTTTGCAATAAACAATAATCAATTTAATTTTCCATGCAAGTACCCTATTGATGAAACCTGTGAAGGGAAATATGACAAAACTTTCGAAAACGTCATATGTCAGCGAGCAACAGAAAAAAAACAACATTCCCCCTTGTGGCATCTGTCTTTCATGGCTTCATTTTTTTGGCAGGTATGGCAATGTGTACGCATTCCAGTTTTTAGCTATAGTTCATTGGTTTAAACAACTTATTCTGTCCAAACTAAAGAAGAATAGTATTTAGGTGTTTTAATTGTATTATTTGTATGTTTATTGTTAGGATTAGGTATATTTAACATTTCAATATTATAACCTGACACACTATTGCTTAACTATTATTATTGGATAAGTGGATATCTGTAATTGGCTTAAGCTGTTGATATCTTTGAATAAATAAATAAATAAATAAATAAATAAATAAGTTCAGAGTAGGGAACGCAATCCCGCAAGATAATTCCAGTCCTGGTATTTGCGGGACTGGACATTTCCAATCCTGCGGGATCCAGGTATTTGCGGAATCCCGCAGAATCCTGTGTGCCTTTGCAAATAAATTCAATTCAATTCAATTCAATTCAATTCAATTCAATTCTTTATTATCTAACAGGAATACATACTCCCAATAATTAGACAATTAGTGCACTTAAGAGCGAACAAAAATATGAAAATTTAAAAGCTAAGATTATATCACACATAAGATCCAGAAAACCAATAAGAAGCCTAAAACTATGAAATAAATAAATAAATAAATAAAAATAAAAATAAAAATAAAAATAAAAACAAAAATAAAAATAATGAGAAAAACTAGCATTGTTTACTCAGTTAAAATAGGAAATAAAAATAGAGATAGAAATAGTCACCCTCCCATACTTCCGCCAGGACAATTATCACAGCAAATACATTATCACAGATTGCGAACCACTGGCAAGATATTTTTTTTAAAAGAGTTTACTGAACCTACAAATAAGTCTACATCGATACTGTTCTGCAGGTGATTGAAGTATGAGAAGGCTCGATAGATGGGCTCATTTCTGGCAAGATATGTGGGGCGATTTTCCAAATAGAATTTGCGGTGGGAAAGTGTGTTGACTACTGGTAAAGAAAAATTAAGGCTGTTAGAAGATCTGGAGAGTCCACCAGGTTGTTACATAATTTAAAAAGAAAGAGTTGACTTGCTAAAATTGTACTCTGTTGAAGTGAGAGGAAGTTGAACTTGTTGAGTAGCAACTGGTGGTCAAATCCTCTTGGAGGGTAAATTCCATCCTTTTTGAAACTTAGATACTTTAGGAATCGCCGTTGAACATATTCGAGCCTGTCCACATGTACTTGATGGTAAGGAAACCACACCAGAGAAGCATACTGCAATTTAGACTTGACCAAAGAGTTGTACAACGTGATGAAACTGTCGATGTTCTTAAACTCTCTTGTTGATTTAATAATAAACCCCAGGGTTTTCAATGATGAATGCAATGCACAATTTGATCAATATGTTCATTGAATGTGAGCTTTTTGTCGATCACCACCCCCAGATCCCGGATTGAGTCAACTTTCAAAAGAGAACTAGATTGGAATTGGTAATTGAAATTCAACTCATGATTGATATTTGAGATGGTCATTGATTTACACTTATTGATGTTTAGATATAATTTGTTATTTTGACACCAACCTGAAAGTGCGTCTCTTTCTGCAGCTCGTTACAATCCTCTAAGTTGTTAATGATTCTAAATAGTTTGAGGTCATCTGCGAATAATAAACTGTGTGATGAGACGTTCTGGGCAATATCATTGACAAATATGGCAAATATCAGAGGCGCGAGATTACTTCCCTGAGGGGCTCCGCTGGTAGCATTATAATCATAGGATTGGAACCCATAGTATTCGACAAATTGTGACCTACCACTGAGATAGGAGATAAATAGATTAATAAGGTTGTTGTGAAACCCAATTTGAAGCATTTTATGAGCAATAAGCCCATGGTCCAACTTATCGAACGCCTTCGAAAAGTCCGTGTAGATCACATCAAGTTGTTTTCTTTCATTTACAGCCTGATATGCCTTTGTTAGGAAAGAAGTTAGGTTAGTGATAGTTGAGCGTTTGCTATAAAATCCATGCTGGATAGTGGTAATTAAGTTTTTAACTTGGTGGAAGAGATTGTCATATACACAGACCTCAAAGGCCTTCGAGAAGTTGGACAAAATGGAGATTGGTCTGTAATTAGAGATATTGTTAATATCCCCGCCCTTAAATACTGGACATATTTTAGTTTTCTTCCAGTTATCTGGGAAAGTGTGTGTCTTGATTGCTAAATTAAATATGTGGTGCAGTGGAGATGTAAGACATGGGGCACAGTCCCGCAGTATGAAAGATGGTACTTTGTCATGCCCAGAAGTATGTGTGTTTTTTAATTTTTTCAGGGATTCAAAGCAAACATCATTCAGGCTATCCAAGCTAAAATCTGAAGATGCTTCATAGACACTTTTAAAAAACTCTGCAAAGCCATTTACTATACTCTGTGGACAATCTAGGGAGGATTGACCAGAAATTAGTTTACTTGGGATACGTGTTTTATTGCGTTTTTGACGAATGTATTTCCAGAAGTGCTTTGGATTCACCTTGATTGAACATTCAGTGTCCCTTATATATGCTTTGTATGCGACATCAATTTTTATTTTTATCATACGTCTCATGTTTGAATATAATAATAATAATAATAATTACTTTATTGAATGTATAAATTATTCACAATATATAACATATCTATAATATTTTTAGTTAAGTTGATAGTTGGTAGTCCAAGTTTGAGCCACTTTTTTTATATTTTTTGTGAAGCCTATTCTTCTCATTAAGATTGTTCATTATTTCTTTAGTGTACCAGTTGGGGTACACAACCCTACTTGATTTTTTATTATACAATGGGACACATTGGTCAAAAATGGTGTAAAGAGTATTATAGAAATGATTGACGGCTTGGTTAACATTAGATTCATTGAGTAAAGAGTCCCAATTTGTGACAGTTAGTAGATGGTACATCAGGTTGAAATCGGCCTTATTAAAGTTTTAGTTTCTACTTGTGTTAGAGGTTGGAAAGTCACTGAACCCTGCATCTGGGTTTAGCTGCATGTCAAATGAAACATTGAGGGTGGGGTGTGCAGGATCCTCCGGGACAAGGGGAAGATGATCTCTAGTTACCTCACATTCAAAGTTAGCAATAACAAGATCCAATATGTTACCCAATATGTTTGAGAAAGTGTTAAATTGTGTTAGGCCCCCTAGCGCTAAAAAATCATTTATATGAGTTTCCTTAACATTTGTGTTGGGATTGAAATCACCGATAAAAGCAACTTTGTTATTTTGAATAGGTTCATATGTGGAGAAAAAATCAAATAGGGTCTGGTGTGAGTTGGAGGGTGAGTTAGGTGGAATATAAATACTAAAAATAAATAGGGTAGAGTTATCTAGATATAGCTTACAGCCTACAATATCAACAACAGGTACCAGATTTTCCAGTTCTTCCAGGTTTAGTTTTAACGAGGTGAGGTCGTGCCTAACACCAAGAAGCACACCTCCACCTTTTGTGACATCCATGAGATCAAGCCTGCGGTCAGCCCTATAGACAGCATAGTTGTCGTTGAACAATTCATTATCAAATACACCATCCTGGATCCAAGTTTCCGATACTGCCACAACATGGCTCTCACAGAGAGAAACCGATTTATAAAATACAGTGGTTTTAGTGTTTAGGCCCCTAACATTTTGGTATGTTATTTGAATATTCCTGCTAGACAACCCTATCAGTTTAAATTTACAGCTTGATTAGTGGCGATAATTGTGGGCGATCCATTTTTGTAACCAATCCTTAGGTTCATCTCACCAGCTCTAACACGTTCATCTAATTGTTGTTTGAGCTTCCGATACTCTTGGACTTGCTGAGTAGTCTTGTCTTCCCTAATTGACAGATGTTTGAGATTGTTATGTGTTCTGAGCTTATTTGAGTTGTGTAGGATATCGTTTGCTAAGTTACTTGAGCTGCATACCACCTTTATTGGCCTATTCTTGCCAGGAATCACTCTCCCCAAGCGAAATACTTGAAGATCAGCTACAGCTGCCCGCCCGAGGCAGTGGTCAGTCACACTACTAGCTACCTCATTGATGTTGGTAGTCAACTCTGGGCAATATAAATCATAATACCAGATTTAAAGGGTTTTGACTAAAATTGAACAAATATGAAGTATCAAATTATTCAACAATGTTTTTCAAAGATATTTAAACATTATTATTAGAAGATTAACATAACAAGTCAGAAGATATTTAAATATTATTTTGGAAATGACTGCGCAAACGTCCTGTCGTTTTAATTATTCATTTACACAACTTGCATTCTGATTTCTGAAGATTAACAAAATTCACCTTTTCAAGTCATTATGTTGGAAATTGTAGGTCTGTTCCAACCGACATGAGAACCATTCCAGAACCAGTAATTTCCAGTTGCACGCCTATTTTTCAATGAGTTCATCCTACTTGACAAATGAATTGATCAACTGGAAATTATACCGTTCTAGAACGGTTCTCATGTTGGTTGAAACAGAACTACAGTTTCTAACATAATATGATGATTATTTAAACTTGAATACCTACTTAAAAGAGTAAATTTTGTTTACTTAACCAAAATTAAGAATTTGTTGCACTACGACCCCTACACGTCCTTATTGAAAGTGGGAACAAAACTGCCAAAATTAAAAAATAGTAAACAACTTCGAATTGGGGCGAGAAAGTTTCTCTCAGTCTCCTCACCACGATCCGTAGTCCAGTTCGCGCGTACCAGGCCCGACTGACACCAAGGGTACAGTTCTTTTCAATCCCGCAAATCCCGGCGGGATCCTGGTCAGTTTATGAGCGAGATCAGTCCCGCATATGGCGTGCGGGATCGCGGTATTTCGGGACCCTGGTATTGTATTCACTAGTTCAGAGTAAAAAATGGTTATTCAATCAATCAAATATCTACAATTCCATGTTTTTCGTGTACGTTTTTCTTTTGATATTGCGTTTTCAAGGGTTAGTTTGTTACAAATGCATAGAGTGACACATCATTTTCCTACGAGCGTGTGGAAAACGCGTTTTCACGCACTGATTTGCGTGCGGAAAGAACCACTTTTCCGCACGGCGTGCGCGAAAAAAGTTTTTCACGCAAGCTGTGCCCGAGGAAAGTTTTTCACGCACTGATATTATTTATTTTATTTTTTTTAATTTGTGTCTTCATGTCATGCTTCTCAAAAATTTTAGATCTTTTTGAAATTCCTCCATCGGAAAAATGTTGTACCTAACACGAGCGTAAAGTATCTTTTCCGCACTTACGGCTTGCACGAACTCCGCTGGCGCGTCGTTTGTGCAAACGCCGTTGCTTGCGGAAAAGTATAACTTTCAACTTGTGAGGTAAATAACTATTTTAAGAGAAAATAAAGGCGAACTTTTTGAGATCAAAAAATTCAGGGTGTCCCATTTAAAAAATACTAAGTTTAAGCCTTGGTTTAAGCTATATCTTGAAAAAGGTTGGTCTACACATTTTTTTGACTACAACACTGGATTCTATGTAAAAATTAATATCTATATCACCAAATTTGTTTTATCTTCCAGGGTGTCCGAAATATGATACCACCACAAAAAGCGCAAAACCTCTTTACCACCCTATATCTCAGGAATGAAACAAGCTGGCACAATAGGGTACTTGCATGGAAAATTAAATTCATTATTGTTTATTGCAAACTGTGGGAAATCGAAAAAAAATTGTCACACACACAAATATGATTATTCCGGTAGTTATACAAATATTAAGTTTTGTATATATAGATATACTCAGCATGGAGTGACGTCATAGAGTCATAGGATATTTAAAATAAGCACATTTCAAAGCGTTGTATTTCCGTCAATTTTTGACTAAGAAGAAAAAGAAAAAACACGTGTTGACTTATTTTTCATGGACTATCGAAATCAACAATAAAAAAATTTGATGCAAGGGGCCTATTATGTTTGCAGCATTCAAAGTTTCACCAAAAACTGATAGAGGGTCCTGAAAACCGCAAAGTTCTATCTCTGATGGTTACCAAGAAACCCTGTGATTTGGGAGACTGTGTCCTACATAATGCAGATATAGATATGAATATTTTTATTTCGGAAGTTCGGTTGACACAAAATATATATTCAAGTACAGTCGTAAGCATTAGGTAAAAGTGGGACCCAAGACTGACAGGGCTTGTCATTTTTCGCTATTTTGGGTAAATCAGTCTTTTCTGTACAAGAGATTTTTTGTCAAATAATGACAATCCTGTCACTGCCGATGGTATAGCTGGTGAGCCCCTTTTGCAATGGAAATATCGGATATCCCATTTTTAATGCTCATGACTGTACCTCAGATTATCAAGGTCTTTGGGTCTTTACATTCGATCAGTTAATTCAGAGCTTGGATATTTGCGACTTTGATATTCAGAGTTCTACTGCAATTCATTGGTACCACATATGCAATCTAAATTCTAGTTTGTATTTTAATTTAGGAGTCCAGGGCTGGAACTCTGTAACGGATTAAGGATTGTTATCCCTATCGCTATGGCACTTGCTGTCTTCTTCTTTCTTGTCGAAATCAATAGAGAGGAGACGTCAATAGAGATAGAGAAAATATCTCTATTCGTTACAGAGTTCCAGCCCTGGTGTACCTACATATTATTTAGTCCATAAGGAATAACGATTTTTTTTTTTAAATGGATAATAATGCAGTCGAGTATTATGTAGAACTTGATTTAAATCAGCAGTAGCAACACAACGAAATATTAAACAGACACAAAATATGGGTTTGAACTTCCTTAGGAATACCTCCTATACCTTAATACCTACCCTACCAGCCACATTCCACAATAATTTAAATTTCAAAGCAAACCTAAATTAAGTAGGTACGTATTTCCCTAAATCTAAATATTGTACATATATAAAGTACTGGTTCGATATTGATTACCAAAGAAATGAACATTGATAATATTATTGTTTCAAGACTACTATGCTAGATAATTACATACTTGCAGGGTGTTGTGTTTGGGTTCTGGACCTCAACACTTTTGCCTCGTGAAAACTGACCTTCCCAATTAAAAACCCAACAGTATAATGTAAAATAAAATAAAACCAAGTACTTACCTATTAGTTTATAGTCTTTTGGATAAAAAATTCGCAAATATATCACTTCAATTACACAAAATTCAATATAAACGAACGTCGGATTCGCAAAGCGACGCCATTTTATAAAATTGCTTTTTCGCATCAAATGATGGCCGAAGCGAAGCCGCGGTGTTGCCGTCCACACAATATTTGGGGAATTTTTATTTAGAAAAGGTAAACTTTAGTTTACAATCAATTACAGGCAAGAATCTATTGGTTAAAATTATTTAATTTGTGGTTTTTCAATTTTATAAAATATAGTGTATAATTAAATATTATAAATAAATATTGTAAATTTCAAACTATCTTTTAAATCAGGCGCCAAATCCTGTGTCAAACTTTTGTTGCTAGGCTGCGTTCAGATTGAACGTCGGTTGTCGCCCGAGCGCGCTCTGACGGTTCAGATTGCCTTGGGTAAAATTTACCCAGCCGTTCAGATTGTCAGTAGATTTTTACCTGGGGCGCGTTCAGATTGAAGAGTCTGGGCGACGTCCAGTGCAGAGCGTACCCGATAGAGAGTGCACTCCGAGTGTGCCTGGCGATTCGCCAAATCTGAACGGCCAAAACGCATTCTCTCCTCATAACATCACTATTTATGGGATGCTTTGATTTTGATTTTGTTGCCTTTTCAAAATTCACTGTGTTCGTGATTCTAACATTTTTGTAAAATAAGAAAAAAGAAAATTCAAAGATAATCAACTCTTATTTTATTTTATTTTGATTTTTTTGGTAGAACTTATCACATATAAAATAATACCTCTTAACCCCTAATTCTTATTTTAATTTATTTCCTATTTTATTTTATTTGTTGGATAAACTCGCCATAACTCCCAACAATAATATTTACAATATTTGCCTTTATTATTGGTTAGAACATAAACATAACACAAACGCGCATGCGGGGCAAACTTTATCTTACTATTTTATGGGATGCAATAGTGTGCGTCGGGGTGTCGTCAGGTAAAAATCTACTGGCTGCGTTCAGGAATAGCTACAGCCAAGCCAAAATTGGCATTTTGCGTTCGAGTTCGTCTCCGACCTACGTGGTTCGGCATTACCGGTGGAGGGGGAAAAGTAGGTTTTGGCATTAGCATTGCCGTCTTTGAACGTACCCCAGACAATCTGAACGGCTGGGTAAATTTTACCCAAAGCAATCTGAACGGTCAGAGCGCGCTCGGGCGACAACCGACTTTCAATCTGAACGCAGCCCTGACGACACCCAGACGCACACTTTTGCATCCTATAAAATAGTAAGATAAAATTTGCCCCCCATGCGCGTTTGTGTTATGTTTATGTTCTAACCAATAATAAAGGCAAATATTGTAAATATTATTGTTGGGAGTTATGGCGAGTTTATCCAACAAATAAAATAAAATAGGAAATAAATTAAAATAAGAATTAAGGGTTAAGAGGTATTATTTTATATGTGATAGTTCTACCAAAAAAAATCAAAATAAAATAAAATAAGAGTTGATTATCTTTGAATTTTCTTTTTTCTTATTTTACAAAAATGTTAGAATCACGAACACACAGTGAATTTTGAAAAGGCAACAAAATCAAAATCAAAGCATCCCATAAATAGTGATGTTATGAGGAGAGAATGCGTCTTGGCCGTTCAGATTGGGCGAATCGCCAGGCACACTCGGAGTGCACTCTCTATCGGGTACGCTCTGCACTGGACGTCGCCCAGACTCTTCAATCTGAACGCGCCCACACGTTGCTTGTAGGTTAATGCCAGCTTGGGTGCTTCGGTCACACTTGCCAAATTCTCAAAAGCCGAGAAAAAAGAAGACGATAACCTAACCCGGCTTCTGTTTTGTGAGTGGTTTTGTGTTTTGCTAGTTTTTATTTTATTATTTTTTCTGATTATTTTAATTTTTCCAAAAACCAAAATGTTATAAAATTAAAATATAATACAGATTACACATTACGGTTTTTGCTTTCACTTTGAAAAATATCCTCATTTGCCAGCACAATGTTGTCCATAGGACCGAAAATGGATGGGAGCCCCAACGCCAAATACTTCGAGTCCCCGGAAACTTTAAGTTCGCTTGAAGGAGTGAAGAGTTGGCTACAGAAGAACGCGAAAAAGGTTAGTACATTTATGTATTTATTTGTTTATTGTCTAACAGACCCATGTGAGTAACTAGTGCCGTTTAGAGGTGGGCCAACCTGCGATTTTAATGGAGCGGTGACAAGACGTGACTGCTCCAGTCGTGTCACTGACAAATAGCAGTGATTTTTTGGAGCAGTTTTCTCTTTGTCGGCCGTACTGCTAATATTATGTTAATGCTACATCGCAAAATGGCATAGTTGCAGTCCGCATTCACGGCTGAGAGAGATGCTCCACTTTCCAGCCCTCTGCAGTAGCAGTTTCCATTTGGCGTGACGATGCGATTTATAATATTATTATTTCATTTATATCACTTAGCTCGAGTGGCAGTGACAAAATGTCACTGCTACTTGACTGGGACTGGAGCAGGTCGTGACTGTGACAGACAAGTAGCAGTGACAAAGTCACAGTTCATGAAATCGCAACCCACCTCTAGTGCCGTTGGAAAGTAGCACTTTACCATCTAGTGTGCGGTGGCTGGTGAAGTAGACTGCAATGTGTGCAGTACAGTAGACTTTGAGAAAATCCCATCCTTTTTAGAAATTTCAATCTTATGTTTTTTTTGGAGATGTGGGTAGGCAAAATTGTAAACATAACATATGCAGAAAGTGGCTTTTCTGCCCTTCTGCCGTTGCATGCGGTAAAGTATCACTTTCCGCATTTCTTAGGTAAATAACTATTTCTGCACTAATATTTGTTCCTATATACTTACACCCTACACCTACCAGTTTTACATAGATATTTTACTTGATATTTTACTTTTCCCTAATCCCACTTTTAATCTGGCCGTTTAAAAGTAAACACCAGTAAATTGTTTAATAACTTAATGTGTCTTGGTTGAGGAAAAAATAGTACATATCGCCTCTGTAGAGCCTTATTTTTATAAAATAATAAGTAGCAGATTTGATACTGAAACGTCCGCCAAAAGTGCAAAAATCATCCGAGCCTAATCAAGTATTATAGATAGATAGATAGATAGATTTATTTACGGACAAGCATAGGCGTATCCAGGGGGGGGCTGCCGGGCTGCAGCCCCCCCCCCCCCCAACACAAATCTATACTATAAAGATCTCTATCTGTTACAGAATCCCGCCTCAGGTCCTTTGCACACGCATGTGCAACAACCAAATTTAATATTTCTCCTGTCTATTTACCTGGGCTACCTACCTATAGTAATTTGTTTTTATTTATATCCGTATTTACTTAATTTAGAGCCATTTTTATTTGATTTTGGTAGGTATTGGCACAGCTTGTATTGGTATGAGTTTCTAGCGTATTTCATATAGGTTATGTCGAATAACACGCCTGATAAACATCGCAAGAGAAATCCGGAAAAAAAAGTGTAATTGGTGTAAGAAAAAAGTGGTAAACTCCTCAGATTGCGAAGTTTGTGACTCCAAGTATCATCCAAAGTGTGCGGAGCAAGCAAAAGTAATAAATAACAGGGAGTGGATTGTTGTCAAGAAAGTGAGGTTACTCCAAAACCATTTAAAAACAACATAGGAAATACAGATAATACCTCAGAAATGAATGAATCGAAGATCAAAAACATCTTTGAACAGTGCTTCCAGAAGTCCTTTGGTCCATTTGAGAAAAAAATCGACAAAAAATTGGAGGATTTCGAAAAGTCTATCGAATTCATGTCGAGCTCCTTTGACGAGCAAAAGGCAAAATTTGATGGGATTCTTGTCGAGCTAATAGCACTGAGGAAGGAAAATGGAGACCTCAAGCAGCGACTGAGGCTAATGGAAGGCAAGTTTGAGGACCTTGAAGTCAAGGAAAAGGAGAGAAATATACTTATAGTGGGAGCACAGCTTACTATAACATTCAGCTAGATCACTCGTCGCCCGCTCCGCATGTTTGCCGTTTGGTGAATCTGAAAAATTATAGGCCGACGCTTGCTGTCTCTCTCTCGCCGGAATTAAAAGTCGGGGTCGGATTAAAAATATTTCCATTCTTTAGAGAGTGTCCGAACAGAGTCGTATTATTAATTTGTTTAATGTGTTATAAAATGATTTAATCGACATAATTAAAAATAATTAAAACGGGTAATAATAATGGGAGCTTTACTTTATTTAATAAATTGAACACTTTCTAATAATGTTTAACCTGCCAACCTTTTTAAGAGATAATTATTAATGAGGCTATTATTAAACTTCCGGATTTATTTTACTGGTAGACTTTTCAGAAACTTACTTAACTTAGTTATACTCACAAAAGCATGAAAAAAAAAAACACCAAAAAATACATGTAATAAATATTATTTTTATTCTACATTATATTACAATATGTAGTTGTAATTAACAAAACTATAAAAATGTCTTTGATAATTATGTTGGGCACATATTATTAATCACTACTACTTCTACGTAAATACTAATTCTACGTTTATTCATAAATTGAATCTATTATTGATTTCTCCATATAATAAGTCACACAAGAAAAGAAACTACGCCAATGGTAACACCTCGAAAATCACCAGCATAAGAAATTAATTTTACTTCTGACGGGCGCCTGTGCCGTGTTTTACAGGCCCCGCAACATAAGGTGGCAAAAAGGCAATTTGCGCACCAGACAAAATTCGGAAATGGTAGGGGCGTAAACTGAACTGTAAACCCTACCCTCGGTAAACCGATGGGGAACAGTGGCGTGTAGGTACAATATGATAATTTATTTGTAATGTCAAAATCGTCATACCAATTAGCGACGCCCCTGATAATGGAAAAGGTTTGTATTTTAGCTTTGCCTGGGCCAAGAAAAGGGACCCATCGCTACGCCTACCTGCGCCAGCTCTCGCCACCTTATGTTGCGGGGACTGTACGTCCAAAGGCGGGGCTTAAAACATGCGCGCGAGGTTCGGCGTCAATCGCTCCCGCCAAAAGAGTTACCTAGCTGAATGTTATAGTAAGCTGTGGTGGGAGTCCCAAAGCAAGAAGATCCTGACACAAATAAAATTGTCACGAAAATCCTAGGCGGTATGGAATTAATGGAAATGAATGAAAAAGTAATAGTGGAGAGTTTTAGACTGAAACCAGAGGATGGGCCAATTCTAGTCAAATTTGATAGTGTGCTAACAAAAAAGGAAATAATGAGGAAAATTAAACAAATAAAGGGAACTACACTAAGAAAATGTGGTTTAGAGGGACAAGATAGAAAAATTTACCTTAACGAAGACCTTCCTGTTACCAAGTGAGCTCTATTTAAGAAAAGTAGAGAAATTAAAAGAATTAAAGGATACAGAGCTGCTTTTTGTGCTAATGGCATAATTTATCTGAAGAAAAATGACCACGACCCACCAAAAAAGATCAGAACAGACAATGATATTGCTGAAGAAATTTAATTGTAGTTCCTTATATCGTAGCCAAAAAATCATAGGGCACATTTATGAATACTAACAGTATCTTGGCCAATTACAGAAATTGTGAAACACATGAATGCGATGATTTAGGCAAATTAAATTTTTTTGATAATAGTACCCATGACATTAATATTATCCATGTAAACATTAGAAGTGTCTACCAAAACTTCGACCAATTCCTAGTATTTCCCGAATCAACAGGAAAAAGCTTTGATGTAATAGTGATGTCCGAAACCCATAATGTTTACGACACAGCCAATTTCTCCATCCCAGGCTATAATATTTTTTTTAATGAAAGCACGCTTAATAGATGTGATGGTTGTTTAATGTATATAAAACTTGAGCACTATATTGAAAGCCAACTGTTGGTGGAGAATAATGTTAATATTATAAAAGCAACCCTTTTCAAAAATAATACCACAGTGGACATTCTAGCAACATACAGATGTTTCTCTACAACTAGAAATGAATTCATGTTAAACCTCATTTTTGTAGATGAGCTTAAAAGTATGATCCTAGAATCAACTAAAACCAAGGTTGTATCAAGTAAAAAAAGACGACTAAAACCTTGGATTACCAATGGCCTCTTGGTATCTATTAGAAATAGAGATCGCCTAAAAAAAGAATGTACTATAAATAAAGGCAGCCTAGAACTTATAAATAAATATAAAAAATTTAGAAAAGAACTCTCAAAGCAAATAAAAAAAAGTAAATATTCATATTACAAAGCAAAAGCGGATGAAAACATTAATGACCCAAAAAAAATCTGGAATGTTGTTAGGGAGGCCACTGGTGATCAGGTCTGTCATACAGGGATTAGGAGCATTTATGACTGTGATAATGTAGAACTAACTGATAATAAACAAATAGCTAATGAATTTAACACATATTTTAGTAATATAGGTAGAAAACTGGCAGAGGATATAGAAAAAACTAGTGAGACAAATAGGGAGGAAGCGACACTTAAATCATTTTTTCTAGGGAACGTTACAGATTTTGAAATTGCTAAACATATACAAAGCTTAAAGAATGGGGTAAAAGGGGGGGATGATTGTATTAGCTCTGACATAATAAAAAGGTACTCAAGTGCCATTATCAAGCCTCTTAAACACATAGTAAATGTAATTTTTGACACAGGTATTTTTCCAGAAAGCCTAAAAACATCAGTAGTTATTCCAATTTATAAGCAGGGAGATAGAAAATCAACAAATAATTATAGGCCAATTACACTAATCAGCACAATTGGTAAATTAGTGGAGAAATGTTTCAAACACAAAATGTTAGCATACCTGGAAAAAAATAACCTGCTTCACAGTAACCAATTTGCTTTTAGAGAGAACTCAAGTACAGAAGTTGCACTTTGTAGATTTACCGAGAAAATTTTACATAATCTTGATCAGGGTAGAAAGGTAATTGGGATCTATCTGGATTTGAGAAAGGCATTTGACACTGTGGCACATCACATTCTACTTAGGCGCTTGGATAACATGGGAATAAGAGATAAGAGGTACTCCAAAACAATTTGTTAAATCCTATCTAAATAGGAGAAAACAATGTGCGAGAATATTGGATGACCTGAGTGAAAAACAGGAGGTGGTGTGTGGTGTGCCGCAGGGTACAGTACTTTCTCCACTATTATTTAATGTTTATATGAATGGCATTCTATCTTTTCTTGATAAATAAAAATAAAAAATAAAATAAATTCTTTATTTACGGACATGCCATTTTTACAAAGGTAGACTTAAAGTGTAGGTACACGCAATAATAAATATTTGGAATAACAAGTAGGCAACAGACAAGTTAGTATAAAAAAACAATATTACATAAGCCTAAACAAATATTTTGTAGTAGGTATCAAAACATAAACAACATAATACGCTTAAAATTGAATACAAATAGATTGATGATGGGGAAATATATTGCTTTGCTGATGACACAGGCATTGTGATTCAGGGTGAAGACTGGGAAAGTGCAAAAAAGAGCGCCGAAATAGCCATGCATAAAATAAAAAAATGGCTGAATTGCAGTCTACTTTCTTTAAATGTTGATAAGACCAAATTTGTTGCTTTCTCCCTATCATCGAAATCCTTGCCGGATTATCATAGTTTAAGACTGCATTACTCTAGGTGTATTTTAGATATAAATTGTAACTGTGATCAAATTATACAGAGAAAATCCTCTTTAAAATATCTAGGAATCTTCATTGATCAAAACTTCACATGGAGAGTACATGCCGACCATGTCGCAATGAAAATAAGAAAATTAGCATTTAAGTTCTATGAATTAAGAAACATTCTAAATCTGAAAACATTGAAAATAATTTACTTTGCGCTAGTGGAGGCAGTTCTGAGTTACGGCATAGTGGTATGGGGTGGTGCAGGTACGTCAATTCTATCGAAAATTCAAGTAGCTCAAAAATGGATCATTAAAACAATGCTGAATAAAGAAAAAAGATACCCCACTGACCTAGTTTATAAAGAGAGTGAGTTGATGTCTCCAAATCAACTGTATATAAAGTCAGTGATAAGATTTATGCTAAAGTTTCCCTACTATAAAGAAAGTATTCAGCATGGTGTGTACACCCGAAATGCTGCAGACAAGAATGTCATCCAACAAAACCCCAAACACACATTGTGCCAAAAACATATCTTTTGTATAGGGCCTAAAACTTATAACTGCCTACCGCATGCTTTCCGAAAAGGGCCATATCACAGAGTAAAGAGAGACATCTCTCAGTGGATACGTGAAACAAATTTCACTGTTAACTGGTTAGTCTGATTTAAATTTGATCTGCAATATAATATGCATGCATCAGACTGATTCCTTGGTTGTTCATATTGGTTTTATCTCTTTTTATTTTTTTGCGAATTGAATTTTGGAGTGCATAATCCGCATAATTAGAATTGGCATAAAAGTTAGAAATCTTGTAAATATTTAAATATTTAATTATTATTTATTATTATTGTATACAGAAAAAAGAGCGCACACACAACATTACAGATGTTATAGTGCGCTGCTATCTTTAGCAATAGCAATGTTCCTATTAAATTATTTAATCATTAATTAATAAGGATATTAACCTAAATCTTAAGAAAACAGAATTATATTTTATAGATGTTATTGCTAAATAAATAAATAAATAAATAAATTTAATTTATAAATTTATAGTTCTCATTGTGGAAGATTTTGAGCAAATACGCGGGCCGATCAGATCCACAACGACGAACAAAGGTCAAAAACTTTATAAACACAGAACATAATATCACCTCTAGAAAAGTATCTGCAATGTTACGTACCGGTTATGAATTACAGCGCCATCGTTGACTGAAAACCCAACTAATCGAGCATTCTTGACAAAAAGGCGAATTCATTATTTTTTTTCATATATTTTTATTATTTTTAAATAATTTTTAATGTTCAACTGCATTTGGCTTGCTTACTCCTTTTAGCTCTTTTCGCCTCATTTTCTGGAAAACTATGACTGGCAGGAAGTTTCCAATGTCGAACATAGTGCAAAAAGAGTTAGTAAGTTAGCACGCGACACGCAGCTATTGTTCGTCGATTTTAATCTGATACTCGGACGGAATGTGAGCTGGTGGCTCCCTACATTAGAACGCCAATGGTTACCTGACGTCACACCTGTTTTTGCCATATGAAACACCCCCTCGCTCCTCATACCGCAAGTGTCAGTTAAAAATCGACGAACAATATATTGTTTGCCCAGCGGATCTGAGTCTACGGAAGGAATTCGGACATAAATGTGCCATGTTGTCACGTTTA
The DNA here is from genome assembly GCA_917834065.1 of Ceutorhynchus assimilis. Taxonomy (NCBI): domain Eukaryota; kingdom Metazoa; phylum Arthropoda; class Insecta; order Coleoptera; family Curculionidae; genus Ceutorhynchus; species Ceutorhynchus assimilis. The sequence goes on along the minus strand of OU892285.1, from coordinate 24,230,116 downwards.
ATTATAAAAAAGCGAAAATACTAGGCATGAATATAGTTCATTTGAAAATCCATTTTTTAATAACAAAATATTGATAACAATAATAAAACGTTAAATATTTCAACGTGGTTGTTAGATCTATTCTTATTTTAATCATGATTTCTTCAATTTGGTCTGTTGTAAAAAATAAACATTTTCTAAAGATACCATCAGCTTTTGACTATTTGGCAAGCATCCGGACTGGATGAACTTGATTGGTGGAGTTTTTGGCAGGATCGCCGTTGCCATGGGGAACCATGCGGTTGTCAATTAGCTAACGTCACCTTACGTCTCGCTATTGGCCAGGGCTCACGTCATTTTATCCTTCCATCTTGGAATATCGATTTATATTGAAATATCCAGTGGCGGAGGTTTGGTCATTGTCGATTTTCGTATACGAGTTGCAATATGACAACACTTTTAAAAAGTTTCGCACGCAGCTGGGTATTTTATGAATGAAATCAGCCATTTTTTTTACAACTGCATTCCCCTCACCGTTGCCCCGTAGACACAGAGTCGCTGGGCAGACATTACATAGGTAGATCGCAAAGTAAATACGAATAATAAATACAAATACGAACGAAACGACGCAAACGAGTAAATACAAAAAAATACGAACAAAAATTAGGGTTTTTTACAACGAAAACTTTTTGAATTTTCACTTTAACGCGCGTGGGGACCATGGTTTACAACAATACAATTTAAAAATGCAAATTTTGACTTTTAAAATGACAAAATAAATGACAAAACCAACCAACACAAATAACTGTCCACACCACAGATACCTGTAAATTTCTGTTATCTCCCGACAGTGTCGCCATCGTTAACTAAAAACCTAACTAAAAACCTTCGTCGGGATTCTCCCATTTGAGATATTTTTCTATAGGTGATATGTTCTGTGTTTATAAATTCGGCTATAGTCAACATGTTTAACTCGGGGTCAAATGCGAATATTTTTGTCGCCTCGCAAAAAAAGAAAGGCCCGTAACGTTTGGATATGTTACAGGTAAATTTCTGACGAAAATTGGGCGGGGCTTCAAACTTTTTTTCACTCCTCACCTGAGGCGTTGCTTTTTTTTTTGGTCAACAATTTTTTGACACAGCCCCCCCAGACCAAAATCCTGGATACGCCTATGCGGACAAGCCATTTTACAGTTTATAATGTACAGGGTGCTGCAATTTGAAGTGTTTTAACAGGAAAAACACTCTTCCAGACCAGATAGAGGAAAATTGACTTAGATGTCATGAGATTGATTTTCGAGAAACGTCGATTGTCAAAAACCGTATTGCGATATCTGCAATGGTACCATTGATATAGGGCAATTTTCGATTTTCCCCTATTATGAAAAATGGCTATAAGTTTTTTATTTATCAATTTTTTTTGTTTCTGTAAAAACATTACGGAGACACTTTTTTGAGCACAATCCAGTGGCTGACTTCTATATCGTTCCGATTTCGAGATATCGACCAAATTCCTATATTTTCAAATGAAACACCCTATATTTTAATAGCTCATTGGATAGCTTTGTTTTTGCTGATTTCAATGATATAAAGTTCGATAGGTTTATCTCTAACAGTTTTAGAGAAAAAAAATTATATCTGTTTCAGTCATAAGAAACAATGGTCTGGAAGTATGTTTTTCCTGTTAAGGTTTAAAGTCAACCCCCATTTTCTGAACCCTGTGTTCAAAAATTCCAAAAAAAAATATATGTTTATGGTTATTGATATACTTTAATCCATAATTTTTTCAAGCAAATTTGACTCGCCATTTTTGAGATATATCGCAAAAATTAAAAAAAAAGTGGTTTTTCACCATTTATTTCAAAACGAATAGATGAAGTTTCCCGTTATTTTTATTACGAACTACTATTGCAATTCTACGCGACATATATTTTTTTCAAATTTTTTGAACTTGTAGTTTTCCCGCTACTGCAAGAATAGTTGGAAATACGCCTGTAGCTACTGTTTAAAAAAAATCCGACGGATGAACGTTCAAAATAATTATTTGTGTTAGTCCAAACTACAACCCTGTTTATGTAAAACAGAATAATACTTCGAATTTCCGCAAAAAAAACAAAAAACTTTCCATCGCAGTCATCGCACAATTTAATCAAATGCAGATTTCTATTTTTTTTTTACTATCAAGTTAGGGCACACTATAGGGGCGACAGTACTGACATCTCGCGTTGCTGTAATAAACTATAGGCCTGACTTTAAACCTTAAAACACTCCAAATTGCAGCACCCTGTACATACAATAAATAGAAAGTATAAATAAGTAAAAACAATAGATATACTATACTAGTTACTTAAATTATAAAAATATGATAGGTATGGTACTAGGTGGTATAAATATATTGCAATTCAACATAGAAACCTACATTAACTAGACTAAAATGAATATTAAATATTCGGGATTATAACAAATCACAAAAAAAACAGGTATTTAATTTCACACATTTACCAAATCATCTTAACGACCTAGAAATGCTTTTCCTAAACGATATCAAGTTTGTATTGAATATGTCCATATTTGAAGAATTTATGCATTCATTAAGGGCTCTACAACTTCTACTAAATGCGGAATTGTAACCATAATAAAGTTCTTCAGATGTGCATCCATCCATTTAGGGAATGTAGGCTTTTTACATCGAGATAGGGGTGTAAATATCTCCATGGCATAAAAAAGATGTGTATAAAAGGTTTCAATTATCGAGTCTATATTATCATTTATGGACAAAATGGAATCCCAGTCAACACAGGAGAGGTAAAGATTTAGTTCTCTAAAGTTACAGAGTTTAACCCTCCATCGCTCGCACCGTTAGAAAAAATCTAACATTTTTTAAAAATTTGTCATAATTTCTACAATTTTTCATTATTTTTGCTGTGTATCCAGGAATGCTTTTATGACCCAACTTAATACACGCATGTATAGTCGACGGGGGCGATTTTTCTGTTTTTGTGCCAAAACGACATATTGTTAGAAAATATCTAACACGCGAGCGGGTGAATGTTAGAATCAATCTAACGACGCGAGTGATGGCGTATGTTGAAATTTTGTTAATTTTGATCAATTTTGATAGATTTTCAAGTTGTATTTGGTGTTTTTATTAAAACAACACTTATATAAAACTATTAGAAATCAATTTAATTAATATACAAATTTTCTGTTTGAAAAATAATAGTTTTATTGCAAAGAAATGGATGTTAGATAAAATCTAACTCGCGAGCGATGGCGTGTATCTCAAATTCGACAGCAGGATGAGGAGTATCCAATTTTAACAAAGGATTATTAGAAAGCAACAAGTTTGCATTTTTATTGTTACAAAAAATCAAATCAAGGTAATTTCCATAAACATTAGATAACTTATTCACTTGAAATAACCTAAAGAATGCCATACAATCAGACAGTTCTGTAGTTTGCTCACTCTGCTTACCTATCGCTCGTGTCCCATACGTATCATTCAGCCAAGACACACCAGCGGGCCGATTCTCGAGCCAGGGAGTTGAGCTCCTCGAGAGAACAAATTTTTCGTCTTTATCATTCTCATTCACTTTTCGATTACGTTGACAAAGACAAAACATTCGTTCTATCCGGGAGCTCTTCTCCCTGGCCCGAGGATCGGGCTTCTGGTCTGTTGAAATCACCACATAAATAGACTATTAGATTTTCACAGCATTGAAATGACTCCAGAACTTCGGTAACTGATGAACAATAGCTACTATAAGCATCAATTTCAGAATTAGGAGGTATGTATGCATTACCCAGTAATATTTTGTGTTTTCCGATTGTAACAATAATAAAAATGAACTCTACTGAGTCAATTTTGGTTTTAATTTGCCTACAATTGAATGTCCTCCTAACAGCAATGATTACACCTCCCCCTGACTTATGAACACTAGTTTTCTCAGAACGATCACATCGAAAAATTATATATTAATTTAAGCCCAATTCACTTGACTCTATACCACTGTCCAAAAAAGTTTCTGTTAAGAAAATAAATTCAAAATTTTCTGCATAAACATTACATGAAAGAGAACCGAATTTTGTTTTCAGCCCCCTAACATTCTGATAGTAACACTGAAAAGCAGTTACCCTGTCTGATGTTGATCCTGTGTCTTGAAATTTGAAGTGGTGGTATTTCGTTGACTGACAGAGTCATCTGTGGCAGGATGAGACCGGTGTGAAGTTAGCAGCCGTTTTCCAGCAGCCAAAATTGTGAAGTTAGCAGCCATTTTTATTTATATTTTTTTCAACGTGAAGGTAGTTTCATTAATGTCTATGGTAGTTTCCTCAAACCAACATGATGTGAGGAGGCTGTTAGGACACACAAAAAAATACATTCAAAAATTTAATAACGTAAAATATAATTAACTTATGAATCCTTTAACACAGCTTATTAGGGTGATAAATGGTGCTTAATCTTCAATCTAAACCTTCGAGCCTTCACGATCCGTCAGGGTTAAAAAAAACCACCCCCATATGTTAAAAAAATCGCAGAAAAATAGTAAAAAATTGTGCGCGTTGATAAAACTTTGCACACAGCTCATTGAGGTGCTAATAAACCTACAAAATAATGGACAACCCCTTACGACCCGTCAGGGTAGGAAAAAACCACCCCCATATGTTAAAAAAATCGCAGAAAAATAGTAAAAAATTGTGTGCGTTGATAAAACTTTACACACAGCTCATTGAGGTGCTAATGAACCTATAAAACGAAGGACAACCCCTTACGACCCGTCAGGGTAGGAAAAAACTTCAAAAAACCACCCCCATATGTTGAAAAAATCGCAGAAAAATAGTAAAAAATTGTTTGCGTTGATAAAACTTTGCACACAGCTCATTGAGGTGCTAATGAACCTATAAAACGAAGGACAACCCCTTACGACCCGTCAGGGTAGGAAAAAACCACCCCCATATGTTAAAAAAATCGCAGAAAAATAGTAAAAAATTGTGTGCGTTGATAAAACTTTACACACAGCTCATTGAGGTGCTAATGAACCTATAAAACGAAGGACAACCCCTTACGACCCGTCAGGGTAGGAAAAAACTTCAAAAAACCACCCCCATATGTTGAAAAAATCGCAGAAAAATAGTAAAAAATTGTTTGCGTTGATAAAACTTTGCACACAGCTCATTGAGGTGCTAATGAACCTACAAAACGAAGGACAACCCCTTACGATCTGTCAGGGTAGGAAAAAACTTCAAAAAACCACCCCCATATGTTAAAAAAATCGCAGGAAAATAGTAAAAAATTGTGTGCGTTGATAAAACTTTACACACAGCTCATTGAGGTGCTAATGAACCTATAAAACGAAGGACAACCCCTTACGACCCGTCAGGGTAGGAAAAAACTTCAAAAAACCACCCCCATATGTTGAAAAAATCGCAGAAAAATAGTAAAAAATTGTTTGCGTTGATAAAACTTGGCACAGAGCTCATTGAGATGTTGATGAACCTACAAAATGAAGGACAACCCGTTACGACCTGTCAGGGTAGGAGAAAACCATCCCCATCTGTTGAAAAAATCACAGAAAAATTGTCAAAAATTGTGTGCGGTAATAAAACTTTGCACACAGCTCATTGAAGTGGTTATGAACCTACAAAAATGAAAAATAACCCGTTAGGGTTTTTACCATTTTCCAGAGTTAAATGAGAAAATTGTGACTTTTGAATGCCTCTGTCGACAGGGACAGAACCACTAGCTCCTGATGCACTAACCCTACTTTCTAAATAATTCAAAAGCTCATTTGAAGTGGCAAGTTTGATGTGTCTCTGTACATTTGATAAAATCTATTAGTGAACTGATCTGATTTTTTACTTTAGAAAACATATCAAGATCATGTCCCATTGATCTATCGGCTTTTTAAAATTTTTCAAAGCACCGATTTGTTGTTTGATCTGGCTCATAAACTCTTGAAGCAATGGGTGTGTTTTTTTGCATATTATGAATTTCTAGAATATTTTTCTACTTTTCAGACAAAGTCTGATTTTTGTCGATAACAGCCATTAAAATTTCTACAAAAGGCTTGCAGTTATTCAAATTTTTTCCATCAAAATGAGGTGTCAATATGCGGTAGAAATGGAACTACTAATTATATTAGATGCTGAAGGTTTACTGCTTGTATTTACGATATTACCATTGCTATTTGTACTTGAACCGTTAGAAATATGAGCCTTTATTTTAACACAAATTAGAAAATAAACTAATTCTATTTCTTCTGATTTATCAGCTTTTTCAGGATTCAAGAGCAGAAGCCGTATTTGAGTGTATAATGATTCTTTATTGTAGGTTCATCACCGCCTCAATGAGCTGTGTGCAAAGTTTTATTAACGCACACAATTTTTACTATTTTTCTGCGATGTTTTTAGCATATGGGGGTGGTTTTTTGAAGTTTTTTCCTACCCTGACGGGTCGTAAGGGGGTTGTCCTTCGTTTTGTAGGTTAATTAGCACCTCAATGAGCTGTGTGCAAAGTTTTATCAATGCACACAATTTTTTACTATTTTTCTGCGATGTTTTTAGCATATGGGGGTGGTTTTTTAAAGTTCTTTCCTACCCTGACGGGTCGTAAGGGGTTGTCATTCATTTTGTAGGTTCATCAACACCTCAATGAGCTGTGTGCAAAGTTTTATTAACGCAAACAATTTTTTACTATTTTTCTGCGATGTTTTTAGCATATGTGGGTGGTTTTTTGAAGTTTTTTCCTACCCTGACGGGTCGTAAGGGGTTGTCCTTCGTTTTGTAGGTTAATTAGCACCTCAATGAGCTGTGTGCAAAGTTTTATCAACTCACACAATTTTTTACTATTTTTCTGCGATTTTTTTAGCATATGGGGGTGGTTTTTTGAAGTTTTTTCCTACCCTGACGGGTGGTAAGGGGTTGTCCTTCGTTTTATAGGTTCATTAGCACCTCAATGAGCTGTGTGCAAAGTTTTATCAACGCACACAATTTTTTACTATTTTTCTGCGATTTTTTCAACCTATGAGGGTGCTTTTTTCCTACCCTGACGGGTCGTAAGGGGTTGTCCTTCGTTTTATAGGTTCATTAGCACCTCAATGAGCTGTGTGCAAAGTTTTATCAACGCACACAATTTTTTACTATTTTTCTGCGATTTTTTTAGCATATGGGGGTGGTTTTTTGAAGTTTTTTCCTACCCTGACGGGTCGTAAGGGGTTGTCCTTCGTTTTATAGGTTCATTAGCACCTCAATGAGCTGTGTGTAAAGTTTTATCAACGCACACAATTTTTTACTATTTTCCTGCGATTTTTTTAACATATGGGGGTGGTTTTTTGAAGTTTTTTCCTACCCTGACAGATCGTAAGGGGTTGTCCTTCGTTTTGTAGGTTCATTAGCACCTCAATGAGCTGTGTGCAAAGTTTTATCAACGCAAACAATTTTTTACTATTTTTCTGCGATTTTTTCAACATATGGGGGTGGTTTTTTGAAGTTTTTTCCTACCCTGACGGGTCGTAAGGGGTTGTCCTTCGTTTTATAGGTTCATTAGCACCTCAATGAGCTGTGTGTAAAGTTTTATCAACGCACACAATTTTTTACTATTTTTCTGCGATTTTTTTAACATATGGGGGTGGTTTTTTCCTACCCTGACGGGTCGTAAGGGGTTGTCCTTCGTTTTATAGGTTCATTAGCACCTCAATGAGCTGTGTGCAAAGTTTTATCAATGCACACAATTTTTTACTATTTTTCTGCGATGTTTTTAGCATATGTGGGTGGTTTTTTGAAGTTTTTTCCTACCCTGACGGGTCGTAAGGGGTTGTCCTTCGTTTTGTAGGTTAATTAGCACCTCAATGAGCTGTGTGCAAAGTTTTATCAACTCACACAATTTTTTACTATTTTTCTGCGATTTTTTTAGCATATGGGGGTGGTTTTTTGAAGTTTTTTCCTACCCTGACGGGTGGGTAAGGGGTTGTCCTTCGTTTTATAGGTTCATTAGCACCTCAATGAGCTGTGTGCAAAGTTTTATCAACGCACACAATTTTTTACTATTTTTCTGCGATTTTTTCAACCTATGAGGGTGCTTTTTTCCTACCCTGACGGGTCGTAAGGGGTTGTCCTTCGTTTTATAGGTTCATTAGCACCTCAATGAGCTGTGTGCAAAGTTTTATCAACGCACACAATTTTTTACTATTTTTCTGCGATTTTTTTAGCATATGGGGGTGGTTTTTTGAAGTTTTCTCCTACCCTGACGGGTCGTAAGGGGTTGTCCTTTGTTTTATGGTTCATTAGCACCTCAATGAGCTGTGTACAAAGTTTTATCAACGCACACAATTTTTTACTATTTTTCTGCGATTTTTTGAACATATGAGGGTGGTTTTTTCCTACCCTGACGGGTCGTAAGGGGTTGTCCTTCGTTTTATAGGTTCATTAGCACCTCAATGAGCTGTGTGCAAAGTTTTATCAACGCACACAATTTTTTACTATTTTTCTGCGATGTTTTTAGCATATGGGGGTGGTTTTTTGAAGTTTTTTCCTACCCTGACGGGTCGTAAGGGGTTGTCCTTCGTTTTGTAGGTTCATTAGCACCTCAATGAGCTGTGTGCAAAATTTTATTAACGCAAACAATTTTTTACCATTTTTCTGCGATTTTTTTAGCATATGGGGGTGGTTTTTTGAAGTTTTTTCCTACCCTGACGGGTCGTAAGGGGTTGTCCTTCGTTTTATAGGTTCATTAGCACCTCAATGAGCTGTGTGCAAAGTTTTATCAACGCACACAATTTTTTACTATTTTTCTGCGATTTTTTTAACATATGGGGGTGGTTTTTTTTAATCTTGACGGATCGTGAAGGCTCGAAGGTTTAGATTGAAGATTAAGCACCATTTATCGCCCTAATAAGCTGTGTTAAAGGATTCATAAGTTAATCATATTTTACGTTATTAAATTTTTGAATGTATTTTTTTGTGTGTCCTAACAGCCTCCTCACATCATGTTGGTTTGAGGAAACTACCATAGACATTAATGAAACTACCTTCACGTTGAAAAAATATAAATAAAAAAAGACTGCTGGAAATGGCTGCTAACTTCACAATTTTGGCTGCTGGAAAACGGCTGCTAACTTCACACCGGTCAGGATGAGATGAATTCATGTTATTTAATCTCGCCCCTGGGTGAGGCCAATCTGATTGTCGTGGCCTGAAATCAAATTCTCTAAATATAACACCTTGAGGCCAAAAGCTACACTTATTTACTTGTTCAAAATACGACTTAGGAATCCCAATTTTGAAAGACTTCATCTTGTTCCTAATTACTAATTGTTTAACGCTGATTTTATAAAAATAAAATACAACTCGATTCGAGTATTTTATTTTACAAAAATAGGTAAAATAGTCTCTAATCAGAGAGCTTGTAGTAATTCGTTTCAAGATAAAGAAACTTCTGGTAACAATTTCAATTGAGGTGTAAGCCCCAACAAATGCAAGGTAATATTATTCATAGATGTATAGTCCATAAACAGTTAGAATGCACCCCTACAGCTTTCGATAAATCCCATTTTTCTAATTGTTCTCAAGACTCTCTTCTGTATTACAAAAACCTTTTGTATACCGCTGTTAAAACATTATGCCATACCTCAAAATGGATTCAAACATTCTTAAACTGCTTCCGTTTATGTACCTTCCCACAACCCTAATTCCATAACAAATTGGATTAAGTTTTTGCATTGACCTCTGTATATGTGCAGTCCAGTTCAAGAACTCATCCAAATGAATTCCTAAAAATTTTGTATCTGTCACTAATTCAATGTCTGTTTCTCCAATATTCACTTTTAGTGGCTTATCAATATTGCTTTGTTCTAAGGAACAAGATGTTTCTTTTATTTTTATTCAACAACAATTTATTTTCAGAAAACCAGCTCTTAGCCCTACCAAACAAAGATGATATGACCCTTATGATATGAGTTCTGGTATATTTTTGGCGCCAGTAATTAGATTGATATCATCTGCATAACGTGTTGTGCTCGTTTGGGTGATTTGCTATGGAATACAGGTCATTTGAAAATATTACAAACAAAATGGGTCGAGCTATACTACCTTGAGCAATTCCAATTTCATTTTCGATGGAGTTTAAAAAATATGTTTGTCCATTGTTCACAACCTTAACTCTCTAAATTCTACCTTTGACTTTAAGAAGATTCAGAGTGTCTAGTTGCCATGCTTGCTGTATAGTGATTGCTTCTTGGATTTCTAGAATATCCAAGATGGTTGTTGTGGTTTCCAGCATTAACGGAGCCTTGGTATCTAGTATTAATTTCCTGATGAAGTAATGTGTGGTGTGACCGGTTGCAGGTTCTGCATTTTTCTGGGCTGTAACATCTGGATTTATTGCTGTGACGTAAGCAGTTCTGGCACAGCTGGTTTTCTCTATTTTGTTTCGGTCTGACACCGATTTCTTCTTAAACTCTGGGCAAAACACAATTGCGTGATGGTTGTGGCATACCGCACATTTGAATCTTCCTTCGCCTCTCGGTGAGTCTCTAGGGACGTCATGCTGTTTTCTTACGCCACTTATAGATTCCAGAGATTGAAATCTTTTTCTGAGGAACTCGAACACTTCTTGTCTGGATGGAATTTTTTGTGGATCTTGTAATTGCTGCTCGTATAGTTTATTGGTTTCTGGGTCCCACTTTTTCGTTATGAGTCTCCCTATAAATGGATCCCATGATGTTGTGTCAATGCCTAGATTTTTGATTGTTTCCATACATTCAATTGACACGTCATGGAGCTGTTTTATTTTTTCTGCGGTCTCATGCGTGACTGATGGTAGTTCCATGATTTTATCTAGGAGTTTGTAGACGACCAATCGTGTATTTTGGTAGCGTTGTTTTAGTAGGTCCAGTGCTGTTCCATAGTTATCTCCGGTAATCATTAAGTGCTTGATTATGTTTTGCGGATCTCCTTGCAGCTGGGATTTCAGGAATTGCAGCTTCTCGGAATTGCTGAGTGACGAATTTTGATCTATCAATCTCGTAAATAGATCAAAAAAGGTGGGACAATCTTCGTATTTTCCTGAGAAAGTTAGGAGTTTCATAGTTGGAAGGCTGGATTTGGGAGAGCTTGTTCCTTGTTTAATTCTTTCCTGAACTTTCTCTTGTAGCAAGTGTATTTTTTGTGTTAGGGCCCTATGATCCTCCATGAAACTTTCTTCCAGTTTGGAGGCGTTCGCCATAATTTCATTATGCTGCTTCTTTATCATAATCCATTGATCTAGCAGCTCTTCTAATAATATTGCGTATCTTGAGACTGATTTAGTTTCCTTCAATTCCTCTTCGATTGATTTTGCGGCGTATAATATTTCTTGGATCATTATCTCTTTTTTGTTCATACGCCCGATTTGTTCGTTTGCGCCTTCAGCTTTTGCTTTTTCGTCCGCTTTTTGGCAGTTCTTCAAATAGGCTTTGGCTTCATTGTAGATGCTGCTAATTTGTTCACTATATTTTGTAGTTAAGTATGTGTGCTGGTGTATGCCCAATGCTACCATTTCTTCGTGGTTTTTTTTTACGTTTTCCCATGCTTGGTCTAATGCGGCTTTTCGTGTTTTTACATATTCACTAGTTTTTTTCATTACCGGGTCTTTTTTGCTATTGATTAAGATCCGGTTGATTTCGTCCCTAGTTCTTCTTGTTGTTTGGCTAGCTCGTTTGTTTCATCCATTGTTTTTGCTTCTATGGCTCAATGGCGTCTGGTTTATGCGGCTTCTTACGGAACTGCTGTGTTAGCAAGATTTTCTTTTTTTTTGCTTTTTCTTTTCTGGCCGGCGTGTGTGGTTCGACTCGACTAGAGTGGCTTTTTTCTTCTCTGCTTGGTGTGTAAGACTCAAGTAGAGTAATGGTTTTCTTCCTTCTGGCTTGTGACTCAGTGGAGTATTTTTCTTCTTCTCTGCTCGGCGTGTGGCTCAAGTAGAGTGGCTTTCTTCTTCTGCTAGTTTTTTGCTCGAAGGACCATGAAAAGGCCAGGGAAAATCCTGAGCCTTTATATTCCCTACTACTCTATAGCAGTCTCACTATAGATTACAGGCCAGGTCACTTGGCCGTAGTAGGTTTTGTGAGTAAAACAACGGTAATATTTGACTACTAGTTGAATAATGATTTTATTAGGAAAAATATCACAATTTATATTAATCTAAATAATTTTATTTCCATTTTCCATATTCCACATTTCCTCTGATAATGTACCTGTACCTTTCCAGTTTTGCCAAAAGTAGATCCGGGCGAGGGTCCGGGTTAACAGTCATAATAGAATAGAATAGAAAAATACTTTTTTCTACATGCGTGCGCAAAGTAATCACTTTGCACACTCATTTGCGTGCGCAAAGTTGAACTTTGCGCACGGAAACTCTTTGCGCACTCATTTTTGTTATGCATAATTACCATAGTTATACTTGATTTTTCAATGTTTTGATGGTTTCTGAATAAACTAATATTTAAAATGAAGGTTTTTAGTTGAAATTAGCGCTTAGCTACCATGATGTTTCCTATCAAAGGTGTCCAAATTGGACCAGCCTGTACTACTAGGAATTTGTAGAATTTTTGATATATTTGAGAGACTCTCATCAAAACATTTTAGCTGGTATTTTAGAAATTCCAGAAGATGTTAAAAGATTTTTGGGGATTTAATTTAAAAGACATTTTGAGGAATTCCAATAGATTTCAAACGATTTTTGAAGATTTTGATCTGATTGATTTTTCTAATATTTTAACAATTCAAAGTCTACTTTTTTAAGATACTCGTAGAAAAAATATTGTTCCTAACACTTGCGCAAAGTTTCTTTCCCCGCACTCAAAGCTTATCCGAACTCCGCTTCGCGTCGTTCGTCTAACTGCTTTTTCGTGCGGGAAAGTATCACTTTGCGCACTTGTTAGGAAAATAACTATATTGTCAAGAATACAAGTTCTGTAGACAAAGCAGACTATAACATAATACTGACTAAAGCTAAGTTGTATAAACGAATTTCAAAAACAGTGGGTAGGTACATTTAACACAATAACATTTTAAATACTTAACATTACGAAGACAAAATTGATAAAATCATTAATAAGAACCAAACAAGACATATTGGGCTCTTGCTTGCAGCACATTGGTATATATAAAAAAAAGAACAAATTACAGGCAGTAAATAAAAACAAATAATTACCTATTATTTATTGAAAATTTGTCAACAAAAAATACTTTTATTATAAAATTCAAGAGTGTAAATTGGTTTTTGTAATAAGGCCTTCTTGAGCTTTCTTGGATTTGCCCTGCAGATATCCATGGTGATTTGTGTTCAGGATGTCATATTTTAGAAAGTCCGGCAATTGTTTACACTTGACCAACTAAAACAATTTTGGAAATGATGGTATCGGGTCTTCAAAAAAAAAAACAATCGAAGATATCTTTGATTACGAAAACATACGTCGCATTACTGTAGTTTTCATACAATTGGGGATCTTTTTTCAATAAAGGTATTATTACTATTAGCATTGAGCGTTACCTTGAGTTTATTTGGGAAAGTACCATACCTGAGAGAATTATTTATAATATAAGACTGGTATAAGACAGTGTTTCTTTTATAATTGGAATTGCCACTTTAACAATACTAGTTGGTATCTCGTCTATTCCGCTACTATGTTTATTTTTAATTTTTCTAGGCAGCCCACATAACTCATCTGCGGATATTGGTTTCAAAAGCATTGACTGATTGTTCTCCAGTATTTTGCAGTCTACTCTGATATGTCAAATATTAACATTTTTCAACATTTCTGGGATTACTGATACTAGATTGTTGTTATATTCATTTGCTATTTTTTCCGGGTCACTTTAATACCAATATCCCCATTCTTCTAATTATTGCCTGATACCTAACGGTATATTGACCACATACATTTTGTTTTATTGTCAGATAAACACAATATTTTTTCATATGCCTCAGACCTGGCCTCTATTAGTAATGCATCATATTTTCTTTTCAAATTATTATATGGTTCTTGAGAATCATTACCTCTAGATAAAGTTAGGTACAAGCTCGGCTACAAGTCCAAACCTTCTTTACATTCAATATTTTTTTTTCATTTTGCACTTTGTGCCTACAATTTTGATTATATGATATTAGAGGGAAACAGTTGTTGAAGATATTCGTGAAAGTGTTCAAAAATATAGACCATTGCTGGTTGACTTTGCTCTTCTCTATTTCACATATTTCCACCCAATCCTGCTCTTCCAATAATTTTGCAAAGCTTTTTTTATTAAATTCTGTAAAGAACTGTTTGTAAATTAATTCATAATAGTCTAGGAAAATTGTCGATTTTCAAAAAAAAAATTCCTACCCAAATGAACTTTTCAGGGATGATAGGGGGCGGGTGGGTGATCATAAAACCGAAAATATCAAACATTCACCCCTCTGGCGTTTTGCGCTATAGGGATTGAAAGTGCGCCATTGGCGATTACTTGGTACCTACTGATTTTACAAAAAAATGTTTCAAATAAAAGATGTGCAACATTATTTGATCTACAATGTTTATCTAAAGACTTTTTTGATTAAGGGCCGTCTGTGGTCATAAGGGCCGTTTGAAATTTTATAATGAAAATGAAAAATTGTAACCAACGTGAAAAAAATTTCTACAACACATACAACATTTTTGTTTTATGAAGTTTTTACTCACCCCCTGCCGTTTTTCAATAGGGGTAGTTTAAAGTTTTTTTTATTTTTCTACAAAAAAATTTTCTTAATAAAAGTTTTATAAGATTACATTTCCTACAATTTTTCCCCATAAACTTTTTTTATAACTCACCCCCATTCAGCGGGGGGACACATCCCTTGCGAAAATTTTAGTTTTTAGGAGTATATATTGTTTTTTTTTTCTTTTCTCGCCTTTAGTGTATATAAAAAGTTGCAATTAACATTGAATTGAAAGGATTTTTTTTCCCACCACCTTTTTGTTTTTAGGGGTAGTTCGCCTATTTTCAACTTTACAAAAAAAATTTATTAAGAAAAGGTGCTCAAAATAATAAAGTGAACAAGTATTCTTAATAAATTTTTTTTGTAAAGTTGAAAATAGGCGAACTACCCCTAAAAACAAAAAGGTGGTGGGAAAAAAATCCTTTCAATACAATGTTAATTGCAACTTTGTATATACACTAAAGGCGATAAAAGAAAAAAAAAATTAATATATACCCCTAAAAACTAAAATTTTCCTAAGGGAAGTGTCCCCCCGCTGAATGAGGGTGAGTTATAAAAAAAGTTTATGGGGAAAAATTGTAGGAAATGTAATCTTATAAAACTTTTATTGAGAAAATTTTTTTGTAGAAAAATAAAAAAACTTTAAACTACCCCTATTGAAAAACGGCAGGGGGTGAGTAAAAACTTCATAAAGCAAAAATGTTGTATGTGTTGTAGAAATTTTTTTCACGTTGGTTACAATTTTTTATTTTCATTATAAAATTTCAAACGGCCCTTATGACCACAGACAGCCCTTAATCAAAAAAGTCTTCAGATAAACATTGTAGATCAAATAATGTTGCACATCTTTTATTTGAAACATTTTCTTGTAAAATCAATAGGTACCAAGTAATCGCCAATGGCGCACTTTCAACCCCTACAGCGCAAAACGCCAAAGGGCTGAATGTTTGATATTTTCGTTTTTATGATCACCCACCCGCCCCCTATCATCCCTGAAGAGTTCATTTGGGTAGGATTTTTTTTTTGTAATGCATGTATTTTTCGACTATTTTCCTAGACTATAAATACAAATGAAAACAATAAAAATCTAAAGAAGTGATGTCAGAAGACCGAGCTGGCCAAAAACTGGACCAGGATTAGCAATTACCCTCTCTCTAAATGTGCAAAAATTCCTGAACTTCTCGGGTATTATAAGCACGCGGCAACCGTCTTGTTTTTTTAATTTTTTATTTATTTCACTCTATTTTATAATATAAAAATCCAATATGGTGGCTATAAGAAATAATGAAGTTGGTGATCTCATTGATGATGGTTGCAGAAAACCGAAACGTGCTACAAAAAATCTAATCGAACGTGCGTATTCTGCACAAAGAAATGCTTTGAAAGGGTTTTTGTTTTTGACAGATTTGAGAAATTTTCAAAAATAAAGGATTTACAGCCTATTTTCAAAAAGAAACTTTTTAGTTTTTTGTAAGTATCTCAAACAAGTGAATAGCTATGTAGATTCAATCTGCAAACGCTATTATTAAACGTCTAAGATAATTGTCTAAAACTTTTCCCATTTAATCTCCCTCCAGGGACACTTTATCCGTTAGGACAATTAGGTCATGTCCTACGGGCCACTAGAGGATGAAGGCCAACTGCTGGCCTTTAATTTATAATATAAAATATAAAAGCCCACTATATTAAAAACATCGACTTGTTTAGTAGCAGGACTAGCATACATTTCAATACTTTTTAATTCTCATAATTTACACTGCACAAGCACATTTGGTTTGGCCATAGTGCACTGCCTGACGTCACGATGCTCTGGAATCGATCCGCTCGCTCCATCGAGCATCAATCCGGAACACGCCCTAAAGACACCGAGCTGCGCTGAATCGCCGTCGCGTCATTAGCGCAGCACGGGCACGTGGCAACTACAGTAGCTAAATAAACCTTTAGATACAGTGAGGACAATAGCGGTCCCGCCGCCATTTTGTTCCCAACCGCTTGTTACTTTTAAATATGGTTTTTTCCATGTTTTATGATGGATGTTCACCTAAATTCCATATATTCATATTTGAAATAAGCAGTAGGTGGGAACAAGATGGCCGCGTTTTCTATATAAATATATGGGATTTTAGAACCAATCAAAAATAAGACAGCAATTGTCGCCACTGTGAGTAATAGAGTCACTAGTGGCAACTGGCAAAGACTACAGCAGCTGCTTTGCCAAATTGTATGTTTCTTTGAGCTTCTTCTGGAGCATCCAGGGACTTGAACAGTGTCTTAAGGGTCCAGTGTACCACGAAGTCGTGCCTTGTTATTGTTGGGCTTGTAGGACATGCACTGGCAACGTGATACGAACTTTCCTCAGAGTTGCAACCCTTTGTGCATCTTTTCCTCGCTAATGGATTTGATCCCAAACCATGCATCTGTTCTTCCGAATCACCCATCAGTACACTTAGTCCCCAGCATCCATATGTGGTGATTGGTATGCTGAGAGCTTAATCCCATCATTTTCTTTTAGGGCGTTCCTACCATATAGCATGTTTTGTGGCCATTCTTGTTCCATAATTTTGTAGTACCTTTCTTTGATTTTACCGAATATTACTTGGCAAAATTGTTTGTCTTCATATTCTGCCAGGTTAGTAGTTTGAAATTGTCTGAATGATGTTATTTAACCCCATAAAATAGAACAATCACTCATGAAAGGCCATACCAAATAATTGACCTACGGGCCAGAGAAAGATTAAAGCGTCACTGTCTCCCTCGTATCTGTTATGGTTTCCTATATCCCAAGACATTCACCACCACTTTGGGACACACTGTATACATTTGGCGTAAGCTACTTTCTTTATGAACAAGGTCACTTGGGTATGTTTTCCTTTTGAAAAGGATTATTTTTATCATCCATCTATGAACCACACTTAGTTTTGACAATATTGTTGAGGCTGTATTACCCCACGGCCAACCCATAATTAACAATACATTCATCCAAAGAAAAGTGAATTATCATCAATGTTCTAAATGGTAACATATTGCTTAGCTCATAAAACTTGTAAATTGTTTTTCTTACCTTTGCAGTTACATTATTAACATGAATTTTTTGATGCGGTTTCTTGACTGTTTTGGTGAAATAGTGGAGGTTTTCTTGGGAGTCAGTCAGGTTGAAAAATGTAACATTTTTTTTTTTTTTACGTTTCGGAATTTTCATTTAATTCCATCTTCAGAAATAGCAAAGTCAAAATTGTACAAGCACAGATGATTTTACATTTTATAACTTATAAATATTTTTTTGCATAAAGACGAGGACGATGTTACATTAAATGACAAACAGAGTTACTTATACAACAAACAAAAAATTCTAAAACATGTTTTTTTTTAAAATAAAACACATGCAGAAATGCCTGTCGCTTATTCTGTGTCAAAAGTAATACTCAGACTGAGTAGGTACTACTTTTGACACAGAATAAGCGATTTTTTTTTTTAAATGAAATTATCACACTTTCATTCATTCATTTCTTTATTGTCTTTTCTTGAAAATTACATTTATATAGACAGAAAGTTAGGTACAATTTTAACATTTTAGGTAAACAAAAGTAAACTCCTAAGGAAAAAAAAATAATAATAAAAATATTAACGATCCTTCGTACATCAATAGCCTAATATCCTCTATTATTCATTTATTATGAAAGATCTTAACATTAAAATGTTTATGACAAAGTGTGAAATTTGTTTGGCAACATTGTATGTCATTTTTTTATCCATTGTATTAACAAAATCTGCTTCTGTTTGAAATATCTGTTTTATAGCAGGAGTACGGAGGCTTTCATAAATTGGGCACTCAAATAAAACATGGCTGATGGTTTCCAATTGTTGTAAATTGCAAATAGTACAAATTAACTTTTGATCAAGCTTATAGGCGATTCTGTTAAAATAAAAAGTTATTATATACTTCGGCGCTAGGCGTAACTGAGATATAATTTTTGTAAATTGAATTGGCATATTTAAAAGAAGATATGATTGTGGAATAGTGCCCAAATTAAAAAAATTGTAAAATTTTGCATATTGCGAATTATATAAGCTTTCAAAATCCTTGTTTCGGAGATAGTTTTCATATTTCAATAAAATAACGTGTTTGGATGTTCTTAAACGATGTAGCGTAAGATTCTGCCACAGCTGCTCTTGGTCAAGTGTCATAAAAATTGATTTTATGTGGTTTAGCCAATTGTATTTTGAATTTTCCTCATGGAAAAGAAGAAGTCTGTTGTAGCAAATTTTTGGATATCTGGTGTTGGGCATGGATAAATTTTTTTCTAACCAATTGATACAGGCCTTAAAAATGGTAAATTGAAGAGGGAGGCGTCCGGTTTCAATTCCAATAAGCCATGATGGGGTCGATCTAGGGAGATAAAGTAATGTTTTAAAAAAACTTGTTTGCACTTGCTCCACCATATCATAGTAACAAAGACCCCAGAGTGGGATGCAGTGATTAATTGAGTTTAGACCAATCGTGTCAAAGAGCCTTATGCGAGATGACCATGAGTTTATTTTGGACCTACACATAAGGTCCATGACAGCACCCGTTGACCTTTTTGCACTTAGGGTTGCAGAGTTCGCCATTTCTCTAAATAGAGCCGAGCAGGAAAACGTTACCCCCAAGTATTCAAAGTGTGAAACTTGTTCAATTGGTTGGTCACATAGCAAAAACCTTCCTCTGGGGACTCTGTTACCACCCCTAGAAAAACAAACGGTCTTGGTTGTATTGACTGTTAGGCCATTTTGGGTCACATAATCTTCAAGAATTTTTAGTTTTCTGGCGAGATCGAATTCAGATATTCCCAAGACAACAAGGTCGTCGGCGTAAGCCAGTAGTATTAGGTCGCAGGCAGGACCCAGACCAACACCCGGAGCTCCATTCAATCTAAAAAATCTTCCAGATCTGAAATAAATAAGGAGAAAAGTGTAGGGCTTAATATTTCACCCTGTAAAACACCCTCTTTGATTTGATATTCTTTAGTGAATTTACCTTCCAATCTGACCTTAAAGCATGCTTTGGTATAAATATTGTTTAAAATTCTTAGAAACTTGGAACTCACTCCAAAAGAGTAGAGTTTCCGCCATAACAAATTATGCTTAATGGAGTCAAAGGCTCTTTTAAAGTCTACAAATGCCGCAAAAACTTTACCCCCCCCCCCCTCGAAGTTGCAAATGAATGGCAGACATCAGCACAAATACGTTATCTGCGCACCCTCGCCCCCTTCTAAAACCCGATTGAAATTCGGGGACAGCTTGTACCCCCTCGCACCAATCATCCAGCCTAAAAGACAAAATCAAAGTAAAAATTTTTGCTATACAGTTTTTTTTTGTGAAGCATTGTTAAAATTATTTTTGACCACCCTTCTGGGATAATCTCAGTTTCTAGTATTTTGTTTAAAAAACAGTTGATGTAAAGACGCCAGTTATTGGGCAAAGATTGCAAAAATTCATAAGCTATACCATCGGACCCAGGGGCCTTCCCTTTTTTGCAATGTTTTAAGGCCCTATCGAGTTCCAACAAAGAGATATCATTATTGACTGACGACGCAGCAACATGTGGAATTGGGGCAGTACTTTTACAAGAAGACGACAAGGGAGAAGCACATCCAATAGCCTACATAAGCAGGAGTCTTTCAAATAGCGAGAAGAACTATTCAATTAGTGAATTAGAACTCTTAGGCGTAGTGTGGGCATTGAGCTATTTGAGACACTTAATCTACGGGAGACCAGTAAAAATCGTTACTGACCATCATGCTCTTTGCTGGATGGACTCCATTAAGGAAAGTAACAGACGCTTGGCCAGGTGGGCACTAAAACTTGCAGAATTTGATTACACGGTTGTATATAAAAAAGGATCAACACATAGCGACGCCGACTGTATGTTCCGCAATCCAGTGCTTCAACCAGAATTCGAGGAAAAAGAAGAACAAGAGGAGCTCCCCACATTCACACTAAAATCAATGCAAACGGCTACATTACAGGAGAAAGACCCAAGTCTAAAATAAATATTCAAAGCTATAAGAAACCCAGACGACCCAGAAATTAATATTGGCATCAGAAGAAGAGCAAAAAATTTTAGGATTGAGAAAGACTTACTCTATAAAATTAATAAGACAAAAAACGGCTTAGAAAAAGTATTAGTAGTACCAAAATCAATGAGAGAAGAAATTTTGTGGGAGCTACATGCATCACCGACAAGTGGACACTTGGGACTGAGCAAAACAACGGACAAAATTAAAAACAGATTTTTTTGGGATGGAATGCTCAAGGACATCGAAAAGTACGTTAAGGGATGCCCAGATTGTCAAGCTAGAAAGGGGCAACCTTACAGAAAAACGCCAGGGATGTTACAACCAATACCGGTGGGAACAATTTTCGACAAAATCGGAATTGATCTTTTAGGCCCATTTAGAAGAAGCAGTAAAGGGAAAACAATGATAGTTGTAGTTACCGATTACTCCTCACGATATGCCATCACAGCCGCCCTACCGAATGGAAAAGCCGGACCAGTTGCAAATTTTTTACTAGAAAAAGTATTCTTAATACACGGGATGCCAAGAAATCTGCTCAGCGACAGAGGAAAAGTTTTTCAATCGGAATTAGTAAGGGAATTAGGAAAATTAATGGGAGTAAGAAGCCAATTTACAACCGCATACCATCCTTGTTGTAATGGTCTCACTGAAAGGCTAAATAAGACAATAGCTGACATGTTATCCATGTATTGGTAACACACAGCAAACGGACTGGTGTAGCTATCTAGCATTTATAACATTTGCGTATAATACAGCAATACAGGACACAACGAGATTTAGCCCATTTATGTTAACATATGCAAGGGAACCCACACTACCAGCAGAAGCGGCATTGTTCGACGCTGACAACGAAACGGACGCTCTGCAAATTAGAGAAAAGGCACTCTTAATAAGAGCCATAGCAGTGGAAAATATACAGAAAAGACAAGGGAAAGATAAAGGGCGTTTTGATGAAAGACATAGAGAATTGCACTTTGAAGCTGGAGACAAAGTTAAAGTGTTTATCCCAATCAGAAAGGTTGGAAGAAGTGAAAAGTTACTCTTAAGATGGTTTGGACCATACAAAGTAATTAGAAAAATGGGAGAAGTGAATTACGAGGTACAAAAGATTGGAAGCAGAAAAATGGATACGGTCCACGTGAGTAGGATGTTACCCTACTACGATCCATGGACCAAAGCTGCGCCTATTGAAGAAAGGGCAGATGAGACAGATATAGCTGAAAACGCAGAATCTGAAGTTGATGAGGATGAAGAAGACGAAGAAAAAATTGAAGAAGAAATTGAAAACAGTGAAGCAGAAAACGAGGAAGAAGAAGACTGATTATACAGATAAAACATAAGATGAAGTAGGGAAATGGGAAGTAGAGATAGGATGAAAAAATAGAGTAAGAGATTAAATAGAGTAAACAAGGAGGGATGGAGAGGAATGACAGCTCAATATAAGAGGAAACTAGTGTTGACCTCATAATTCTAGGGGAAGATAGAGAATATGAATTACTATGAAAGAAGAAGAATCAGGAACATTCTTATCGACGGAAGAAGCCGCCGAAGGGATTATTTTAGAAAAGTACGAGCTGCAAAAAGAAGGCATATGGGTATACAAAAAATAAGTTGGACTAAACTTACCTTTTGGAGCCATGATCAACAAATAACCAAATTATGAAATTTGGTGGCCCGATTGTGGTCATAATTAAAATATGTAATTATAAGAATAAGCACATTTTTAAAAATATTATTTTATTTTTTGCATGTATATACAAAACTACCAACCAGGGACGGACTACAAAACAAATTCGAGGGACTTAGTAGGGGCTAGGAACTTCAAACCATAAGAAACAAATGGGTATGGACCGATGAACAAGAAAGAAGCATAACAAACCAGGAAACGACACTTAGACCGTGGGACCGATCACCCCACGATCTAGCTGACCAAATCACCAGGAAGTACGTGGAGCCAGAACCAATCCACTTGAAAGACAGAATACAGCACAACGAACAAGAAAGAAGCATAACAAACCAGGAAACGACACTTAGACCGTGGGATCGATATCACCCCACGATCTAGCTGACCTACCAAGAAGTATTTGGAACCAGAACAGACCCACAATACAGAAAACAGGACCGGACCAAAAGAGAAAACCCATGGCTGAAGCGGTGAAGTTGATGAAATTTCTTAGTTGTAAGATATTTTTATTTTTTTTGATGTGTAGTAACCTGAATAATAATGCACCCTCACCCATCCCACCATAAAAAAACTTTTGTTAATTTGAATTTTTAATTTTTTTTCTCTATACACGATATTTGGATTGTATAATTGTTAAGCATCAGGGATATTTTATAATTAGGCTATTATTGTAAAGAAGGGATATTTTTAGGATGTTTTTTTTTTGACATTATTATGGTATTTGTATATATTTTATTGTAAATGTCTCTTCCAAGCATTGGGTCCAATGCTTCATGGAGGGGGGGCATATGTCAACTAGCTGCTTGGGAAAGGAGGACCCGGTATTCAACCTTATTAATTTAATTGCCGATTCGGTCGGATGTTTATTGCAATTCAGCAATAAATTGCGCTGCAAGCCGCAGCAAAGGCAGACTTAAACCAGTGCAAGTACCTCTCGTTGGAAAAGCCCCTCTGGAATTAAGTCTCCCCAGTGCTAGTACCTCTCGTTGGGAACGCCCCTCTGGGTATCTTCAGCCTTATCGTTGTCCAGTGCAATTACCTCTCGTTGGGAACGCCCCTCTGGACAAGGCATAAGGGTGACGATAAACTAACCTACAGTCCCCCAAGCAGCATTGACGTGTGGCCCCCTATAAGGACCCCAGTGTACGAAGGGTCATGTATCTTATAGGATTAGCATACATGTAAGGTTATATTTGGGAAAATATATAGCATATATTTTTATATAACCTGAGCGAGTTTCTCTCCATCAACCTCCAAAGCTACAAACCCCCCATGTCACCCCCGTAAAGCGGGTAGTTGTGACATATTCACAGTCCAAAAGAGAGGAACGAGCATCAAAAAACGTTATGGGGTGATTGCCGGACAAAGAATTTTGTATTATTTGATCATAATAATATTCCCATGACTCAACAGAAAGGGGAGAATTAACCTGCGATCCCTTAATTTGTTTTAAAGTTTGCCAAAATTCTTTTTGATTTTTTGTATTGCTTAATTTATCGGTAATTTCTTTTTCAAAGTTATTTTTTTTAATTTTGATAAGTTGGTTGTAAAGTTTTTTTGCGCTAAGGTAGTCTGATTTCTGTTGCAATTGAAAGTGGTTTTTTTTACATAGTTTTAGACATGAATTGGTATACTTTTTGGCATCATAGCACTCCCTATCAAACCAAGGTTTTGAAGGGGCTTTTCACCGTGATTTAAAAGTATTTGTTTTTGTCATACCGATTTGCAAAGCTGCCTGGTTTATTGTTTGACAAAGATGCTGATAGGAGTCATTTGGGCTGTCATAAAATACTACCTGACCATTCAAAACCATACACTGCCGGTACTGACTTTCTAAGTTGCTGTTCCATTTCAGTTGGACCAGTGGTTGTGGTTATGTCTCCAGAGTCGCCTGTGAATGGGTGGTCACAGAACCAGCTGAGTTGGTCGTTCCCTGAGGGTTTACTACCATTTCCACGGAAACCGGAAAGTGGTAGGAGGGGGTGGTGAAGTTATTTAGGATTTTAAGATCAACAACTGTGGAGAGGAACAAATTTGAGAACCACACCAAGTCAATGACACTCGTACCATTGGGGCCGCAAAATGTTAAAGAACCAGGGTGGTTTGATTTAGTTCGACCATTTAGAAGAGTCAGGGAGTTACTGTACATAAAGTTTAAAAGCTCAAGTCCCTTTGGTTTCAACGTTTTATCAAGACTGTTTCGTAATTCAAAAAGATTTGATCCATTAAGGAAATTGTTATCAGTATAACCCTTGTCGCCCACCCTGCAGTTGAAATCTCCACCAATTAAAATTGGTATATTTATTTTAAATTATCACACTTACATTACATTTCCAATTTGCATTGTGGATCATGAACTCTAAGGCGTTGCATTTCAGGCAGGGTAAGCTTGGAAAGTGCGAAGTTAACAAAGTTGGTTTTGTCAGTATTCAGAGAGAGTAAACTCATGTCTTATCATATTTTAACTTTTTGTAGTGCTGTTTCAGCCTTCTGTCTCACTAAATCCCAATCCCGGCCCCGCTTATTATAATTGCAGTGTCATCTGCAAAGCAATACATGTCACCTTGTTGAAGCTGTTCCATTATTTCATTGACATATACATTGAATAGCAAAGTTGAGAGGATCGTACCCTGCGGCACCCCATGCTCCACTACTCTCGCCCTCGCCTCACTTTTTTGTCCTGATGCATTTGTAACTAACTTTCTTTTGGTCAGAAATGATTTAATCTGTTTTTGGCATTCCTCTGATTTCATTGTCATCCAGGCGCGTTAGTAGAACATGGTGAGCCACAGTGTCGAAAGCCTTTCTCAAGTCCAAGAAAACTTCCATCACTTTTTTCCCCTGGTCAAGGTCCCTCAATATTTTTTCTGTCACCCTTACAAGAGCATTCTCAGTGTTAAAGTTTTCCCTAAATTCCTTCAAATCCTTGTTTGTACATTGATATTATAATGGTGCTTTTCAAGACTTCTGGAAAAACTCCTTCACTGAAAATTATCTTAATAACATGCCTCAGAGGGACAACCAACTTTTCCTTAAATCTTTTAGTTATTATATCTGCAGAAATACCATCTTCTCCTCCCTTTATCCCATTTTTCAAACTTCCTTTCTCCCTGTAACCTGGCCCAAATAGAAAGAATCTACACTTCTCTTTCCACGCAGATACTCCTGCTGAATGCCCCCTGCAATTTGCTCCACCAAGTTTTTTCCTATGCTGCAAAAGTAACAGTTAAATTCACTCGCAATTTCTCTTATTTCAGATACCTCTTTGTTTCCGTCATTCATTATGCATTTTATTGGCGCTATAGATCTCTCGGTCATTGGTAGCCTCTTTGATAACCTGCCACATTTTTTTTGGATCAGTGGCGTTTCTTTCAGCGAGAGATTGTAATATACATACTTGACATTTTGAGCATTTTTCTGTAAGTTTTATACTTATTTAAACTTGCCTGATTATTCTGATTTATTGTACATTCTTTTTTTAGTTTATTTCTAGTTCTAATGGATATCAAGAGGCCACCAGTGCTCTATGGTTTCAATCTTCTCTTACTATTTGTAATTGACTTTACTACAGTCACTTCAGAGATCATGGATTTCAGACTATCTACGAACAGATTAGTACTCAAATTTACATTCATCTGCTGCAGAACACCACCCCATCTCTCCTTTAATTTTTTTCAGATAATTTATTATAATCAGTTCCATTGTATGAGCTCAAGTTACTTGCACTAGCTATTGGTGCCTCCAACTTAAAGTTAAGTAAGGTGGGGCTGTGATCCATAGGATCTTTTTCTAAAATTGCAGGTGTAACACCACAATAGAACAAGGTTGTTTAAAAAAGGGAGGTTGCCTGATAACTTTTATGACGTCATCTGTATGCCTCAACATAATGCAAAATTCCATAAGGCACCCCAAATGCGTCATCAAGTTACCCATTACCAGACAACCTAGTAGCTTTAGGATTAGGAACCTTGACTGAAGCGATATTTCTTGCACTTGATAAAGAAGTAATCCAGGCAGAATCCTCCATTTTCTGTTTTTCTTGTCATTTCGTTCATTGCACCAACAAATCCGTGACTTTGCATTAAGCTTAACTAGTTATTTGTCGCTTCGGAGTCTAATTTCAGCAAGGTTTATGTCTCCACCAAATAAATATACTCTGTTTTGATCCCTGGTTGCACCCTGTAAAATCCTTCCTAAGCTTTCAATAAATTCCTCCTTTGCAGCTGCAAAGCTTCTATAAGTAGCTAATACATCCATGATCTTTTTATGTTTGTATGTATGATTTTTAGGTTTTTAATAATAGTAGATTTTGTAACATGGCAGGAAATAGATTATTACTGTCGAAGGACTGTATCATAAACTAACTATTATTTTACTCCTGAAGAAACAACATGATGTGCACACGCAATTACGCTTTTCAAAATGTACACGACGGCAGCCGAAGTTCTTGGCTCTCCACATATTTCCATATGTCTCCAACAGATATCCATGTATCTCCACGGTTATTCTTGGATTTCAACAGAACTCAGATCTCCGTTCTCCACATATCTCCATTCCATAGGACAGAAAATTTCCAGAGTGACTTCCCTCTCGATTATCCATGATTACCCCGAGTTGTATGGAATCTACACTAGAAAGAGTGGTATCTTCAAGTGTATATTCAAAACTCAATTAGTTGTGATGCTTGGAAATGGTCACAGATTGATATTTAGTGGAAGTTTATTGGGGTACACCAGGAAGACAGGGAATCAATATTGTTTTGTAGTGCCGAGCACTATGGTGTTAAGAATTATTCTAAAAACATTTAGATCATCAACATAAAGTAGATATACAGTAAGATGAAATAGTGTTTGAATCTAAACTAAACTAAAAAGTTTCAGTAATATCATTTACAAATATAGCAAATATTAGATTGCTTCATTGAGTGGCACTACTTGAAGCGTTATAGTTGGCAGATCGTTCGCCCACTCAAGTATGAGAATAATGGATTTACTTGTAGGTTCCTATGAAACCCAATGTATTACATTTCCAGAGTCTCGAACACCCATATCATGGTCATAAGGACATTCGATTTCAGATAACTCTAAATTTAGTTTTTGTAGTGAACCGGTTGTAGATACAGTTTTGTGTTTTTCACAATTATTGATAAGGTATGTTACAACACTCAAAGAGTTGTATGCATTAAAACGCATGCATCACATATACAATTTTATCTATGACCGCAAATCCTGGTGCAGTTTTTTTCCATGTCTGAAACGTCGGTATAATACGCCTAGTGCATACAGTATAATTTCAAACCTTGCAGTAAATACATGTTCTTTCTTCACCTAGGGGCATACAAAATATTTAATGTTCAATTCTGTTTCAGTATATCACCAATGATTCAATAACAAACAAAAGCATAGCCCAAACCATAGTACATCTTTTGCAGTTCCAAGAAGATTTTCTTGGTAAAAAGACCCAAAAACCTCCTATGACTCGTATACCAGTAAGTTAGTGAAAACTGTGCCGATATAGAATAACAATAACACTATTTCTTGCTCAGGTAAAATTCTTTTTGGATTTCAAACCTGGAAGAGGCCTATGTCAGATCCTAAATGCAGCTTATAAATTTAAAACGGATAATGGCTGGAAAAAACTTGAAATTCCCACTGGCAAGGTAAGACATAATTCTGCTGCTTCATCTTAATTTAAATAACCGATACTTATTTTAGAATACACCAAAGTTATACGAAATGTTTCAAGCAATTGAGAAAGCCTTAGTACAAAGCAAATTATATTCTTATCCTGCAGTTTACATTATGTCGAATGTTGATAAAACAGTGGTTCAGAAACTTAAAGATATTATCAAAAAACGTTCCGGTCAAATTGTGGAAGACAAAGAGGATGCCACACATATTCTATACAATTCTGCAGATGCTCTTGTAGAAGAATACGGACGACCTGTAGTGAAAACAGATAAAATGATATTAATGCATTGGTATTATTTCCCCGACTCTTTTGACACTTGGGTAAGTCAAGATTCAATCGGACTTGATGATATGGAGCTTGAAAATCCTATCCCTCGATCGGAGCCTTGGCGCATTACTTATTCTTGGGTTTTCGATACTGACCAGTACAATGAATGGATGTCTGAAGAAGATTATGAAGTCGATGATGCTGGCAGCAAAAAAATACATCCCAGATTGTTGTCTGTGGAAGACTTTATGAATTTTGCAGATGAAGGCGTCAAAAAAAAACGAGACACTAAAAGAAAAAAATCACCTACGCCTCCATTGAAAACAGCAAAAAGAAAAAGTAATAGAAATGTGGCTATAGGCAAGAAAAATACCAAAGAAGATGATCCTGTAGAAGAAATTGAAGATCCTCCACGTCCTGAAGAATCGATAGTGCCTTCCTCAAGCAGTCAACCAGAATCAGAACAACTAGAAATTACAAGTGAAACCGTTCCAGATGGAAAAGAAGCCATAGTAGCTGAGCAATCAATTTCCATAATAATCCCTTCATATGGAGCTTGGTTCAACTACAGCTCAATACATGAAATGGAAAAAAAATCTTTACCTGAATTTTTTAATGGTCGCAACAAGTCAAAAACTCCAGAAGTTTATCTGGCTTATAGGAATTTCATGATAGATATCTACCGAACAAATCCCCTTGAATACCTTAGCAGTGCAGCCTGCAGAAGAAATCTAACTGGAGATGTTTGTGCTATAATGAGGGTACACTCTTTCCTAGAACAATGGGGTCTCATAAATTATCAAGTGGAACCATATTTAAAGCCTTCTGTAGTAGGACCACCTCCCACGTCTCATTTTCATATAATATGCGATTCTCCTTCAGGACTACAGCCAATTAATCCACCTAAAATATTACAACCAAGTGCTGCAAGAACTTTTATAGATTTAGATAAACCTCAAGATGAACAATCTTTGTATAATTTTGGCTTAAAGCTTGATCAATACACTAAAAAGCCACCACCAAGAAACAAGCGAGCCATGGAAAAAGTTTGGTCAGAACAAGAGACACTTCTTTTGTTAGAGGGTCTGGAAATGTATAAAGATGACTGGAACAAAGTTTGCGAACACGTTGGATCAAAGACACAGGATGAATGCATACTTCATTTCCTGAAACTACCCATTGATGATCCCTATGTGGAGTATTCAAAGGTAGAAGGAACTTTGGGTCCTTTAGCTTATCAACCTTTACCTTTTAGTCAAGATGGGAATCCTATTATGTCTACAGTCGCTTTTTTAGCTTCCATTGTTGACCCGAGAGTAGTATCGGCAGCTGCAAAATCAGCTATGACTGAATTTGCCAGTATTAAAGATGAAGTTCCTCCTGCTGTTGCGGAAGCTCATCTTAAAAACATTGAAGCGTTCGACAAAATTGATTTAGATGCGAGTTTGGCTTCCACTGGTATTGCTGGTACTGCTCCTGAAAATGAACAAGCACAAAAAGATGAAACTGAAGTCAATGAGAAAATGGAAGTTGATGATAAGGAAAAGGACGAGTCTTCTCAAGAGCAAAGCTCTTCTCCAGAAGAACCTAAAACTAAGGACAGTGAGGTTCAAAGCGCTGCAGCAGCAGCTTTAGCATCTGCGGCTGTGAAAGCTAAACATTTGGCCGGAGTCGAGGAGCGAAAAATCAAATCTCTTGTCGCTTTATTAGTTGAAACTCAAATGAAAAAATTGGAGATCAAACTGCGTCACTTCGAGGAGCTCGAAACTACAATGGAAAGGGAGCGAGAGGGCATCGAGTATAAGCGGCAACAGCTGATACGAGAAAGACAACAGTTTCACGTAGAACAAATAAAAGCGGCTGAGTTTAGAGCGAGACAACAAGCACAGCAACGGTTATTAGCGGAACAAGGCCATTCGACTCAGCTGCAACAAGCAGGACCGAGTTCGAGTGAAGCTGGACATAGCGGAACATCCATTCCATCTTCACCTCAGGCTTCCGCTGTGCTTTCACCTCAACCGCAAAATATTAGGTAAGAACTTTTATGGATGTTTTATAGAATAAGAGCTTATAAGGTCACTGATTTCGGAATTTTCAACTGACTTTTGAGTCAAGTTTTATAGTCAAACCAAATTTAATACTAAATCCGAATAGATAGTGTTGAGTTGACCAGTATTGAGGAAGACCTCTTCGACTTGTCACGTCAGGACAGATAGTTATTTAAAAAGTGTATCATTTTATTGAAAATAATCTCATAAATTCACAAATATTTTTGGAGTCGCATTGAATATTTTTTTAATGATTTTTTTATTTTAGTGATGGTAGTGAATAAGAGGAAACCAGGGTTACCCAAAAGAATACAAATAAATCTAAACCTAAGGTTCAAAACTGAATGATTAGTTAGTTAGGAAATATGTATTTTTTTATATGTTTACAGAGAGATACAATTATTACTTTTTATTATAGAGTTTATAGACAAACGACGCAAGTTAGGCTTAATATGATTTATTTAGAATTTGCTTTTTGTTTTGGCATGTTATTATGGATTTTTTAGTAAATGGTATTTTTCCCTAACTGAAAAACTTAATTTCCAAGCCCCTAATCCCCAATACAGAAATGATAATGTGAATAAAGTCGGTGAATTTGCATGAACAACTTGCTGCAACCTGTTTATAGAAACAAAAACAACAGCAAAAGTTCCATAAACATTCTGTCCACACCATGGTTACTCATTTTTTCCTACGACTGCCTCTGAAAATGGAGTTTTTCGCACGCTAGGCAACCTCTGAAATTAGAGTTTTTCGCACAGCGTGCGAAAAAGTTTTTCACACGCATTTTAGCGTGCGAAAAAGTTTTTCACACGCCTCAAGTTTTCTAACAAATGAAAATTACATATTTGGTTGTTTTATTTTGCAGTTGTAGGAAAAGCATTGTAAAAAACTCATTTGAAAACCTTTTTTCACACTTGCTCGACTTGTGGAACTCGCCTACGGCTCGGTCCAACAAACTGTCTCGCCGTGCGAAAAAAGTCGTTTTCAAAACTTGTTGTTTAAATAACACACTGATAAAAATAAAGTTGAAAAACAAGAAGAAGAAATGTTTACCAAGGTGTCTATATTTCCTTTATTCTTTGCCGCTAAATATGGAAACAAGCAATTTATAGGAACTTTTATTGCTGCAATCATGAACAATAAGGGATTTGAATGAATAAACTTTTGGAAATATGGCAGAAAAAAGTACCATACTATTTTCTCGATTTTGGATTTTATTTTTATTTTTTTTAAAAACTTTTTCGCAGGTGCTGTTGGTTGGGGATTTTTTTCTGTGCAAAATATGTGTTGGTAACACTTACTACTTACTCACCAACCGACAGGTTGATTCTATTTATTTTTGTAATGTATTGATGGGGTTGAGAAAAAGTAATACGAGTGAAAACTTACTGCTTTATTATACAAGACATTAGCCGTACCCCGGTCACAGAGCTTCGGAGGCGCGCGCATTCTCTGTCATTTTTTTGTTTGTCAGTTCCAGCAACTGATTATTTGTTATTTGTTTATGTTTGAAGCTTGATATCGTAATCTTTATGTTGAGCTTTGAAAATAATTATACAAAAGTTGAGAGGTGTTGGCACGTTGGCAGTCTAAATATATAACCATTAACTTCTTTGCTTGTATTGTTATGCTAGTTATGATATTGGCGTTTTCTTCATAAATTGTTACCCATCTATATCTTCCTTTCCACCAGGAGATTTTTTCATCTGAAAATTAAAGGGATCAGGAACTGGATCCAATTTTACAAACAACAAACAAAACAAGATCCACGAGTAGTGAAACTACATATTTTATATAATAAATCCGCAAGTGGCAGACCTTTACTTTATTTTTTAAAGGTCGGCGATTGGCGCACGGAATATCTCCACTAGATTCAAGATTGGTGAATTGATAATATAATCTCTTTATCATAGATTCTCTATTCCCTTTATGTTCAATTTGAAACAGGCCTTGAGGGCAGGCCTTCTAGATAGAAAATGCAGACTTACCCAAAATAACCGACCGTCTAGTGCTATCTATGTCTTTGTAAATTAGCATTTTATTTAAAAAACAAAGCCCGCTCAAGGGACTCTATGCTCTAAACTAAATTGACTTGTTTTTTTTTTTAATAAAATAGTAACTTATGAGGACTAGATCCTACTAGATGGACAGGTTAGTTTGGGTAAGTCTGCATTTTCTGTCTAAAAGAAAGAAGCTATTCGTGCTAAAAAAATTTGAATCAAAAACATTGAAATTTAAAAAATCCGAAATTTAGGTTTTCAAAAAATGAACATGAACCGTAAACCCTGAATTTTATTTTTTCAAAAATTGTCAATTTTTCTGGAAGGGCAGGGCAGAAAGTACATATTTTCAGATTACCATAACATAATTTGTGGCTAAAAACTCAACAGCTGATCAGCAGGGATGTTCCGAGAGAATTTCCAGTTCCGATTGCCAATATTTTGTATTTTCATAGTCGATTGTCGAGCAGAGGCTGAACTGGGCTGGGACCGGCTGGGCAATAGCGTACCAAGGATGATACACACCTACAGGACTGCTTATCGGCCTATCAGCTCAAATCAGCTGTTTAAACAGCCTACGTCAAGGCGAGAAATAACATGCTGCCTACGTCACAACTTAGGATTGGGGAGGTGAGGGGAGATTTGTTCCACACAGACAATATGAGGATACGCCATCCTGTAGTAGTAAGTAGTGTGTATCATCCTTGGTGGCGTACAAGTTAGTAGAGTGTACTGAGTGTAGAGTATGGGAGTATGTATACAGTACAGTGATACTTACACTCAGTACAAATTTCCTGAAATGAAACCCCAAATTCAGAATATTTTGTGTTCTATTCATTGACTGAAAAATTGTGACACATTTATTCTAGAAATCAAAATGTGCATATCTAGAGATTGGGGTGCATACTGTGCATATAAATCGAAAGTGTGCATCAATATGCACAATTGTGCAGTTTGGAACATCCCTGCTGATCAGTGATCATCTGTGGAACGCTGGCTAGAACTGACAGTAATGTGATGCGCGCGACTCCGAAGCCTTGTGATCGGGGTACGGCTAATGTCTTGTCTTTATTATTTAACTTTAGATTCGAAAATTAAATTACAATCAGTCCGATATGACAACAATGTATTCGATGTTTACAGTTTCACGATTTAAATTGGAGAGAGCGACGAGCTCCCAAAAATGCAATCAGGAAACAGTACCTGCATACATAAAAAATAACTCCTAAACGCCTGCGTTAAATATGTAAAATATCGAGAATATAAAATTAAGAAGTAATGAAGTTTGCCTATGCTTATTCAAATAAATTCAATATTTAATGTGCGATACATTACACTTTTCCCC
The DNA here is from genome assembly GCA_917834065.1 of Ceutorhynchus assimilis. Taxonomy (NCBI): domain Eukaryota; kingdom Metazoa; phylum Arthropoda; class Insecta; order Coleoptera; family Curculionidae; genus Ceutorhynchus; species Ceutorhynchus assimilis. The sequence goes on along the minus strand of OU892285.1, from coordinate 24,196,333 downwards.
CCTCAACAATTTTCATTATTTTAGAAGGTTTGGCAATTTTGAAGGTACCAATAGGTATTGTCCGTCGTTTTCAATCCGACACTTTCCGTATGAGGAGCAAGGGGGCGAAGAATATGGGAAAAACAGGTGGGACGTCAGGTGACCACTGACGTTCTAACGTAGGGCCTGTAGGAAGCCAGTAGCTTACATTCCTTTGGAGTATCAGATTGAAATCGACGGACTGTATAAAGGTTGTTTCACGAGGGTTTGTACGTTTGACATCGACGGTGCCCATAACTTGGAAAAAATAAAGGTTTGAGGTAGAATGATGCATATAAATTCAATAGGTAGCGTTTAGAATTTGTATTGTGTTGAATGACTTCTGGTTTGAAAACCAACGAACGTTTTTGACGTCATTAATTTGTTTCAGTCAATTTTTATTTGTTGAAAAAGAAAGGCAAATGTACAAACCATATTCATGAATTTCAGTGGACATCTTACATGCCAATTTATATGCAATAGAATGAAATGTCTAGAAAAAGTCTAAGATTGAATAGAGAACGGAAACAATTTCCCCTATTCCACCTCCAGCATTCCCAGCGCTGCATGCTGGAGGTAAAACTATAAAAAAACCCGAGGGGTATTTCACTGAAGTTTTTTTTGTACATATATTGTGCAATACTCAGGTATTGCAGAGTATTGTGAGAGTATTGTGGACTATTGCAACCTATTGACCAATGTTTCTAGATATTGCAAACCATTGTGATTATTGTGAACTATTGCAAATTATTGCAGTACCTACATAGGTATTCCCTATTTCTTCAAACTTTTATATTTTTCTTTCATAGGTATTATTGAAATCTTTATGATCTAAATCAAATGGATGAGAATGATGAAATCATCAATTTCATCTTCTTCAGAACATCTAGACTGGCATACGTTCAATTTTAGAAACTTCACTTTGCTTTTTGTGGTGTCAGTATGCAGTAGTTTTGCGATGTACCACGCAGTATCATAACATAATATACTGAATAGTAATATTTAGTCTTCCTCTTTCATCAGTTATTACTCCTATGTAATGAAACTTTCATTTTCGAATTCATTTTCACTTGTGTCAATATCAGGGTTGTCTGTTTTTTTACACCAAAAAAACCACATAAGATTTAAATTTCTTACTGTCTTTGACTTTCTGTTTTTTAAATGTATTTTTAAAAACCTTCCATTATTCATATCTGTTACCTAAGCATTGTAATCTTTAACATTGAAAGCTTCCCTGTTCATATAATAATTTTTAAGAGAGTTGAGCTCCTCTGCTTCTTTGTCTGCCATCACGTCATTATTAGTTCCTTTCTGAATAGCCTCAGATGAGTCAGTTAAATTGAGTTCATCTTTGTTGAAATTGGCGTCAAGTTCAGAGTTAATGTTAATTATTGTTTATCGGATAGTATGTCCGTCAAAAAGTTAACTGTATAATCTCGAATATTGTCTATTCCTAACATCTGAAGAACAGTGACGCAAACACGAGATCAAAAAGAGGGACCGTAGGAAGGAGCGATACAATAATATTCTTCAATATGTCTTCTCAAATAATATTTAGGATGGCCTCGATGTTGATGGCCGGAAATGATGGCAGCCCTCATTGAAGGAGTCATTCCGAAATACCGCATCAGCGCTGATGACGCTATTTTAACGTTCCGTAATTCGCTTTTGGCGCTACTGATGTTGCTAGCTCCGCCTACTCTCCCCACCATCATCAGACATCAAACGCTGTCCGAGGTTCGAGCAGCATTTGATGCGGTAGCCATTTTTGTTTGTTGTTATTGTTGTTTGAGGTTATAAATTGGTTTGTTGTGGGGTAAATAATTTAAGAATTGAAAACGAAAATGTTCGAAATTGTAACAGATGCGGATGGCAACCCCATTCGAAATTCCATGGGACATTTTCTTATCGTCAAGAAAGGTAGGTACTCTATTTATTTTCATTTGATCGATTGAATATTGTTATAATATGTTAATAAATATAGTTACACTGTTTTATTCTCTCAATAATATTATATAGCTAGGTAGAGAATTTTGGTACTTAAAAGGGTAGGTCAAACTGTAGTAAAAACCTTTTTTTTTCTTTAGGTACTGACCAGCAGTTTTGGTTGCCTGAGGATCAAATTCAACTTGAGGAAAATAGGACTGATGAGAGACTGACTGAGAAAAAAGACAATATGTCAGGTAATATTTCCTTCTTCCTTAAAAGGATATTACCTTAGTGTTACGGTCCTGACTAAAATGCTACCCTTCTGGGCATGCGCTAGTTAGGGAGAACCTTTGAAGGTATGACAAGCGCCAAGATCGCTCTCTTGGTTCGTGACTCTTATAGGGATTAGAAGTACCTTAAAGCTGCATCGTCTAATTTAAATTTCTATTTATAATTCCATTGCTAATTCCTAATTCGTGATAATTAAACAAGTGATATTTTTGTACGACTTTTATTTAAAACGTAACACTTAGATATTAATAGTATATTGGGTACATATTTTTTGTGGAAAGAGAGCGAAATTACACGCGTATGAAATGGAAATGACACTTTTGCACGAATTATGTACACATATTCTTCCTACAACCTCGCACTCATATGACTCATATATTAGATAATTTAATGCTAAAGAATAAGCGGTTCAGAGCTTATTTAGAAGGTTCGTGATGCCACCCCATATACAATATAATGATTATAATTAGGTATAATATAATGTTCCTACTTTATTTTTAGCTGAGGATAACTTGGAAATTAGAGATAGGGCAGGTCCAAGTTCCTGCTCTCAATCATCAAAAGGTATAAAAAATTTAATAATTGATCTAAATAACCATAATATTTATAGTTTTTAATAGATGAACCTTTTATCTGGAGTAAGAGAGCGGTATTGCTCCTCTTGGAACAATACGAATGCCATGTAGAAGAGTTCAAAAAAAACTTGAGGCACGAAAGAATATGGAGTTCTATTGCTGCCCAACTGATAGAGAAAGGTCATTTGGTCAATGGCAGACAATGTTCTATAAAGTGGTCAGGTCTAAAAAGGACTTACAAAAATATTAAGGATCAAAAAGACAGATCAGGTGCTAGTGCTGTTTCTTGGCCATTTTATTCTGTAGGTTCTGAATTCTACGTGTTTATTACTCTGTCTTGCATGAAAATCCTATAATTTTTTAGGCAATGACTACATTGCAAGGGGACAAGGCCTACATGAAGCCGGTGGCCTTAGCGAGTTCCACAGGACAACCAAAAAATTTAACAGGAGATTGTTCCAAAGGTGTGTACATTATAAGTTTGAGTAAAAGATGTGTATAATAATTTACTTAGAAAAATACTTGATAATATTACAACATAGCAAATTAATAACATCTAGTATTTAAATAAATTTGAATCTTGCTTTGTTTAACAATATAGATAATTGGTTTGGAAACTAGCCATGCAAGTGTTCTATAGGCATGACATGTATGTATACTTTCTTTATTTACAACAGAACCACCTCAAAAGAAAATGAAACCTATGAAAAAGGACGCGGTTTTAAAAGAACTCACTGACAGAACTAACAAGCTGCAAGAATCAATAAATAAACAGAATATTAAAAGACATAGGGAGAAAGCAGAAAGAGGGGAAAGAAAGGCCAAGCAGCACGCAGAAAAAATGGAAATGCAAAGGGCCTTCTTGGACATCTTTAAAAAGATGGCAGAGAAATAATTTTTATTGCTCGTTACTTTTGTTAAGTGACTTTTGACTTTCTTTAACCTTTATATTAGAGTTCCTTTTTTTGTTCCTGGTAGTTATATTTATATTTCTTTACTTTTGTTAATACTAATTACAACTGTGAAATTGTTAATTTAGTTATTTGAGTGACTTTCGACTTTTATCAAGGTTGATATTAGAGTTTTTTTTTAGTTCCTGTTATATTGTTATGTCTTTACTTTTGTTACTTATTAAAATTATTAAATTAAATTGTCTTAAATTTTATAACTGGCCCTAGCAACATCATGCAGTCGTTGACATGATGAACAACATGTTAAGAACATTATTTACATGTTACAATATTGAAACCGAGAGATTATTTTATAATTATTTAAAATAAATAACAAAAAATTATAGGTTAATTTATATTTGAAATAACGGAAAAAGAAACCGTAGGAATCAAAGCAAATTGAAATTTGGAACTTAATTAATTTAATATAAATCCTTAAAACTAAAATACAATAAATAGAAAAATACACAAGTGAAAGTGGAAGGTTATTGGATCCTTCTTATTTCTAAGTTATTCATAATCTCAATTCTTTTATGAGCAGCCTCATCTGCTGCAACTCTAACATTTTCTGGTTCATCCGGAGCTGGATTTTCCTCAATTTGTATGTCTAAAATGTCATTCTGTGACATGCAAATATTATGGAGCACACAACACGCCATAATAAATTCAGGAATTTTTTTAATGTCCCATAATGGCAGACAATCCAGAAGAATCCGAAATCTACCTTTAAACAGTCCAATTGTCCTCTCTATTGTCATTCGAGTCGCCGAATGGCAATAATTATAATTTCTTTGTCGCATTGTTAGGTGTCCATTGTCCCTAAATGGAATAAGTAGATGTCTATGAAGAGGGTATGCTGAGTCTCCTAACAAATGAGTATCATTGCTGAAATACTCCTCACCATTATTTAAATAACCACTTATTTCTGAATTTCTAAAAACCCGCGCATCGTGGACAGAGCCTGGGTATCCAGCAAAACAATGCAAAAATTTATTTTTTGCATTGCACACAACTTGTAGTTGTATAGAATGAAATCCTTTTCGATTAATATAACTCTCAGCATCTGCAGTGGGAGCTCTTATTTTAATATGTGTGCCATCAATGGCCCCAATTACCCCTGGAAACCCACGCATATTTTTGAAAGCATTTACATTTTCTTCAATTTCAGCTCCTGATGGCCATTTAATGACATGTGGTGCCAGAGCATGTAATGCGTTTGACACTCTTCACTGCCCTAAAAGTAGTTGCTTGACCAATCCCAAACTTTATTTTAACTGATCTAAAAAAATATGTATTTTAATAAAATAATGAAAATATATGTACTATCGTCAGCGTCACCGAAAATAAGTACGAGTCAAAATTATTTTTTGTCCACTTGACAATCATCCAATCTAAAACGACAGCATCATAGTAAAAAAAAATTACTATTCACTCGATTATTCACTTATTTTTGGTGACTATAGTGTTTTCCAGATTTTTAAAAACGTCTTACAAGATATTATTTTATACTAAGGTACTAACCTGTAAGAATCAGGAGTAGCCATAAACCATATTGCTACTAAAAGTTGCTTCTTCTCATCTATGCTGTTTCTTCCGGAATTACCCATTCTTCTTAACGCAGGGCCAATATGCCCAAGGATAATATCCACCGTCTCTGGATACATTCTAAAAAGAAACATAAGTTTTATTAACAAAAATTTTAGCCATTATCAAAAATATGTTTTAGAAGTAGAGTGCAAGGCTTATAAGTACCTACCTAAATTGCTGTTTAAAGACTTCTCTGGAGTAATTTGGAATTATTTTTTCCACATAGCCAACTATTGTTTGACCCGGGATTCTCTCATCAATATTGGTGGCAACAGTAATAGTATTTATATTATGATTAATTTGTATTTGAACACAAGTTTGGAGATCTTCCTCTTCAGAACTGGAGCTACTTGTACTATCAGACTCATCATTAAAAACCATCATCATTGCCATTGCAGAGGCAGAGGCACACATTTCCTTCTGCCCTTTTGTTGTCCTATTCGACATTAGTGCTTTCCTGTCTGAATTTCTCGATTTTTAACAGAAAATAATGGGGTATCTACTACTTACTAGTTTAATTGAGAAAATTAGCCACAAAAAGTCAGAACTCGGAACAAAACAAAAATCAAAAACAGAAAGCACAAATATATCCTATCAAAAACAAAATAATAAATTGATTGACATTGACACTAGTGACAGCACATCCCAGCTTTCCGTTCCGAAACCCAGTGGCGCCAATGCTGCTAATGCACCATTTTCTATTACGGAACGCTTTGACAATTGTTGCTGCTGCGATGCGCTGATGCGAATTCCGGAATAGCCCCTAAGTCGAGCGCACGCGTTATTTTGCTTCCTAAATACAAATTTTTGAAAGTGACAGCCTTCAAAGTCACTTTTAAAGTTAAAAGAGGACTCTGTGAAGAGGATTTTGCATACGGCTGTAGGTCTTTAGGCAAAAAAAGAAACATGAAATTGTGTTCATAAAGTGTTTGCCGCATATGATGAGAACCCCCTACACCGCAATAAGGTACTTCTTATTTGTTGCACTTATGGTTCTTGAAGTATCTTTTTATAAAACAACTTTACGGTCATGAGAATCGAGGCAACTCATCCATTTGGTTTAAAGGTTACTATGAACTACTGTTTTATGTAGAAATTATCCATTGCAACGATCACATACCCGTTAGTATTGCCGGCTCTTGGACTATAAAGTCCGTGGCATGGTTCTTGAGCTACCACTACTGAATAGACAGAAGGGACAAGGGACAATGGGCTATTGCTGCGTTGTCATATCAATGATATTTATTAATACATGAAAATAAATGTATTAATAAATATTATTGATATGACAACGCAGCAAAAGCCCATTGTCCCCTCTGTTTATTCAGTAGTTGTAGCTCAAGAACTACCTATGCCACGGACTTTACTCACCTATAGCTAATCAATCTAATGTAAAACTAACTATAATATATTATGTAATACAAACTACATAATATTGTATTCCTATAAAAAAAAAATTTACAATTTAATTGTTATTTTTACACTAGTCTAGTGAAATATCTTAATTGAAAAACTAATTGCCGTTTTTAATTTTTTTTAGTTCTTCTTCTTTTATGGCAATTTCAAGATTTAGTTTCCTTTTTTGCAGTTGAAAAAGTTCCTCTTGTCTCTCATTATGCCTTGCAGCATTTTTTTTCTCAGCTTCAAAATATTCCATTTTTATTTGACCAAGCTTCACGTATTCATCAGTTAATTGGCTTGAAGATAGCTGCCCCATATTGGGCCTCCTTCTTTTGGTACAACCTTGCTTTAATTGGGCTGCTACTGGAGCCTGTAACTTTATCGCAGAAAAATCACCCCAATTAGTCTAAAATATAAAACAGTAAATTATAATAATAGTCCAATGTAGTTTTGTTTGCTATGGTTTTCAACTTTATTTTTGTTATACAGGGTGGAAAATTAGAAAGGATTCATTTGGATTTTCTCGAAAATTATCAGGAAATTAAAAAAAACGCTGAAATACGTCGATTTTGTTTGCGAGGGGGACACTTTTTGGCTATTTCAAAATTTTCCTAGATTGCACCTCCTTACCGGGGTCAGTTATGCACCCTCAAAAGTTGAAAAAGGAAACTGGGTCGAGTGGTACCTTGTTTAAGAGCTATTTGAGATGATGACCTTACAGATCTGTAATTTATTTCGAAATCTGACTATTAGTTTTCAAGATATTCGTCTCGGAAGTTGCCATGGGGCGAAAAGAGAACGTGTTTTTCGTACATTTCTACAAGAAAAAATTGAAATTACTGAAACACGTCAATTTTGTTTATGTTGATCCTTTGTCTCTTTGTTAGTTTGAACCTTTTGAACAACCTTTCAAACATGACCCACTTTTCATTTTTTCACGAAAAACACATTCCCATGGCAACTTTCGAGGCGAATATTTTGAAAACTGAAAGTCAGATTTTGAAAAAAATATCATATCTGTAAAGTCATCTCAAATACCTCTCAAACAAGGTACCACTCGCCCCAGTTTCCCTATTCAACTTTTGAGGGTGCAACTCACCCCGGTAAGGGGGTGCAATCATCTAGAAAAAATTCTGAAATAGCCAGGCAAAAAGTGTCTCTTTGCAAATCGACGTGTTTCAGCGTTTTTTTAATTTCCTGATAATTTTCGAGAAAATCCAGGTGGATCCTTTTTAATTTCCCACCCTGTATATATGTATAGGGTGATTTACGTAGCCCATGCATGAGATTGCAGGTGAATTAGATGCTATCTCTACTAATCGACCTGCAACCTAGATAACTTCTAATGCACTGGCTACGTAAATCACGGTGTATAGAACCATAGAACAGACTCAAGAACAGGACAAACTACTGCTAACATAGGAAATTTAATTTCACAAAAATTTTTATCGCTAAATTTTAAACTAAGAAAAACCAAAGTTTAAAAAACTTACATTCAAAATATTATTGCTTGGAGTTAATGGAGGAATTATACTTGCTTTGGTTTCAGGGCAAGGAGGCTCAAAATCATCCTAAAATAGAAAATAAGGAGTATGCAATATAATATATTAATATTTTAGATTTGTTATAAGGTAAACCAATTTTATCTACAAGCGTTTGGTTATGACGTTTTTACATAACCATTTTTCTAGTAACTGAGTTATGTTTTGAGACTCATAACACAACTAGTGGTGTTATAGACTTGGTTATGAATTCATAACATAACTAGTGGTGTTATGGACGAGGTTATGAATCTATAACACAACTATTTTTGGTGATTTGACAAATGTCAAAGGTAAACCTGTAAAGGTAAAATGAAGGTAGACAACTACTAATAAACGAAATTAATCGAAAAAACATTCTTATTTCTCGCTTTGTAGATAAAACGTTGTACATCACACGTGCGTTTAAACATGACTACAAAACTCGTGTGATTAGAACGACTCGGTCTACGACCTCGTCGTTTTAATCTTTCACACTCGTTATTGTAATCATGTTCATAAACGCACTTGTAATGTAAATAACTATTATAACATGCTAAATAGGTATCACAACACAACTGTTACTTGTAGCACCTTTCTGGATCCTGATGCTCTAGGTGATATGGCAGGCTTTGATGTTGAAGGTCCTGGAGAAGGAATGTCTTTACACACATCGAAAATGATTGGTGCTAGACCTGGACTGACAGAATGGTCAATGTCCTCATTTTCTGTTACAGTCGCAGTACTACTGCTTGCTGTCCTAGCCTGACATGGAATTTCATTGTCCTGGGCATCAAGATCATATTGATTTGGTAGGCCATTAACAGTTTTGTGGTTCATAATACTCAATGCTAGCTCTGTAGTAGCATCCCAAATGGGTTCATCACCTGGACCCCCTCCTGTTTTGATATGCTCTCTTTTTTCAAAGGCCACATCTTTCCTCACATTTTTTTTAATATTCTCGTACAATTTCCTCAAAGAATCTTTCGTTCTGTGGTGGTTTTCTGGCGTTTGAGAGTTGAATAATGATGCTATTTGGTCCCATGCATCATCTTTCTGCCGCCAAGTCACAGAGTCTGTTTTCTTGTTCTCAATCACCCCTTTAAAGGCGAAGACAGTGTTTAGTAACATGTTTTTTTCTCTAGGCGAAAAATTCGGCGCCCTTTTTTTGGCCTCACTCATTTTTTTCAATGCACATTGCACAAAGAAGATCAAGCGTGATCAAGCCACAAAAATGATAAACGTCGGTTGACTACATAGACCAAACATTTTGACAAAAAGTTACTATACCATGATAATATGTTCCTATATTATAGATAGTACTATATTTTGAAACGTTGCCGTTTTAAAGAAGTTTTTGCCTACCACTTAGGTAAACTTTGGACAAGGGGATAGGAAATAATCATTAGGGTACACCTCAGATTTAGGTTACACTTACATAGGAGTGAGTTTTGAGGGGAACCCGTGCAAACGGCCATAAATCAATTATTTGTTTATATTTTATATTCACTCAATGATTGAGATGTTGGCCTTGGCAGATCAAGCAGAGCAGGCTTGTATTTTCTATCATAAATCTGTCTTAACTCTGTACGACAACAATTATTTTGTCTCCTGGGTTTCATATTATAAGGAAATCAATGCCCAAATCAACAATTTTCAAGTCCAATTTCTATCAGTTGTGTTATGTTGTTTTGATTTGTTTTGTTTTGATTTGGTTGGTCTGTCAAATCAAGCGGTGGCTAGAGATGGGGAGCTTCCACTCGATTTTAGATCGAAATGCGTGCAGGTTGTCTTGAGAATTGAGGCGTTTTCACGCGTCCACTTTTTTGAAACTGGTTCAAAACTGTTTCGAAAAATTCTCGCGATAAACCCATGACGTCACGTCAAAATTGGTTCAAACCGTTTCGAAATATAATCCAATCTACGTTTTCGAACCATTTCCTCGCGCCAATAAATTATGTCGTCATGATGACATTACTTAAACCAGTTTTGAAAAATGTTTTGAAATGTTTGAGACGCGAGAAAACACCGATCATTGCGATGCAGTGAGTGCAAGGCGATTTCTTCTGGAGTGCACAGTGGTTCCGTTGTGATTTGTAGATTTGTAGCTGCATGCAAAAATCGTAAACTCTACATGATCCCATAAGACAAACGGAATGGAATAAGGATGACGGTATGCGAATGACGTCATGCAGTCCTTGATCGGTTTGTGTTTTATTATGACCTCGATTATGACATTGCACTTTCCTTGCATTTTCAAACGTGAAAAATTGTTATTTTGAGGTTATTTCCTTTGAAAATGTATTTTGTAATTAGGCATTCCAACGACCTGTCAAAAGTGCGTCGTGGCGGTCATTATTCCGTATATGAGAGTATGTAATTTAAAGCTTTTTAAAGTGCATTTTGTGGTTGTTTTGTGAATGAACTCTGTTTATTTTTGAAGTGAAAACTTCTTTAGAATCGTTGGGACCAGTGGCGTATCCAGGGGAGGAGGCAAAGGGGGCAATTGCCCCCCCAGAGCAACAACCTTTCATTTTTTTTTAAATATCTCAAATAACAAAAAATAATATTATCTACTTGCGTGCGCAAAATTATTACTTTGCACACTCATTTGCGTGAGTCATTTTTTTTTTTGGATAAATTAATATTCAAAAAGAAGGGCTTGATTTTATGTTTGTTCCAAGAAAAGCATTAGGTACATTCAGGCGGTCCCAGCGGCTTAGCTCAGCCTCTTAGCAGCCTCATTCAGTTAATGTTTAGCTTTTTTAATTTGACACTTTTCGTATGAGGAGCAGGGACACTTTATCCGTTAGGACAATTAGGACATGTCCTACGGGCCACTAGAGGATGGAAGGCCAACTGCTGGTCTTTAATTTATAATATAAAATATAAAAGCCCATTATATTAAAAACATAGACTTGTTTAGTAGCAGGACTAGCACATATTTCACTACTCTTTAATTCTTATAATTCACACTGCACAAGCACATTTGGTTTGGCCCAGCGTTGCCAGACTCTAGATATGGAAGTGTGGTACATAATGCTCAAAAACTGTCGTATAGGGACGTACGCACCACGAATACTTGTGGTACACATTACCTCACATAATACATTTTTAGTAGGTACATACCTATTTACTAGAAAAAATATGATTTTTTTTAAGAACGCAAAATGTTGGAAACTTGAAAATAGACCTTACATTAAAAATTACAGCAACAGGAGTAACGGGAAATCGAATGAAACTATTTATTAAATTTATTGAGGTACTTTGTAGGTACTTAGTCAAATTGAAACAAATTCTTTTGTAACGTTGATGGTCGATTATGTGATGTGTCAATTGTGTTATACTCTCCTAACTCCCCCACCATCAAATTTTGGGATACTCGAGGATCAAGAACACTTAAGCTGTTTTCTTGCGATGGAACTTGTTCGATCCGGTTCAATTAGTTTCGAACCTATACATTCTTGTGTTGAACCAGTGACGTCACATTGAACCTGGTTCAGAAAAGTTCGAACCGGAATCATAACTTATTCTTCGTTAACATAAGACTGTGGTTCAAACCTTCCATTTTCTCGCGTTCATAAGTAATGACGTCATCTACAAATTGGTTTAAACCGTAATTGAACCATTCGCCCCGCGAGAAAACGCTTTTAATTTCTTCTGTGTTAAAACAGACCAAAAATCACCTTTTCTGCATTTAAAATCGACAAAATTTAACTCACTAGAACAGCCTAAATCGCAAGCACTCCATCGAGGTCTGCGGGTGACGTCATCGCTATAAGATGCTGATAGTGACGTCGCAGCTTAGACAAGGAAAGAGAGAGGACGCGTAACATCCTTTACCTGCACTAGCAGCTGGTTGTGACCGTTTGCCACCAAATAATGGCGACAATTTTTCATGGTGCCACTATGTGAATTTTACTTCAGACCAACATTTATGTGATATTCAGCATGGTGGATTGCTAGCGTATGGCTGCAAAACCCGCAGAGAAAAAAAAGTCGACGGGATTACATTTAACAGGCAAAAAACAATATGCTTTCTAGGTTATGTTATGAAAAAAAGCAGACATTTTTTGGTGGCAAACTGCTTCATTTTCACCTGCTGTGTTACGAGTCCCCTCTCTTTCCTTGTCTAAGCGTCGCAGGCCCAGAATTTGATGGAGAGGGAGTTAGGGGAGTATGACATAATTGACACATCACATAACCCATCATAATGACATGCAAGGTTGTCAAGCAAGGTACCCAAACTCCACCCAAACCCAATTTGGCCAACACACATAAGAAAAAAAGGAGAATTTCAAAACTGTGGTACATTACCGTACTACCATACGCATTGATTTTCTTGTAACGAAGATGCCCTAAACTGTCGTACAAATACCACACCTGTCGTACGCCTGGAACGCTGGTTTGGCCAGAGAGCACTGCCTGACGTCACGATGCTGTGCAATCGCTCCTCTCCCTCCATCGAGCATCAATCCGGAACACGTCCTAAAGTCACTGAGCTGCGCTGACTCGCCGTCGCGTCATTAGCGCAGCACGGGCGCTGAGTCGTTTGTTATTTGTTCGTGAATCTATTTATGGTGTCAAGTGTGATTGTGTTATCTCTGGATCGTGTGATTTACAACTTTACGAATTTCTACGTGTTAACTAAAATCTTCGAGAATCGCATACGATTCTGTTCGCCTGTTCCTGAAATATAGTGTTATTTTTTTGGTCATGGTGTATAATAAAAACTATGAAATATTTTTTAGTAGCTTGAAATCTTCTGAATGATTTTATTCAACTTCATAAAAAGTACAGGGTGACTCAGAGTAAATTTCCCTTTTCGAACGCGCCCTGTACATTCAACTTAATATTTGTATGGGGAGGTTAGCGCTGGCAATATGCGGCAACTGCGTGCGGATTATAAGTGAGCATGGAGCAGTGGTCGAACGAGCAACGCGCGTTTATGGTTGAGGCGTTATTAAAATTGAATGATTCTTATGTCGCGGCGCTTCGACGTTTTTGTAACCGTAACCATATCCGGCGTATACGTGACGCTATGTCAAAAAATGTATTGAGATCGTGGGTTTAAAGATTCAAAGTGGTACAGTGGCAATTGGCAAATCAGAAGCGTCCCGCCATGTTTTCGAATTGAGCGCCTCTGATTTTCGGTCGCAGCACGTCGCATAATCCCAATGTTCTCTGGCGTTCTGATGGACTTCTGTTGGCCGGGACGCTTCGGATTTGCCATTGGACCACTTTGTCTGAATCTTTGAACCCATAATTTCAATAAATTTTTTGACGGAGTATCACATACGCCGAATATTGTACCGGTTACAAAAACGTCGCCGTGCCACGATATAGGAATCGTTTGATTTAAAAAACGCCTCGACACTAAATGCGCGTTGCTTGTTCGACTACTGCTCCATGTTTAATGATAATCCGCAAACAGTCGCCGTAAATTGCCAGCGCTAACCCCTCCACAAATATAAAGTTAGATGTACAGGACGCGTTCGAAAAGGAAAATTCACTCTGAGTCACCCTGTACAATCACTCATGAAAGGCCATGCCAAATAATTGACCTACGGGCCAGAGAAAGGCTAAAGCGTCACTGATGAGGAGCGAAGTGAGGAGAAATACAGCATCCAGCAAAAACAGGTGTGAGGTCAGGTGACCATTGGTGTGGGCAGCCACCAAGTTTCATAGATAAATTTTTGAATTTTTATATAATTAATGAATAGGTAGTGATTTCTTGTCTATTTTTTATTGCATTTTCGACGTATGTAAGTCCTGGAGAGTATAATAACATTCCTTTGGAGTATCAGATCATAAAAGTTGGACAGTAAATTATACTCCTTCATATAGGTACTTCCCAACTTAATGGTCTTGAGGAAAGAATGAATCAGACACCAATGGACAAAGCAAGATCTATGATAATGCAAGCAAAAATGGATAGGATATTTTGGGAAGATGCTATGTAAAACTAATTTAAAAAGTCACATGGAAAAATATCATCCTGGTTGCAAATAAAGTCAAGCTGATCACTGAAAAAATTGACATTGGATTAAGAAAGAAAATTACCAGTTTCAAGCATCTGGAAACATTTAAGAAGAATAGGTAAAGCTCCTCTGGATGCTATGCAAATCTTCAAACACTCGTAGAAAAAGTATTGTTCTCAACACTTGCGCAAAGGGTCTTTCCTGCACTGAAAACTTATCCGAACTCCGCCAGAGCTGGGCAGTAGCTAGCTACCAAGTAAACTGCTGGACAATTGCTTTCGAACAAGGGAAATATCGCCTAACTTTCAAGCTCGATATTTTTGGAACCAGACTAGATATCGACCTGCGGTTTTCACGGGCTGACAGATTGACTTTTTGTGAAAAAAAAATGCTATTTTGAATTTTTTTTTTAATGTCTACTTTTTTTTTATACAGGGTGTTAAAAAAGTCCATGATTTTCATCCCAATTTTGAATGTGTGTAACTTTTCCAGATAATTTTATTTCTATGCAGCGTTTTAATCAATGATCATCTGCAAAAAAAGTAATTTCTCAAATTTTTTATACCTGCCTTAGTTTTAAAAATATCGACTTTTTTTTATAACCTCCACTTTTTTCAACTTTTAAGCACCTAAACCATCCTGTACATTACATCTTGCATCTTATGCTGTTGTTTGATATACCCCACGATATCCTGGTTTATTTTCAATAAAAAAAACATACTAAAATAATGTGGTGTCCAGTGGCGCACTAATAATCGCCTATTTTCGGAATAATTTATTAATGGCTTACCGATTTTTACATTCAAAGGTGCATGGTCTCGCATTATCGTCAAATGCGAGACCACACAAAGCAAGAATTGTTTAGGAGCTTTTGGGGGAGCATAACATGCAACAGTTACACCTGCCTCCAAAATCTCCTGATCTTGTGTGGTCTCAGCTGAAGTTACTGGTATGATCGCGCGAAAATGCTCCCAAGCTGGATAAGTTCGCACTTGCCATAGAAGAAGAGTGGCAAAATATCCATCAGGCATTCATTAATCTCTTGGTTGACAACATGCCACGGCGCCACGCTATGCCAAGAGGTTGTGAATGTGAGGGGAGGGCTTACTAGCTGATAATTAAATAACTTTGATCATCGACCGTTCTTTATTAATTTTTTTAGTTTACGTTGTTTATTACTTAAGGTCACTTTGTTGTTGTTATTGAATCTTACTTTGATTAGTTTTTTAGTTCACTTATTTTGATTCGTTTTACCTAGGTACCTAGGTACCTAACTAAACTGAAAGTACTTCTTAACGCATTTAAAGTAGGGGAATTTCAGATGTTACCGGTTGACAACGGCGCGCGACGTTGTATGATTTGAATAAACATTTTCAAATAAATAACACGTTTAGATTCATTTTGTTATTTCTAGCTGTCAGTGGTCTTGATAATTTTTTATTACATTCTGGTGAATAATAAGGAAAAAAATAGGCATTGACAACATTGTCAGTCCTTGTTCTACGACGTCATCCTAAACATAACGTAAAAAACCTATAGAAACACTTTTTGTGTTTTGTTTTGAATCAACTTAAAGAAGCATTAACGTTGTTCATATAATTTTTTGTTTGGCAGATAATGTAATTTACCATCCTTAACTTTATTTTGTGATACTGCTACCATTAGTGGAAGAATGTTTAATTGAAATACCTTTAAACATGAAGCTACAAAGAAAATTAGCAGGTAATTAAAATTCGGGTTTCCTCTCACCACAACGAAATAGGTTCCGAATATTTAAATTTGATCAGTGGTATAAATAATTATTGGCACGCCACTGTATAGAATATCATTGAGGTAGGTATTCGAAATTTTTAATCATAAAAATACGCTAATCGAGAGATATAGCAATTGCTAATAAAATTGATTTAATGAAAACTAATAATTTCTCTTTGCACGCCACTGTACAGCATATCATTGAGGTATAACAATTGCTAAAAAAATTCACCGGTAAGAACGATTCAGGATGGTTTAGAACGGAAAAATCGAAAAAATTAATATGGTTATGTTAAACAGAGATGGGTTTAGACCGGGTTTTTTGGAAAAAACCCTAAAAACCCTTTGGAAAGAACCAGGTTTTTCGAATAACCGTATTTCAAAAAACCGGGTTCATTGAAACAACCCGGTTTATTCAAATTTTGGGTTTAAACCCTGATTTTTCTTAAAAAACCCAATAAACCCAAGTTTTTCATTTTTTGCTTCTCTAGGAACACTTTTAAACCAAATCAAACTTTTAAATGATAATTATTAGGATAAATAATAACAGCTGTATGCAACATTCTCTTTTAACTTAAAAGCGCTTTTTAAAACTGGTCCCTTTTAAAAATGGCCAGTGTGAATAAAAATGAAGCTTTTGCTTTTAGTATTAAGTATAAGCTTTAGATTTTACTACGTAGTTTTAGCTTTTGCTAATAGCATTTGCCTAAAATGCTGTGAATAACTTTATGCTTTTACTTACTAGCTAAAGCAGCATATTTTAAGCATTCACTTACAAATATTTGCGATAGGTAACAGACGGATGGAGTCTGTATTTTTCCTTCAGTGACTGTTCCTAATAAAATAGGTACCTATCACCATCTAGTAATGGCTTTATCATGGTAATACCAGTACAATCTGTTGCACCAATAGGTAGTAGCACAGGAAAATGAGATGCCCATTCAATAATTGTTATTTCAATCAAGTTTTCTTTCTGTTGGAAATATAATCCAAGTATCCCCCTTTTTGTCGATTTTTGGTAAGACATGATATCGTTTAACATAGGTACTGTTGTTCTATGACCACCTTCTTCTTCTCCAAACCCTATATTGGCCTCAAAATATTTGCATTTTTTTCTTGGAATGCCACCTCCAATCTCTGCTTTTTTTTCCCAAGAAGTATTCAGCTAAGTATACACTTAACACTAACTTAATCTATTCATTCATGTGATCGGTATTCTTCGGGCGACACGACTTTCCTTTCTTACCGGGTAGGTTGGTAATGTTTTATACACCTAATATTCATTAATGCAGCCATTCTGCCAAAGTTTTAAACACAACTACACATTTTCAAGCCAGGTTTGTAACGCTTGAGAAAATGTAAGATTTTGCTTAATATATTAAGCATTTGCTTGTGTTTATTCACACCATTTTTGGAAAATGCTAAGCATTTTAGCTTTTGCTTCATTACTTTTTAGTAAAAGCTAATACCTATTCTTATTCACTGAAAACCTAGCTTTTGCTTTGAAAACATAGGAAAAAGCTTTCACTGAATTTTTATTCACACTGCCCAATGTGTATTCTAAACCACACAAATTTTTAAAGGTACCAATTTTAAAAAGCGCTTTTAAGTTAAAAGGAGATGTTGCATACAGCTGTAAGTGTTTTAATATTTTCAAATAAACTGAATAAGAAAAACAAAAAAATAAACTCGATACCAATGAACTATAGCTAAAAACTGGAATGTGCACACATTGCCATATCTGCCAAAAAAATGAAGCCATGAAAGACAGATGCCACAAGGGGGAATGTTGTTTTTTCTGTTGCTCGCTGACATATGACGTTTTCGAAAGTTTTGTCATATTTCCCTTCATAGGTTTCATCAATTGGAATACGTGTTGGAAGCAATTTTCGCCATTTAACATAATGAGTGTTTATAGAGAACTTGTTTTACGCCACCATGTAACGTTTTTTTTTCCTAAAATACCCAAAAAACCTATTTTTCCTAGAAACCCCCAAAAAATCAAAAAGGGTTTAAACCCATCACTGAAAAAACCCGGGTGGGTTTAAACCCAAACCGGTTTTTTGGGTTTAAACCTAAAAACCCGTGGACCCATCACTGATGTTAAATAAACGATATTTTAAAACCAAAGGCAAATATCAAAATTTTGAGAAATTGGTTTCTTAACAATATGTCAATGATTAAAGTGAACTAAACAAATGAAACTTCAGATGATTATTTTAAAATGATGCACCATTGATTGTAAAAATCGGTGAGCCATTAATAAATTATTCCGAAAATGGGCGATTATTAGTACGCTACTGGACACCACATTATTTAGGTATTTTTTTTTCATTGAAAATAAACCAGGATATCTTGGGGTATATCAAACAGCAGCATAAGATGCAAGATTTATTGTACACGATGGTTTAGGTGCTTAAAAGTTGAAAAAAGTGGAGGTTATGAAAAAAAGTCGATATTTTTAAAACTAAGGCAGGTATAAAAAATTTGAGAAATTACTTTTTTTGCAGAAGATCATTGATTAAAACGCCGCATAGAAATCAAATTTAAAAAATCTGAGAAAGTTACACACATTCAAAATTGGGATGAAAGTCATGGACTCTTTTAACACCCTGTATAAAAAAAAAAGTAGACATTTAAAAAAAATTCAAAATAGCAATTTTTTTCACAAAAAGTCAATCTGTCAGCCCGTGAAAACCGCAGGCCGATATGTAGTCTGGTTCCAAAAATATCGATCTTGAAAGTTAGGCGATATTTACCTTGTTCGAAAGCAATTGTCCAGCAGTTTAGATGGCGTCATGGCAAAAAAGCTACATTGGGAGCATCATAATTGTTTGTCTTTCTCTGTCACAAGTGTTTCACCGACGATTTTGTTTTGGACAAATAATAAAATAATGAACCCTATAACCCTTTTCACGTAGCTCCGGTTTAACAAACCGCAACATACCGCTCAAATTAGGCAATCTACTGACCTGTCAAAAACGAAATTCAATATGGAAGTTCGGGTCAAGCACTGTGTTGTTTATTCCTTAGGTTTATTCTGTATGTCATTGATTCTGTCACATTCTGGACAAACGTCAAGATTTAAATTATCGGATTTTGTGTTGTTTTGTGTGTTTAGGTGTTAATTAAAATGCCAGCGATTCGCATCGTAATTGGGTGTGGAAGTTGAGGTAACAGGGATAATGTGAAATTTTATTCAGTTCCTGCTATTTTAAATCATCTGCTTTTGATCTACAAACGTGAATTATCCAAACAACGCAGGGCTTTATGGATTACTGCAATTAAAAGATAGGATCTAACAGAGGCTCGATTTTCCCTTAATAATAATACCTTAAGATATTCACTCTCCATCTCAGAATTTATCATTAAATTAAAAAAAAACGTAGAAACATTATAAACACTATAAAATTCACTTTGTAAACAAGGGCCAGAACACTAAAAAATACGTAGACATACTAAAAACTATAAAATTCACTATGAAAACAACAATATGACCAAATCCAATGGAAAATACGTAGAAACACATAAAATTCACTTCGAAACCAACAAGGGCCAGAACACAAATGCTCTCCTTATAAACATAAGGCGATTTTCAGCCTGGAATGATTATTATTTGGTTATAACCAATGCATTTCCGCCGTCACGGTTTTAACCAAAGTAGGGGAAGTTTTGACGTCTCATATCAGCTGATTTGCTTTTGGTATTTACCACATAACCGATCAAGGGCGGTTTAAAGGGGGGGTAGAGGGGGTAATTACCCCCCCCAGACAAATTTTTTTTTTATACATTTATTAATTACAAGAAAATTTCAACAAAAGACAAAAGACAAGTTTTACAAAGTAAAGGATTAAAGCTATCGTATGAATATGATAGGCTCACCAGTACCGACGTATCTACCAAGGTTCTTAAAGTTCATAGGTTGTCTGGTAATGGGTAACTTGATGACGCATCTGGGATGCCTTATGCAAATTTGCATTATGTTGAGGCACCCCAGATGACGACATGAAGTTATCAGGCAACCTACCTCTCTCAAACAACCTTGCGTACCTACTACTATACAGTGCTATGGTTGTTTGAAACGTCTGGTTTTGTGTACAGTATTGCGAACACCCTGTAGAATGTTAACATAGATTTTCATAGGACCAAGAATTAAATGTAAGTAACGTACGTCGTTTTTAAAATGACACTTTGCGTATGAGGAGCGAGGAGGTATTTTTTAAAAACGGTTGAGTTTTGGTATAGATGATTCCTAACAAAAAGTATGTAGGATTTTTAAAACGATAGAATGTACTAAAATATAGGGTGTTCCATTTAAAAATAATAAAGTTCTGTCGCATACCACATTTACAGAGAACCCTGTATAAAATATTTTTAAGTAATGCACCTTAGAGAATCAAACAACTTTGAATTTTTATTTATTTTTTCTTGCATCACCCTGTAAGAAGATATCGTCCGGTATCGCACTAAGTGGACACCCTGTATAACTATTTTGACGGCATCGGGATATATTTTTGCCCGAAGCGTGTTTTTAAACCACTTTCGGGTAGGGATGGCAAAATAGAAAAATATATCGATATATCGAATCATATGATATATCGAAACAACATATCGATACATTCGATATATCGAACGAAAAACATCGATATTTTGAATATATCGATATATATTTTATTTTTATTTTTGTTCTACGATCGTGTGAAAAGTGCTTTTTTTCTTCAGGCATTTTAGGTCATGAAACTATCACTTTTCCGCACTAGTTTGGAAAATGGAAAAGTAGAATAATTATGCAATGTTAGGTCATCCTGATACTTTCATGCCCTAAAATGCGTGCAGAAAACTACTATTCCGCACGATTGTAGAAAAATAACGTTCCCAATTAGGCGGAAAGTCTCTTTTCCTCATTCAATTGGTACGTACAGGGTCATTTTTTATATTTTCCCATCAACTTAACTTTTTTGTGCCACTGTGTATAAAAAAAATTAAAAAGGAAAGTTGTAGTGCTTGAAAAATAGTTCTCAGACAACATAGTTTATACAGGGTGTTGCAAAAAGTTTAAAAAACAAAAATATATTTTTTTTTAAATGGGACACCCTGTATAGTATGACATTTCTGGATTCTGCGGAAAATTCTAGACATATTTCATATATAATGTCATATACCTAAGTTCAACTGTTTCGGAAATAATGACAGTAGAAAATTGACTTTTTTACATCTTTGACGGACTGTAAAATATCATTTGACACCAACTTTAAATTTAATCCATGATTAAAAATTCCAATTAAATTTAATCTCCGGTTAAATTCAAAGTTGGTGTCAAATGCTGGCTTATGAAAAGCTGTCGATAAGAATGTAAAATCGGTTTTGCTGTAAAATTAACAGGTAAGGTTTTACAGCCTATCAAAGTAGCAAAAGAGTCAATTTTCTACTGTCATTATTTCCGAAACAGTTCAAGATAGGTATATGACATGAAATAGTCTAGAATTTTCCGCAGAATCCAGAAATGTCATAATATACAGGGTGTCCCATTTGAAAAAATATATTTTTTTGTTTTTTAAACCTTTTGCAACACCCTGTATGAACAAAACTATGTTTTCTGAGAACTATTTTTCAAGCAATTCAACTTTCCTATTTAAATTTTTTTCATACACAGTGGCATGAGATATCGAAAAGATTATATCGATATTTTTTTCGATATATCGAATGTAAGATATCGATTAAAATATATCGATATATTTCAGTAATACATATATCGATATTTACAAAATATCGATATATTTTTGCTATCCCTACTTACGGGAGCAAATTTGGGCGTGGCACCCCAAAAAAAAAAAGTCGCCTCTGGCGGTACGTATGTTGCGATACTTGATGATTTTCCATCCATTACCCCCCCCCAGAAAATCATGTATGGACCGCCACTGTAACCGATTAGGGTATAACCCAGCTTTGGACTTGGGTTAATCTTTTGGTTCTGCTTTTTGATGTTATTGTTATTATTTTTGGAATTTGTATTGGTGTTTTGTGATTTTGCAGTTGCGTTGTAGCCTGGCACAATGAAAGAAGTATACATTCACTCACTCACTGCAATTCACCATGTTTAGATCGAGGTTTAGATCATCCCCAAAGAAAATCTGTTCGATAAACGAGACTTACGAGAGATTCAGCTCCATTTTTTGTACCTTAACAAAAAACTATTGTTAAAACGAAAAACAAATAAGAATAATAAACATAATCCTACACTGCTATAACCAATTCATTTCAGCGGTCAGTTCTTTGGGTTATGATTCTTGAATGGTAGGGGGCTATGACGTCACACTTGGCTGTCAAAGTTGTCAACCAAAAGAATAACCACGGTATTTACCGATAAATAATCATTCCAGGCTGAAAATCGCCTATAGAAGGCAAACTGCCTAATAAAATTTTGGGGAACAATGCGCCGTCACGGCGCGGTGGATGCGATCCGAACTATTTATAATAAAGGTTTCTGTAATCAAATCAGCTTTTAAAATAGTTCTCCCAATGTCAATATTTTCAATATTATAATATTTGTTCGGACTTCAGTTTACAATTGACGTGTCTCGTAATACCTGGTGTGCGCGCGCAACGTGGGTTGCAGGTGAGCGTCCAATGAAAATCGAGTTTGTTACGGGCTTGCGTCATATTCGTATTCAGGAAAGAGTTCAGAATTAATCGTTCCTTCTTTCTTTGTAACGTGTAATTCGACAAAGAGCAAACTAATACTTTACGTATTACTCGAACTTATCGCAGTGTCGTTTAAGGTTATGTTAGATTATTCTTGACATATTCCTTTGCAATTTTATTGTGCGATGTTGCCGGATGAAACATTTATCAAAATAAAAGTGCCATCGATGTTAACATACACTTTAAAGCTCTTTTTTTGTCTGATTTAAGGCGTTGTAAAACACTTGACAATTAGGGAATCCAAACCACGTGACTTTTGCCAACCAGCCGGCATTTTGAAATTTTTATGAGGTTAGAATACGGTTTGTTACATGTCAACGATGTCAGTATTGATAAAGCCTAGTACTCATAACAGCGAAATTCGCTGTTTTTTGACATTGCTTCGACAATTTGACGTTTTATGTGTGAATCAAACGTCAAAAACGAGCGAATTTCGCGGTTATGAGTACTAGGCTTAATCCCGTCAAAATAAAAACATATGTTTTTTGTTTATTATTTGCCAACCAGACGCCATTTGGACAGGTCGTTGGATTGCCTAATTTATCACTTCTTTAATGTTATGATGTTCGATTTGTAATGTCTACATTTGTTCTGCACAGGCCCGTAGCTAGAGGGGGGCCAGAGTGGGCAATGCCCACTCTGAAAGAAAAAGTTGCCCACTCTAGAGTAGACTATAGAAAAAAAAATTATTACATAGGAAAAAAAAATACATAAAATCACAAAGCAAATTATGTGATTTAATGTCTGTTTTCCGGATAATATTATCAATGCCTTTATAAACTGCAATTATTTTGAAGAAGTTGACGCCTATTTGCTGCGATCGTTTTCCGTTTATAAAACCACAGTTTAGTTTATATTTTACCTTAAGGTGGGTGGCATGAATGACATTTGGAAACTGTCAGTTCTGTGCTCTGATTGGTTGATTTTTTTAAATTCGTCTGCAAAAAGAAAAAAAAACCTCACATCAGGGCTGCGTTCAGATTGAACGTCGGTTGTCGCCCGAGCGCGCTCTGACCGTTCAGATTGCTTTGGGTAAAATTTACCCAGCCGTTCAGATTGTCAGTAGATTTTTACCTGGCGACACCCCGACGCACACTTTTGCATCCCATAAAATAGTAAGATAAAATTTGCCCCGCATGCGCGTTTGTGTTATGTTTATGTTCTAACCAATAATAAAGGCAAATATTGTAAATATTATTGTTGGGAGTTATGGCGAGTTTATCCAACAAATAAAATAAAATAGGAAATAAATTAAAATAAGAATTAGGGGTTAAGAGGTATTATTTTATATGTGATAATTTCTACCAAAAAAATCAAAATAAAATAAAATAAGAGTTGATTATCTTTGAATTTTCTTTTTTCTTATTTTACAAAAATGTTAGAATCACGAAAACAGTGAATTTTGAAAAGGCAACAAAATCAAAATCAAAGCATCCCATAAATAGTGATGTTATGAGGAGAGAATGCGTTTTGGCCGTTCAGATTGGGCGAATCGCTAGGCACACTCGGAGTGCACTCTCTATCGGGTACGCTCTGCACTGGACGTCGCCCAGACTCTTCAATCTGAACGCGCCCCAGAATTGGCTCAAAATTGGCATGAACATTCTTTGATCGATTATCTACAATCCGAATATTTCGGTTTTTCAATATTTTGTGAGATTTTAGAAATAATCCATAACGACTATAGGCAAGATATACACTTTCCATTTCGAGAAAAAAGGAATTTATCGAAAAACCGAAAAACTATAATATTCGGATTGTAGATAATCCATCAAAGAATGTTTTAACAATTTTGAGCCAATTCTGATGAGTTGTTCTTTCTCTTTGCAGACGAATTTCAAAAAATCCACATGGAACTGACAGATTTCAATGTCATTGACGCCCCTCCAAGTGCGCTCTTATGTATTTTTATTATTTCCTGTGTTTTGTTAAGGTTTTATATTTTATAATCAGTTATTATGTAGGTACTTTTGAAAATAGAGTTTTTCTACTGACGTTTCATAATAGCAACTTTTCGATTGTCATTTATTTCGTTTTGAAACGACATTCTTTTAAGCACTCAGTGCGTAAAAGTGAGTTTTAGGCACTCAGTGCGTAAAAGTGACTTTCGAGTGCGTAAAAGTAACTTTCAAGTGCGTAAAAGTGACTTTCAAGTGCGTTAAAGTAACTTTTAAGCACTAGTGCCTAAAAGTGTCATTCATTGTTCAGAAATAAAAAACACACTAAACACAGATTTGAATTTTGGTTTTGTATATATTATGAATATTAGTCACCACCATCAAAGGTGTCAAGCAAAAGCAGGTGACAAACATTGAAATAAAATTGTGTTTTTTTATTATGAAACGCCAGTAGAAAAAATCTTGTATACAATACGTTACGAAACGAAGTCTTTTAGTCACTCGACGTGTTGTCCAACTCGGCTTTGCTTCGTTGGACAATTTTCACTTTCTTGTCGCGTGCCTAAAAGACGCTCATTTCGCAACTTATTGTATAAATAGCTATTTTGCACCTTGTCGTGATTTTAAGTAATGCTGAGAATAAAAATGAGTTTGCCCCCTCTAAATGTTTGGTTGCCCCCTCTGGAATCAAAACCCGGCTACAGGCCTGGTTCTGCAACAATACAATCTGGCTACACTGCAGCCACGAGTTGCGCGCGCATGTCATTTTTTATTACTTTCTAACTTGTATTTTTTACAATTAAGGTCTCATTTTCTATTCCTGCGAGACACGTCAATTGAATTACGCTTTCGCATTTCTTTATATAGGCTTGATATGACCAAATGCGCAAGCGTAGTCTAATTTAAAACTGATTTTGAACTGAAAGTCCAAACAAACCTTTTTCCTCATTATAGTCATTATTCAATATTGACGGATTTTTCTTCCGAGTAGAGCAAAAACGGCCAAACTTCTTGTGTTTTGCGTAAAATCTTATTTTTTTTTTTTTTGAATTTAGGAAACATTTATCTGGATTTAAAATGCAAACCAACACCAAGACGAATTCTCATTCAGAACTATTTTGACATATTTTTTTTAAACATAGGTAACAGGTAAACCATAGGTAAACTGCCAAAGTAAACTCTGACATATTTTCTGGTGGCGTTTATTGTTGGTTCATTCCGCACCTGTAGTTCTGTTTCACTCCAGCGTCCCCAAGCGGATGCGATCCGAAGCTTTTTTTTTAGGCCCCTCCCTCCATTAAGCTTTTTTTTCTATCCGTGAGGATATGTGTTCTGTTATAAATGTCACCGGCTTGTCACCGCAATATTTGACCCGAACGGCCATTATAAAATTACGTGATTGAGATTGCCTAATTCGAGTGGTAGGTATCCATCACGTCACTTTGTAACCGGTATGTCATTTCTCTAACCGTTTTGTAACCCGGTTAGTTAAACCGGAGTCACGTGAGAAGAGCTTATATGTAGAGTGACGCAGTCGTCATTTTCAAAAACTGAGGCTGTGGTCCGAATATAACCAGGGTTGTGGTTTCGCGGTCCGAAAGTAATCAAATTATTCTGGTTCCTGGAAAAGTGGTTACTTTTGGACCTTGGTTTCCTGAAATCTGGTTAACCAAATGTCAAAATAGTTACCGGCTATCGGATGTCGGTTCTGTTGGTTTTATCTGTAAATTCTGTAATTTTTTTTTTATTTAATATTTGCGTTCCCCAAGTAACCGGAATTTTCAGTAACCATCTGTCAACCGATTCGGTTACTTTGGTTAACGTTTGGTTATATTCGGACCATAGCCTAAATTTAAACATGGCGTCCATTAACGCGGCCTGATAACACTTGATAAATCCGAATTTACGATAAGATAAAATAATTGTCAGCTCAAACTGAACATCATTCGTATCAGCGGCCATCTTGAAAATCAGGAATGCACGTGACGTCACAGCACAGCAATTGTGAACAAATTTAGCCGATTGAGCAATCCTGTAGAGTTTACGATTCCTGGTCAAAGCCTATCCAAAACACCTGACTTTGACAAGCAAACAAAAGGCTTGTGTGCCTCTTGGCGACAGTGATGTGCCTGTAGACAATGTCAACGTAAACAATTGATTGTCTACGCGTAGACAATTCGAATTGTTTACGTGGCATTTGTCTACACATTGTCTACATTCTACATGCGACGTAAACAATAACTTATTTTAAAAAATTCAAAAAAGAATATCAAAAGTTACTATACTATCACTATTACTTCGATATTAGCATTCACTGATTATAAAATATCAGAAAAACCAATAATAAAATAAAAATAATTAAAAAAAAGGAAAGTGTGAGGTTAGAATTAAACGTCATTTATATTATTCTACATTGTTGACACATTGTCTACATTGTCTACACGTAAAGTAGACAATCAAAGTCTACGTGTAGACGCAAATCTCTGCTTGGCGGACATTTTAATTTAAGTTTGACAGCATCTTGGATAGTCTACTTGTGTAACACCATTGACGACGTCATCAACTACGTCATCAGCTGTTTGCGCCAGCGGCCGTAGTTTAGTTTAGAATATACATTCATGATGAAAAATATTACTTAATTTTGACTAAAACAATAGACGAATAGGAAGATGCAAACGAGATCTAAAAAAAGAGTTGCACTTCGAGAGCTGCTAACTTTTGCGTTTCACACACAGAACACTGTGCTGCACAGTGCACCGTGCTTGAAGCACAAACACAGTCAGCTGGAAAAGCGGCTCTACGCATCGAGGCGCTCTAAGCATTCCTGCCCCCCGATTCTCAACCTCTAGTCGCAACCTGTCGATCCCGACTTCCCATTGCTTTTCTACAGGGAGTCGGGACGTTATGTATCGACTTAACGATTGAGAATCCGTACCCTGAACTGTTCTAGAGCGCCCCAGGCTGTTTATAGGCGTTCCCGTGCCAAGTGTCAAAGTTAGCGGCAACTAGTCTTTTTTCTCTCCCCTGCCCTCTCAAACACCTGCAATTAGCCGCTTTCCAGCTGTGTGCTTCAAGCACGGTGCAGTACAGTGTTCTATGTTTGAAACGCAAAATTTAGCAACTCTCGAAGCGCCGTACGGCTGGACCACGAACACGCGCTTGAAGCATTTGCGCGCGCAAAAGCTCGATTGCGTGCTCAAAAGCGTCAGCTGGAAAGCGGTTATTGTAAGCAAGGGTGCATCGTGTATCAAAAACACGACGTTTAGTCGGGTGACACACTGGAGAAATAGGTTTCATGAAACTTGTTGAAAGAAAGGAAATTTGTTTCATTATCAAATGACACATACAAATCAGGCGGCGCACACAGGCGTTTCTGAAATTGTTTCGCCAGTGTTTCTTTCAACAAGTTTCATGAAACATATTTCTCGCGTGTCACCCGCCTTAAACTAGGGTGCTTTCCAGTGAAATAACAGTTGTTTGGCGCATCAGGAGCCACGGGTTGATGTGGAGCACCAAATTCGTCACTGGAAAGCAAGGATGTAACACACCTACAGGATTGCTTATCGGCAAACTTGTGTGTCGTATAAAAATTGTATTACTTTCACACCTAGGAGTAGCTCCGGAACAGCTCCAGGGGTTCACGCGCCTATATTCCTTTCGAAAACTGTTTGTTGCACAACGCATCTCTGTTCCCTGCAAATCGGGGGCGACTGAACACCGGAGCGAGTAGCTCGAGTGTTTCAAGTTCGAAAGGAATACAACTATTATCACACAGCTGCCGTTCGAAAAGGCGGAGTGTGAAAAATCATACGGTTTTCGACGTTCGGAAAGGTGGGTGTCGCACCGGACACTCTAGTCCTGATTGACTATGGAGTGACATTGCCTAGTTCTCATAACCGCGAATTTTTATTTTACGGAGTTGCTTTACTCGAGGGTGACTCGCTATTGACAAATCCCTAATGGAAAAAAATCCATAAAATGAAAATCTGCAATTCGCGGTTATGAGTGATTAGTAAACAGCTTTGTTCCAAAATCAAGTGGAATACACAAAGGGCGTGTTTGAGTTGACGCTCGGCGGAGCGAGCAGAACGATTACGGAGAAGCATGACGTCACAAGTCCGATCCCGCATTCCGCCTTTGCAGCAGATTTTTCTCGTATGTTTTTTATTTTAGTCGATCATTTTCAAGCAGCCCCATTTTCTTTTGTGTTCTGCCAAAAATGTCATGCTACATAAACAATAAAATGGACCTCTAAACCCTTTGAGGCTGCTAAGTTTCCGAGAAAACTTAATTAAAAGTAAACAGTCACGCAGAATTTACTAGCTATTTAATTGTTAACATTTAAACAAAATAGCTAAAACTATCCATCCAGCCAACAAATTAATGTTAAAATTCAGGATTGTTTATTTATCTTATCATCGAAAATAGGCGGTTAGGTTATACAGACAGCTTAGACACATTTATCTGCGCATGCACGCTCCAGCTGCCCACTCCACAAACTCGGAGTTTATCAAGCTCGCTCAGAGCGCTCAAAATATGTCAAACCAAACAGAATCGAGCGTTGTCGAAGCTTCAAAAATAACGAGAGACAAAAGTGCAAGCTCTGAGTGCACCGAACGTGAACCCAAACGCCCCCAAGGTAGAACAGTTTCGATTGGCCTAGAGCAGGGGTGCGTTCATAAATGAACGCCCGGCGCTCCCCGATCGCCCAAATGCGTTCATAAATGACTTCGGCTTCACCGGTGTCAATGTTCCAGGCGTTCATAAATGTTCGTTGGTGTGCACCCGGAGCGCGCCCGAATCGACCTGCTAGCTGACATGGGTAAAAATGACCCGACATGCGCAGTACGTTTCAGGAGTGGACGTTTGTTTGTTTTCGGTTTTCGGGTTCGCAGTTTTCGTTTATTATTGATAACCTCGAAAAAGGAGATTTTTGATATTTTTAAACTGTTGAGTATTATTTATTGAAGTTGGTTGAAGTTGTTAATATGGATGAGGAAATGGAAATTAATCCCGAGAATTTCAAACTGATCGAAATTGATGGATCACCATTTGCAAACGATGAAAATCACATATATTTACAACATGTTCTAGGTTAGTATTTAATTTACAGGTTTCTGATAATAATTACAATAGTTTCTCTGAATCAATCATTAGTTTTGACCATTTTATATAGTTTTGAGAGCGACCCAAGTTGGTGATTGTGTCATTAAACGTCCCACGAATTTCGCTACAAATCTTTTATGAAACGATAGTTCACTTACTGAAATATTATTTTGATCCAAGAAAAGTTGTGGCAAATTACCTAATTCACTTTTTCTCTAGAGAAAATAAGTAAAATGAGATGCTCGATCTGGTGAAGTATTACAAGGTTAATAGGTATATTTTCTTTGAAATGCCCAGCCTGGTTTAGATGCGATGCGGGAAATATTAAATGAATAAATTTATTTGCTCAAATTAATAGGAGAATATTGTTATTTAAAATCATCCAGCTGCTTGAATTGTTTCGAAAAGCATGATTTTCCAGCCAGTCTAGCGGTATCGCCGGTTGGATTGTCGGAGGAGTTTGGTTTGATGGCGGTGAGTTGGTTAGTATATTTTTCTCAATTCTTTATGCGCTTTATACCTATTTTTTGAAATTTAATGTAATGTTTTTTTTCGTTGAAACGCGTATATTCCGCAATTTTTTCTTTTCAAAAAAATACTATTAGAACCAGAACTTACGTCTAAAAATTGTTTTTTCCTTTAATTGGTGGGGACGCTATATGACACAAGACCCCCATTATTATTATAAACCATATAATATGCTACTTTTGCAACTACATGAATCTGATAGAACTTGTAGGGTATCTTTCAAATGTGTAGGATATGTAGTTCCTATTTTTTTCAGATGGAAGCATTATAATTGCACCTTTAGATGAAGAGATAAAAAATATGTTTTTTCCATGTCAAGCCACACAGCAGTCAACTTCAATGCATAAGAGCAGTGGAACTCGAACATGGACTCGATCTGACATTCTAGCATTAATAGATGCAGTGAAAAACCATCAGGAAAAATTCAAGTCCAGTACAATGAAAAATGACGCTGTTTGGAAAATTATTTCTGCTACATTGGAAAAAAAAGGAAAATGTTTCACAGCGACTCAGTGTAAAGACAAATATAAGTATCTCAAAGGAAAATATATGAAAAAAAAAGATAATATGAGTGACAGATCCAGTGGTGCGGAATTTATAAAATTTGAATATTTCCACGAAATGGACGAATTTTTGGGAACGTCCCATAATGCAAACCCTATTGCCTTGGCTTCTAACATCAAAAAGCACCAAGGTAAATATACGACTGGGGAATTGTAAAAGAATTACATTGTCATCTATCACTACATAGATGTATATAGGATGGAATTCTTAAATCAAATAAATTCAGTATTGGAAAGCCTGTTTATTTGCTGAAAAAATTTAAAAAAAAACGGGTCCCTTTATTTGTAATTTAGCAATTTTTTTCGACCTTCTCATGGAATTTACCCCTTTTATAAGGGTTTCAACTTTTTTATCAAATGTAAAGGCATGTATTGTGATAGCTCGTTGGAATGGGCATAAAAAAAGGAATATGACACATTATTTACTTTTGCATTTCGGATTTCGGTGATCTAGAAGCTAGAAAATATTCAAAAAATATCTTTTCACAAAATTTTTTTTACTGTTAAAATTGTTGAATATCTTCAGGATTTTCTCTTGGTAGAACGCCCCCTTTGTTATGTTATGTAATAATTTGGTGCCTTACACTCAGATTGTCAAAATTAAATAGTGTACTAACGTCAGAATTTATTACATAACATTACAAATGGGGCTTTTTTTCACATTAGGGTTCAGAGCTGGGCAAAGCCCTCAGTAAAAGGGCTTGAAGCACTAAGCCCTAAGCCCTCTATCAAAGTGCTTCAATTTCAAGCACAAATTCCTTTTTATTTTCAAAAGTGCTTCACAAGCACAAAGCCCTCAAAGTGCTTTGGACTTGACAAGCACAAAGCCCTCAAAGTGATTTGAAAAGTGCTTGAAGCACATCAAAAGAGCTTGGGGTGCCTTGAAAAGGGCTTCAAGCTCTTTAACTGCGCTTCAAGCTCTTTAAATGTGCTTCAAGCTCTTTAAATGTGCTTGAAGCTCTTTAAATGTGCCTAAAGCACTTTGAATTTGTAATAAAATTCTCAAAGTGGCATAAGTTACCGCGTACACTCATCACACAGAATTGGTATAGTAAAGACGAACTTCACATTCCACAACGTAGCAGTAGTATGTTTTTTTTTGAGATGTAGTTCTGGGGTACTTGGGGTAGTTGGGGTACTACATGGTAATTCAATTTTAAGGTTTTCAAAATGTTCAATGGGGGAAAAGTGAAAAAAATCAGTGATAAAGTTAAATAGGGTACCTATAAATTATTTATTTATTTGAATAATAAGTTCATTCATTTTTTTTTTTTTAATTCCATTCTAAGCTCAAAACCTTCATTGTTAAGAGAGAAAAGACATAAGGACGGTTCAAGTTCAAATAATAGAAAAAAAAATTAAGGGACAAAACACGATCGAAAATGTTTAAGTGGGGATAGGTTGAATGATGGTCAATTCAAATTCCTTTCAAAGTGCTTCAAGCCCTTTTAAAGTGCTTCAAGCCCTTTTAAAGTGCTTCAAGCCCTTTTAAAGTGCTTCAAGCCCTTTCAAAGTGCTTCAAGCTCCCAAAAGTGCTTCAAGCCCTCTTAAAGTGCTTCAAGCCCTTTCAAAGGGCTTCAAGCTCCCAAAAGTGCTTCAAGCCCTCTAAAAGTAATTGAAGCTCATTGAAAGGGCTTGAATTACTTTTTTAAATTACAAATTACCAAGCACTTTTCTAAAGTAATTGACTTTGCAAGCCCCAATTACAAATCTATAAAAGGGCTTGAAGCACAGGGCTTTCAAGTCCTCAAAGTGCTTCAAGCACTTTCGCAAGCACAAAGCACTCAAGCCCTGCCCAGCTCTGTTAGGGTTCTACCAAGAAAAAATTCTGAAGATATTCAACAATTTTAACAGTAGAAAAAATTGTGTGAAAAAATATTTTTTGATTATTTTCTCGCTTCCTAGATCACCGAAATGCAAAAGTAAATAATGAGTCATATTCCTTTTTTTATGCCAATTCCAACGAGCTATCACAATACATGCCTTCACATTTAAAAAAAAAAAGTTGGGGGGGTTTCTACCCTTATAAAAGGGGTAAATTCCATGAGAAGGTCGAAAAACTGTGCCAAATTAAAAATAAAGGGACCCGTTTTTTTAATTTTGTTCAGCAAATAAACAGGCTTTCCAATACTGAATTTATTCCATTTAAGAATTCCACCTGTATAGTAAGGTGTTCACTTGACAGAATTTGCCGCAGGTAGAGGTAAAGAACAATAATTATCGAAAGTACTGTAAACTGTCCACCTGCGATAGATGCTCTCGAGAGTATTAAGTAGCATTCGACAGTTTTTCTGTTAAGTAAATACTTTTACTTTTAACTTGCCATAAAGCTGAAATCAGAAAGTCATTCCTTTCAACCACCCCATATAATTATATTGCGGAATCTGCATATTACCGCTTATATTACCAAAACGAAACATTCCAAAATTTTAATGTATATTTCAGTCCCAGACACAGAAGAACGCAATATGTTAGACAGTGATGATAATGACACTGATACATCGGAGCCTAGTTTGAAGAAGAAAAAAATTGCCACTAAGCGAAAATTGCCAGAAAAGGAGAGTCCCCTTCAGAAATATGTCAAAGAGTTACATGAAAATACAAATAAAAGAGAAGATAATATGGAAAGACGCCATAAAGAAAATGTGGAATCACGCAAAGAAGCATTAAATGTCTTTGCTCAAAAAATGGATGCTATTATATCAATAATGGCTAATAAAAACAAGCAATAGAGATAATAAAAATTCAATTCAATTTCAATTCATTTATTTATGCCAAAATACAGTACAAACCTTAATACAAAGCAGAGTAAACATAAAACATTAGAGTACCTATGTTACCCACGTTCGTTATAATCGGTATACCCTATCCTGCTGAGAACACAAAATGTTCTGTTTGCAGGCTTGGCGCGGTGAACATGAAAAAATCACAATTCACCTCTACACTTAACAACAAACCTAAATAATACAATATAAATAAAGTACCTATTTGTACCTATATTTTATTATACTTATATAACAATAATTCAAAAAAAAAAAATAACAAAACAAAAAAATCAAAACATTAACGGGTTTGAAACTCCTTTCGGAAATATGTAATAATTACCAGGGCCGGCATAATATTAGGTTATTTATATAAAAATTTTAATTTCTAAATTTCTTTGACAGATCCAGGACTTTATCTTATTTTTGAGAGCTTTTGTTGAGAAGTTATAATTTTTTAGGTCATCATCTAGTAAGTTATATATTTTTATAGCAATCCATTTTGTGCTTTTTTTGCCTACTTCTAGCTTTGTTTTCATTACTGGAATGCTCTTATTTCTAGTTATTTGTTTTGTATGTAAATATTCAGATTTCAAGTTCTTATAATGATTTGTTGTAATGGCTTTAAGGTAATATATTTGTCTTATTTTTAGTAGATTGTTTTCTTTATAACATTGATCGAGTTGTGCCGATGGCTTTTTTAAAAATTAGCCTAACAATTCTATTTTGAATCGATTGGAGAGAGTTTATGACATTACCATATGCGCTTCCCCATGATATTATTCCATATGTTGCTTTTGATTCAAATAGCGCATAATAAATAGATATTAAAGTTTTTGCATTAAGGAAGTTTCTTAAATTTGCAAAAATGAATAACAAATATCTCAATTTTTTTTTAAGTTGTTCAATATGTTCTTTAAAATTCATGTTACCGTCTACAAATATTCCAAGATATTTAATAAATTGTTCTTTGCCTAACTCTCTACCCGTACAAGACCCTATGTTACAGCCATCATGTATCACAATATTTAACTTATCAGGTGCCTTATCTTTATATGTGCTAAATAAAATATATTTAGTTTTTTCGATGTTTAATGATAAACCATTTTCTCTAAGCCAGTTTGCTACATTATTAATAACATTATTCGCTCTATTTTCCAGACCCAGCCAAGTGCCCTCACTCATTGTTATCGCTGTGTCATCAGCATATGACATAAATTGGGCATTGGGATCCAAACTTAATAAGTCATTGACAAAAATAACGAAAAAAAGCGGGCCTAGGATGGTACCCTGAGGGATACCGATCTGCACCACTAATTCCTCACTATATACTTCATCTAAACCACTTGTTTCCTGTTTGTCAAGTAATTCTTCACTAAGTTGAGAGCCATGCCACGAATGCCGAAATTCTCTAGCTTCATAAATAGTTTATTATAGTTAACTGTATCAAAGGCCTTGGCTAGGTCCAGAAATACAGCTACAGTCGGCTTACTGCTATCCAAATTTTCAAAAATACTGTCAGAGAACAATTGAAGAGCATCATTAGTGGCCATGTTTTTTCTAAATCCAAACTGATTTTTGTTTAATAATTTATTCTTTTCTATAAATTTAATGAGTCTAATATGCAAAACTTTTTCAAAGATTTTTGCGAGGTTCGAGATTAGCGAGATTGGTCTATAGTTGGATATAATGTCTTTTTTGTTTGTTTTATGAATTGGAACGATCTCAGCTTTTTTAAAGTGGTCAGGTATTTCACCAGATACAATACTCAAGTTTATTAACTCTGTAAGTGGTGGTGTCAGAAAATTCACCAGCGTTTGTATTACTTTGACTGGGATATTATCGATTCCACCAGCCGCTTTTTTTTTAAGATTATTTATGATGTAGGCTATTTCAAAATTATCCGTGAGAGACAAAAAAATAGAATTGATATTTATGTTATTGTTATTATTTAGACGCCGAGAATTGTTTACCTTAATTTTTTTTGCCATCTCTATACCCACAGTATTAAAATATTTGTTGAACATATCTGCCATCTCCTTCTTATTTGAAATCGTTTTGTTATCAATAACAATATGGTCAATTGGATTTTTTTTCGATTTAGATCTACCTAATCTCTCATTTACATATGTCCAGGTGGTCTTAGAATCTATACAATGGGTTTTTACATAATCCTGTTCAGATTTTATTTTAGCAATTTTGATT
Source organism: Ceutorhynchus assimilis (assembly GCA_917834065.1). Taxonomy (NCBI): domain Eukaryota; kingdom Metazoa; phylum Arthropoda; class Insecta; order Coleoptera; family Curculionidae; genus Ceutorhynchus; species Ceutorhynchus assimilis. Next base: position 24,160,565 of record OU892285.1, on the reverse strand, counting down.
AGTTTCTGAAATAATTTGAAATAAGTTTGGTAACGATTTTTCTTTAAAAGATTGTTTTTGTCCTGAGTCCATTCGCGATATAATCTATTTTTATGTTCGCATGACGTCATAAGTCCCTTGGTAATCCAATTTTTCCTTTTAGTTGTTTTTTTCCTTCCGTTTAACTTTCTTGTAGATAACTTTATAACTTCCTGTACTTGCGTCACTAACTTGTTTGTGCTTTCATTCACATTATCATTCACATTATCATTTATTATGTTAGTCCAGTTTAAATTTCTAGCTACACTTTTTAGTTTTTTATAGTCTATATAATTAATTATTGTGTTTGTTTCGGATCTTTTGACACCTAACCTAATTAATAAAAAAGTCTGATAATGATCTGTAATCATGTGTTTATAAACAAGCCCTTTTACCTCTTCTTCATTCACATTCTTTACAAAAGCATGATCTATACATGATCCTCCAGACTCATTTGGCCTGGTTACAGTTGTGACAAGAGGAACATATCTTTTTTCATACAGAAAGTTAAGATATTCACTACCATAAAAGTCAGGGTTTTGAATATCAATATTTAAATCACCTATGATATAATGAATATCGCTGTTTTTAAAAGATTTAAGATAATGTTCAAAATTATTCAGAAAATTGATTTTACTTACTTCTTGCGACCTATAAAGAGATGTTAAAAAAGTCTTTTTTGTACCTACAGTAACTAGAGTCTTTAGGGCCTTAATTTCACCAATGTGGACGATCTCTGTAGTCTCTTGTATGCTTTCCTCTATGTATATCATCACGCCATCTGATTTGTTCAGGTTTCCGTAGTTGTAGTAGTTTTTGTATCCATCTAGCTGGTAGTAAGCTACATTTTCAACTCTCCATACTTCTGTGCATATTATAATGTGGGGCTTCGTTGTTAGCATATTCAGGTTTATCCATAGTTGTTGTAGGTTTCTATGCAAACTTCTAATATTTGTATGATAGATTACAAAGTCGTTGTTTGATATTAAGTTGTTCAATTCGTGCGTGTCATTAATCTCTAGATTTGTTTCAAATTCAAAATCTATTCCGGAGAAAATGGATAGTCGGTTCTGTCAATGATTTTTGACAGAAATGCTTTATATGTTTCGCATATTTTGTGTTCGTCTGCACGATGTTTTTCTTCCCTTTTGTTGGTGTGAAACCTATTTGAAGAACAACAATTTAGACATTTTTTTTGTGTCTGTCTTGTTACATTGCTCGGTAGGATGTTCTTCCGAGCAGTTCAGACATTTTGCGGCATTTCTGCACTTTTTAGTGCTGTGGTTAAACATTCCACAGTTACGACATTGTGTTAGGTTGTACTCATCGAATACTTTGCACCTCTGACATCCTATGTACACCTTTTTGTCTCTCATAATTTGTGAATATGTTTGTTTACTAACTTGTAAAATTGCAGTTTTGGTTTGCTTTTTTGTTGTATATACATGATTTATTTTTAGATCGGTTTCGCTTCCTAGATTGTTTCTATTTACAATATCCGCCTTTATTTTATCGTAATCCGTACAATCTGTTTCTATGCCCACTACTTTTATTAAGGGATTCGTTTTTTTCTCTATATTTGTGGTAAACCTATTTTTGGCAATATTGTTCAATAGGTCATGTATGTATTTTACATTTTCGTCTGTGTCACATCGGACAACGATCTTATCATTTGATTTTGTTAGCGTAAGATCCATTGGAATAGTTGTTTTACTTGTTAGGTTGTGTTTGATTTCCTTTAGTAGGTCTTGGCTATGATTTTTATCAAATTTGGATATCGTCATTGTCGGATATATTTTCTGCTCTCTTACGTATTTGTTATTTGTGGTATTGACAACTGTGGCATAGCTTCTTTCTTTGTTCTTGGTGTCTTGCAATATTTCATTTATATTTTGTCCAATTTTTTTTTCTTTTTTTTTGTGCGTTTTTTGTCTATTGTAAACACTGATAGGAGCCAAGCCTTCTACGGGTCGACCGGGGCAAAGTTCCTTTCGCGGTGCCGTAAAACGAAACCAGGACAGGTTGGCGGAAGCGTCATTTATTCTGTTAAAGTGTAAAGCGTATAAAATAAAATCTTCAATACATCCAATAAGTCAGAACTCGGGTCAGAATGTCAGGCGAATGTTATAGATGCATAAAGACGTGTGTGTTTAGGGAAGATAAAGGAAAGCTTTTTGGATACCCATGCGACTTTTGCAAAAAAACTGTGTGCAGCGAATGCACAGGATTGATGGCACAGGAGATTAGAGTGATCCCTAGTGTTTCAAGAGCAACTTTGTATTTCTGTCCCAGCTGTAAGGAGACCATTAAAAAAATGCCTCAAATGCAAGATATGGTGGAGAAGACCCAAGAAGAACTCAAAGAAACCAAAGAGCAGGGAGAGGAAACTAAGAAAAATTTGGCAAAACTTAAAAGCGAGGTGGATTCTCTTAAGGGCTCCATGGAGAGAAGAAGAAGGGAAAATGAAACAGTAAAAGGTGAATTAACAGAAATTAAGAAGGAAATACAGCAGGTAAAAGAAAGTACACCTACGGCTAGTTACGCAGAAGCTCTAAAAAAAATTAGAAAAAAAAGTTGAAACAATCAAAGCCCCTGAGGATCACGGAATAGAGCTTACCTTAATGGAGCTTAAGGAGAGGGAACACCGGGCCACAAATATCTTATTGTTTGGGTTTGATGAGCCGGCAGGAAATGATCCCCAAGACAATGCTAAAAAAGATAAGGAAACTGTTGCAGGCATATTTTCCAGACTAAACCTAGTTCTGTCAGACACCTCCAAGGTTTTTAGGCTTGGCACTAGGGAGCAAAACAAAAGAAGACCTTTAAAAGTAGTACTTACGACAAAAACTGAAGCCATAAATGCCCTTAAATGCAAAAGAAAGTTGGAAGAAAACTTTCCTGGCAAGTATATGAAAAACGACCAAACAGAAAACCAAAGAAAGTACTTGAAACAAGTTCTCGCCGAGCTTGAAAAACAAAAAAGTGAAGGAAAAACAAACATTATCATCAAGTATGTCAAAGGCATTCCAACGATACTTGAAAATCCCTCAAAAAACTAAACAACAGCCAAGTAATTGAGATCTCCTTTTGGTACAGCAATCTTAGCTCAATCGTAAACAAAATAGACGAGTGGAAAGCTAGAGTATCTGCAACAAGCCCAACTATTATTATGTTGTCAGAGACCTGGCTTAGTACAGATATAGATACTGCAATTCTAAGCCTAGATGGTTACAACATCTACCGTAAAGATCGACAAAATCAAAGAGGAGGAGGGGTTTGTATTTGTATAAAGAGCCAGGTCGATGGACACAGCCTGATCTGTAGTACTTCTCAAGATTTTAATACGACCAATCCTGTTGATGGGCTTGGGCTGGATATACAAATAGATAAAATGAAGATTCATGTTGCATGTATTTACAGGCCAGGAAACACAACCAGTGAGGAAGCCAACACTCAAATGATTGCTGCTATCAAAGAAAGCTATTCAAAAAAGAATCCAACATTTATTTTAGGAGATTTCAATTACCCAAATATAAACTGGGACAATTTAACAGTTTCCCCACCAGATAAAAAGACCCAAGACTTTATGGACATGTATCAAGAAACAAATGCACATCAAATTATAAATTTTTCTACAAGGTACAGAAACGATCAGAGCTCTTTATTGGATCTATTTCTATGCAACGATCGTAAAAGTATTTTTGACTTAAAGCCAGAGGCGCCAGTTGGACGCAGTGACCACATCATTATCACTGCTAAATATCAACTAAAAATTCCTCCCAAACCAACAAAAACCATACTAAGGAGAAACTTTTACACGCCAAACTATGATCAAATAAACAGTTTTATCACCCAGCAAACTGTATGGGAAGAAGATACCAAGTTTGGAAGTTTCAACAAAAATGTGATGGAGGCTATAGAGCAGTATATACCAGTTAAGTCGGTTAAAATAAATCACCAGAAACCATGGATAAATCAACATTTGTTTGGAGAAATAAATAGAAAACGCAAATTATGGGATAAATACAGAAGTAACAGAACAATTGAAAATTATCAAGTATATACTGCTCAAAATAACAGACTGAAACAAAAGCTTACTCAAGCCAGAACAAAATTTGAACATGGACTGGTTAAAGATAAATCACAAAAGAAGATCTTTAAATACATCAGCAAAAACTTAAATTCAAAAGTGACAACTATATCTCTGAAAGATTTAACTACGCTTGAAGTGCTAGACAACGAAACCACAGCCAAGACCTTTGCAGAACAATTTAACAAAGCCTTTTCACAGGAAACCTTTGCAATGCCACCACTCCCTGTTTGCACTAGAGCCCAAAACTCAATTGATACAATGCACTTTACCGAGGAAAAAGTGAGTGGCGCATTAAAGAGAATGAAAACAGACTCAAGCCCAGGACCAGACAACATACCAACGATCTTCCTAAAAAATTGCAGCAATTCATTAAGCTCACATCTGGCAGAAGTGATGAATGAATGTATGGAAACCGGTGCTATCCCTAAGGAGTGGAAACAATCAATAGTAACACCAATTTTTAAAAAAGGAGATAGGCACAAACCAGAAAATTATCGTCCAGTCAGCTTAACATGTAACCCACTGAAGTGCATGGAAAAAATCATTGTTGAGGAACTAACAGCCTTTTTCCAAACTAATGATCTTATTCCCACATCCCAACATGGTTTTCTTCCAAGGCGCTCCACAACCACAAATTTGCTAGAATGCCTAGACGATTGGACAGCAAACCACGATAAATCGCAGCCTACTGATGTGGTGTATCTTGACTATGAAAAGGCGTTTGACAAAGTCCCACATAACTTACTTATTGGCAAATTAGAGCACTTTGGAGTACGAGGACAGCTGCTAACGTTAATAGCAGATTCACTTAATGAAAGACACTACAAAGTCAGAGCTAATGGAGTATTGTCCAACCGGCATCCAGTGAGCAGCGGAGTTGTCCAGGGCTCGGTCCTGGGACCTTTACTCTTTACTGTTTACCTCTTCGATTTGGTTGACATCATACAGTGTCCAATGAAAAACTTTGCAGACGATGGAAAACTGTACATTAATCCACTTATTGGTGCCCATTTACTTAAAACAGACCTAGAAAATATTGAAAGCTGGTCCAGAACATGGGGGATGAAGCTAAACGCATCAAAATGTACAGTGCTTCGAATTGGGCCAAACAATCCAAACACACAGTATACTCTTAATAACACGACCCTCACATCAGTGAAAGAACAGAATGATCTAGGAGTCATTATAACATCTGATCTGAAATGGGAGACACATATAAAGAAAATAACGAAAAAAGCAAACTCTTTTGTATATCTCATAAAGCAAGCTTTTAGGGACCATTCAGTGGAAATGATAACGAAGCTGTACAAAAGTTACATAAGGCCAAAAGTTGAATATGCATTTACTGTGTGGAATCCCTATTATATAAAGGACATTGAACTCCTAGAAAGGGTTCAGAGAAGAGTTACAAAAATTCCTCTAGAACTTAGGTCCTTACCATATACAGAAAGGTTAGAAAGGCTCAATCTTACAACCCTTAGAGAGAGGAGACACAGGGGAGATCTAATAGAGACGTTTAAAATAACTAACGGCCACTATCAGTGCAATATTAAAAACCTTTTTCATCCAAGTCAAAATAACCAGCTTAGAGGCCATTCTAAAAAACTAGAGAAAGAAAAGACATCGAAAATGGTAAGAAGAAACTTCTTAGTGAATCGTGTTGTGTACTCCTGGAACGCTCTACAGGAAGAAACAATTTCCGTCGTTTCTATCAATGCATTTAAGAACAAAGTGGACTCTGAATTGAAACAGGACTTTAATAGGATGGTTCATTATGGTGTATAAACAGAAACAAACTCTCATATCAAAAGACACAATAGCTTCATCGGTTTCACCGCCTGCTATTGGTTAATTATAGAATTATAGAATTATAGAATTATAGTGTGTTTGTGTTTTTCAGCTCTGCATTAAGTTGCTTTAAGGTAAGGTTCTGTTCCTGTAAAACTAAAAAATTACAATTTTTTTTGTTATTTTGTTCAAAAGTTTATTTGTTGTGTGGTTACCAAAAAAAATGAATATTTTTAATTTTATTCAAGTTGTGTAATTCCACTAGAATTACATTTTTATTATTTTGTTTAAAAGTTTATTTGTTTAGTTATTGGTTATCGTTACCAAAAATAATGTTTATTTTTGTAAGTTCCATTTGATTTAATTTGTCTCCATAAGGTATAGTATTTCCAAAGTCAGTTGGAACAAGGTAACAACTGGTAGCTGATTGAATATTTTCATAAGAAATGCACTGCCACTAGTCAGCTACCAGTGATGATTTATGTTTACCTTGTTCCAATTGACTTTGGAAATACTATACCTATTCTGGCTGTCAAACTTAAATAAATATTAATTTAAAACGAGATTTGACATGAATAAGTACATGTAGTTCAGATTTAATGAAATTTATTTATACCTCTACTCTCGACCCAAACTTAATGTCTAAAAGCCAATAAATGTTCATTATAAATAAATAGTATAAACAATAGTATATTACGATAAAAGTGGTAATTCTAAACATTTGTGGAACGTATCCCCAGCACTCTTTAAGGTTGATTTAGGGTTTCTTGGTGTTAAGTTTAATGGCAACTTCTGGATTATTCTGCGGTTTTTTTGCTACTTTTCTTACCAAGAAGTCGTTTGATTTTTACTCTACTCAAAATTAAAAAATAAATTTTAATAATTTGTAGGAGGTAGTTTTTGTTGCCAGTCCCTGCCACATCCCTAGTATCTTGTATGACTGTTATTGACAAGGATACAAAAAAAAATTAGTCCGGAAAAGTACTTTATTGCACTATTTAAAATTTGATTTATTATAGCTCAATTCGATGAATATTCACAATTTCACATTACTCTTCACTTTTTGATCAAAATTCACTAAAAAGTTTGTGGCGTATTAGGCCATAATTATAAGCTATAAGCTTGTAGAACAAATCTAGTACGTAACACGATGCGTAAAGTGCCTTTTCCGCCCTTGCCGGCTTGCCAGAACTCCGCTTTGCGTCGTTTGTGCAACTGCCGTGGCGTGCGGAAAAGTTCCACTTTTGCACATGTTAGGTAAATAACTAATTTCCACTTGTACTGTAATACACTATTATTTGCATAATCTACAGTGAATTATTAGCAGGTTTCGTTCAAAAATACAATTTGCATCATACATTCTATTGATACTGATATAATGTCCTACATATCTGTTGCCTCTTATTTCTACCTTCTTGTACTTGTTCATTATAAAAAACATCAATATCTTCTCCGTTGTTTTGTACAGCATTTAATCCTCCTCTCACATATTCCTCAATCAATAAGTCTTCAAAATTTAAACATATATTGTGTAATATAGTGCAGGCAAGAACAGTATTGGGAATAAAACTTGTTTTGTTCATGTCCAAAAATTTCAATCGTCTGAAGCGCCCAAAAAGAAGTGCAAAAGCTCTTTCTATAGTTTGTCGAGTCTGACTTACTTTTGTATTAAAATATCTCTGTGCTGCAGTTAAGTTCCCACGGTCAATGAAAGGTGGAATGCACCATGTTAAAACCGGATAGGCTTTGTCACCAATGATAAATTCTTCTAAAAATAATTCAGAAATAATATCCACGTAAGTTACATTCTATGAGATTTTTGTCATACCATTTGGAATATAGTGATCATGATTGTTTAGTACAGCAAAATATAGATCGGAATTCCGAAATATTCGTGTATCGCTAACTGATCCCGGAAATCCTACGAAACAGTCTGTAAACTTTAATCGATTATCACAAACAGCTTGTAAAGTCATCGCGTAATTACATTTTCTTGTCAGGTAAGAGTTTGGGTCTTCTTTGGGTGCTTTGATTACAATAAATGTACCATCAACTGCACCTATAATATTCGGAATTCTTGCAATTCGTTCGAAACCTTCTTTAACTCTTTCTAAATCATTCCCTCTTGGCCATTTTATAACTTGTGGAGCTATGTCACATAGAGCATTTACTACTCTCGTAAAACATTTTGAAAGAGACGATTTTGCCATATCAAATCTCTCTCCTACAGACCTATAAAACCATTTTGTTTTAACAGTTAAATACCCAGTGTACTTTCTGCCCTTACCGATATGAATCTGGTGTTGCCAGCAACCAAATAACAGCTAAAATTTGTTTTTCAACATCTAATCTGCTTCTGCCAACATCTGTTTGTCTAATTAATATTGGGCCAATATATCCTAATAATGTATCATATGCATCCAAAGTTATTCTGAAATTTTGTTGAAACTGACCCCTAGTGTAATTCCAAACAACCTTTTCAACATAATTTTCTATACGGTCAGGTTTATAAAAACTTCGTTTACGTGATATCTGGATTAAATTAGGTAAATCCTCATCCTCATGTGTTTCTTCAGAGTCTTCCTCCAACAGTATCATGTAGCAAAAATTAATTATGCTCACTAGTATTAGCACAACAATTTCTTCGTCCAACATAATTTTCGCAGGTCATAGAGCTAGAGCTATTTTTATAGTACTGTACTAGAATCCTCACTAAAACTAGAAACTAATAAGGTAATAAATAATATTTTTTTTATTTGAAAAGTTGGGTTAAGATGAATTTCACCACTACCTAGTTGACGGATGATTCTGACAGACAGAAATTACGCTCCGCTCGTTCATATATTTTTCAAGTCCCGGGCGCACTCTGGGTAAATATCGCTCTGGGCGAATTTCGCCCGGGTATTTCATTTATGAACGCACTCCAGGGTATGCGTCTACACGTAGACTTTCATTAGAAAGTTTGGCTAATTTTAGATAAACTTGGTAAGAAAACCAATCGGTCTCGGTCACCGCTCGAATACCTCCTAGAGAGCAAGATCGAAGATGATTCGCCCATCTGTGTGTCGGATCCCTACTAAATAATAGACCTATCTATTTTACCAGACAAAGAGGTATTAATACGAAAACTTCATTAATTAAAAAAAGACACAGAACGCTCATTGCGCAAGACGAGGCAAAACGTACCAAATTATGTTAGACTTACGTATAGCAATCCGTCCTTCTTATTTGCACAGGATAAAAAGGAAAGGAGAAAAACCGCGTGTTGTGCAAGGTATTTGTCAATGAAAATGTCAAACAACTTTTGAATGACACTTGTCAAGTTGAATATCAACTTAATGCCGTTTCCGATTGGTAGATTTAGTGCGGAACTAGTGCAATTTTTTCTATTTTCGTCTTTTTCCTCTACAGGTCGATTAAAAGGATGCAAATACACTCAGTGCGCACTGAATTTACCAATCGGAAACGCCATTAGATTTATTCTTGTCAGACCACGTGCAATGAACAAGGATAAAGAGATGCCCAGCATGCAAAACGATCACCTCACACCTGTTTAGCTAGCCAATAAAAAGACATTGCCTCGTGTTGCGCGCGCATACCAGGTAAAAATAGATAGGTCTACTTTCACAGCAACAAAGTTCTCGTTTTCGAACGCAGCCTTGACCTGTGGAAGCGGCTGGTTTGCACTGGCTATGTTCCGATATCAACTGCCAGTACTGGATTTACTGTGCTGATTTTACTGTCATTTGCCGTTCCGATTTCAACAGCGTAATTTTGTGGTCATTCAGTACTGAATCGACTGAATCCAGTGTAACATCGGAACGGCGTCCAGTAAATTCAGTACTGACAGTTGATATCGGAACATAGGCACTGTCAATAGTGTCAACTGTCGATTGGATGGAGTCGATTCTCCACTGACCTCACTTTATTTGAATTTATTTTTTATTTTATTCATAAATAATTCATCTTATGAAAAATGCAAAAGTGTAGGGTGTTGGATTGTCCAAATAATGATCCATCAAAGCTCGACCGTTCATTAACGTTTCATAGAATACCCAATGATCCTTACTATCGGCAGAAATGGCTGGAAAACTTGGGTATGGAAGATTTAACGCAAACTGATAATTTTTACGTTTGCAATATTCATTTTGACGAAAACGACTTCCAACTAGATCACTGTAAGTATAGAAAAAAAACGTTCTTTGAAAAATATATTGAATTGACAGTCCATATTGGCTTGTTTCTTGTACACACAGTTTTTTGAGATTTCTTTTGGTTTTGTGTTTACAGCCAATCACCTCTCAGCTCAATGGCGCAGCCGCCCAATAGCTGACCAATTTGTTTTTGTGTTGATGGGTTCATGGGTTGGCTTGTTTTCAAGTTTGTTTGTGTTGATACCGTAGCCTCAGCAGGCTTCTGTTAAATCTCCTTAAATTCGTACCTAAAAAGTTCTAGAATGCCAAGAAAGTGTTGTGTACTCGGTTGTAGAAGTAATTATGATGGTACATCTGAAAAAGTGAGCGTTTTCCAATTTCCCATTGATAAGGATTTGAAAGACAAATGGCTGGAAGCAATTAATCGCAAGGATTATGTGCCTTCTAAATATGCTGGTGTGAGTCCAAAAATTACTCCAATGCAATGGCTCAAAAGATTTTTACTCTAGATTCTGGGTTTTAGGTATGTCAAAAGCATTTTATTGAAGACGAAGTAGTAAGAAGCTGTGATAGATTAGATTTGAAAACTGGAAAAATAATTAGGTATGACGGTGAAGGCAGATTTAGGATAACACTGGAAGCAGGTGCTATACCAAAATTAACTAGTGTTGATCTTGGTAGAGCTCTCAGCTCTTTTAAATCAACTACAAGCAAAACCTTAGTAAGTAAAGTAAAATAGAAAAAATTTGAAAATTAAATTCCAATGTGTTCATGTCTTGGTTCATGTGAGCTGTCAATTCAATTATTTTGCTATATACATAGAAAGAAATTTCATGGCATATTTTCCTGAGGAAAAGTAATACAAAATTCCAACCAACCAACAAGAAGTTTTCTACTTTTGTCTCTTAAGCCTAGTTCTCATGCAGCGGAAAATCGCGTGGCGGACCCGGAATTTTTAAACTGCTTGTGGAATCTTGCTTCATGTGAACCGGCAAAAATTATGTCTTGAACGGAAAGCGATATTCCGCACCCTCAACGCGATTTTCCGCTCCATGAGAACTAGGCTTTATAATTTATAATTTATTTATTAATAATAATAATAAAGGTGGGTTTATACAGCACATAACATAACATAAGAAATAAGATAAAATAAGACATAACATAATATAAGAAATAATAATTTTGTGGCGTTTATACAGAAAATAACATAACATAAGAAATAATTTCTAACCAATCAGCTGGTATGTGTACTTATGTAAATTCTACCGAAAACACAAAATAAATATCGAATTCCAAAAAATTACCAATAGCTGAAAATAAAATCAAAATTTTTTTTTTTTGGTTGGAATGTTTTGTTTACTACTCCGCCCCATCAAGGGAGGAGCATGCGCAGATCCGTTTTCACATAAAATAAGACATAAAAGTTAAAAGTTTACCAACTTTCTTATTTTTTATGTTATGTTATGTTATTTTCTGTATAAACGCCATAAGGAGTTTCCATAAGGTCAACTTTTTATCTTATGTTATGTTATGTGGCTGTATAAACCCACCTTAATAATATTTATTTATCAACGAGCAATTCTGCCCTCCTAAGAATAAACGCGGTATGTTCATGAGGCGGTGAACTGAAATATCCACTTTGAAAGTTTTTGGCTTGGCCCTTTCGCATTTATGACATTTAAATAATTTTTATTATAGATTCTTGTACCGTCAATTGGGGTGACTTAATACGCCGGGGTGTTATGATACGATTTGACGTATTACTTTGTTAATATGTATAAGATATAGAGCCGTCGTCGTTGACAGTTTATTTGTCATTGATTGTCGCTAGCGAGTATATGTGAGTGATCCCTAATATTTTTAGCGCCACAAAGCTAAAACACGTGCTTCAGTACAGGCTCAAATCAAAACAAATCAACGTCGTATTTCTGGTGGTTCGTAAACTTTGATCTGTAGCTACAGTTGTATTTGTTTGATTTCCATGAAATTTGGTGGTAAGTTAGCTTATATATTAGTTAGTAATATGACAAAGTTTCAAAGTGAAAAAATAAAAATTAATTATTTTGCAAATAAAATAGCATATTTGGTTCCAGGATGGGGTGACTTGATACACAGGTAAAATGCCAAGAAAATACAAGAAGTGTCCGGGAACGCGCAGATATGCATCGTATTCGGTAGAAAATTTGAATAAGGCGTTGGAAGATGTTAGAAGCGGGAAGTTAAGTATACGGGGAGCCAGTGAAAAGTACAGTGTTGACAAAATGAAAATCCATCGCTGTTTGAAAGGGAAAAATCAAAAGAAGTATGGGGGACAAATAGCGCTTTCTGCAGAGGAGGAAACCTTTCTCACTGATAAACTTGCTCAGGTCATCAGTGTGTCAGGTTCATCCAATGGCGCCAACAAGGCGGTCGAAGTTTCGTTTTTGAGACCTTACAGAGTTTCGAAAGATACATTTACTTGGCCTGATGTTAAAGACACAAGTTTTGTTTACCCTTTCGAAGTGAAGTACCGTTTACCTATGCCACAAAAGCAAAGAAGAGGACTTTTTAAATTTTCTTTTGATGTTTTATAGTCATATTTGTCTTGTTAAAACATTTATTGTATTTTTTTTAATGTATAAAGGGATAACTAATCCCTTTTTTCGAATAAACGTTCATTTTTCATAAGTTTTGCATAAATTAACCTTTTAATGTATTTTTTTCAAACTTAAACCTTTTAAAAAATATATTTTTGTGTATCAAGTCACCCTTTAAAGCTTACGAAATGATATTTATGAAGAAATAAATACGTGTATCAAATCACCCCGACCCACGGGGTGACTTGGTACACCAACATTTATTTTTTTTTTACCAAAACTGAAATTTATGACAATTTGGCACTTTGACTATATAAACTAGAGATCGAGACTAAACTTTTGAGGGGTATATGAACTTCCTAGGTCTATCCATTCCAAAACTACAGGCAATTGAATTTCAAAAATGTATCAAGTCACCCCAATTGACGGTATTAAATAGAGAGTTATTGGAACTATTAAATACTGTCTTGTAGTAATAAGGATCTACATTATTTTATTAGTGCATCAGCACTATTTTTCCCAGAAAATAACAGTTATTGGAAGACTGTAGTAGGTGTTAGAGTATTACCTTATTTTGTATTCATAATTTTGACAGCTGAGAGTTGTGGCTGAAAGCTATGTTTATAAATTTCAACCTCAAAAAGTGTTTATTTTTGTTTGTGATTTTCTGCTGATACCCCATTTTTTGATGTTGCTACAGTAAAATGAAAAACTATTGTAAAAAACAAATTCTATAGTAAAATTACGTCATGGTCGAAAAGCGAAACGTCAAAGTCGTCAAAAATGTCAGAAATATTGAAATAAGGGAAGTTTACTGCCTCGCACTAACCATACACAAATAAAGACAAGCAGTAACCTTATTAAGGGAATCCTTATTTTCAGACCCAAATGCGCATGCGCAGATGTCAAAATAATTTAAATACTGCTTGTCCTTATTGCACGTCCAATAACTCTCCAATATCTCCAGAATTCTATGGAAATTTTTTTAATTTGATAAAATTCATGTACCAAAGATAAACGCGTTAAGTTCGCAAGCAGCCAGTATTTTTACCGCCTTTATATTTGGCATTCATATTTGGCACAAATTGGTAATAGGAACATACGGCAGGATTTTTGTGTATAGTTTTAAATAGTTCTAGTTAAGATACGGCGTTCATATATGGCAGACAGCTAAGTTAAAGCAAAAGAAAATTTTTGGCAACAAAAATTCGATATTCGAAATTGTTAATCATACGGCGTTTATTCTTGCAGGAGTGCAGAATTATTGTCCAATTAAAAGACAAGTATAATCAACAAGTGAGAATCTTAACCTAACCTATCACCTAGAATATCAAAACATAAGAAAACAATAATAAACAGTAACATATCAAAAAATATACAGCAATAAATTAACATAAAACATAATAATTTATTAATAATACAATAACAGTTCACAATCATTATAAGTAAAGTTTACATGTTCACCAATTATACAGGGTGACACAAGAAATAGGGAACAGCGTATTTGTTGTTGTAATCGTTTATTTAGCTATTATAACTAATTCCATCTTGGAGTTACATATACGTTATCTTAACATCATATTATTATTTTTAAAAAAAAAACACAGATAAACAATTAATCAACATTGCACATCAATTTCAAATACAATCATTAAATATAAAACCGGCAATACAAACAAAAAACAAAAATACTCTAAATCACTCAAATAAATAAAACTAAAAGTATACACTGTAATTTAATCTGTCTTATCTCTAATATATTGTCTAAGTTTTCTTTTAAAAGTATTGATTTGTTCACAGCCTTTGATATCAGTCGGTAACTGGTTAAATTCAATTAATCCCCTAATAAATAATGATTTTTCTGCTTGTACAGGGTATTTGATTATATTTGGCACCATACCTACAGCCTTTACTATTTAAGATAGAAAAAAATTTTAAATACAAAACTTGACAATTTTTTTCTATATTTTCTTTTGACATTATCAGAAAAAACAAAATCGCATCGGAAAATGGAGAAATGTGGGCAACTTCAACTTTTTCCAATGGAACACCCTGTATATTATGCGATAAAATTAAAGATCTTTTCTTCCTGATTCCAAATATATATATATTGAGCACATTTGAGTGAGCCGTTTTTGAAATATTTTAGCTTAAATTTGCAAAGAAATTCCCTCGGAAATTCCATAAGGATGTCAAGACATTTAAATCTTCATAAAATTCCTTTGGATTTTATTTAAAATTTAAGCTAAGATATATCAAAAACGACTCACTCAAATATGATCAGTATATATACAGGGTGGGGACTTTAACTGGAACTAATTCGCTAGAGCCTTCGAATAAAATATGTGGACAAAACGCAAAAACACGTCGATCAAGATTTTTTGCTTGAGTTTTTTTCACATTAATTTTTTTATACAGGGTGTTCCAAGAACAGCTGTACGGCTGTCAACTTTATTTTTCCAAATGGTAGCCCCTGTATATTATGACATTTCTGGATTCTGCAGAAAATTCTAGACATATTTCATCCACAATGTCATATACCTATCTTCAACTGTTTCGGAAATATTGACAGTTGAAAATGGCAACCTTGACAGGCTGTAAAACCTTAACGGTTAATTTTAGAGGCAAACCGATTTTACATTCCTATCTTAGATTTTCATAAGCTATCATTTGACACCAACTTTGAATTTAATCCATGATTAAAAATTCCAGTTAAATTCAATCTACAGTTAAATTCAAAGTTAGTGTCAAATGATAGTTTATGAAAATCTAAGACTGGAATGTGAACTGGTTTTCCTCTAAAATTAACCGTTTAGGTTTTACAGCCTGTCAAAGTTGCAAAAAAGTCAATTTTCAACTGTCAATATTTCCGAAACAGTTGAAGATAGGTATATAATATTGTACATGAAATATGTCTTGAATTTTCAGCAGAATCCAGAAATGTCATAATATACAGGGGCTACCATTTGGAAAAATAAAGTTGATAACCGTACAGCTGTTCTGGGAACACCCTGTATAAAAAAATTAATATGGAAAAATTTCAAAAAAAAAATCTTGATCGACGTGTTTTTGCGTTTTGTCCACATATTTTATCTGAAGGCTCTAGCGAATTAGTTCCAGTTAAAGTCCCCACCCTGTATATTTGGAATCAGGAAGAAAATATCTTTAATTTTATCGCATAATATACAGGGTGTTCCATTGAAAAAAGTAGAAGTCGCCTACGTTTCTCCATTTTCCGATGCGATTTTGTTTTTTATGATACTGTCAAAAGAAAATATTTAAAAAAACTGACAAGTTTTGTATTTAAATTTTTTTTCTACAGCGGCGGATTTAGGATTCCTTCTAGGGGGGGGGGCGATCCATCAGGGCCTCAGGCTCAGATAAGAAATAATAAAAAAACGACTTAAATATACAGAGTGGCAAAAAAGTCGCGTATAATACCTGTAACTTTCTAATTACCTCGTATACGAAAAAGTGACCTTAATGAAAGTTGCTCAGTAAATTAGGGACATAAAGCTTCTGTATTTTTTGCTCGGTATCCGTATCGGTATCGTACTGCGCATGTGCAGAAGCGATACGGAGGCCGAAATACCGTACGTACAACGTAACGTTACGGCCCTCTCGCGGTATCCGTATCGGTAACGTATCTTGACATTCCTGACGCATGTGTCAAATTTCCAATGAATATAACCTCCCTTTTCTTCCGGGTTGATTTAATTTGTTTAGTTTATACTTTCTTGAGTTTCTTGTGTGTTTAGTGCTTCTCTATCGCAAAAAAAATAACAATTTTAAGGTTATATATAAAAACGCCGAAGTTTTGAGACAAAAATGTCTAGGTTATGAAATGCGTTTACGTTTACCGGAACAGGGAGCGCTTTAACAGCCTTTACGCTTGTCAACGTATCTAGTTGCGTTACGGATACCGATACCGATGAATTATTTCAAGTAGCTTTATGTCCCTAATATTTCCCACAATTCTACTTAAACGTATTGCCTGTGTCACTTCTGGTTTGTTTGCTATCTAGACCAACTTTCTTTTTTTCAAATAAAACACCCTGTATGTGATTGCATATTTGGATTCTACGTAAAATTCTGAGCAGATTTCATGTGATATACCCTATACCTAAGTTCAACTGTTTTGGAAATATTGACAGTTGAACATTGACTTTTTGCAACTTTGACAGGCTGTAAAACCTGAACGGTTAATTTCAGAGGAAAACCGATTTCACATTCCTATCTTAGATTTTCATAAACTATCATTTGACATCAACATTTAATTTAATCGGAGATTAAATTTAATTGGAATTTTCAATTATAGATTAAATTCAAAGTTGGTGCGGATTTACGTCATCCGCAGTCGATTCGCTCCCAGCTCGCTGCTGCCAAACGTATTTAAAAGTATTAAAAATTTGGAAAAATAGCAAAAACCATATGGAATTTCATGTTGGATAATGCTTGATGAATATGTTTGTGTTTTCGTTAAAAATTTCGTTGTTGCGTCGCTCAATAGGGGAGGGGCGCGCGCCCCCCTCTAAATCCGCCACTGTTTTTCTATCTTAAATAGTAAAGGCTGTAGGTATGGTGCCAAATATAATCAAATACCCTGTACAGACTGGACCCTGGGAATATCAAAATTATCCCTTGATCTCAAATTTCTTTCATGCCTCTGAGAAATGTAGTTTATTTTACTCATTAAATATGATGGCAGCAGTCCCACTCTAATTTTAAAAATAAACACCATTGTGTTGTACAAAATAAGTTCCTTTGCTGAGAACCATTCCAATGCGTTTGCATTTCACAAATAGGTGTTCTTCTCGGACAACATAGTATCATCCGCATTGCCTTATTTTGTAGCTTTTGCAATCTTTCAATTTCATTTCTCTGGAACAAGTACAAAACTGTGGAACAATAAGTATAATATGGTAACACCAATGAATTGAAGAGTAAAATCCGAGGTAAAATCTTTGACCACCGAGTCAAAGAAAAGGCACATCTATACAAGAATGAGAGCTTGAAAGAAATAGCTCGAGAAATAGTCTTTATAACATAATCAGCATGACATTTAAATTTTAGGTTTTTATCAATTAAGACCCCCAGATATTTATAATTTTCCACAATTTCTAGCTTATTGTTGTCAATTTTTATTTCAATGCCCTTGCTTACAAAGTCCCTGTAATACCTGTCTGGTCCCAGTATCATACATTTTGTTTTCAGAATATTGATTTTCAATGAGTTTGCTCAACACCACCTATGTATTCTGTCCAGATTTCCATTAATGCATTAATGATATTTCTCATGTTTTCGACATCTGAAGATGGAAAATAACATACTACATCATCAGCAAATAAATGGATCTCAATTCCCTCAACAACTTCAGCAATGTCATTAATATAAACCAGAAACATCAATGGTGCTAAAACGCTTCCTTGTTGAACACCTATTTCGGTCTCTATCAGTTCTGATTCAACTTGATTAACCCTGACTTTCTGCCTTCTCCCAGTTAGATTGCTCTGAAGCAATTCCAGTGCCCCATCCTCAATGCCTACCTTTCTCAGTTTTAAAAGCAGCCTTCTTCTATCCACTGTCTCGAAAGCCCTTTGCAAATCCTATAACTTTTTTAATATATAAGTTGAAAATTTGAAATTTGGGGAGATTAAATGAGGCAACTTTTTGAGTTTTTTAGAAGTAAATTGTGTTACCAGTTACTTCCAGTTTAACCGGAAGTGGCCATAACTTTTGATTTTCAAATGACACACCTGGTATTTTTAAAGTTTTCTGACATCAGCAGACAGCAGATCATTTTCCGTATGATAGAACCGTTTTTGAAAAATTTTTAACAAAAAAAAAATAAATTAAATTAATTTTTAGAAAAAAAAATTTGGCGCTGCCACTGGTGTAAATTCATTGATTTATAGTTTATTTTTTCCCAAGATAGATTTTGGCATTGTCAACTTTGAAACATAAACAATGCCGCTTATTGGTCGCTATTGTAAAACTGATGTCAACCTGCAGAAACACCTCATTTTGCGACCAATCAGGATCAAGCGTTATTGTTTATGTTTCAAAGTTTTCAATGTCAAAATCTATCTTGGGAAAACATAAAGTTGTAGTTGGATATTCCTAATATCAGGAAAATCTGTAACTTCAATTTTTTCCTAACTGAACGCCATAATTTCAGATCAAAATTAAACAAAGAGGTTTTTTCAAAGTATTCCATATGTAACCATGCCGGGACCTATCAATTTTTTGAAACTAGATTTTTTTCCCTATTGTTTGATATCAACATTTTTAAAATCCGCTGAGAAATAAACTTTTGAAAAATCTTTATTTTTAAATGCAATTTTTTTTTGGTTTTGTTATAAATCTTTTAAAAATGGTCCTATCATACGGAAAATGATCTGCTGATGCCAGAAAACTCAAAAAATACCCCAGGTGTCCCATTTGAAAATTAAAAGTTATGGCCATTTCCGGTTTAACCTGAAGTGACTGGTAACGCAATTTACTTCTAAAAAACTTAAAAAGTTGCCTCGTTTAAGCTCCCCAAATTTCAAATTTTCAACTTATATATTAAAAAAGTTATAGGTTGTTCCTTATTCCTTGTGTCACCCTGTATATAGCAATTTTTACATAGAAAAAAAGCACCTGGGTATGTGCTTTGGTTACGCATATATTATTTGTTTGATTTACAATTTTATACATGTAAGTTTCTTATTACTATATAGTACAGCCATGACCAAAGTTACTCACTCACCCACACACACACTCTCATCGCAGTCATCACCCAAACTCATTATCAAGCTAAGTGGAGGAAAGACACCCACACTCAAAACAAAACTGAGAATTTAGTAAAATTACGGTATACTTATTCATTACATTCTTTGCTGAATTTTTTTATGTTTTTAATAGCTCTGACAGAACCAGGAAGCAAATTGTAAGACTTTGGGGCCAGGTAGTCAAAGAATTTCATATTGGCACTAGTTAAATTCGATAGTATCATGAGGTTATTTTCACATTTGCTTCTAGTCCCATAACAGTGATCTATTACCTTTTTTCTAAGCTCTTTTCTGTGTAAGAAGGTACAAATTGCCCCAATATAAATTGTACGTACATTGACAGATTCCTCCGTAAAGAGTAAATTCGATGGATATCTTCTTTCCCTTTTAAAAATTACTCTTAATATATATTTCTGAGACACATTCAATTTGTGTAGAGCACACTCATACATTCCGCCCCATACAATTATGCCATATCGAATAATGGATTCGACAATAGATTTGCAAACCACCACCAATGTTTTTTTGTTCAGGAATTGTCGTAGGGTGTAGAATCTGCGAATAAGTTTCCGTATTTTGTTGGGTATATGCTCCATGTGAAAGCCCCCCTTGAGGTTTTGGTCTATCAATATTCACAGGTATTTTATGTGGCCAACCTGTCCAATATAACCATCATCTTCTGGAGGACTGAATAGTCAGGTCTGTTTGCTTCAGTTAACGAAAAGGCTATAGAGTTAGTCTCCGCCAAATTCAAGGAAAGTTTGAAAGTTGCTAACCAGTTCCTGACAATCCTGAACCCTTCTGTCGCCCCGGATTCTGTAATGCGATAGTACTTCCAATAATTGAACGTGTGGTATAGTATCAAAAGCTTTCGCTAGGTCTATGAAAATACGACATTTTGTTCCTTCGTTCAAGTTTTTTGTTATTTTAGAGGTAAATTGATGAAGGGCGTCCATCGTGCTGGATCCTTCCAAGAACGCATATTGATTCTCAGACAGGAGTTTATTCCTACTGAGAAAGTCGACTAGTCTTTTTTTTACGCATTTTTCAAAAACCTTTGCAAAATGGCTTATGAGGCTTATGGGGCGATAGTTCTTAATTTGTGTTTTGTCTCCGTTCTTATGAATGGGGCACACTATTGATGTTTCAAAAGCTGAGAGAACTATTCCTGTCTCAAAAATTGCATTGAGAATTTCATACATCTGTCAGAACTGGTATTCCAACAATAAATTGACATGTTTTGATTGTTGATTTGAACTAATCAGATTGTAATTACGCGATAATTTGCACTAGTGCAAATTATCAGATAATTGCATACTAACTGGTGCGAAAACTGGTGTTTTGACATTTTTTGACAAAAAATTTAAATTTCTGATTTATGAAATTCTCTCATTAAATACAACTCGTGCAATGGAAATATATTTATAATTTTCGACAAATTTGCACTCATGCGTTTTTAACTGAAAAAGGCACGAGTGCAAATTTCCCAAAAATTATCAATAATTTCCATTGCACTAGTTATATTACTATTGATAATATGTTTCAGAGGTGTTATCTATGTGGGTCTTTTTTATAAAGTCTACAGTCTACAGTTATATGGTTACAGCCAGGTGAGCTATTGTTCTTTAATGATGAAATGTGTTCGATCAATTCGTTTACATTCACTGGTCTTAAATAGAGCGATTCTGCAAGTGAAAAGTTTATTTGTCTAGGATTTGTAGGTCTAGGTATATTTTTTTCCATTTCTAGTCCGACATTTATGAAATAGTCGTTGCAGTAGTTGCTAGCTGCGTGATTCGTGATCATCATTAAATTATTTTTGTTGTTTTCTCACAGGTTGCGTCTTTCATTATTTCATACATTTTTTTCATGTTGTTTTTATTTTGTAATATTTGTTCGCGATAATCATTATTTCTTTGTTTTTCAATAAGAGATTTCAACATGTTTCTGTATTGTTTGTATTGGGTTTCCAGCTCCGGACTGAATTTATTTAGGAGTCTTCTCTATAGTTTGTCTCTCTTTTTTATAGATACGATTAAAGCATTTGCCATCCATTTTTTTATTTTTTTATATTCTTTTATTCTTGTTGTGATATACTCTTTTCCCTTCTCGATTAGTACTAAGACTATTTTCAAAAATGAGTGTTGCTGTTTCTGGATTTTTATCGTTTGTACCAGTTGACCAATCCTCTCCCTGTAGAAGTTGTTTAATTCGAGGTATATTTAATTTAGTTCTGCAGATTTCTGTGTTTTTTATGTTTTTTTCAACCGAATTTTTTACAATGTTGAGTACTAAAGGTCCATGATCTGTAACATGGCTATCCAATATGTAAGTCTGATACAGATAGTTTATTGTATTTTTCTTTTTTTTTGTTGTATTTTGTTTGACAAATATATGATCCAGACAAGTTTTAGTTTCAAATCTTGTAGCAGAGTTTACATAGGATTCATAGCCTAATTGTGCCATGGTAGACAGGTATTCAAAATTTTCAGATACAAAAGTGTCCAAAATATTTATATTTGTATCCCCTATGATAATTTCGACTTCATTTTACATCTCCCAACGAGGTCAAAAACTCGAATTTGCGCTTTAAAATTGGTGGTGATTTATAGACAGCATTCACACCTATTCTGCGGCCATTCATTCTGCAAGTCAACCTGCAAATTGTGACCCCCGAGATCATAAATTTATGGGTAGTAAATTCAACATCAAGATTTGACCTCACTAACATTAGAACACCGTCATTTCGATTATAGTTTGCGTTATTATAGTATGTGGTGTATCCATCAATATTGCACTGTTCAACTGATACGTTCTGAAAGGTTTCACTCAACACAAATATATCTTACAAAGTGTAGTTTATAAGTTTCTATCATAAGTAAAAAGTTAAGAAAGTTTTTGTGAATACTTCTAATGTTTATATGGAGCACGCTAATTTCTTTATTTTGTAGGTTCAGTTTGCTAAAAAGTGAGTCTTTATCTACTAACTGTCCATTTGTCATATCAATGTCTTCTATTTCTTCTAATACTTCATTAACTTGTGCGCTCATCATTAGGGTCCATAGTTTATACGATTCTTCAGAATTTTTTTATTGTAATCTGTGAACAGACATTTCTTTGTTTATGCATTTTTTGTATGTGCTTCTGCATGTAGTAGTTTCATGTTTTCCTGAGCAGTTTCCACATGCTAATTTATTAGTGCATTTACTACTCGAGTGGTGATAGCCTTGGCAATTATAACATCGGCTCAGATTTATATCTTCATATACAGGGTGTCCCACGGTGGATGGCGTATTAGACGTTTATGGAGAACTAGAAAGCGGATCATTTTGAAAATTTGGCAACCGGTATAAACGACCATAATCTACACTTTAAAAATATTTTTGTTTATGCGGCGTTGCCGCTTCTACCCTAAACCAGTGGCAACAGCGCTATTTTAAATGGAACACCCTGTATCTGATTACATATTTGGATTTTACGTAAAATTCTGAGCAGATTTCATGTGATATACCCTATACCTAAGTTCAACTGTTTTGGAATTATTGACAGTTGAAAATCGACTTTTTGCAACTTTGACAGGCTGTAAAACCTGATTTTACATTCCTATCTCGAAAGAAAAACCGATTTTACATTCCTATCTTAGATTTTTATAAACTAACATTTGATACCAACTTCAAATTTAATCCATGATTAAAAATTCCAATTAAATTTAATCTCCGGGTAAATTCAAAGTTGGTGTCAAATGATAGTTCATGAAAATATAAGATAGGAATGTGAAATTGGTTTTTCTCTTAAATTAACCGTTCAGGTTTTACAGCCTATCAAAGTTGCAAAAAGTCAATTTTCAACTGTCAATAATTCCAAAACAGTTGAACTTAGGTATAGGGTATATCACATGAAATCTGCTCAGAATTTTACGTAGAATCAAAATATGTAATCACATACAGGGTATTCCATTTAAAATAGCGTTGTTGCCACTGGTTTAGAGTAGAAGCGGCAACACCGTATAAACAAAAATATTTTTAAAGTGTAGATCATGGCTGTTTACCCCGGTTGCCAAATTTTCAAAATGATCCGCTTTTTAGTTCTCCATAAACGTCTAATACGCCATCCACCGTGGGACACCCTGTATAGGATACCTTTCGTAGTTTAGGTAAATCCTGCCCACTTTTATGGCCTTGGCAAACGTTCCAGGTGAGCTGGAATGCTCACTGAGTATATTCGAGTAGTTTTTGCTTGTGATTTGTTTTATATATTATGTTACTTTAAATTCATAATTTTCCACCATCCAATTATTCTGACTTCTAATGCATTCTTCAACGTCTTTGTATCCCTGCTCTCCAGTATAACCAACTATTTTAATTCTTGGGTTTTGTTTGGAGGGGGTTTTCATTGTGTAGTTATTGCCCAGTTTCTGTATTGCTGTGTTCTTGAGTCTTTCTATGTCTTGTTTCGCTGTGCATTTCACAATAATACTGCCTTGTTTTGTATCCTTTATACTCCTTATGCCAACATTTATTTCAGCAGGATTTACTTTTTGTTTAATCAATTTTATGGCTGATTCAGGGGCTTGTCCCTCTGGAGGCTTGATTATTAGTGTATGTATTTGAGAAGATGTTTCTTCCTCATTCGACTTCATTGCATTTCTTTGCATCATACCTGCGTAAGAGCTTTCATAGATATTTTGCTGGTTGGAGGTGTTTTTTAAGTCCAATATTTCTCTTTTCAGTTCAATAAGCTCATTTTTCATTGAGTCCATCAAACTAATCAATTCAGGAGTTCTGGGCAAGTATTTTTTACATCCCAGGCACACCAGAAGCAGTGTTCGCTTTTGCAGGGGCATACACTTAATCTCACAGGGTGATAAGCTTGTACAATTTTTATGTACTCTGCTCAGGCATAGGTCGCACATGTAAAATTGGTCCATAATTTTTTTCTTGCAGTTAACACAATTCTCTGGATCAGCTGGAAGGTCATCGCCCACGCCCTCGGACATTGTTGTTTATAAAAAACGATATTAGAAAGAGCAATAAATAAATTCAAGTATGTGCTATGCTATTTAAAATTTCAAGGTGAACACTCAATTTCCATCTTATCTTTGCAAATGGAATTTTGTTCACTACACTTTTTGTAAGGTTTATAATTTAAATAGTTTCATTGTTATCTTTAAAGACAAAGAAAACTCAGTTTTACGATTGGTAATTTAGTTCACAAATAACTCAGTGCACAGCACACTCACTAAAGTTTATGGTGGCAAAAATTCACAATTTTACCCCAACATTACCCCCGAATACTAGGCGATTTTGCCGGAGCGAGCCGTTTGTCCGTCTTAAATAGAAAACAAGTTTTGCTTTATACTTACTAAATTGTATTTTCTGTCTAAAAACTTCAAAAGTCTTTAATTAAGCTATTACCTTAACCTCGAGTTGAACTTACCAATCTACCAACCATGTTCAAAAGGACTACAAAACGAATGTAATGGAATTTGTTGTGGTTGTGATCATTTGGATGGATCAAATGGAATTTGAAGTTTTCATCTACACTCTGTCCAACGAACCTACGGAGTATAACAGAGTCAGATTGGCGGCCAGGTTTACACTAAACACTGATTTATGCCATTTATTTATTTCAAAATCTTACAAAACATCATTCTACAGTGTACAGCGGGCTGATTAATGACCAATAGCAACAAACCTTTTTGAAGGTTTTGTTGTTTGTCACTCCTTCTGTTGGTTGGACAGAGTTTAGCTAGATATTTTGATGGAAATCGGAACCTCTATTCCATCTCAAATCAAATATTGATTAATGTATTTAGCATTAACATAAAATGTAACTTCGGAAGATTGTGCGGTACGTTACAGTCACGTCAGTCACCCATGTTGAAATACAGCAGAGTTCAAACCATCTGATCACAATAATCAGTGACTGCTGTCATTATCATTAGGAGAAGAATTGGGTACTGTAGAAACATCTGGATATTAAACAGTAATTGTTTGTTCAAGATCCAATAAATGATCAGAGATGGTCGACGCTGATTGGCTAGATTTTGGTGCCTCATTAGGGCTGGGCTAATCATTTAAATTGAGCGCTAGTCGCCCAAGTCAAACCCCTAATTCCTAATTCTCAGATTTCTTGATTAAGTCTGTAGGCTTTATGAACAGACTATAGAATTATTAGAAAGGCATTTTTCAAAGTCATCAATGTGAACCAACAAATGTTTATTACCAGACTGAATCAAATACATATAATTATTAACTTTATCTATGAGAGTAACTTCAATTTATCTTTCTTCCTTTCACCTTTTCGTTTTTTTCAAATGACATAATTGGTTTAAATTTACTTGTTAATACTTGTAAACAAAAAACTCCTCAAGAAACTAAAAAGAAAAGAGAAGAGAAATTGCCCGAAATTTCCAGTGAAAGTGATGTGTCCTATAGAAAAAAACGAATTTGCAGATGAGAATTTTTCAGACTTTTTCTGACAATAGTGATATCCAAAACCTAAGACAAAATATACAGGGTGAGTTACTAAGCGCGCGGTAGTCCCTATCTCCTATACTAACGGAGATCGAAGAAAAAACTAAATACTTGTAGATAAACATGTTTACAGTAGATTCTTAAATTATTTTCCAGTTTACAAGATGGCCCAATAAGTAATGGTGACACAATGTTTTTTTTAAATGATTCCCCCTGTGTAACATTTTTGAAATTATGCCAGGACTAAGAAAGCACAGGACTCCCCAGTTTTCCGAAGCATTCAAGCTTACAAGTTACTGCCCGAACAAATAAATGCTGCAAATGTGTAAAGACTCTCTATTAACTTAAAAATCTACTTGATTAAAAAAAAAAAAAATGGCTATGAAGTTTTTGCCAACCTAAGATCAGTGTGCAGTCCTTTCCCAGGAATGTTATAGGAGTTTTGTCCAAAACACTGGAAATAACCTTTCTACTATTTCAAAACCATTTTGGAATTTCTGTAAGTCTAAACGCAATGCGTCTGAGATACCTAATCTACTCACTCTTGATAATAAAAGTGCTATCATGGGTCCTGATCAATCTTAATGCTGCCAACCTATTTGCAGGTTATTTTTCCTTGGCCTACTCTGCTTGTAACCCACAATGCAGTCAAAAGTTGTCATTAAATCATATTAATGTTCACAATTACTCCATTTCCATTTGTGACATATACACTGAGCTTATTAGCTTGAATCCTCACAAGGGTCCGGGTCCTGATAATATTCATTCTGTCTTTCTTAAAAACTGTCCTTTTATTCTCACTAGGCTCCTACACCTTATTTTTGATATTCCTTTGAAAAGTGAATCTTTTTCCAAATTCTGGAAAACCAGTTTTGTTGTTCCAATACATAAATCTAAAGACAACATAAAAAATTACCGGCTCATTTGCATTATTTGCATTCTTGTGCCATCTGGGGTCCCACATCGGACCACTTCTTTTTAATATCTTCATCAATTATGTTGCACCCTGCTTTCAGTCTTTGGAGTTCCTTCTGTTTGTAGATGATGTAAAAATGTATAGAGTAATATCTAATCTTAGCGACTGCATTGCTTTGCAAGAGGATATCTACAGATTTGTGGCTTGGTGTTGTGATATTGGTATGCATGTTAATATTTTTAACTGCAATCTCATGATATTTTCTCGTCGTACATACAGCTAAAACTAATTTTCATTATCTTATTATTGGTGCAACATAAACAACTCAGTTGTAAACATAAAGGATGTTGGAATTATTCTTTATTCTTAACGATAAACTATCATTTGCCTCTCACATAACATCAATCATTGGTAAATCACTGAGAATGTTGGGATTTATTAAACATGATACTTCTGACTTTGTTACTGTACGTTCCATTAAAATTCTATATTGCAGTCTTGTTAGAAGTGTCTTGGATTATGCCACCCCTGTATGGGACCCTCAGTATAACTTCCATGTCTTCCATGCTTCATAATATGAAATTCTTTTTATCAACCAATAAATTATAGAATATTAAATAAATTGAAAGTGCTAGGTATTTGAATTTGAAAATCCTTATTATTATTAAAACACTTCGGTCGAACTTTGTTGAACTTGAACCTGTATTACTTTTCCTTGATAAAATATTGTATCTTCACAGCAATTCATTTGCTTTGAAAAGTCCCGTATTATTCTAGACAATGAGAAGAAATTGAAATTAATTGCTGTGCCTACGAAAAACCTAATGGCTGTCCCAGTAAGTGACAAACGCGTTATTCTTTTATCTCTAAACGCAGTAGAGAAAAACCAATCGGAGTCTGAAGATTTGGATGATGAAGACGATGATAGCGAATTGGAAAATAAATACAAACATTTACTGTTGGAATTTGAAATTCTTCAAGATCAAGTTGCCGCCAGAGAATCTACATTGGCTTCTTTGAAAAAAGAAAACTCTGCATTGAATCGCTTGCTAAAAAAAATGTCCTAAAAAGGGTATTTCTCAATCTAAGGGCCGATGCTTTTGCTCTCGATTAACGAATTTGATGAGTCGTCAAAGTTTTGCATGGGCCAAGGTCTATAAGTATGATGTGGTTCAAACCCCTGATTATTTTTAACGGCTGTCAAATGAGAGCAAAAGTACCGGCACTAAATTATTTATTTTCTCTTTTAGCAAAAATCAAAAGCGACAAAACGTAAAAGAAAGTCAATGGAACATGAATCATCTTCTGACGAGGACATTCCCCTAGGCGAACTAAGAAGTCAATATTTAAATATTAAAACAGAAGATCACATTGAATTTGATAATAGTGATTCTAATGTGGATATGAAATCAAATATTAAACTCTTAAAACAACGATTTCTTGACCTACTAGACCAATATGAAAAGCTAAAGCACAAACATGTAGAGTTGGGTCAGGAAATTGAAGCTTTGGAAAAGACTAATATTGAACTTAAGTGTAGGATTTTTTAATTTACAATAGTAGGTACTAGGTTAGTAAATGATTGTTATGGAATCTTGAATAAAACAACTTAATTATTACAAAAATAATAAGTATACCTACTTCGGTTTGCAACATGATAGGAAAAACGTCGTTTTTGCTTCTCGCCTGGGTGTTGCTAAGAGCGTATTTCTACCCATTAATCTGTGTTTTTCTTTTGTTTGTGTCCAGAGCTAAGGTAAGTTGAGCCGATTTTCAGAGTTTTTTCTCATACCTTTTAAATTTGTTACGTATAAAGGGAGTGCTAGGCAAGTTGAATGTAATATTAGACACTTAAAGCAATATCCGTATCCACATCCGTAAACGCATCGACTTACGTTGACCGCCTAAAAGTCCTTTTAAGCATGGCCATACGTTACGTAAACGATCGTTGTTGTTGTTGTTTGTTTTAATGGCACTGCTACTGAGGCAATTTGCCAGCACAATTTCGTGGCGACCCTGATATTGTCTGGCTCTAGGCCATATCATAGGTCCCCTATTTGTTTCACTCTTTTCTTCTATCTTCAATTTTTCTTAATATGAAAGGCACATCCAGGATTTGCCTTGATCAATCGCTGAAACCGGATATAACCTTTTTCTGTCAAAACAAACAGCGTTTTCACGAGTCTCAGACTCTGGCCGCCATTTTGCCAACGTAACCACGCGTGTAAACCTTCTGTTTATCTAGGAATCTAAGCCGGCTTAGTCAAAAAGACGCAAACAAATCCACGGATGGCGATGAATCTCGGTTTTTACTCGCGGAGGTGAGCCAAAATTTGGTCTCTACACGCCTCTAGTAAACGATCGTATCCTTAGATGACGCGTTTTCTAACCTCAAAAAGTGTTGTATTGAATTTGTAGCTGTGTTCGTAGGTTTTCTTTTTATGAAGTACCTGGTTTATGTTGTTAAAGTTATGTTAGTGATAACTAAAGCCCATTTTACAATGGACGTAACGTAACCGTAAAGACGTAACATAAGTCCTAAGCATGCGCACATTAGATTTATTTGCGTCAAATATATTACTGAAAACGCAACGTAAGAGAAGATGAGAATAATTCAAATTTTGATTATTCTTGGTTTTTGATTGGCTCTGAAATTCAAATTTCGAATATTCCCGGCTCATGATTGGTTAAGAAATTGAATTTTTGATTATTCCCGGCTCTTGAATGTTTGAATTTTCCCAGCTTTTGATTGGATTAAGAAAAGAATTGAATTTCAAAATTTTCCCGGCTCTTGATTGGTTTAAAAATAGATTTTTTAAATTTTCTTAACTCTTGAGTCTTGATTGGGTTTAAAATTCAATTTTCATCAATCATTCCTGGCTTTTAATTGGGTTAAAAATGGAATTTTTGATCATTCCTGGCTCTTGATTGGTTTAGAAATTCAATTTTTGATTATTGCCGGCTCCTTGATTGGCTTCGAATTTCAAATTTTCCCGGCTCTTGATTGGGTTAAGAGTTCAAATTTTGATTATTCCTGACTCTTGATTAGCCCTGAAATTCAAATTTTGAATATTCCCGACTCATGATTGGGTTAGAAATTGAATTTCCGATTATTCCCGGTTCATGATTAGCTTCAAATTTTGATTATTCCCGGATCTTGATTGGCTTAGAAATTCAAATTTTAATATTTTTGGTTTCCAAAATCAATTTTTGAATTTTTTCCGGCTTTTGATTGGGTTTAAAATTCAAATTTTAATTATTTTGATTGAATCTAAAATTCAAATTTTGAATGTTCCTGGTTCATAATTGGTTTAGAAATTGAATTTTTGATTATTCCCGGCTCTTGATTGATTTCCACAGTCACTTTTTTAATTTTCCCGGCTCTTGATTGGATTTAAAATTCAAATTTTGATCATTCCTGGCCCTTGATTAGATTTTTGAATTTTCTTAGCTCCTGATTGAGTTTAAAATTCAAACTTTGATTATTCCTGGCTCTTGATTGGCTTAGAAATTCGAATTTTGAATATTCCCGGCTATTGATTGGCTTCCAAAGTCATTTTTTGAATTTTCTCGGCTCTTGATTGGCTTCATATTTTGAATATTCTCGGCTCTTGATTGGCTTAGAAATTCAAATTTTAAATATTCCCAGTTCTTGATTGGCTTCCAAAGTCAATTTTTGAACTTTCCCGGCTCTTGATTGGGTTTAAAATTCAAATTTTAATTATTCTCGGCTCTTGATCGGGTTTAAAATTTGAGTTTCTTAGCCAATCAAGAGCCAGGAATATTCACAATTTGAATTTCTAATCCAATCAAGAGTCGGGAATATTCAAAATTTGGAGCCAATCAAAAGCCGGGAATATTCAAAAATTCAATTTTTAAACCAATCATGAGCTGGAAATATTCAAAATTTGAATTTCAGAACCAATCAAGAGCCAGGAATATTCAAAACTTGAATTTCTAAGCCAATCAAGAGTCAGGAAAATTCAAAAATTGATTTTGGAAGTTAATCAATAGCCGGGAATATTTAAAATTTGAATTTCAGAGCCAATCAAGAGCCAGGAATAATCAAAATTTAAATTTTAAACCCAATCAAGAGCCGGGAAAATTCAAAAATTGACTTTGGAACCAAGTCAAGAGCCGGGAATATTTGAAATTTGAATTTCTAAACCAATCAAGAGCCGGTAATATTCAAAATTTGAAGCCAATCAAGAGTCGGAAATAATCAAAAATGCAGTTTCCAAACCAATCATAAGCCGGGAATGTTTAAAATTTGAATTTTAAACCCAATCAAGAGCCGGGAAAATTCAAAAATTGACTTTGGAAGCCAATCAAGAGCCGGGAATATTGAAAATTTGAATTTCTAAGCCAATCAAGACCCGAGAATGATTAAAAATTGAATTCCTAAACCAATCAAAAGCCGGGAAAATGTAAAATTCGAATTCCAAACCCGACGGGAAACTAAATTTTTTTACCAAATGTTGCTACAAACGAATTCAATACATTTTCATAGAACAAGTGTGTTGCTACATAAAATCTCACCCTAAAAACCCACTAAAAAACTACCCCAAAAACGACTTGTTGCTGCACTTTCGTTCGTGTTGCTACTTTTTTAAAAAAATGTTGCTACATAAGTTCATTGAAATCTTGCTCTAAACTCACTAAAAACTACTCCCAGCGATTGTGTTGCTATACTTTTTCTTTCGTGTTGCTACATAAGAAATTCAACAAACTTGCCGAGCAAAAACTATCCCACAAATGACGTGTTGCTACATTTTTCCCCTTGGTGTTGCTACATATTATGATCTTGTGCTGCTACACAACGGAAGTGTTGCTACAAGAATAATTAATTTGCTACACCCGTAACTCCAAGCTGATCGATTTACCACCGACTCGATGTACTTTACAAAGTGGCACGGCGGCATCTCTTCGTTGCGTTTCCGGAGATATATTTGACGCAAATAAATCTAATGTGCGCATGTTTAGGACTTTTGTTACGACTTTACGGTTACGTTATGTCCATTGTAAAATGGGCTTAACAAGGAGATCTCTCAATAGTATCAAATGATTGAGATACGTTTCCTGAAATCTGAAATGTATACGAGGCAAGGCCCGTAACGATAGGGACAACGCAAAGCAACGAAACCACCGTATCTATTCTGCGCATGCGCAGATCGATCCGGATACGGATACGTTTGAAATTCAGGACCTGCTTAAAGTGTCTATTAAGTACTGAACAAAAACTTATGGAATGTAGCAATATTGATGAAAACATAGAAATTTTTAATGCTAAAAGATAGAAAAGTAAATTAATGACAAAGTGGTTTCCTATGAACCCACCGGACAGTTCTATTTTACTTTCAAGGGAGTAAGGCTGCCACGAGCTGTACATTTTATAATCTTTCTTTTAACATTTCTGTTTATGTGCCACTGGTCACCCAGGCCAACACACTACGTCAAGGCGGGAAACGACACGCTGGCGACGTCATCACTGGTGCTTTGGCATGGCTTTTAAGTATACAGGATGTCCCAACCGAGAGTGGCCCATATGTCTACAACTTTTGAACCAGGTGTACTAGCTCTGCGGTTTGCGCCATTCGATTTCTCTTAGCCTTAAATTTTTTCTAGTAGGTTGCAAATTTTTTTGAAACTACAGGGCGAAAAAAGAAAATTCTCCACTATTTTTAATGGAACACCACAACGCCAAAACAAAGAAAGCATGTTTAGGGTATCCATGTACGAATAGACATCGATCATCGTCCCTAAAACTTCAAGTTTTAGCCGTAAAAAATCAAAATTGAAATCTTGGCATTTGTGCAAACGCATATTTACAAAGCTTGAAACATATGTTTGCCTGATAAAAATTGCATAAAACTATACAAAATGCTGTATATATATATATATATATATAGTACAACGGTCGAAATTTGATCGTGGCGCCATCTAAGACAAAACTTATATATATATGTATATATTGCCTACAGGCACGAAACTTGGTTTGGTTTGGTTTTCTTTGCTTTTCCTAGCCATACTGATGAGACCTGATAGGTCGAAACGCGTCTATGGATGGAAAAGCATGGAAAATCAAACCAAATATTTTCTTATATATATATACGTATATACCGAAGAGAGAATCTTGATCTTGAGGCCATCTAGGTCAAGATCAAGATTCGCTCTTCGGAATTCTTGCATTTGCCTTAAGGCGAAAAATTGGATTGGTTTTCTTTGCTTTTCCTAGCCATACTGATGAGACCTGATATAGGTCGAAACGCGTCTATGGATGGAAAATATATATATGGTAGCCTGCTTTCTGTTCCAGGAATTTATGGATCAGTAAATGGTTGAATGAATTGTAACATTTCCTGGGGAATCGCTACAATGACACTACAATTGTTCCATTTAAGATCTTCTAGGCTATTTGAGCAAAGGATTACAGTATCTTTCCTTGACATAATCCCAGAGAAAAAAAATCTGGAACTCTCAGTCAGGAGAGTAAGGTGTCCATCCTATATGGGACCAGCTCTCCTTATCCCATGTCATATCTAGTGATTCCTTTGCTATCAGAGAATAATGAGGTGGGGGCACTATCCTGCTATCCTGCTGAAAATAGATAGGTACCCTTCTATCCTAACTGTGGAAAAAAGAACATCAGTGCAGTATACAGTTTCTGTTATCGTTGGTTCATTAATGAAAATGGTCCGTATTTTTTCTCAATAGAGATTGCACAGCAAACTGTTACTGTTGGGGAATCTCTATTTGAGGAGTTCCAGAGAAAATTCTCTGAAACTCGTTAAATTTTCTTGGAAAATGTATTTTAACTTAATTGATAGCTAACTAGACAGTTACAATTTCTTTTGCCATACTGATATCAAGTACCTACAACATGAAGTTGCATGTGTTTGCAAAAATACCAAGATTTCGATTTTGGTTTTTTACGGCTAAAACTTCAAAGCTGTTTTCTCGCGGTGAAACTGGTTCAATCCGGTTCAATTAGGTTCGAACCTGTACATTCTTGCGTTGAATCAGTGACGTCCCATTGAACCTGCCAAGTGCCAAAAAAAGAGATGTGCGCAGCGCCTAGCCTAGCGCCCATGATCTGATTGCACTCGCGGGCAAAAAGTGTCGAAGCAGGTGCAGCGCCCGCGCCAAGTACTCAATACTCTATTATTTGGGTTAGATGGTAAATTGCGAGCGGTCGTATTTGATGGTAATTATTTCCTTGAGTAGCTAAGCTACCTTAAAATAAAGTTGTGAGGGCGGGTCTATTTGCAAGTGAGAGAAACAACTGTAGTACGGTTTTCCATTTAGTTGTATTCCTTTCACACCTAGAAGGAGCTCCGGGGCTTCACGCGCTTATTCCTTTCGAAAAGTGTTTGTTGCACCCCGCATCTGTTCCCTGCAAATCGGGGCTACTAAACACCGGAGCGAGTAGCTCGAGTGTTTCAAACTCTTGAAAGGAATACAACTATTGATAAATATTCTTTATTTGAGAGAATAAACAGAGCCTTTTGTCAATGATATCTAAGGCGACGTTCCGAAAGTTAACCAAAACTTATGCTTTTTCCGGTTCCGATCCGTAACCCAACCACTCCTGAAATTTGGTTGTCATGAAACACGGCTCCTGAAAAATTCGGTCCCAACATAACAAACATAACATTCATTCATGTCGATTTCTTATTACAAATATATTTTTAAGAGGATAATATTCTATCATCTAGCATCAGCGTTGCCAGATAAAATTTAAAAAATTCGTAAGAATTGAGAAAGAAAAATCGTGAGACTAGAAATTGCTTATATATTATAAGAAAATAAAGGCATATTTCGTTTTTTAGCAGGTGTTTCTGGAAGCTTAGCCTTGTTTTTACCAAAGTTCACTATGCGCAGGATTGCTCATAGGCGTACGTTCGCCAATTTTCAAGTCAGCAGCGGGTCTGTGAGTGACGTCACAACTATCAGCAGCTAATAGCGGTGACGTCACCCGCAGACGTCGGTGGATTGCTTTCGATTCAGGCTGTGTGTTTGTGAGTTAATTATTTCGTAGATTTTAAATTTAGAAAAGATGATTTTAACGTTTAGGAAATCGTTTTTTTGACCTATAGTAATTTAAAACTTGGATAATGCATTTTACGCCGAAAGTTGAGGAAAGTTTACGCCAAAGGTGAAGTCCTATTAGGGCGCGACTTTACCCAGAAGCGGCGTAAACATAACTAAATATTGTATACCCTTTTGTCACAGAGAAATACGAAAATCCCTTAAAAAGCTAGATACAAACAAAGCAATGGGTCCGGATGGCATTCCCGCAATAGTACTCAAAAATTGCGCCAACGAACTCACCCCATATACCACCACATCGTATATCCATCATCATGGAAGTCTGCCGCAGTACAACCCATTCCAAAGAAAGGCAAAAAGACAGATCCGTTAAACTATAGACCAATTGCTCTACTTCCGGTGATATCAAAAGTAATGGAAAGAGTTGTGAACAATCACCTAACCAAGTACTTGGAAAAGTACAAAATTATCAACGATAAGCAATACGGATTTCGAAAATATAGGTCAACTGGCGATTTACTTACATACGTCACTCACTTATGGCAAAAAGCGATTGAGTTGCGGGGTGAAACAAGAACAATTGCCTTAGATATATCTAAAGCATTCGACAAAGTTTGGCATGAAAATCTGCTCAACAAGCTCAAAGCAATGGGATTATCGCCGAAACTTTGCACTTGGTTTGAAAGTTACCTAAAGGACAGATCCATTTATGTTGCACTGGATGGCCAGAACTCCAACTCTTACCAAATAAATGCTGGTGTGCCACAGGGAGCCATCCTTTCGCCAACTCTTTTTCTGATTTACATAAATGACCTCATAGATAAAACAGTAAATCCACTTTATTGCTTTGCAGACGATGGCAATGTAGTCTCCTCACTCATACCACCCACAGGTTTTTCCGCACGTGAATTCCATCATCTTAGACTAACTCAAATATCGCAGATAAATAACGACCTGGAGATAATAGAGGACTGGGGTAACAAAAACCTTGTACAGTTCAACGCACAGAAAACCCAAGCAGCTCTGTTTTCAAAAAAGAACAGCACCGGTGAGCCAAACATCATGCTATCTGGAAGTGCTGTCACATTACAGAGTCAGTTGAACATCTTGGGGGTTACTGCAGAGACCAACATGTCTTGGCACAATCACGTGGCAGATATTGCTAAAAGGGCGTCCCAAAAGCTGGGGGTGCTATTTCGTACAAGACATCTGTACACATCAAGCCAATTGCTGACACTCTACAAAGCCCAGATTCGACCAACTATGGAGTACTGCTCACATATATGGAGTGCAGCACCCAAACATACCTTAATGCTTTTGAATACCGTGCAAAAACGAGCTATCAAGCTGATCAATGACCCCGCACTTACTCGTAACTTGGATGGTCTCGAACATCGCAGATCTGTGGGCGATTTATCTCTCTTCTACAGGTACTATCACGGAAAATGCTCTGAAGAGTTGGCACGTATGATTCCACCGAGAGTAGCGCCTACCAGGCGAACCCGTCAAACAGACGGTAACCATGAATTTACTGTCAAACTAGAGGCACCAAGAACCTCATTATATCAGAATTCGTATCTCTGGAGAACAGCATCGCTGTGGAATAAACTCCCTGCGACGGTTTTCCCTGCAGGTTACAACCTGAACCGTTTCAAGACCAACATACACCGACATTTCCGCGCACTTGCCGCTTCTCGAGCGTGATAGGACATTTCCTTGCGAGTGCGCATATCCGTAAAAAAAAAAAAGTAGATTTTTATTTCGATTGATTAAATATTTTATGTAATTACTGATTTGTATTACTACAGATAGAATTCGTGAGAATTGCTACCTCATTCGTGAGATCGTGAAATTCTGACCAAAATCGTGTAATCTTACGAATAATCGAGAGATCTGGCAACACTGTCTAGCATCCAATAAGAGAAACCAAAGCTGAACCGAAGCGTTCCACACATAAACCGCATTTTCAGAAACCAAACTGTTACCATAGACTAGACGGTAACTCTGGTTAAGATCCGGAACGCCGCCTCAATTTACAATAGTTCCTAAAGTTTATAGCCTAGCCAACACCTTTCTAATACAATAACAAAAAAATCCAAAATGGTTTTAACATCACAGCCTCTATAATACTATCATCTCCAGAGTAAATTCAATTCTTTATTTTAATCCTTTCATATAAGATTTTTATTTAATTTACTTCAATTAACTTCAATCAACATCATTAATTATTAATTTACAAACAATGAAACTTTTTTTTAAATTAATTTAATTAATAATAATAATAATACGTTTATTAGCAACATTCTGCTACAATACAAAATACTACGATAAGTACGATATAACAATCATAAAATATACAAACAATAAATATGTAGTTTTCTTTTACATAACCTACCACCAATCTTCTGAACTCTCCAATATTATTACCAGATCTAATGTAAAATGGAATTTTGTTACATTCCACTAAACCACTATAAAAGAATGAGTTCTGCGTATACCTGTCTTCTTAACAGTAGGAAGATATAAATTTGATGAGGACGTAGTATCATGATAGTGAACTTCAGTGATGCCAGGACTGCTGAAATTTCACCAGATCTGGTGATTTTATGAAAAATCTGGTGATCGGTGAAAAACTTTTTGAAAAATGGCAATTTCTGGTGATTTTGAAATTTCATCAATTTTGAATATTTTTAATAATCGCATACACTTTATAAACATCCCTCGAAGTGTATTAAAATTTTACTTCATTAACATACAAATTTCATTTGTTTGACAGAAAACCAAATACCCATAAGTGGTTTGTGAGGTCCTTTGATTTTTATATAAATTTGTATTTGTTCTTTTGATATACATATTTATATATGTTTCCCTTTTTATATTTCAATTTCTGTTTATTCCAGGCTCTTGTTGCTATTGGCCGGTTATTTTTCAAGTTGGCAACATGTATTTTGTTTGGCCAGTGGCATTGCTTATGGGGGGTTTTAGTCAAACCAGTCGAAAACTCGAAATTTTTATTTTTAATATTTTCGAAATTTTGACTTTTCCAATTGATTCAGCGGGTTTAAATTAATCGAAAAAAATTCTAACATCACTTTCAAAATAGCGATTTCAAAAAGCTAAAAAATCCCAATTTCCGTTCTGGAAATATTTTCAAGTCTTGACAAGGTTAGGAATAATGGCCAATATCTTCAAAGAAATTTGGACAAATCAAAACAAATTATATGTGCTTGGAAAGAGCATTAAATTCTCTATAAATCCATGCTAAATTGGTTCTGATAACTCGAATACTTTTTGAGCAATTGGATCTCAAAGTAAACTTTTAGTCCAAATTTTATCAAAAATTTCAAACTCGATTTTCTCGAAGACCATAAAAGCTAGCGATTTTAACTAAATACCATTTTAAAGCCCTTGTCAAGAGTTACATTTCCTAAAAATTTTAATTCGAAATCTTTAATAGATTTTAAGATATCCAAGATCAAATATTTTGAAATAAAAATCTAAAAGGGTAACCCTTTGAAAAATTCGAAATTTTTATTGTTCATATTTATTGAATTTTGACTTTTCCAATCGATAGAGCGGGTCTAAATTAGTCGAAAAAAACTCTAACATCATTACAAAATCTTGATTTCAACACAGAGAAAAATTAAAAAGAAAATCTCAATTTTTAGGTTAAAATTTTTTTGAATCCTGACAAGGTTAGGAGCAATAATTGCCAATACTTCTATTAAATTTTGAGCAAATCAAAATAAATTATGTATGGTTGGAAAGAGCATCAAATTCTCTATAAATCAGTGCTAGATTGAGTTTGATAACTCAAATACTTTTGAGTTATCAAAGTTGGATTTTAGTCAAAAACTTCAAACTCGATTTTATCAAAAACCGTAAATGCCAGCGACTTCAACTAAGTACATTTTGAAGCCCTAATCAAGGGCTACAATCTCGAAAAAAATTGATCCAAAACCTTTGACGGGTTTCGAGAAAATTGAGTTTGAAAATTTTGAAATTATAATCCAAAGGGGTTTAACCCTTTGAAAAAATAGAAATTTTTATTTTTCAGGTTTTTTGAATTTTGACTTTTCCAATCGATATAGCGGATTTTTTTTAAATTCTGACAAGGTTATTAGGAGCAATTGCCAATACTTCCATTAAATTTAGAGCAAATCAAAATATATTATATATGGTTGGAAAGAGCATCAAATTCTCTATAAATCAGTGCTGGCTTTGACGGGTTTCGAGAAAATTGAGTTTGAAAATTTTGAAATTAAAATCCAAAGGGGTTTAACCCTTTGAAAAAAATCGAAATTTTTATTTTTCAGATTTTTTGAATTTTGACTTTTCCAATCGAAAGAGCGGATCTAAATTAGTTGAAAAAAACTCTAACTTCATTTCCAAATCTGGATTTCAAAAGAGAAAAAAAATCAAAAAGAAAATCTCAATTTTCAGGTTTAAATTTTTTTTAAATCCTAACAAAGTTAGGAGCAATTGCCAATATTTCCATTAAAATTTGAGCAAATCAGAACAAATTATACATTGTTGGAAAGAGCATTAAATTTTCTATAAATCAATGCAAGATTGAGCTCCATAGCTCAAATACTTTCCGAGCAATTACACCTCAAAGCTGAATTTTAGTCGAAAAAGTATCAAAAACTTCAAACTAAATTTTTACAAAAATCGTCAATGCCAACGACTTCAACCAAGTACCATTTTAAAGCCCCTATCAAGGGCTACAATCTCAAAAAAAATTGATCCAAAATCTTTGACGGGTTTCGAGAAAATTGAGTTTGAACATTTTGAAAAAAATATTCAAAGGGGGTACCTTTTGGAAAAAAATTAAAAAACTCAACATTTTCATTTTTCAGATTTTTGCAATTTTAACTTTTTCAATCTATAGAGCGAGTTCAAAATAGTCGAAAAAAACTCTAACATCATTACAAAATCTTGATTTCGATACAGAGAAAAATTAAAAAGAAAATCTCAATTTTTAGGTTTAATTTTTTTTGAATCCCATCAAAGTTAGGAGCAATTGCCAATACCTCCATTAAAATCTGCGCAAATCAAAATAAATTATATATGGTTGGAAAGAGCAATAAATTCTCTATAAATCAGTGCTAGATTGAGTTTCATAACTCAAATATTTTTCGCACAATTAAGCCTCAAAGTTGTTTTACTCGAAATTTAGTCAAAAACTTCAAACTCGATTTTCTCAAAAACCGTAAATGCCAGCGACTTTAACTGAGTAGGTATACCATTTTGAAGCCCTTATTAGGAGCTACAATTTAAAATAAAATTAATCCAAAATTTCTGACGGGTTCCGAGAAAATTTAGTTTGAAAATTTTGAAATAAAAATCCAAATCCTTTGAAAAAAAATTTAAAAACTCAAAATTTTTATTTTTCAGATTTTCGTAATTTTAATTTTTCCATTCGATAGAGCAGGTCTTAATTAGTCGAAAAAAAATCTTAATATCATTTCAAAATGACAATTTTAAAGAAAGATTTTTTGGATCTAAATTTTAAAAAAAAAAAATCCTGACATGTTCATGAACAATTGCCCATATCTTCATTGAAATTTGAGCAAACTAAAACATATCGTATATCATTGAAAAGAGCATTAAATTTTCTATAATTCTGTGCTAAATTGAATTTGGTAGCTCAAATACTTTTTGATCAATTGAGTCTCAAAGTTGAATTTTACTACAATCACTGATCAATAAATCCCATGTATTCTCAAGAATTACAACTAGTTACTTATGATTGTTAAATATTTTACCTACGAGCGTGCGGTAAAGTGCACTTTACCGCACGTATTTGCAAATGGAAAGTATCACTTTACCGCACACTATGCGGTAAAGTGCACTTTACCGCATAGTGTGCGGTAAAGTTAACTTTACAGCATAGTATGCGGTAAAGTAGAATACAAAGTGTGCGGTAAAGTGCACTTTACCGCATAGTGTGCGGTAAAGTAGATTTGATATTTATAATCAAAAATCCTCTCTTTTTCAGAAAATGGATTTTTGATCATTTCTAAATCTTATCTAATTTCATTAATTAATCTGATTCATTAATTAATTTTATCAATGCCTTTTTTTGGAGATGTAGATGCTCATAGGTAAAATTTTGTACCTAACTCATGCGGAAAGTGCCTTTACCGCCCTTAACGGCTTGACCGAACTCCGCTTCGCGTCGTACGGTCAACTGCCGTTTCGTGCGGTAAAGTATCACTTTCCGCATTTGTTAGGTAAATAACTATTACCAGATGATTTCCATTTTTTGGGGATTCCTATATCATTCTCAATTGATTACCTGATTTCCTCTAAGCAATCATTTGATTCTCAAAACAATATCCAATTGTTAAGCTTCTTAATTGGAGTTTCCGACCCTACTCAATTCAGAAAATGAAAAAAGTCCTGAAAAATTGAAACTGAAAAACCAGGTACACACGATGAAGGTGACCACACATAAAAACCCTCGCCCCTACGGACTCGTAATTTAAAAAGACCCCGGCCCTCTGCTGGGCTCGTAACTTAAGTAGACCCCGGCCCTTCGGGCTCGTAAATTAAAAAGACCCCGACCCTATGGGCCTGCGAAGTGTTGCTGTCAAACTTATGATTTTTTTCATTAAAATAACGTCTTTTGAAGCTCTATTTTTGCTAACTGTTTTATTCAATTTGCATTATTTTCAACGGCATTAGTGTGCACACAGTGTATTCGTGTCTTTTTTTAGTTTGTATAAAAAAAAGATAAAAATAAATTTTTTCTGAACTGGTTTTAGCAAAGGA
This sequence comes from Ceutorhynchus assimilis, assembly GCA_917834065.1. Classification (NCBI taxonomy): domain Eukaryota; kingdom Metazoa; phylum Arthropoda; class Insecta; order Coleoptera; family Curculionidae; genus Ceutorhynchus; species Ceutorhynchus assimilis. The sequence goes on along the minus strand of OU892285.1, from coordinate 24,118,945 downwards.
TTTGTTAAAATTCACAAAATTATTAGGTTTTAGAAGAAAAACTTAAACCGTAGCAACCCTAGTCGAAAAATGTAGTAACCCTAACGCAATTTAACGTTTCAAAGTAGGCCCTGTAGTTTTTGACAGTTAATTTAAAATGGCTGGGTTGTTTCCAAGACCTACTTGATTCGAAAATTTTTTTGCTTACAGTTATCTGTATTACCGACATCGATTAAAACCTGGGCTGGGATCACGACAAGTAGAATTCCACTAGAATTCTACTATCATGACGTCAGGTTGCCTAGCAACAGTGATCATCGCCTGTAGTATACGCGATAAATAGGTGGCGGGTGAAGTCATCAGAATAGAATTCTACTTGTCATGAGCCCAGTCCAGGATTGCTTCAAGGTTCACTTAGTTTTTGATAAGTAGTAATCTTATCGCTTGTCATAAATGATATTTGACATTTTGCCCAACAGTGTTGCCGATGTTTATATAATTACTGTTATGGAAAATTTGAAATTTGCAAGGTTTACTTGGGCTTTTTTTTTGCATAAATTCGATCCTCAATGATTGACTCAATATTTGTTATAAGTTGTAGTTGGCAACACTGTTTGACAAGGGACAAAGTAGGCATTGCAAAATTTTAAAATTTAAATATGGCGCCCTGTAATACCGACAATGCAATACATACATGTTTCCACAGCCTACTTGGTTTGATATAAGCCTAGTAAGGCGAGAATTTTCCTGAAAAATCAACTTTCAATATTTCTGGAGATTTTTCATTCCAATTTCTGGTGAATTTGATTTTTTTGACCTGGCAACAGTGGTGAACTTCATTTACAAATTTAACCATGAGACATATTATAGCTAGGTAGCAATCCATGAATAATCTTAAAAATAAATAATGTGCTCAACAAAACTAACCTTTGGTAAATTGACATAAATCGCAAGGTCTCCAGCATATAAGAAATTCTTGTATAACGATCTACTCTCAATATAATCCTCATAGCTTTATTTTAAAGTATTAGTAGCCTATCGGAACAAAATGTTATTTAATATCATAAAACAATGATAAAACTTTTTGGTGGAGACTCATATCCCTGCTCATTTCTACTGTTCTCTACCAGCTTACTATGAATCAACTGCTGATGCTAATGCTAATTTCTCTCTGTTTTGTAATCTGTTTAAATAGTATTCAGTCCCACCATAAATCTCTGCGTGATTTCAAGTTCATCGCCACTATTTCTAGGAATAGTTATTTTCAAAAAATGTGACCATAGTCACCTGGCACCTGCATGTCCTAATTTAGTATTTATCGGATTAAAATATGTCGCAAGATCGTGTTGGCGTTTTCGTCTTACAAAAGCGCCGACAACGCGTGTACACAATTAAACAAGTAAGCCTTGTAATTAATGTCTTTTGGTGTCTGCTTTATGTGAGTTCATCTACACTAGGGTCAGGAATCTTGTGATTTTTCCTGTTTTTGTAATTATTTCATTCAGACCGCCTTCTGTAAAGATATCTAATGACACTTTAGAGAGGGGTCTCTGTATGACTTATAAGATGAGATTTTGACCTTTATCGCTGGCTTTAGCAGCGAAACAGATAACTATGGTAATTTTTATTTTAATTTGAACTTGGACAATTTCAATTGAGAGCATAAGTTTATAACTTTCCGCACTTGCTATCAGGTAAATAACTATTTTTCTATACATAGAAAATTAAATTCATTCACAGCCTCTAATACATAAGTTGAAAAGAACGATTTTTCAATTAAAATCATTGCACCTCCATAACCGTCAGAGGTCTCTCTGCAATACTTTGACACAATGAAATATACTGGTAAATTAAATGGTTCCCAAACACTCAGCCAATGTTCTGTGAGTAATATCTGGTTTAAGACCGTCTGAAAATACCTCAAATTCATCCATTTTATCACGGACAGACTGTATATTTAAAGACAACATTGAAATTGGATTTGAGGTCAGTCTTTTAGAGATTCGGAGAGAGGGGTTTCTAAAAAAAGTTATACTGGAGTCATTATTGTCAATGCCTAATTCTAAATTTTTGTTAATTCCTAATCCTAAATTCCTGTCAATGGATAATAGGCTCGTACAGCATATTTTTTTTATTACATATTCTAAAAGAGCGTATTGAGTTTAGCAGTTATGCAAAATTTCATAATTTTCCGAGCCCTTGTTCATATTTAAATAAATTATCAAAAAGCTCCAAATTTGGAAGTTTTGAAACACGCGGTGACGTCACTGCATCTCTCACGTTGGTCGTGTGACGGACTTTAGCCCGTCTTGACTCGAGAGATGACATCATACCATCTCTAAACGATGAATTTCTGAGGCATAATGTTTTATTATTCAAAGCCGCATAACTTTTTTAATATTTATCCAATTGCTCTGAATTTTTTTTTGTGTGCTATATGTGAGTAATACTCCATAAAAATATCAAAAAACGTGGTTAATGAAACCTCACTGAACGAGCCTATAAATCGAACAACATTGCCCACACATAAGTCAATTGCCTTCAAACAACAAGAAGATAAGTCATTAAATTTTTCCTTAAGATAATTTATATTAGTGCTAGTGCAGAATCTTCTCTAGTTTGTAATAAAGCTTATGATCTTATTGTTTATAATTCCAATATTTTTGTAAGGGATGCTGCAATCATACTCATACTTAGGTTTTGTTCAAGCTATTAGGTTCGTGTAAAAGTACTACATACTACATACCAAGTTTGTAAGCAATCAATAGGTGATTTCTCTTTTTTACACCCAGACCTTTCAATTATGCATGTATATTACTAAAACCTAACACATGCTTTCTGCGCTGTGGTCGGATCCAAACCCAAACTTCCTTAAGCTACCGACTTGTATCCATTCTTTTGAAATGGCCATACCATGTGAGTCTTTTGGATTCAATCGTTTCTATAATAGTTCCATCTACTTCCATCGATCGTCTTATTTCTTCATTTCTAATATAATCTAGTCTGGATGTTCTTTTGCTTCATCTCCAGTAATCCATTTCCACAGCCAAGAGCCTGAGAAATCACAAACGATATTTTATAGAGTAGGTATTATTAGTGTCATGCCAATTTACTTACCTTCGTCATTTGGGCATGGGTACCTATATCATAAATCCTGAAATCTAATCACTATCAGTATCAGAATGATTACTATGAATGTGTTGGAGCTTAAGACTCTCTTGCAACTGAAGCACATGCTCAATCGGATGGGGTTTCCCGTCAGCCCCAATCGTACAGGGTTGTACTACACCAGAATTTACCAAACTGTTAATTTTCTCCACAAGTTGCATAGCTTCATATTCCTTCTGTTCCTCCGTCATTCCTGCCATAGGATTTGTTTGAGGTTTTTCAACGCATCCCACAACTGGATTAATCTGGTGCTTTTTTTCTGAATATTCCTCAGTATCACTGCACTCGCTCTCGGAACTGAACTCAGCCTCAACTGCATCTTTTTTCCCGCCCAATAGTCCTCTTTGTGCAAAAAGTCCAGCTGCATTGCCATATCCTGTATACTTTATCATTCTTGAAACATTACATTTGCACAAGACAAATAACAGTTCTGCCACTAAATCTCTAATTTGCGTGTTTGGGGTGGTTAATAATTTGCAGAGGTGGCCTCTTAAAGTATTGATTTCTTCGGGACGCTTATCCATATTGTCTTTCAAGGGTGGCAATATGTGCAATCGCAAGTATTTTCTAATAGATCTGTGTGCTGTGACAGCTTTGTACAGCACACTTAGTATTGGTGAATAAATTTCTAGCTGAGTTCCAATAGAGGTTATATTATTAAATTTTGCCTCCAAAAACATCAATATTTCATGAATAACCGTCATATTTTGATTTTCAAATCTTAAACTCTTTGGAAGTACTTCTAATTCATCAACAGGCATTAGCAATTCTGTATAATACATTTCTGGAATATTTGTTAATAAATTAACAATGTCATTTCTAAGCTGCCAGGTTTTTTCTAAAGTTATTGTGGAAGCCATAAGATAGTTTCTTAATACTCCAACTAATTCTCTATACTGAGCCTCTTCAAAAGAACTGATTACCGTAATGTTGAATAACGCTTTAAGCGTTCCAGAAGCAATGTCGGCTTTTTGGTCATCTAGTTTAGCAGGAGTTTCACCAGTCTCTTTCAGGATAACTTTTAACACATTAATAAATAATTGTAGACCATCTGCATCTACAATTATTTGTCTAACATTGGGAGAAACTGCTGAAAGATAAGACACAAATTTAGTGTCGGAAAATTTGATACAGTCTGGAACATGAACTTTGTCATATAAGCTTATCCTGCCAATAAGCTTATCCAATAAACCATTTCTGATGGATGCTTCTACCAATTCCTTGCTATTCAATAAAGTATTCCACAGCACATTCTGACCTTCTTTAATCTTACATAGGGCATCATTAGTGTAGTCAAATTTTGTATCGTTTAGACCTAATAAAATATTGGTTGAGAATTTCTGCTTGAAAAATGTTGAAGAATTATTTTACCAATGTGACGTATCAATAAATCCATCAATTCTTTGGTTACAAGTTTATTCAAAGACGTTTTATCTCGGCTTATAATACGAAATACTGCGAATATAATAGCTAAATCACCATTATCATTAGTTTCATTGGCTAATTTTATTAAAGTTTTCCATAACTTTTCTCTCGTATCTCCAACTAAAAAACGGTTAATGACAAAATGAGTGTTTGCAAATAGATTAAAAGGAGTAACAAGAGCTCCTTTTGATCAATTGATATGAACTCCAACTTACCCTTTAATTCCTCAATATCGAATTTTTGCTGCTCCTTCACAAGAAAATTGATTAAAGCTTTCTGATATTGAGCCTTAATGTTGTTTTCAGCACCAGAAATTATATTTTTAATGTTGTCTTCAGTAGGGACAGATAAATCTGCTTGCAGCTGATATTCAATTTCGGGAGTCTTCGCCATCATCAAATGCTAAAAAATCCATAGGAATTTAATTGAGGAAAAGAGAGAAGCATAAAGTGGGGCTCTGATGACATGATCCTAATTTGGGCCCATTGTTCTAATATTAATTATTATTATAGCTTACCTCCAAAGAGGGTTTTTTTGTACTAGGAGTTATAACCTCGTCCAATCGTTCTCTTTTCCCTGATACAAGATTGCGGCAGCAAATAGTGGTCTTTCTATAGTGGGGCTGTGACTGAAAGGCAAGAAGATGGAAATATGAATTTAAATTTCTAGTAGTTTCTTTGTGGAAACTAGCTACTGATGCACAAAACGACATCAAACAAGTAAGAACAAATGAAACTAAGTACCTAATACATATTATGAGAAAGAACAAACTTACCACAGATCCTACAGCTTCCAGCCAACGTTGAGTATTGGGGCGATTGTGAGCTGAGTATTAAGGCTCGAATAAGAGTATAATGAGTGGTGGGTAGAGGCGAGTTATAATTCTCCAATAGAGAGTGCAGTGATTCACCAATTCCAATTGCCAAAATTTACACAGGAAACATCCACTAATTCAGTGCCGAAAGTACACTCCCCACAGGGTGGATGAGTCTTCAAATCCAAATACTATCCTTTGATTGGTGATCCAATATGACGGAGGATGTAAATAAAACTGTTAATAACTTTTACTTGGTACTGTTTGGCTGTTTTAAAATGTTTTTTCCTACAAAGAGATATTATCACAGCGATAAATTTCCTATTTGGTTTTCTTACAAACTAAAAAACCTGATTTTTCAAAAGAAAATTGCTCACAAACAATACAAGCAGTCAAATAGTGAAGTGGATTATTTATTTTGCATTTGACCACACTTCGGAGGGCTTGTAAAAACCTCACCAAGAAGTGCTACAAATTATGCATAAGTGATACTGATAGGGCCATAGGCACTAATGTGATAGTTTTCTGCAACTTTATTCATTCCCAATCTAATCAGGGAACTATTCCTATGGAAATGTTTCTGGCTCAGTTTCTGGTCACAGAAAAAGCGTCTAACGGTGTTGATATGGCTAATCTTTTTGCTGTTTATTTTTCCTCTGTCTATAATCCCAGAGAAATTGCAACGTCAGAACTTTTACTGGTCGATTTGAGAATGTTTCAAGCACTGTCATACACCCAACCGATATTGAGAAGGCAAGTGGACTTCTCTTTTCCATGCATCCTGTGGTGACTGGGGTACCCCAATTACTTAGGCCCCTTTCTATTTACCCTACTTATCAATGATTTAGGATCGATGCTCTCCTCAAATTTTTTACTATTCGCTGTAGCTTGAAGTTGTATCATCAGGTGAAGTCAGCTCGACATACTTATTCTGCAAAACGATCTTAACATTGTTTATGATTGGTGTTAGCTTAATGGCATGTTCCTCAACATTGATAAGTGTTGTTGTATAAGATTCAGTAGGCTCACCTTTCACTATTGCATAGGTGATGTTCGCTTGTATGAAGTTTCTGTCATTAAAGATCTTGTTGTCTATCTGGATACTAGGTTAATGTTCACCGAGCATTTTGGAGTGGTAATTGGCAGGGCTTATAGAATGTTGGGTTTTATTAAGAGAGCTTCTAGCGACTTTACAAGTATACGCCCCTTAAAAATTCCTTACACATTACTGGTCAGATTCGTTCTTGAATTTTTATGCATAGTTTGATTTGTTTGGTCCCCTTACTATGAGATCCACATCAATAGGCTTGAGAGAGAGTGAACAAAAATTTATCAAGTTTGCTAGGTACAGTACAAACGGTCTCTGAGTGGTGTGATTCTTCCCAGTGTTGACCAGACTATGTGGACATTGTGGACAAGAAGTAAATATTTACTGCACATTCCTTACTATCGTACTTGGTACTTACTATTCAGTCCTGTTCCTGATAATAGAATATCTGCCAATTGTAAATAAGTTCTATGAGGGTTCTGACTTCTTTAGTTTTTTCAACTCAAGATAAATGATAAATTAAAGACGCAGGACAAGAGAGGGAATTAGGTAATCCAAACCACGTGACACTCAAGATGGCGTGGCGGCCACACATGGGCCAAAAAAACACAAAAAAATGTCTAATTTCTGCCCGATTTAATAGTTTAGATACGTAGTCAACAAATATTTTATTAAATAATCAAACACAGTTGCGAGCAAAACTCTACAAATTAACTTAAAATAAGCATGAAAACATATTCAAAACCAACTTGCTTGGCCGCCACGCCATATTGAATTCAACCTCTTGGCAAAAAAACACTTCGGACTACGACTACGGTGTGACTTTTCTACCCAAAATCCACTCAACTCAACAACTAACACAAAATGGAGACTCGTGGTCACAGTGGTCACATGAGGTTTGTCGAAGCTTCCAAGAATGCCGGAAGTGGAAAGGCGGCCATAAATTGCAATGATTTTTCTTTATAAATCACTTAAGATGGTGTGGCGAACACACATGGGCCAAAAAACACAAAAAAATATCTAATTTCTGCCCGATTTAATAGTTTAGGTTCTTGAAATATTTTATTAAATAATCAAAATCAAAGTTGCAAGCTAAACTCTAAGCAATAATAATTTAAAATACGCATAAAAACCTATTCAAAACAAACTTGCTTGGCCGCCACGCCATATTGAATTTTCCTTTTTGACAGATTAACCCTTTTCACGTGGCTCCGGTTTAACAAGCCGCAACATACCGCTCGAATTCGAGTGGTAGGACTGGTAGGTATCCATCACGTCACTTTGTAATCGGGTTAGAAAACGGTATGTCATTTCTATAACCGTTTTGTAACCCGGTTACTTAAACCGGAGCTACGTGAAAAGAACTATTAGTTGGATTGCCTAATTGACCATGCAGCTACAAACGAAACCACTGTGCACTTCACAGAGGGCCGGTTTCTCAATAGCAGGTCATCTCCGGGTTAAGCTAACTCCAGGGTAAACATTGCAATTTAACACGTTAACCGTGGAGTTAACACCAACCCAGAGGTGACTCGCTATTGAGAAACCGGCCCAGAAGAAATCGCCCAAGACAACCAGCGTCCGGCACGTACGCATTCGACCGAAAACCGAGTGGAAGCTCTCTAAGACGTCTTTTTCTGTTGAACCGTGTTTCAAAACGTTTCAAAATTGGTTTGATTGCTACGTCATCATATCGGATCGGTGGTGATCAAAAATGCTCCGTTTTAAAACGGAGCCCGTAACATCTCTAAAATTATTGTTTTGTGGTACTTTTAGGTCAGCTATTTAACGTCTATTTTGTAACAGGCTGAAAGAGCGGTTCGAAACTGGTTGAACCGTTTCTGTATATGACGTCACCGTTGCATCACAAAAATGTAGCGTTTTAAAACGTTTCAAAACATTTCAAAACATTCCGTCAGAAAAAGACGTCTTATATAGTTGTATTTCTTTCACGCCTAGGAGGAGCTCCGGAACAGCTCCGGGGCTTCACGCGCTTATTCCTTTCGAAAAGTGTTTGTTGCACCACGCATCTGTTCCCTGCAAATCGGGGCGACTAAACACCGGTCCGAGTAGCTCGAGTGTTCACTGGATTCAGTCGATTCAGTACTGAATGACCACAAGAATACGCTGTTGAAATCGGAACGGCAAATGACAGTAAAATCAGCACAGTAAAACCAGTACTGGCAGTTGATATCGGAACATAGTCTAATCTGAAGCCACCGCTCGATTTGACAGACCAAATCAAAACAAATAACAGCTGATAGAAATTGGACTTGAAAATTGTTGGTTTGGGCATTGATTTCCATAAAACGTATGTGTATAAAACACAGGGGATAAGATAATTGTTGTCGTACAGAGTTAAGACACATTTATGATAAGAAAAGTCAAGCCTGCTTGATCTGCCAAGGCCAAGATCACAATCAATACAACTTTTCAGGTCGCTCCGGTTTAAACTTAAACTAACCGGGTTACAAAACGGGTGGGGGCGGTATGTCAAGTGATGACATCACTGAAAATGCCACTTGAAAACGAACGGTTAGAAAAATTTTAAAGGCAGTGGATAGAGGTCCGAAAATTCGGATCTCTAGTGTTCATACTAAAGTTCCGATAGGTAATTCTCGGATTTTCAATTTGTATATTAGGGGTCCGAAAATGCGGATCTTCAGTGGTATTATTGAAGATCCGAAAATAGATGTTTATTTCTAATTCTGTCGTAATTGAGGAATATTATTCCATTTCAATAAAATTGATAAAATGCTTGTATTTTTAAGGATTCATACTAGAAAAAATGGATCCTCTAATCCTTTTTATGTAGAATAACTAATCAAGTTTACTCGAAAATATTTGGTTGGTGCAATTTCAAACAGAAAAGTACAAAAAACAAAACTAAGTAGTACCTTTTTATTTTTTTAAAACATTACATAATTAAAAACAAATATTTCTTCATTTTAAGGGTTGATAGGGTAAGAGCTGTGAGGTGTGATTTAGTTCCTTCTGCACTACATGCAAAACCAGGCTTTCTTACTAGAAGGCAGATTTGTTACTAAACAACACACTTTATGTTTACACCGAAGACATGAATCACACCGTAAGCAATCTTTATGTATCACTTTGTGACATATATCACAAATTAATTTTAGAATACTATTTTGTTTTTCTCTAATTCGTTTTTGTAATAAAACATAAGAATCCAGACAAAAATATGTTTCTATTTCTGCTAAAGATATTTCTTTTTCAAGAAGTAGTGGATCAATTTGTTGATGATGAGGAATGTTCTATTTCTCATTTTTAAAGTTTTTATGTAAGACTTTGCTTACCAAATCATCTGTATTTAAAACTGCATTAAGCATTATCTGGTGCCTCAGTTTAGGAACTTCATTTTTGAATAAAACACTTTTATTTTTCTTAAACCTTTTTAGTCCAATTGCAGTGAATTGATGTCCTTTGGGTCTTCCTTTATGGGTTTCAAAGGAAATTTAATACTTCTTATTTTTTCTTCTAATTGGTTTTGTACAGTCGGTAGTATTTGGTTCTTGGGCTAGTTTCATTAAAATGGTGTCGCAAATATCTACAAAAAATAGGTAATATTCAAGATAAGTCTGTTTCTGCAGAAATCACAAATTAGTCAGAACAAATTTCATTGGTTGAAAACAGTCAGAAACAGTCAGAAAACTATGTATCAACACTATCAACCAATAAAATTCACTCTGACTGGCTTGTGATTTCTGCAGAAACAGACTTATCTCGAATATTATTCTTTGTAGATACCGTAAAACGGGGATACTTTGTGACAGATTTGGGGGTTTTTTGAAATTCCCAAACATTTCTTTGTCACATAAAATTCTAAAAAAAATACACTATGTATATCCGTTCTTCCGCTACAAAATGGCAGTTCTAGAAAATTGAAAAAAAAAAATACTAATTCAGCTTTTTTTTTAATTTGAAAGTGTCACAATTTCACCCCGTGATGCGGGGTAACTTTGTGGCAGTGCGTTTTTGCCTATGGTTTTTGCAATGAAAACATAATGTAACGCCGTCATTTTTAGTCTGAAACGATAGAAAATGTCAAGAAATATATGCTTGATAATTTTCTCATATTAAAAACACCGGTATACAGGGTGTCCCACGGTGGATGGCGTATTAGACGTTTATGAAGAACTAAAAAGCGGATCATTTTGAAAATTTGGCAACCGGGATAAACGACCATAATCTACACTTTAAAAATATTTTTGTTTATGCGGTGTTGCCGCTTCTACTCTAAACTAGTGGCAACGTCGCTATTTTAAATGGAACACCCTGTATGTGATTGCATATTTCGATTCTGCGTAAAATTCTGAGCAGATTTCATGTTATATACCCTATACCTAAGTTCAACTGTTTTGGAAATAATGACAGTTCAAAATTGACTTTTTGCAACTTTGACAGGCTGTAAAACCTGAACGGTTAATTTTAGAGGAAAACCGATTTTACATTCCTATCTTAGATTTTTATAAACTATAATTTGACACCAACTTTGAATTTAATCCATGATTAAAAATTCCAATTAAATTTAATCTCCGGTTAAATTCAGAGTTGGTGTCAAATGATAGTTTATGAAAATCTAAGATAGGAATGTTAAATCGGTGTTCCTCTAAAATTAACCGTTTAGGTTTTACAACCTGCCAAAGTTGCAAACACTCAATTTTCAACTGTCAATATTTCCAAAATAGTTGAACTTAGGTATAGGGTATATCACATGAAATCTGTTCAGAATTTTACGTAGAATCCAAATATGCAATCACATACAGGGTGTTCCATTTAAAATAGCGATGTTGCCACTGATTAAGAGTAGAAGCGGCAACACCGCATAAACAAAAATATTTTTAAAGTGTAGATTATGGTCGTTTATCCCGGTTGCCAAATTTTCAATATGATCCGCTTTTTAGTTCTCCATAAACGTCTAATACGCCATCCACCGTGGGACACCCTGTATACTGATTTAGACATTTTAAACTTTTATTGTATATCATACGATATAGTATTTAACACCCTCATATTCATCCAGAAATTGGGATGTGAACTCCACCCATAGGAAATCGTCCACATTAGAAGACATGTCGATCCTTTTAGCATTGTTTTAGGTTGAGCATAAGTTTCTCCCATAAGAATTACATGTCACAAAGTTACCCCGGTAGGTTACTCTTTTTTGTTTATTGTTAAAAAAAAAATTGTCAAATTGATAAATCGTAAGCTTATTCACGTAGATATCCTGACAAGTACCCAAGCAATTAGAAATTCTGACGAATTTTTCTGGGGAGTGTTCAAATTCTGATGTACAGGGTGATCCAGTATAAAGTGAACACCCCCTACCTTTTCGCTAAAAAAATTTTTTTCCAAAAAATCAAGATAGCCATTTAGGGTATTTTGTTTCTAGGAATTTGAAAATGTTTTTTTAAATTTAATTGGATTTTTCGTTAAAGCGCTGTGACGACAAAAGTAATTTTTTTAAATGGAATAACCTATATTTAAATCCATTTCTTAAACGCCCTTGTTTTTCTCATTTCAAATATATATAGTTTGTTTATCTTTATTTTAGTAATTTGGAATATACTTACTTAAGATTCAAATAGAAATAGCCAAAAAGTTATCAAGGTAAATCTAAATAATTTTACCTTTAATAAAATTACTGGTCATTATGTTCTATGATACCTTTTCGGCTATTTTTATGGGAATTTTGAAGTGAGAATATATCGCAAATTACTGAAATAAAGATAAACAAACTATATATTTGAAATGAGGAAAATGGAGGCGTTCGAAAAATTGATTTGAATATAGGTTATTCCATTTAAAAAAATTACTTTTGTCGTCACAGCGCTTTAACGAAAAATCTAATTAAATTTCAAAAAACGTCTTCAAATTCCTAGAAACAAAATACATTAAATGGCTATCTTGATTTTTCCAAAAAAAATTTTTTTAGCGAAAAGGTAGTTCACGGGTGTTCACTTTATACTGGATCACCCTGTACAGTAGAAAGTTTGGGCGTTTCAAAAAAGTTGCAAAAACGAGATGCTCCCTTCGAATCAGGCTGCAAGTTACCAAGGGAGCCTACCAGCTTGCCGAACGGTTTTTGTAGCGAGTGAGGTATGTGCTTCCACCAGCCGGTAGAAAAATTTGGCTTCGCGCGCGGAATTTAAAATGTTTGGCTAATTTGAATTGAATTTTACAATGTCACAAAGTTTCCCCCTTGTCACAAAGTATCCCTGTTTTACAGTACTTGCAACGATATTCCTTAATTAGACAGAATTAGAAATAAACATCTATTTTCGGATCTTCAATATTATTACTAAAGATCCGCATTTTCGGACCCCTAATATACAAATTGAAAATCCGAAAATTATCGGATCTTTAGTATGAACACTAGAGATCCCAATTTTCGGACCTCTATCCACTGCCTATTTCAAATAGGGCAATCCAACGACCTGTCAAAATTAAATTCAAAATGGAGGTCAATGCCTTTTTATTTTAAAAAAATGCCGTTTTAATATGCGATTTCTGATTTGTATAAAGTCTGTAAAGTGTTGATTTTTCGGGAAATGCATAGGTAATGTATTGTATTTAGTTGTGGGAGCCGTTCTAATCGCGAGAAAGTCTCGTTTCATGCAGTTCCTGCAGAGACAAAACACAGGTTTTTAACGGAGAAGAAAGATTTGTCTGTATAATTTGTAAGGGCTTCATGGATTGTAGCAAAAGAGAAAAAATCTGACGAAATCCATATTAAAAAACCAAAAAGTCTTTATACATAAACGGTGTGTGGATCCAAGCCATTTACTACCGTCAAACGGGGTTACTTGGGACAATTTTGACATTCAAGCTTGGATAACTTTGATAAATTTAGGAAAATTATTTCTAAATCATGCTCAAATATTGGGTACATTCAGGCGGTCCCAGCGGCTTAGCTCAGCTACTCAGCAGGAACTTTATTCTCGAAACAGGAGAGCGGCGCTCTCATTGAGAGCGGCGCTCTCATTGGGACGAAGTTTCTGTCTTTGTCGTCCGGCATAACACTGACAATGATAGAACAATCATTCTTATGAGAACGCTGTTCCTTGATTTCGAGAATAAAGTCCCTGCTGAGTGGCTGAGCTTAGCCGCTGGGACCGCCTGAATGTACCCATTGAGTCAGGTTATTTTCCAATAAAAATAAACATAATTAATAGTGAAAAAAATATACAAAGACAAAGCCAAAAATAGTTATTTATGCAACCAGTGTGTAAAGTGAACCTTTTTTCACGAATGTGAATTTTGACGCACGAGCCGAAGGCGAGTGCGACAATCACATGAGCGGAAAAAGGTGCTTTACACACGTATTGCATACAAATTTTTTTCTACCACCAATCAAATATGTGTGAAAAAATAGATTTAGGCAAATACTTTACGAACTAGTGCGTGAAGTATTTTCACTTTACGCACTAGTGCGTGAAGTAATTTACCAGAAAAATACTAAATTGACAGTGTTGACATCTGTCATTGACATTACTTTACGCACCAGTGTGTGAAGTGAATTACTTTACGCACAAGTGCGTGAAGTGAAATTTTACGTCTTCTGAATAGTGCGTAAAGTGTGTACTTTACGCACGGTAGTAGAAAAAAAATTAATTAGTGGCTGTCCCAAGTTACCAGGGAAGTTGGGGTAAATTGGGACATATTGAAGTTTCCATTAATTCTTTAGTTAGCAGCTTCCTGAAGCAACATGGGACAATAAGAAACAAAATAAAAAAGTTTTAGCTGTATAAAACTTTAAAAAAAAAAGAAGAAAACCAAAGTTTTAAGTTGCTACACGCTAATATATATATTGAAGAAAAGTTAATCAAATAAGGATAATAAAAAAAAAATATATATATATTATATATATCGATTTAGTTTATTAATTATGTTTCTTTAATATAATAACAGGTTTGGGGTCAGCGGGGTGTAGCAAATAATGCCTAGCTAGTCCGGTGTGAGTTCGAGCGCCACTGGCTCGACGCAGCTTGAGCCAGAGAGCTTACTGGTTTTCAGTACTACCCCAAAACCCTAATTAGACAAACACACAATTCTTGTGAAACAAAACTCCCTGAATATTTAATTTAAGTAATAATAGATGATTCTGTTTAGTAGTAATTAATAAATTTATAAAACCTAAAAATATTGGCCAATCCCAGTTGTGATCACAACCGGTTTACACGGTCTTTTATACGAATAATTATTTAATGAATTGCCTAAAATTTATTATAAGGCCCACAGGCCACCTTTTATTTGAGACTTTATGAAATAATTTAATATTTGAAAATAAAAATAATCTATCTGCTTTTCCACCAAGTTGATATAGAAAGATTGCTCTTCCTCCCTTATTAAAATTTCTCTATGAGTTAGGTACTTAGCTGGAACACGTGTTGTGTTACAAATCCGAGAATGGAAGCTATCTGTCAGGACATCCAGTTCCAAATCGAATCCAATAGGTTTTCTTTCTCTTTGAATGCCGATCGAATTGTCTATTTAATGGTGGTTGATTGGTAGGACTACACTAACATCCAAATAGGAAGAGAAGCCCTACAAGATCGGAGGAAAGGAAATAGTTATTTCTAGAAAATTCGTTGGGGTCAAAAAGTTTGACTTACGTGGTTGTTGTGTGGCTTTGAAGTAGTTTATTTCCTCTATAGCTGGAAAGCTATAATACTTCCAGACGAGAAATGTTCTACAGAAGGAATCTTGTGTTAGTTACAAATAAAAAAACACGTTTGGGCTTACCTCAGAGGTCAAAGTGGAAGGCGGAATAAATCCGGCAAATAAGCCGATAGCGGTAAATTTCACCGATAACTAACTCACTCAGGAGCAAAACCAAATAAATTTACTGCCAAAAAAAAAAGTATCTCACTTTCCCAAAACTGGAAACCAAAAATGTGGTTTAATTTGTGACGATACAGTCCACGCGACCAAATGACTTCTGACCGACCTTTTTCTGTTCGGTACTTAGAACCCAAAAAAAAACTAATAATTTAAATAGGTACCATCGGAACCACTGCCGACACCTTGGGGCAAAAAAAACGAATTCCAACAAAACTGCGACAATTTGCAAAATCGTACCTAGAAATAAATAATGATCTTTCAAGGAACCATCAAAAGAGGCCACCACTTGCATGAACATGGAAAATAATTCCAGCCTAGTATTTGAATGAGTCCCCCATAAATACATAAATAGATTCCTTTAAAAAAAAACGTAACAAATCCCCCTCTTACTTCTAAAAGAATTTCGTAGAAATTCTTTCTAAACCTAAAAGCTAACCTGCAACTACTAGAGATCATCCGTTCCAGGATTTGGTTTAAGATCCTTAACGTTCCACGCACCTCTGGGACGGCCATCTTTATCCTTTAGTTCATAAGTCCATGGAGAAATTCTTTTCGATATGACAAAAGGACCTATAAATTTGGGAGCCAATTTTGCAGTATAATATTTTGCGGCATTTGAGAGTACAAAATTCCGACGATAGACCTGGCCCACAACATATTGAGTATCCCTCCGTCTCAAATTATAGTGGTTTGAAGATTTCGCTTGAGCCTGAGCCAATCGAGTACGAATATCCTGATATAATCTTTTGAAACCTTGTTCCCGACATTGAAAATCATTTGTATCCCGCACGCCCTGGATCTCTTTAGACAAGTCATCTTCAAAGGAATTTCGATCACCTCTCAAAACCATTTCTCGGCCGAAATTCACAAAGTAGGGGCTATTGCCAATAACTTCATGCGTCGATGACCTAACAGCGCAAGCGATTTTCTGAAGAACCGAACACCAAGATCTTTGATTTTCTTCCACAAAAGAAGACAACATCGTCTTTAACACTCGATTCACCCGTTCCGTGGGATTTGCTTGGGGATGGTAGTTAGCAGTGTAACGAATTTGTACATTGTAAGAGGACATCAACCTAGCAAACTCTCGGCTTCGAAATTGGACCCCATTATCTACTATGATAGAGGTTGGTACGCCAAATAGCATAAAAATATTATCTTCCAACAATTTCACTACGGTAGCCGCATTGGCGGTCCTAATAGGAAAAAACATTGGAAACTTGGAAAAGTAATCGCATACCACTAAAATATAAATAAATCCGTGGTTTGACTTGGGCAAAGGACCCACTAAGTCGGCCGAAATTAACTCCCACGGCCTCTTAACATAGGGTCTACTGACCATGAAACCAGCAGGAGCCTTCTGTTCGGGCTTATGCCTAGAACAAACTTTACAATCTCTAATATATCGAGCAACATCTGCCCTCATTTTAGGCCAATAATATCGAGTGGCAAGCCTAGAGAATGTTTTGAAAATACCCAGGTGACCAGATGTCACAGAATCATGAGCCTCAAAAATCAAATTCTTCCTATCGGGCTTAGGAACTACTTTTCTCCACCTATCTATATCAGGTTCCAACAAATCTGGATAACTCAGTTCAACAGCCTTAAAAAGAAGATTATTATCCACTCGCCAATCTGAAAACTTTTGTGGGTTTTTAGTAACCTTATTTAATTGGTGAATATACCACTTATCATCGGACATAGGACGATCATCAGAAACAGTGTCCACGAAAGGAACAGCTCTCGAAAGACAATCAGGTACATGATGTTCCTTCCCTTTTCTATGCACGATATCACAGTGGTACTGCTGCAAGGCCACTGCCCACCTTGCCAACCTTCCTCTAGGATCTTTCAAATTGTTCAACCATAGAAGAGCGTGATGATCAGTGACCACCGTGAAATTAAGTCCCTCGATATACGGTCTAAACTGATTACAGGCCCATAGAACTGCCAAACACTCCCGTTCTGTGACGGTAAAATTACGTTCATTCTTAGTCAAAGAACGACTAATATAAGCAACTACCTTTTCACCATCCTTATGGGGTTGCGACAAAACAGCACCTAATCCATATCCTGAGGCATCACATTGTATTACAAACGGTAAGTCATAATTGGGACAACTAAGAACTGGAGCTTTGACAAGAGCCTCCTTGAAAGCCTGGAAGGCACCTTCGCAGTCATCCGACCACATGAATCTTTGACCTTTACGAAGAAGATTAGTAATAGGGTGAACAAGAGAAGAATAACCCTCAATAAATCGTCTATACCAGCCCGTCATTCCGAGGATTCTACGGACCTCAGATACATTCGTAGGTCTTGGTAAGTCCAAAATGGCCTTAACCTTCTCACTATCTGTATTTAAACCATGCTGGTTTATTACATAACCAAGAAATCGCAACTCTGGTTTACAAAACACGCATTTCTCTCGACCGACGGTCAAGCCTGCATCTTTAATGCGTTTGAAAACTTCCAGTAAAACCTCTAGATGCTTATCAAAACTTTTAGTGACTATTACTATATCATCCAGATAAACAAATACATTGGGCTCCAGATCGCTACCAATAACCTGATCTATCAAACGCTGCCAGGTGGCAGGACTATTCGATAAACCGAACGGAAGCCGGCGAAACTGAAACAATCCCCGATTAGGAACCGTGAAAGCAGTATACTTTCTCGATGATTCTTCAACAGGTATTTGCCAAAAAGCGGACTTTATGTCCAAAGTGGACAAATAACGAGCATCTTGAAGCTTATCTAATATGGAAGAAATTCGAGGCAAAGGATAAGCGTCCTTTTCTACCACCTTGTTCAATTTTCTATAATCTACACAAAATCGATAAGTTTTCTTATCTTGCTTTAAAATCAAAATTATGGGTGAAGCCCAAGGACTAGAGGATTGTTCCACTATTCCCTCCTGAATCATTTTATCAAGTTCTGAATCTATAGATTTTTGTATGACGGGTGAAACCGGATAATACCTTTGCTTAATTGGGGCAGCGTCCGTAACAATCTTATGACTAACTAAATGAGTGCATCCTATCCTACCGTCCTCCATATCTAAGAAAATATCCCTAACACATTCATCTAATTTATGTTGCTGATCTAATGACAGCTCCAGTAGACTACCCGAATTCGAATTGATCGATGCTATGTCACAGCTTCCATTGAATGACCATTTATCATTTCGTAGATCTGGAATAATACCGGTTCGACGCCAAAAATCTGCTCCCAAAATGAGCATGTGCGGTAAAATTGGAATAACAAGCATATCCATTAAAATTACTTTATTTTCTAAAAGTATTGGAACTGTAACCGTGCCTAAAACTTCGCATTGGTCGCCGTTCGCAACGGTACAAGAGGATATCGTTGAAGGGTTCAATGTTATGTTCAAAGATTTTAAAATTTCCCAACCGTTCCGACCCAAAATCGTTCGCGAGGCACCACTATCAAGTAGTCCCAAAAATTCTGAACCCAAAATTGTAACTCGCAAGTATGGTCGCTGATCACCTTGAGCATGTGTCAAAATATAATCTAATATCAATTTATTATTTGCATCTACGGTCGATAAAGAGTTTAAGGAGACACCAAGTCGACCACCTAATGCCTCGCATTCGCGTTTCCCGAGATGGATTTATTGTTACAGGAGGGACAAGTGCGCACAGTAAAGTTGGGTTTACCGCATTTAAAACAGCGGCGATGATGAGGTTCTTTGCATTCCGATGCCTTGTGCCCTGCGACTTTACAATTATAGCATTTGATCACAGTTCGTGTATTAACTTCGTCGGCATAAGAACTAGATGGACCCGCGCGGTATTCGTCTACATAGGCTAAATCGGGTTCCAGTAACCTATCCGTTTTCCTAGAAGGAGGTACCTTATACCCTTCGACCGATGTTTTGCACGCTTCTAATCTTTGACAAAAATCTAACAATTCCTCTATTGTATCTATATTAGTTAGCGCTAGTTGGGTTTGATAAAATGGAGTTATGTTATTCATTACAATTTTAAGACGAGACTTTTCCGAGAGTTTTACTGATAACCTACTGAATAAATTCTCCATAACCGCGATATATATCCCTATGGATTCATTAGGACCCATAGTTCGATTCTTTATTTCTTCGAAAAGCTTGTCGTTGTAATCCCGTGGCTGAAATTGTTTCCTAAGTAAGACTACTAACGATCGCCAATCTTGTGCCTTTTTACGCGCCGACAAGTACCAAATATATGCGCGACCCTGGAAAAGATCTATGCCAGATCGGAAAAGTTCATCTTCAGAAACGTTACGAGCCATTTTTAATTCATCTACTCTCTCCAGAAAACTACTAAGAGACATCGAATTACTTTCGCCCGAAAATTTCAGATTCCACTGGGAAACTGGCACTGACTTTGGTCTTGGCGGGTTGTTCGTGCTACCCTGTACCGTGGAACTAAAAATTTCCTCTTCAGATTCGTCAGTTGAGGAAGAGCCTGAACCAAAAGTGACCGAGTGTTCCTGACTAAGTTCCATACGCCTAAATGCCCTAACCTTTTTTGCAACCTCAGAGTTTATATTTAGAACGGTAACGAGGTGATTAGATCTAACCGCTTTTTCAGCTGCAGATGTAGGCTTACTACGATTTATTCGACCTAATGTAAAAGCCCCTTTAGACACCAACTTCTTATGTTTATTGTCATCCGAACCGTCAAAATCTGTTAACAGCCTATTCAATTCCGCAATTTTTGCAATTAACGCAGTACAATCGGCCGCAAACTCGTACGGGTGATCGGGGTAATCAATTGGAGTTCCCCTTCTTTCCAATCTCAAAAGATTTCGCAAAGTTTGCCTCATAGGCTCAACCGTCGTCTGATCAGTAACTCCTCTGACCGCCAATTCATACGTCAACTCATCAGAACTCAATCTATTCACTTCGTACTGTGGCGGAGCCATATTAACTCTTAAATCGAAAAAATATTCAAAAAAAAAAAATCAGAACTTGATAACCTGACAAAAACAATATCTAGTAATATGAAGAAAAAAAAAATACCAGAGAAAAGCAAGAAAAGAAATCAAAACAAAACCCTACCAATACAACCTTGGAAAAAAAACATAAACGGGAAAAACAGTCCAAAAAAAAACTGCCAATTTCTCCAACAAAATTTTCCCGAAAATGCACCTACTCCCATCCACTTAGAGACAGGGAAAAAAAATAATCCTATTTTGGCAATTCAAAAAAAAAGTTAAATAACCGAACCGAAATTAATCGATCCACCCAGTAAAAAAACTTACTTACAAAAAAAAAAAACCAATCCAACATTAGTACCTTGAACCTACATAATAAAGAAAATCACTCATCGATATTCAAATAGGTCAACACAATAAAATTCACCTTAGAAGGACAAAAAAAAAACTGCAAATCCTATAGTCAATAAAATTCGAATAAATTTGAGAAAAGTGACTAAAATATAATATTATATGCATTCAATGAAATATTTTACCTTTAAATTTATGTTAATCCCAAAATAGCAAAAAAAATAGGATGGCAAGCATTTATTATTGCAATTATAGTTAAGCAACGCAAATAGTTCTAGTTGCCAAAAAAAATTCTTTTAAACAAAAACCTACCATTAAATTAAACTACCCTTGGTGGAAAGCAGCCCTTAAGTTGGGCGCCAAAATTTGCTACACGCTAATATATATATTGAAGAAAAGTTAATCAAATAAGGATAATAAAAAAAAAATATATATATATTATATATATCGATTTAGTTTATTAATTATGTTTCTTTAATATAATAACAGGTTTGGGGTCAGCGGGGTGTAGCAAATAATGCCTAGCTAGTCCGGTGTGAGTTCGAGCGCCACTGGCTCGACGCAGCTTGAGCCAGAGAGCTTACTGGTTTTCAGTACTACCCCAAAACCCTAATTAGACAAACACACAATTCTTGTGAAACAAAACTCCCTGAATATTTAATTTAAGTAATAATAGATGATTCTGTTTAGTAGTAATTAATAAATTTATAAAACCTAAAAATATTGGCCAATCCCAGTTGTGATCACAACCGGTTTACACGGTCTTTTATACGAATAATTATTTAATGAATTGCCTAAAATTTATTATAAGGCCCACAGGCCACCTTTTATTTGAGACTTTATGAAATAATTTAATATTTGAAAATAAAAATAATCTATCTGCTTTTCCACCAAGTTGATATAGAAAGATTGCTCTTCCTCCCTTATTAAAATTTCTCTATGAGTTAGGTACTTAGCTGGAACACGTGTTGTGTTACAAATCCGAGAATGGAAGCTATCTGTCAGGACATCCAGTTCCAAATCGAATCCAATAGGTTTTCTTTCTCTTTGAATGCCGATCGAATTGTCTATTTAATGGTGGTTGATTGGTAGGACTACACTAACATCCAAATAGGAAGAGAAGCCCTACAAGATCGGAGGAAAGGAAATAGTTATTTCTAGAAAATTCGTTGGGGTCAAAAAGTTTGACTTACGTGGTTGTTGTGTGGCTTTGAAGTAGTTTATTTCCTCTATAGCTGGAAAGCTATAATACTTCCAGACGAGAAATGTTCTACAGAAGGAATCTTGTGTTAGTTACAAATAAAAAAACACGTTTGGGCTTACCTCAGAGGTCAAAGTGGAAGGCGGAATAAATCCGGCAAATAAGCCGATAGCGGTAAATTTCACCGATAACTAACTCACTCAGGAGCAAAACCAAATAAATTTACTGCCAAAAAAAAAAGTATCTCACTTTCCCAAAACTGGAAACCAAAAATGTGGTTTAATTTGTGACGATACAGTCCACGCGACCAAATGACTTCTGACCGACCTTTTTCTGTTCGGTACTTAGAACCCAAAAAAAAACTAATAATTTAAATAGGTACCATCGGAACCACTGCCGACACCTTGGGGCAAAAAAAACAAATTCCAACAAAACTGCGACAATTTGCAAAATCGTACCTAGAAATAAATAATGATCTTTCAAGGAACCATCAAAAGAGGCCACCACTTGCATGAACATGGAAAATAATTCCAGCCTAGTATTTGAATGAGTCCCCCATAAATACATAAATAGATTCCTTTAAAAAAAAACGTAACAAAGTAAAAAAGTGAACATTATTCTTTATAAATAATGTATAAATAACTGGTAACTAATAACAATATTTTCACGCATAATTGTTTTAAATAAACCTTAATTATATTTCAGCCTCGTCTCCGAAAATAAACCACTGTATAGTATCCTTTTCTACCTACCATCTCACACACATTCCATTGCAACCTAAATAAAATCGATATTTCGCAAGGGTACCATCCCTACCTTGCGCTGCGCGTGGATACTTCAGTCTTTCTCTGTGTGTCATCTCGTACGCATCGCCGCGCCGCGCGAAATCCGTAAAATAAAAAAATACGAGAAAATTCGAATTTTCGGTTTGACCACGTGTTGTATACAACAAATTAATTAATTTTAATTAGTGTGTGTGTTATATTAGGAGCACGGGACAGGATGTCCAGACGTAGGGATAGAAGTAAGGAATTAGAGGAAAAATTACTGTGGATGGCTGGCTTTTTGGAGAAGATCTAGAGACGAGAGTTAAAACGTCGAAAGAGCTGGAACGTACAAGCCTTGAGTTGAAACCAGAACAACCCAAAACAACGGGAAAAGTTTCCACAACTACGAAAACTTTAAACTCCAAAGGTTCCACTCGTGTTCTTCAGGGAAGCAGACAGAGGGGACCTCGTCAATACCAACCACGAGCTTTCGATTATGCTTACACTCAATATGAGGAGGGACCAGGAAAAAAGAAATTGGAAACATCAGGCTCAAGGAAAGAAGGAGAAATCTTACCGTTAATTACTCAGTGTTTCGTCTTTATTCTAAGTAAATTTTATACAATTTGGCAAAGGTACAAAATTCCTGTTTGCTCGCATTTTTTGTTTTCGCGCAAAAAAAAGTTATTATTATTATTATTATTATTAGTTACAATAGTAAACGGTTATGACCGATGAAACTGTTGTCATAATTTCCGTGGTTCTTTTTTGGCTTTTCAAAATATTCAGCTTGTTCATTTACAGTCCGAAGTGAATGTTCACACTAGTCAGCACTTCCCGTTGATTATCTAGTGTGTTTTTGAATGAGTTAATACTTGGAGCGCTCACAGTTGTACCTCTAGATGTTGATGTTGATACTGGACGAACCAGAAGCGAGTAATTTTGAAACAGACTTTCTAAGAAACCCGCGCGTGTGTGAAGTAGGGCCCTGCAGGAGTGCACTTATGGAATCATTTGGTAAGTCCTTTTTTTATTATATAGAGGTTGGTTCTTGCCAGCCGTCAAACTTAGAAAAATAATCCGTCGTATGAAAAAATATTGAAAAGTCGTATTTTCTTATTTTTCCTTCTGACACCTAGATGGTGTTTCACGTTCAAATTTGTAGGGATGCTTGTTCAAGGGATGCTTTATCATCCCTCAAAAGGAAAATTCCTTGCCAGCCGTCAAACTTACGAAAATCATCTCTCGGAAGAAAAAATATTGAAAATTTCATATTTTCTTATTTTTTCTTCAGACACCTAGATGATGTTTCACGTTCAAATTTGAAAACATGCTTGTTCAAGGGATGCTTTATCATGCCTCAAAAAGAAAATTCCTGGCCAGCCGTCAAACTTACGAAAATCATCTTTCGGAAGAAAAAATATTGAAAATTTCGATTGAACCTCTGTTGTTTTGTCTATTAACTGCTCCATATAGCACCCATGTAAAACCGCTTCAAGTTTTTATTTGTTTATTTAATAATACATAGTAAGGCAGCTCGTTATTTAACAATTCGGTGACCATGATATGGTTTCGAGCCAGAGAACTCGTGGACACTAAGAAATCGAGCTCTGGAAATGGCCTAGCAGCAAAGCCATACACCATACACGGAACAACAACAACAAACAACTTAATTAATAAAAATGTTTATTGAAAAAAAGTTGTCTTCGTCACCACAATAACAAAAATATAATTACATAATAATAATTATTGAAGATCCTAATTTATAATTCTATAAATTTCATGTTTATCAAATAAATTATCGAGTATATTTTTTTTTACTCGTTTTCGGCTATAAACCTACTACATTTTTTTTTTGTCAAGTAATGCTTTTTTAATGTAATAATTTTGTAATACTGGTTCAATTTTACATACAACGCACTAATAGTGGGTACTTAAGATTTCCATTATTGTTGATATGCATGTAAAACCATTTAAGCTAAGTCATTAATTTCCTTTTCCTTTTCTATTTCAGCTTTGCTCTTCAAAGGTTGCAATTCTTTCCCGTTCACATAATAGTCGTCCGGGTTATTCCATTTTTGTAACTTCCCACTGCCAAATATTAAATAGAAAACTGCTCCGAACAGATACGTTAATACCAAAATCCAGAAAACGTATTTCCATGTTTCAAAAGTGCTCACTTCTACGGTTAAAATGGCGACAATTTTCGTAGATAACCATCCTCCAAAACTGGATAAGGTATTGGCCAAGCCGAATATGGTACCGGAGAAGTTTGGTGCAATATCCAGGGCGTTTGCTAAATATCCAGCTGTAACAGCGCCATTGAAGAACAGACTTATTGTGAATACCGATACAGATAATGCAGCATTCATGCCCCAGATGGCTTGGATCATCATGAGGAAAGCTGGAATTAGAATGGCAAAAGTTGTGAACACTTTTCTGGTCGCTGTTGTTGATAATTTTCCAGTTTTTCGCAATCTGTCTGCTATGTAGGATGCTATAATAGCCATAATATATTTTGCTGAAACGGAAAAAGAAACATTCAAGTAAAGGATTTTATCTCATAATCAAATTATATCTTAATAGGTCTGTTTCCACAGAAATCACAAGCCAGTCAGAGCGAATTTCATTGGTTGAAAGTAGTCAGGAAACTGGTTGTTGGAGAATTGGATCAATCAAAAACGCTCTGACTGGTTTGTGATTTCTGTGGAAGCAGAACTAATATCAATTATATGGACAAAAGTTACTCACCTAAATAGGGTAAACTGCTAAACAATCCATTTTTCTTGACGTTGAATCCTAAAACTTGTTTCATGTATGTCGGTAATTGATTTACTACTGTAAAGTATCCGAATACAGAACACCCATGGGTTATTATAATGGCCCAAACTGGTAAACTTGTGAATATTTGTTTCCAAGGTACATAAGACGGTTTTGTCTTCTTTCCACCTAAAATAAATAATTTAAGTTTAGTTTATTTTAAATTAAATATCAAATCATCATGATCACAGACAATATTGAAGAAATATTAACGAATAGTAAAGACATAATAGAAAGATGGGCAAATCATTTTAAAAAACGATTTGGTGGAAAAGGAAAGAACGGAATAATTCATATCAAAGATGAATGGCAACACAATAAAATACCAAGGAAAAAAGAGCTATCATTATTATGAATTTTACCTTCTCCATCAGCAATTTTTGTTTCAATCTCTCTCCGTTCCTCTTCACTTATTCTGGGATGTTGTGCGGGCGAGTCGTAAATTATACAAAACCATAAAATAGACCAAAAAAGACCAACCACTCCTGTCACGTAAAAAACACTCTCCCAGCCTATGGTACTAATCAAATATCCGCATACGGGCATAGTAAGTGCTGCGCCTAAGCTTGACGCCATCATATTGGCTATAAATTTGGATCTGGAAACATTAAATAATTGAACTACGTACTCATTAAAAGTTACAATGATCATTACCGTATCACCTTTATAACGTTTACGGTATTAGATTTTACACATACAAGATAGGAATCTTACCTTTCCATAGGAGGAATCCAGTTAGATGCCATCGGTTGAATAGCAGGCCATGTAGCTCCCAAAAAGAATCCTAATACGGCCCTCAAAATCAGTATGGCATAGTAGTCGAGATAAGCCGCTGCGGGTGTGAGTATTGTGAGAATTGAGGCCATCAACATGCCGCCTCCGAATATCTTACGGGCTCCCACTATTTCGGCCATTCTGCCTCCTGGGAGTTCGGTAAGGACGTATCCCCAAAAGAAACTGCCTGTAAAAAATATGTTGAGATGTGTTAATGATATCTAAAAATAATTCGCGACGTGTAGGAAATAATGTATAAGATAGTTTTGGAGAACGCGCTAGAGGAAAAATCTACTTCCACTATAGGGATGCGTTCTGGTCTTCCTTTACCTCTAGTTGTCACTTTTGATTCTATATTATGTATATGAGAAAACTTATGTTTCCTTTCTCAACCTTACGGAGGATGTATCTCAGGCAGATAAACTCATCAACTTGAAATCCAGCAGCGTCAGACCAAAAATGCGATGTAGAGAATAAAGCAAACAAGATCCAGTGCATGTGATACAATATTGGTCTTGCGGAAGGCAGAATAACAAACGAAGTCTCAATCATGTAAGAATCGGGGAATGCCTACAAAGACCTTCTGTTTCTTTGAGTAATGGTTTACCTCAAACGAAAAAAATGTAGACCCATTACCTCCATGTTTTATAATAGTCTTTCTGAAAGAACATGGAATTTTGTTGATTGTGGGGATATTATGGAAGTTGATAGTAAGTGTGAAAGATTTGTAAATGTTCTGAATGAGCTATAATATGTTGTGTTTTCCTAAAAAACAGTTTGTAATGCGTTCAGAAAATAACATTGGTTGGTTTAGCCAGGAACTGAGAGCTATGAGAGAACACTTGAGGTTTTTGGGTGAAATAGGTAGGCAGTATGGTACCTATGGGAACAGAGAGTACTATATGCAGTATAAGCGACAATATAAAAAAGAGATCCTCGAAGCCAAACTAGCTTCAAATGATAAACGGATAATTTCTTCTAGTAACTCCAGTAGGAGCATGTGGGAAATTATTAATCAGAACACAGGAAATACAAAACAAAATATTGAATCAAAAAACCTTACTCCAGATGACTTCAATAAATATTTTTCAAATATCGCTAATGAACTTGTGCAGGGTATGCCAGAGTCAGATACTGATCCTTTGGAAAATCTCGAACATGTTAATCTTCAGCAAGTATTCTCCTTCTCTGATGAGATAAGTTTTAATGAAGTCAGAGATATAATAAACCAACTTGAAAACAAGAACAGGCGGGATACATATGGATTGAATGTAAATATTATAAAATCAGGTAAAAATCTGATCCGGTACCTCTCACAAAACTTATAAACTTGTGTATGTATGTTGTTGTATGTTGTATGTGTTGGAGGTGTCAGTTGCACCGCGACCTGATAGATCTATTGTACCCCTCCTTCTGCTGCCAGGCCAGGGCTTCCTGCTCAAAGCAGCCCCTCCAGTCCTAGGTCCTTAAGGAATCTTGGGATATCCAGCGGTTCCAGAGTTGAAATATCTTCCAACTGTATGGTGGGGCTTACCAGATTCTTCATCCTTGAACGACTAATGGCATTACAATTCAGTAAAAGGTGGTGAGGTGTTTCCTCTCCGTGATAAACTTGTGTAGGTATTGGGGAAGGATCCTTTCCACAGTGGATGAAAAGGGCAATTGTGATTCCTCTGTTGAAGGGTTGTCCAGATGAGGCAGAGAACTATAGACTGATATCGCTGCTACCCATACTGTCCAAAGTCTTTGAGAAATGAATGTCTAGGCAAATAGTAAGTTTTTTTTGAAGTGAATAATCTTCAATGAAAAAAAAAGATACACCATTTTAGGAGTCCTGAATCTCATGATATTATGGATGCTTTTGTTGGACACAACGATCTGTGTGATGGCAGACTCTCTTGAGGCTTCGTTGATGGGTTATCTCTGGAGGCACAGAGGATGGCTGAGAAATGGTTCAATTCGAATGGGTTGAACTGAAGCAAGACAGAGAGAATGGTGTTTGCTCTAAGAGAGATTGGGACAGTGTGGCACCTCAAGCTAGGTTCCTTAGAGTTTTATTGACCCAAAAGCACACATTGAGGCTGTAGCCTCAAAGCTCAACAGAAATTTGTATCTGCTTCAACATCTTGCAGAAAATGTTTCCCCCATGGTACTAAGGAGTGCTTATTTTGCAACTTTTTCAGACTCAACTTTCCTATGCTGTACTTGTATGGAGTCATGCCTCAGGTGCTCAGCGTATGTTTGGACTGCAGAGAAAGGCGCAGTCAGGGTGTTGAGCGGTTACAGGAATGACTGTAGGGCGGCTTTTCAACAGCTAGGAAAACTTGCCCTGCCTTCTCTATACATTCTAGAAAATTTGCTCTGTATAAAGAGCAATACTCATTTGTTTTCAACTACATGCCTATCCCACCGAGGTAATTTCATAACAGATTACAGGCGACAGAAGAGGTGTCTGAATGGCTACTGGGCCATAAAATATTTTAATGTGTAGCCATTGGAAATTAAAGAACTACCAATAAGGAGAGAATGAAACAAATCTTAACTTTAAATAATAAGTTTAATTCAAATGAAGAATCATAGTGTTAATTGTACCTTTTGTATTTTATTTTGTAACTTGATTGTATGTATAGAGCCCAGTGCCTCAATGATTTTTTTAATTGTTTGTCAAGTGAATGTTTAATGTACAAATGAATTGTCATTTTGTATTTTATACCCTACTGAACTATTATAAGCATATAATACCTTGGTTACGATAATCATAAATAGGGTCTTAACTCCCGCGCGAGAGTTAAGGATTTCATAACTCCCGCGCGGTAGTTAAGGATATCATAACTCCCAAGGGAGTTAAGGATTTCCATAACTCCCGCTTTTACCTTGAATAGGTAAAACTTTAAGAAAAAATAGAAATTTTGATTTATGGTTTATTCCTTCATAAAAATACACAGAATACAGTAAATTCAGTAGGATATAAAATTATCTACGTACAGTCGCGGCCATTGGAATTGGCACAAACTTTCAAAACGCACCTCGTATTGCATCAAAATCTGACTTTTTTAACAAGCCGGTAATAAGTCAGTGGCGAACTAGAACAGTTTTATAAGGTTTTTAAATAAGATTGAAAAAAAGAATACCATATTTTAACCAACGATGAAAAAGCGAAAGCAATTCTAATGATTTCACAAGGGAAAACTACTTATATGTGCAGTCGCCTTAACCCTTGGTTGTGGAAGTAGTATAATTATGAATTTAAAGAAAAAATGGGTTGAAACTGCTTCTATCACGAACCTACAACGAGGAAGACGACCAAAAAAAACAATTCGACAAGAGGATCAATCTCTTCTTGATGAGGTCATTTCATATCCATTTATTTCGGAAATTAGAAGAATTGAGTAGTTTTCCAGCTTCAGTTAGAACTGCGCGGAGGCGTAGGGCACTTTCCAAATTTCACCGATAAATTCACCGGTTAAATAAACCGGTAGCTGTCCAAAAATTCCGGTAAAAGTCAGATGCAAGTCCGGTTACAAATCTTTCTTCTGCATTTTGGAACGCTTTGGTGACAAAGTTTGGCGGTGTTGCTTATTATTTTTTGGAATGGATTTTTTTGTGGGATGCAGTGAGGTTGGTATGTATTTTTATTATTTTTAACAGTCAACAAACGGTAGTTTTCAGTACGATTTTTGTAGATTATGTGAGCTGAGTATTTGGTTTGTCGATTTCATAATGACGTCCACGCACAAACATTTTTTTATTCTGCCATCTGCAAGCAGCAATTTAACAATAGACTGCCAATGCGCAATAGTGCCCATTCAAAGCAATTAAATTAATGTACGTCAAAAAAAAGTGTCAATAAACCTCCAACCGAAGAAACCGACAAAAATTCCCGGTGGATTCGGTGCCTCACCGGTTTTAAACAGCTGATCATTCCGGTCAATTTTGGAACGAACGATCGGGTTCAACCGGTAAAAAGTCGGTACATTTTGGAACGGTTTGGTGAGTAAACTATTAAACCGGTATCGCACGGTTCAGAAACCGGTGAATTTTGGAAAGTGCCCGTATTAAGGAACTGGATTTAAATGTCATTCAGCGGCTCGTAAACTATTTTCAGTGCAAAAAAATAGACAGTGTCGATTACAGTTTGCTCAGTTATTATCTCAAGAACCTGAAAATTTCTGGAGCAATATAGTTTTCTCTGGCGAAAAAGTTTTTCAGTCATGCAATAGTAGCCCAACATTAAAAGTTTATAGGCCAAGACGAACCAGGTATGAGGAGGACTACATCCAATTTAATCAGTCTAGCGGAAGAGTTTCTGTCCATGCATGGGCGTGTATAACTGCTGAAGGTCCAGGGCAGATTTATTTTATTGATGGACTTCTGATTAGCGACAAATACATAATTAGATGTAATGCTGCCATCCGCTAATGAACGCTTTGGAGATAATTTTATGTTCCAGCATGTAAGATCATGTTAAGAGCGAAAATATTTGGGCCTACCTTACAAAAAAAATTACAATACCGAATTTAGACCTGCTTCGAAACAAGATTTGAAACAGTGCATAATCAATTAATGGTATGCTTCAACATTATTAACAGACAACTACAATTTTTGTATTCAATTTACTCAATGCCACGAAGATTGCAAGCAGTAGTTGATAAAAATGGAGGTACTACCAAATATCAAAATTTTTTGTAAGGAGTTAGTTTTTACTAGGCTAGATACAAAAGGAATTTTTATTTTTTAGTTAGGGTCCAAACAATGACATTGGGTCCAAAATTGAACTTGGTGGACATAACATTACACACGCCACTGACCACTTTTGTTGGTTACAGTTTTTGTCAGATTTTGATACAATACGAGGTGCGTTTTTAAAGTTTGTGCCAATTCCAATGGCCGCGACTGTACCACGGGAATTATCAGGTATTGATACCCACGGGTAATTGGTGTTCCTTGGGCCAGAGGCATTACGGTCCAGCATGTAAGATCATGTTAAGAGCGAAAATGTTTGGGCCTACCTTACAAAAAAAATTTACAATACAGAATTAAGACTTGCTTCGAAACAAGATTTAAACACTGCATAATCAATTAATGGTATGTTTTAACATTATTAACAGACAACTACAATTTTCATAATTCAATTTACTCAATGCCACGAAGATTGCAAGCAGTAGTTGATAAAAATGGAGGTGCTACCAAATATTAACATTTTTTGTAAGAAGTTAGTTTTTACTAGGATAGATATAAAAGGATTTTTTATTTTTTAGTTGGGGTCCAAAATTGAACTTGGTGGACATAACATTACACACGCTACTGACCACTTTTGTTGGTTACAGTTTTTGTCAGATTTTGATGTAATACGAGGTGCGTTTTTAAAGTTTGTGCCAATTCTAATGGCCGCGACTGTACATTATTGCTCTTTCGTGATCATAACATGAATAAAGAATTTGAATTTGAAAGACCACGACGTTGAACTGGTTTTTAACCAAAAAAGTTCCTGTTCTTCGGAGAATGTTTGAAAGGGATGTCCGACAAAATTGTCCATCTATCAACCAAGTCTATGGTCTATGCGCCGACATCAACAGATGACGAAGAGATTGAAAAGCTCGATCAGGGCCGGTCCAATAGCTATTATATACCGAGGCAAAGTTCAATCCTGGCGCCCCCTTCTCAAATCGTATTGTCAAAATGGATAAACAATGAATTTTAGGCTATCGTTTAGAGAGTAGGAGGATAAGACAAAAAAAAGTAACTTCATTTTCTTAAATAACTAAGTATATCATATATTTACTTATTACATGAGGTCTGTTCTCGCGCAGAAATCACAAAGCAGTCAGACGGAATTTCATTGGTTGAAAATAGTCATAAAACTGGTTGTTGGCGATTTGCACCAATCAAAAACTCTCTGACTGAGTTGTGATTTCTGTGAGAACAATAATCTACCATCGAACATGCCATAACCACCGACCGTGTTCTATGGTTGAAGGTTATAACAGGACAGGTCTGTTCTAACTGACATGCAGGTCGATTAAAAGGATGCAAATACATTCAGTGCGCACTGAATCTACCAATCGGAAACGCCATAAGTTGAACGATAATCCTAATTGACAAATGAATTGATCAACTGGAAATTACCGTTTTAAAACTGTTCTGCATGTCGCTTGGAACAGACCTATTATTTTCAATTAAGCTCTTCAAACCACGTGATTTTTCAATATGGCGACTGAGGAAAATTTGACGTTTGTTAATCTTGAGATTATTTGGAATATTTTCGAGCTAATTAAAGTTTATTTTGTTATAGTATACTTTTTGAGATGCAGAGTGAATATTCAAAGACTTTAATGCAGGAAAATCAGGATGTGGGCGAAGGATAAGTTTGAAAAAATGTCTAGTTGACATTTGTTTACATTTTGACCTAGTTTTTACAGCAATGAGCAAATGAAGGCCTACAAAAGCTCAAATTCTTACGAGTATTTCGAGTATATGGCTTTATTTTAGATGCAGGAACAGTGGTATGAATAATTTTTACGTTTTAATTGGAAAAACTTGAAAGGTTGGACACTGAAAACAACCTGACATCATCCTTGTTGAAACACCTTCTAAAATCAACTACAAGACACCTTTGTGGAATTTTTAATTAGAAAAAAGCCTCATGCAGTCAATAAAATAAAAAAATAAATAGGGTTTAGTCACAAAACAACCACACAATGCACTTTAAAAAGCTTTAAATTCTATACTGTCATATACGGAATAAGGAACTTCCGCCCCGATCGCCATTTTGGAATAGTTTTGACAGTTCGTTGGAATGCCTAATTCCTACGAAACTAAAGTCTGTTTTTTTTTTAAAGATAATTCCTCAAGTCAAAAATTATTACTATGTTGGCAACACAAGCCTTTTCTACATGAAAAATTTGAAGCATTGACAATTTTATATTGCATTGCCAACATAATGTCATTTTGACTTTTATCTTTAAAAAAAAAAAAAACTTTAACGAAAGTCCGTTCAATCTGTCTTCAGACAAAGATGATCGAGAGGAGCATGAGAGGAGTGCCTTGATGAGCGGTGACAGGTGACAGTGGTGCATTACCAGACAATGTTGTCGGATCTTTTATTATCTCCCTATTATCCTTGTGGCATAAAACATTTTTTTTTAAATTAACTGGCTTATCGAAATAAATTTATTTGCAATTTGGCGCCCCTAATCGTGGCGCCCTAGGCAGTTGCCTCGGTTGCCTGTGCCTAAATTCGGCCCTGAGCTCGATGATAAAAGAGCAAGAACTGAAAATGATAGCGATCAATAGTTATTCTATTGAGTTGATATAGGGAGAAAGCAAGAAGGATATGAAAAATTCATAAAAGCTATAACAGTAGAGATTAAGTTGTGAAAGGAAATATGTATTGCAATCTGCTTGAAGATAAAATGTTGTATGCCATTCGGCCCCGAAGGTATTTTTGTGCTTCGCTCAAACCTTCAGCTCAGCACAAAAAGACCAGTTTCTGGGCCTAATAACAAATAACTATTGAGTACTATACAGGGTATACCATTTAAAACGAAACACGCTAAATATTTGATGTCACTTTTTTTTTTAAACAGGAGGTCGAGTGATACCTGTTTTAAAAGTGCGTCCAATTTTCTTTCAAATACCATCAAATGAAAGAGAATTAAACGCTCTTTTAAAAGAGGTATCACTCGACCCCTTGTTGCATTTGAATTAGTAAGGGTTGGTCCCACCCCGCATAGAGGGTTGAAGTAGAAGTGCTAAAAATGGTTGCAGAAAACTTCCCCCTTTGAAAATCAAATTACGTGTACGAGCGATTTTTGAAAAAATAAACGTGGCATCAGATATCTAGACTGTTTCGTTTTAAATGGTATACACTGTATACCGACTATTGTTTTTGAAAATTATTGGTAGTGGCCTTGCTGAGGATTTTATAGGTAGTTGCCTGTATTTGAGAAAGGAAATAGTTTGATCAGTGTAGAATTGTATTTAGGGAAACGACCGCGTTTTTCCTACCCGTATTGAGTTGTGTCGACACTTTTATCAATATAAAGTATTATGTACATCTATCAAACCGGTATTCCTGACTGAGACTTTATGCTCCAGAAATAAGGTTGCCAGAAATAGGTACCTTATTAACAAATCGAAAAAAACAAAACGTCCATGATATTTTTAATAACAAAAATACCTGAATGCGTAGGGGGCAGTGCGGAGTATCGGAATATGCGTTCCTGCCTCGTCCAACCTGCCGTAACCCTGGCAGGGGTGCGCAAAGGGGTGTTTGACGTCGACCAACAGCTCTCATCGAGTTTTGCCCTATATATGGTTCAGATTAAAGGTCTTGATGTCCTTTATCTAAGAAGTCGATGCTGCCTCAAGAACTTGCCGGAAATAGGTGGCAGAGGGTAGTGATGCCGCGAGACGAGACGAGACGAGATTAGCGGTTGATCTCGTCTCGTCTCGCCTGAGCATCAATCTCGTCTCGTCTCGACCTCGAGATTAACTCGAGACGAGACGAGAGTCGTAGAGAGTCTCGTCTCGTCTCGTCTGATCTCGTCTCGCGAAAAAATCGCTTGTATTGTACAACATAACCTATGGATTTTTCTTGCTGGTTTGGTTCGTATTTCGTATTAAATAAAATCCAATGTCCAGCTGGCCCAGAGCTAAAAGAAACGCAATAGCTGTATTTCTTTCGAGAGCTTGAAACATTAGCGCAAGCTGTGGCCCCTCCTTGTGCGGAAGGAATACAGCTATTGGTAACAGCATGTTTTATTTCAAACTTCCTACGACAGTATAATTGGCTCTGAAAACAGTACAATTTGCTCTGAAAACAGTACAATCGCATGACCCGTTTCAGCAAGGATAATAAACACTACTACAGGATACAGGATTGCTCATCGGCCTCGATTTGTCGCATCAACATCATATGGTGTAGCACCGTTGCCAACGTCATCAACGTTGCTGATGACTATTTGCGCCAGCGGTCGTAGTTAAGAATTCAAATTTATGATTGATGACATAATATGTAGAGATGAAGATGAAGGAAAGATTTTAACGAAAGGTTTGTTTTTGGATGCTAGTTAATGTACTGAAACCAAGTTCATAAAGCCAGAGTCAGCGGAATCATAGCCTGTGGTGTGCAAACACCCTACGTCAAAGTGACATTAAAGCGAAGAACGACACGCTGACTACGTCATCAGTGGTACTTTTGCGTAGTGGGGAGCTTGAGATTTGAACTACACAGACCTTATGGGCAATCCTGTAGTGTTTATTATCCTTGAGGTTTCAGTTCATTTGAAATTTCTCCAGGAACAACACTGCATATACCATATACCTATCATTTATGAAGGATTTATTCCGTTTCCATCCTTGGTTAAGGTTATACGTTCAGTAGATGTCAGTTTATGTTCAGTAGATGTTCAATAAAATTCATGTAACAGGAATAAATACAAAAATATGGTGTTTTATTTTTCATAACCTTGAGTAAGTAGTTAATGAATTCGTCAGTCTTGAAGAGAATTTCATTCATCTGTCAAAACTGGTTTCCAACCATAAACTGGCATGTTTTAATTGTTGATTGCAACCAATCAGATTGAGATTACGTGATAATTTGCACTAGTGCAGGATTATCGGATAATTGCACCCTAACGGGTGGCATTTGAAATTTTTTGTGACCAGTGACATTTTTATACTTACGAGGGTATACAGTGTGTCCCGCTTAAGGACTGACCACCCTTCTAAAATTTTTATTTTTCAACCGATTCAATTCATTTTTTTTTGTCTTGTAGCTACTCGAATTTGGCACTTATTAGGCTCATAATTTTATTTCTACGGCTGCACTGGTTTACAGGGTGTCCACATTTATAGACTCAAATTTCAATAAGTACCATTAGGGATTTTTTTAGAAAAAATCTGATAGCAGATTCTTGTTTAGAATGGTTTGAAACCCTAATGTACGAATTTTTGTTCAGGTTGATCATGATGAATTGAATCGGTTGAAAAATAAAAATTTTAGAAGGGTGGTCAGTCCTTAAGCGGGACACACTGTACTAAAAATTCAAATTTTTGATTCATGGAATTCTCTCATAAAATACAACTCGAGCAATGAAAATATATCTATAATTTTTGACAAATTTGCACTCATGCATTTTCAACTGAAAAAGGCACTCGTGCTCTTTTTCAACTGAAAATGCATTTGGGAAAATTTGCCAAAAATTTTCGATAATTTCCATTGCTTTCGTTATATTACTATCGAATAAAGGATTTCCTGTAGGTAGCTCCTTTGAAACATTATTGAAAAAGAAACTAAAACGATTATTTGAAGGACGAGACGAGATTAGTCGAGAATCTCGTCTCGTCTCGCTTCTTTCAGTCTCGTCTCGTCTCGTCTCGAAGTCGAGACTAAATGGCCTCGAGACGAGACGAGATTAGGGCGAGACAAGACGAGACGAGACGAGAGTGTCATTTTAGTCTCGTCTCGCGGCATCACTAGCAGAGGGCAGGTCATTGGGGCACGCGCGCACGGTATTACCTTTAATGGCGGTTCAGATACTACACCTATCTAATTTTTCCCTTAATGAGATGTTAAATTAGGGTCTACAGATTAAACATGAAGAATTTAGTATAGGTACGAATAGAATCATAAAATTTTTGATCTTTTACGAAATTCTACGGTTACGTTTATACCCGAATCAGAACCTCCATTGCCATTTGCCATTCAAGACATCATCATACTTTTCATCGTCACTTCAAAAATAAAATTGTAAAATGTCTTCAATAGGGAGCAATTTTTCTTGATGGCATTTCGACCACATTGAATACGCATAAACTGTTCTCAATAATTTTTCTTTCAAATAACGGTATGATGCTCGTTTGACTGTTTTCATGAAGTTCTTCAAATTTTTCGTGCAGTACAGTTTTTTGAAGTTTTTTTAACGGGCCTGATCTACGCTTCCACATTTTTTCATGGGGTAAATTTTTGAATATCCTTTGAATGACATTTTCACTACCTATTTAAGTCATTTTCATATAAAGAGGCAAAACGTGAGATGAAATGACATTTTCTCAAAATTTTGAGTGGTTTAGATTTTCCACAATAATCAAAGCTATAGGGACAATTCTTCCCCCAAGTTTTGCGCCAGCTAATTGGCAGTGTATTTAATTGGTAATTTCCCTGCTTTCGTTTTGAACAAGAACTTTTCATCCAAAATGTCTTAAGTTCTTGAGATGGTGCATATTTCCAAGCAAAATTATCAAAATGTCTGTATCCAAAGCTTTTACAATGACTTTTGATTCGGATTTGAGCTTCGGCAAATGAAAGTCAAACCACATAGCTTGCTAAACCCTCTTTAATTTAACAAAACTGCTATTTCTACCATTCCACCACCGGTGCCCACACCAGCTGAATTTAGCCACACACGGAAAATGGTATAGGTATTTTAAGCTACACAGACTTTGGAGCTGCTGAAATACCAGAATCTTTGGTAAATATAGTCGACTCATTTGCATTAAACCCACGCGAATACCCTTGTAAAGATAAGCATATATAAGCCACTAGATATTGAGTTACTGGAGGACGCAGAAATTAATTTCTATGAAAACATTGAGGTCAATGGTTATAACATTATTATTAACGACCATTTCGATAATTGCAAAAACAAAATCCTAAAAATTAAAAAATATCTGATTGCAATACTGAAGAATATAAAGCCACTCGAGACCTTTGCTATCAGAGGTGATATATTTTTCTGTGAAGGCTCACCCTTAATTTTTACCAACCAAATTGAACATAAAATAAATCTCACTGATGAAACTTTTATATTCACTAAAACTTATCGATACCCTGCAACCAAATTTTACAAAACGACATCATTTAGCATTCTACATCCCAATCCCCTTGGAGTAGTCCTATATTGATTTGCCGGAAAAAATTGGACGCCATTGGAAAAAAAAAATGGAGAATCGTAATCGACTATCGTAAACGTAATGAAAAAACGTTTGACGATAAATTTCCATTACCCAATATTTCGGATATCTTTGATAAATTAGGCAAAGCGCAATATTTCACCACACTCAATTTGGCCAATGGATTTCATCAAATCGAACTTGACCCCAGTGATATTTCTAAAACAGCTTTTTCCACTGACACCGGACACTGAATTCAAACGAATGTCTTTTGGACTTAAAAACGCTCCGTCCATCTTCCAACGTGTTATGAATAGCGTTCTCCGAGGCTTACGAAACGAAACCTGTTTAGTGTACCTCGATACAACACATACAACGACTTAAGATCTTTTGAGCTACAACCAGTCTCTCAAATTCTTCAGCCATGAAACTCGTCAGCTGCCTACGCTTCTTTTGCCTTCTATTTTTCCCTGCATTATTAGTCGTAGAAGACTGTACTTCTGGGCCCGCATTATGTGTCCCAATACTGCAACTTTCTCTCTTTAATTGTAGTTTCAACCTCCTTCTCTTTCCCAATTATTCTCAGCACTTCAATGTTTGTGATTTGATCTATCCAAGAAATTCTTAAAATTCTCCTATAGGTCCACATCTCGAAAGAGTTGCGTCTCATTGTATCTGCATTCAGTGTCCATGCTTCCACCCCATATAATAAAGCACACTGTGGACATAACATTTTGTCAATCTTAGTTTGAGCCTTAACGTCAGCTCTTTACTACACAGGACATTTTTATGAAGTTGGTACGAGCTTTTTCAATTATGTTTTTTATTTCTGCGGTATAATCATCATTGTTTTCTGTAATAATGGTTCCTAAGTAAGTGTATCTTTTCACTTTTTCAATCTGTTGACCTCGAACCATTGAAATTTCATTTGTGTTGTTGTTCTTACAAATTTTCACTCTATAGTAGGTACCAATTTTAGTCCTTACGAACTCGTATTTGGACACACAGATTCTAGAGACACTATGAATCTGGTACCATCTCACGTATTTACGGAATATCTTAACACCCACAAAAATAGAACTCAAGTAATCTATGATGAAATTACTAACAAAACTCATCAATCAAACAAAAAACTAATTAACAAAATAAACAAAGACAAAATTCCACAAGACCTAAAAGTAGGTTGTCATTGTTGTCAAGTTTATAAAAAATCTGACCATCGATCGGGAAAATCCAAGATTAAATATTTAGGTCCTTTCACTCTCACACAAATTCAAATTCTACCTAATAATAAAATCGAAATAGAAAATCCGAAAAAAAATTAAAAAGAAATAATTCATTATGTAAATGAAACTAAAATTAAACCCCTTGTTTTAGATGGACATGGATGGACCCTTGGAAACCACATAAAATTCCATAACTTGTATAAAAATCCAGGAATCCTACCTTTCAAGTTGGGAACCGCCAAAATGATATCATTGATATCCAATTTATGGTCATCTGCACAAACTCTTAATTTGACCCCCATAATAAACCAATTTGACACGCTTGAAATCCAAGCAAGACGTTCATCTGCCAATATTAGCTCTAAAGATAATTTCTACATTGAATAAACAAACTCGCTCGTATCTCTACATACTCTAGAAAAACGCATAGAAAATCTAATGGAACAAATTGTTTCAACAGTAGGAAAATCAAATAGAAATAAGAGAGGAATTACAATAAAATCAGAATAAGCTTTAATTAAACGCAATCAATCAAATCACCTTGATGGACTCAACGATTGATAAATTCGAAAAAAAAAAATTCTAATAGGTATAAGACATAATAAAATCTAACCCAAAATGTTCGAGGTTATTTTGTAAAATGTATCAATCAATTTATAGTATTCTTGATAAATTGGAAGTAGCTCTAAGTTTTGCTAAACTTAACACCTTACATAACTCGATAGTGAACCCGAACGAGCTTCTATATGAAATT
The DNA here is from genome assembly GCA_917834065.1 of Ceutorhynchus assimilis. Classification (NCBI taxonomy): domain Eukaryota; kingdom Metazoa; phylum Arthropoda; class Insecta; order Coleoptera; family Curculionidae; genus Ceutorhynchus; species Ceutorhynchus assimilis. The sequence goes on along the minus strand of OU892285.1, from coordinate 24,078,920 downwards.
AAAAACGTGGAATGACATTTGAACCCAGATAGGTCACGAATTTCTCCAGTACCTGAAAATATACTGTAACGGTCGCCAGTGTGTCAAAAATCCTAGGCTGTCGAATAGCCTAGAAATTATTCCTATAATCTAGTAAATTCTACTTAATCGGGTAAAGGAGAGTTATCGCGTGTATTCTAGATTGTACATGAATGGATTTACGGCTATATAAAACAAGCTGATATTTAGAAGTTTTAAGTTTAAGTTTGACTGTGATATGAGTTAGATAGTGATCATTGTTAAGAGTTGTAAAGAGTTTAAATGTTGAGTTAGTAATTAGTGTCAGAGTGGAATAAAATTATTGCTGTGTTAATTGGACTTTGATTTTGGAATAAACGAACAACGAACCCACACACAAAAAACCAACAACTTAAAACAAGAATAAACAATTTTATTTGAGAATATCTTAGGATTATATATCCGCAAGAAAATAAATGTTTGGAATGAGAATATTATATTCTTGTTTAAATATCATAATAGATTGGGTTCAAGTCAATATCAGATCAAATAAATAATATATGTACTTCTCATTTTGAGAACTCATTTAAACTCCTTTTGAGAATACTCCATTCTCACAAAAAGTAACTTGTAATTTTAAAACAAGCAAAAACGTTATTCACTTTAATTTTATTTTTCTTTGCATTAAACTACTCCACTTATTTATTATGAGATTTTTTTTTTCAATTCAAGCAACATTTCTTTTACCAATGCAGTTATAAATATAATCATTTTGAGATATGTTTTAGTAAATCAAGTACATTGTATCATCAATGTAAGTTAACTTGAAACTTAGTTTAAAGGTATGAAAAATTGCTTTGATCCACATTGTAAATTAAATTAATTATTTAAAAGTAATAATTTAAAATTATTCTGCTGTTATAAATAAACATGTGAAGTTTTTAATTACATGATAGAAATTGTGAGTGAGCAAGTTGAAGTATATAAGTAGAAGTATAGAGTTCAACTATAAGCAACGATCTGAGCTTTGAATGATTTAAATGGGCCAAATGGATTTTTAAATTCATTAAAAAAAAAACAACTTTTTTATTGGAAAATGTCTTTAATTCGCAAAACCTACATAAACACAACAAATATCAATGTTTAAACCCCACAAATTGAAGGAAGATTTTAATGAAGCCCAGTTTTGATGAGACCCCAGTAAGAAATATCAAACTAATCTCAAGTAACATAATATAAAAAAAAATACAGATTTTTAGAAATTGAACATAAAGGATTCTAACATAATCAAAGATATTGATGAGGCGATAAAAGTGTAGATATCTAAAAAATAAAAAAAGATATAAAAAAGATAAATATGCATTTCAATAAAGGGAGTAATACATTTGTTTTTTTTTAAGATTATTTTTTTACCACGCACCAGGATTTTTCAGATTTCTTTGACATGAACATATCTCTCTCCCATTCTCGTAATAGATTTTACCTATGAGCGTATTTGCAAATGGAAAGTAGCACTTTACCGCACACTATGCGGTAAAGTTAACTTTACAGCATAGTGTGCGGTAAAGTGAACTTTACAGCATAGTATGCGGTAAAGTGGACTACAAAGTGTGCGGTAAAGTGCACTTTACCGCATAGTGTGCGGTAAAGTAGAATTTGATATTTATAATCAAAAATCCTTTTTTTTTTCCCATAAAATGGATTTTTGATAATTTCTAAATCTAATCTAATTTCATTCATTAATCTGATTCAATAATTAATTTTATCAATGCCCTTTTTTGGAGATGTAGATGCTCATTGCTCATAGGTAAAATTTTGTACCTAACACATGCGGAAAGTGCCTTTACCGAGATCTTCAAAAATCTTAGGATGTATGGTGATGTAGGAATTATCAGGAATGTAGCGGGGATGTATTACATAATATAGCGTTTTCCATTTGTTGCAGGTTCTGATATAAAAACACGAATATATGATATCTGGTATGCTGTCTTTTTCATGAGAATTTGACGAAAGTGGCTAGAAAACCACCCGAACTATAAACTTTATAACAACAAATTGTTATAATTGCTGGGAACTGAATGCTCATTATTGCTCATGCATTAATTAACCTTATTTGTAATTTTCGTGAAAATCCTATTCTAACACAAGACATGTGTAATTTATTCCTTTACTATTTTCTAGTCAAACATGCGAGAAAATTTTTCGAGCGACAAGATGACTTCAACGTTTGCAACACTAGCCAACTACAGCATTAAAGATATCATGCGGCGCTTAGATATGATTAAGGCAGTGAAGAATATCTTAAATGATATTAAAGATGTTAAGCAAGAACTACCTCAATATTATCTGATGAATTATACTCACAACGAGACTCACAATTTCATGACCTTTTTGATACTTGTATAGAAAACGTAGTATTAACTGCTTTGAGAGATGCAATAAGAAACATATGCGATTTGGGAATTGAAATTGATGATAACAGTTGGAATACCATATCGATGCCTATAATAAAAAACACTGTTACTAAAAACGAAAGCGGCCATCAAACAGAAACCGTTGTCGAAGACATGGTGAGTAGGGTTGCCAGATTGGAGTATCTATAAATCGGGTTTACCAATCAGAGATGGTGTTAAAAATCGGGACTCTGAATAAAAATCGGGACACTTTTTTTTTTTAAAGAATACTTTATCACGAGGGGTAAACCACCATGAACAATTTATACACCAGAATCCCGCTGTTAACGGAATTCCACAAAATGCTACTGGAATTCTACGGAATCCTATTGAGTTTCTGCAGAAATCACAAACCAGTCAGAGTCAATTTCATTGGTTGAAACTAGTTTTCTGACTGTTTCCAACCAATAGGCAATTTTTCGCGAGGATAATCAAGCATATTTATGCTGGATTTGTGTCAGTTGTGTCCCCTAACTCCCCCACCATCAAATTCTGGAATACTCGAGGATCAAGAACACTCAATTTCTTCTGTGAAAAGAGACCGAGAATCACCTTTTCTACATTTAAAATCGACGAAAAAATTACTAGCACAGCCGGCCACAGCCTGAATTGCGAGCATTCCATCGAGGTCTGCGGGTGACGTTATGAGTATAAGCTGCTGATAGTGACGTCACTCGCAGGCCCAAACTTTGATGGGGAGGGAGAACGATAAAATTTCTAATAAAATTTAAAAATATGGCAAAATAATGAAATGCAATAGTTTATTTTTATCGTCGAAACCATAAAAATCTTGATAATAGTTATAATAATAATAGATATAGATAATTAACCAGTAGGTATAACAATTCAAAATAACTTACTTTTATAAGTAAGTTATTTTTGGTACTTATGTACCACTTCTAATTTTTTGAACTCTCAAAAGAATTTACTGAAATCGGGACATTCAGCGTCCCGACGCATAGTCCATCGGGACACGGGACAAAATCTGTAATATGGGCACTTTCCAAAATTCACTGGTTTCTGAACCGGTGCGATACCGGTTTAATAGTTTACTCACCAAACCGTTCCAAAATGTACCGACTTTTTACCGGTTGAACCCGATCGTTCGTTCCAAAATTGACCGGAATGATCAGCTGTTTAAAACCGGTGAGGCACCGAATCCACCGGTAATTTTTGTCGGTTTTTTCGGTTGAAGGTTTATTGACACTTTTTTTTTGACGTACATTAATTTAATTGCTTTGAATGGGCACTATTGGCAGTCTATTGTTAAATTGCTGCTTGCAGATGGCAGAATAAAAAAATGTTTGTGCGTGGGCGTCATTATGAAATCGACAAACTAAATACTCAGCTCACATAATCTACAAAAATCGTACTGAAAACTACCGTTTGTTGACTGTTAAAAATAATAAAAATACATACTAACCTTACTGCATCCCACAAAAAAATCCATTCCAAAAAATAATAAGCAACACCACCAAACTTTGACACCAAAGCGTTCCAAAATGCACCAGAGAGATCTTGTAACCGGACTTGCATCTGACTTTTACCGGAATTTTTGGACAGCTACCGGTTTATTTAACCGGCCAATTTATCGGTGAAATTTGGAAAGTGCCCTATCGGGACTGTCCCGTTAAAATCGGGACGTCTGGGCTGGAACTCTGTAACGGATAGAGATCGTTATCCCTATCGCTATGGCACTTGCTGTCTTCTTCTCTTTTATCCAAATTAATAGAGAGGGGACGCCACGAGAGATAGAGATATTGATCGCTATCCGTTACAGAGTTCCAGCCCTGGCAACCCTAATGGTGAGTGACATTGAGAATGATGAAATCTCAGATCCAGTCTTGGATGAAATCATTCAAAACATTTTAGTGCCCTACCAGTACAGACAGAAAATGAGAAAAATAACCTTGATAATCAAGAGAGTAGTTTGTTTTTGGATATGTGTAATATTTCATCAGCAGAAATGGGAGAAAAACTAGTCATGAAAGATTTTTCGTGGAAGTTTGTCGAGGGTGATAACGCTTGTATAAATGAGAATCGAGCCATGGTTCGAGTAGCTATTGGAAATAAGTCAGCTGTTATAAAGAACTCATCATTGTGTTGTGTTGGCTACTTGATGAGAGAAAAAATAAAGTCAGTCAGTGTGGATCGTCTGAGGCGCTTTATTCTAAACAATTCCAAGAAAGAGAAAACTCGAGTCAAGAAACAAGTTTCGTCGACGCGTTGTCGTAAAATAATAGGAGACACAAAAATCCCCAGCCAAAACAAAAAAAGAAACTCGGAAGAAAGAGTTCTTCGAGATTTGCTTCATCATCTGAAACATCTTCGGAAGATGATGATATTGATGACAGCACTGACACCGACAGTTTTTGCAGCATTAGTAGCAGAAAAGGATCAGAGAATGACTCGGATAATGACGAGGATAATGATATTGCCAAGGAACATGAACTCGAGCAGAAACTTCAATTAGAAGTTAACAAATTTTATGCAGTATACTACGATACGAGCTGGTATGTAGGGAGTATTGAAAAACTAATAGGCGAAACTTTCAGAATAAAATTTCTAATGCAAAAGAAAAGTGAAAGTAGGTACCTACCTTCTTTTGGCAGAAAAAGGCAGACAATGCAGATGTCGACAAAGAATTTATTTTTTAAGGCCTAGATGTTTTACGCCTAATTCAAATGATAATCAAGATTTTCAGTAAACCAAAGATGAATGTGAAACTATATCTCTTGCATATACTAAAAAAAGCAGCTTATGATTCCCTCCTAATTTACTTAGGTTAATTTTTTCCTAATCCAAATAAGATTTGAACTTTCATTTATTTCCATTTAGGTATGTAAGGATTCACTTTTGTGTTATGTTGTTTTTTTTTAGCATTTGTTACGGTTTTTGTATGATATATATTGTGCAAAAATGTGAATAAAATAACAAGACCTCACACCAATAAAGAATTTATGTCATTACAGTTTATTATTTGACAATAATCAACCTAATTTCAGGTTTCTTATAGATATAATTAACCTGGGGATGTTATTTTCTCATAACGCCCTAGGGCATTATAAATAATTAAAAAGCCAGTTGTATACCGGTTTCACAGCGGTTAAATCGCTTCCAGGAATTTAACCTTTATTTTGGAAGAAATATGACAAAAATAGCAAAATTTTAACTAAAAAATGTCAGGTAAAATTCAAATAATTTAATTTACCAAGGAATTCCTATGATTTACTCGGAAAAGGGATGTAGGTGTACACTTTTTGCCAAATGTGTTCACCCCTCGGTATATTCTAATTGATTTTATTTCCTGATTAAACAAAGTAATTTCAAAAGTTTAACTAAAGAATCACATATATTTGATACGAGAATATATTGGCTTGGAATTATGTTTTAGTATATCAAATTGATAAAATTTGACGTGTTCTTTTGAGAATAAATTTATTTGAGCTAACATTACACATATACTTTAAATAAAAATATATTCTTCATTTAAACGAACATTTCAAATATTCTGTAAACTATTTTTAATTGTTCCCAATTTCTCCGTTTGAAGATATTTGTTTCATCTGTTACAAAATTTTTCTTGGAAAAATGAGAAAAAAATATTTACTTGATGTGAGTAATCGTTTTTTTCTGTGCAAGATTTCTGTCACGCAAGCCAGAGCCGTGACAATACTGACACGTTTTTGGTGGATTTACGCTTCCGAGAATCTTCTCTTTGAAGTTTGGCGAGCGGAGCGAGTAATCAGCCTCAAAAATAATTTAAATTTCAAGGTGTTAAGGGCCCCATACACTATGATGAAACACGACGGTTTTCATAGCCGCGATAAAACACGTCGTTCCAAGACCGAAGTGTGTGGCGGAAAACCGTCGTGTTTTTCTACAAAAACATGACGGTTTTCTACCATACACTTCGGTTTTGGAACGACGTGTTTCATCGTGGCGATGAAAACCGTCGTGTTTCATCGTAGTGTATGAGGCCCTTTTATTGTTATATTTAATGAAGATTTTTCACGTTTTTGGTCAATTTGGGTATGTTTCCGAGGATATTCTCTTTGAGATTCGATGTGAGCCGAGCAGAGCGGGCAATCGGAGAATCAAAAATATTTTGAACAAAGAAGGTGATATATTTGAAAAAGGTTTTTCATGTTTTTGGTGGATTGACACTCCCGAGGATCCTCTCTTTGAGGTTTGGCGAGCGTAGCGAGCAATCCATGACTCAAAAGTAATTTCAAGTTGTGTGCAGAAGGATTTTCAATAGGTTGCCGTCTAGAATGAAATGAAGCAGATTCCAAACAAGAATAAGTTTATGTTTAAAGCCGAAATCAGAAAGATGTTAGGTACTAATAAAAGCTTATTACTCAGTGTAGGTACGAATTTGTTAATGACAATAATTCTACAAACAAACAAAATTTTATTAACGCATTTAGCTAGCAAGAGCTTACTGCTGGTAGGATTTACGGATTCCAAAGTAATAAAACATCTTCTAGTAGGCACCCGATCAATTGGTGAAAAAGGACCTACCAGTAGGCTGACAACTGTTGGATGAAAAAGGACCTACTGGTAGGCGTACGATCGTTGGATAACAAAGGACCTTCAATATAGGTATAGGTAGGTTCTGGTAGCCCCAATCTGTTACCTACCTATAATGGAATGTTAATTGTTTCTTTTCCCAAAAGTTCTATATTTTTTGTTATTTGGGGTAGCTGAAAATACAGGTAAATTAAATTTGAAACCTTTTTCCAATAGGTTAGTCTCAACTTGAGAATATCACATTTAGTTGGAATAACCTATCTAAAAATTATAGATCCAGAGTACCTATTTGGCTTTTGTTGTTTGATTTTTTTTTAGGTTTCAATTTGTTTGAGAAATTTATTGTTAAATGTGAATGATTAAATTGGTTTTATCTCTGGGTGTTTTTTTTTTATTATCCAAAACGAGAAACTCAACAAAGTTTAGTTTATACAATAATTATTCAGTGTGGATTACCTTAACTCATCGTACTGAGTTGCGTACTTTTTGTGGAATTGAATATTTGTTTCCGTTAATAGCAATTTCTGGAAGGCCGGTGGTTGTAGTAATTACTTTACCTTTAGAGTTGAAACCATAGTTTAAGTAAGTCTGATGAAGCTACAATGTAGTGAAACATGGGTTACTCTTGTAATGAAATATAGTAAGTTACTGTCTTCGATATAAATGTCCGAAACAAATTTGATGTAGGTACAAAGGCTTTTCAGAGTCATCGGAAACACCAGAAAAGGAAAAATAAACCAATAAAACCCCAACACAGAATAAAAATAGGATGGCCTGCCACGCCGCGGTCCACATATTTAAATGAAGTTTTGCATCTGATGTGATTTAATCTGAGATAACATACTTAAACGTTTACAAACCAGAACTTACCTAAAATCGCATTGTACTGTTCAGAATTCCATTTGAAACGTGTTTCATCTGTTTGGTTTCTTGATGAATTTGTAGAGGTAGTATTGCTTTCGACCATGTCCACTATTGCAATAGTCAGGTTGACTCTCAACATGTAGTTGAACATAAAGCCCAATATTACCATTATGTTTAGTACTTGACGACATGTTAAAAAATCTGCAAAAGAAAACTTCAATAAATAATAGAGTATTTGTTATCAATGTAAATAAATACAACAAGTGTGTAAGACACATAATAAGTTTTTACATTTGAACTTTCCAGGAAAACCCATTACAACCAGAATAATCTTGGTTACCTCTAAATAATATGAGTCCCACAGTCTTTTGTATTATTATTAAAAGAATGAGTTATTGGAAGTTCGAGAACAACAAGTCAATATTATACAGTTGGTGTATAGGTACCTGTTTTTACTGCGAACACTAAAACCATTATTGTTTGAAGTTACGTGAGAATTTAAAAATTCAAAATTTGTCACAGTCACACTCATAAGGAACATTTGAAATTGAGTAAATTAAATCGCAGACACGTTCATTTATATCAACTTTGCACTTCCTTATAAATTTGTAATACGAGTCCAGTTCCAAAGATCAAATGGACGATGAAGACAATAGATAAATAAGATTATTTTAAAATAAATTATCAACAACAAAATGTATGGAAAGCTATTTCTGGAAATATTGGTGAGGCACTTTCGAAATACGTTTTGTAACTGAAAACTTATTCCGTTTATTAATGTAGGACGATATTTGATAAGAGGAATCTGGTAATTTCGCATAAATACAATAATAACTATAACGATAATTTGCTCTAATTTTTATTAAAAGCGGTCAGAGTATATTTCCACTTATTTGGCCTTTAACATTTCAATAAATTAATATCTCAGTAATCTATTTGAATTTTAGTTTGTTTTTATGAAAAATATGGCTAAATTTATGTCCAAACTATATAGACTATGCGAGGGCAATCATAACGGATCTTAATGCCAAGGCTAACAACCAATTTGGACATTTTTTAATTATTGTTATTTCACGAAACAGATGGAACAATCTTATTTATTTATCCATCATATTATGTAAAATAACTGATGCATTCTTCTTTCTTTTCGCAGTAGGTTAATTAAATCGTTCTTGTTTTGGAAAGTTTTCTAAGCTAAAATGCTTTAGTAGGTATTTGTTCTGAACTTTAGTTTGCAAAATCTGTCACTCAAGTTCAATCCATAAAACAGTGGTGTCATCGGCAAATAATAATGTCAACTTTCCATCAACATCCACGTTAGGTCCTAAAACTGAACCTTGGGGCAGGATTAATAAGAGCCACTGATGTGTTATCTTGACAACCTGACAATCTTCTCCCTGTTGTTAAGAAATCATTCAAGCCAACCAAGTGCAACCCTCCCTAAAACCGTGATAAGAAGTTATGCTTCCCCAGCAAAATTCGCGATTAACACAGTGAAACGCTTTCGAGAAATCGCAAAAGACTGCTGCAGCAATATCACTATCATTCAGACCAAGAAAGAGTGACTCCAGAAAATTGAGAATCGCATCACCTCTATATTCATGTTTAGCTTGGTACCCAAATTGGTAGTCGTTTAGTATTTTATATTTCGTTGAAAATGCGATCATTCTAGATTTAAGTAGATTCTCTAATACTTTGCATCTGCTTCCGAGATATTGAACGATATCATGAGTGATCTTCGGCATCACCCTCCTTAAAGATATGTTGGATAATGCTTGTGTTTAGAGAAGTTGGAAAATTTCCAGTGTTAAACGAATGATTAATAGCCAAAGATGAGTAATTTATGCCGCGTTATCTTAGACATTTCATGGATGCCTGTGGAATTTTTAATATTTATTTCCCGGAACGTTGCTTTTAATCCAATTACATCGGTATAGCGAAGCAGGAAAGTTTTCAAAACATAATGTTTTGAAAAATGATAAGGAATTATCTCACTACGTAATTTATCAATTAGGCCTGCTGTCACATTGCAATTACAGTAATATTCATTTAGGCCCAATATCCACATGATTTGAACGCGAAAACGAAGTTCTCTTGAGTTTATTAACAATTTTCCACACTTCTCTAGGATTATTTGATGCTTCATTACACCGTTTGGCATCTCTAATAATTCATCTGTAAATCGTATGTATCTGTTAAAATAACTGTTGAATGGAGCAAATTTTCTTAATGTATGAAGAAATCTTAAGTTTCTGGAGAAGACCTTTCAATTCCTCTTGTTGTAATTTAAGAGTTTTATTTTTATACTTAAGCTTTCTTCGAGGGAAGCTTTTTTCAAATAGGTATGTAGTTCCATTAGTTTTTCTTTAGAATTCATTTAGCGGATCAGAAGTATTCAGGATAGGATTCCATTCAAAAGTAGCAGCTGCTGACTTAAACGCTTTAAAATTACTTGTGCTGTAAATTCGGCCACATTTAACAGTTTTCGATTTTTCGTGCTTGAGCTAAATGCTAGCCTAACTGGCTTCATGATTTGAAAGAAGACCAGAGGGTACTACAGTCACGTCAAAGTTAATGTTATCTATAAAATTGAGAGAAATAATCTAAAAAAGTCTGAGAAGTAGGCACTTGTGATACGAGTTAGTTCATCAACTAGCATATTGGTATTTAAAGAACTAAATAGATTTACAAGATTTTAGACACACACTGAACTCACTTCATCATAATTGATAGGTATCAATGAAAACAGCCGCCGCCACCATCACTCTTAAGTTCAGTGAAAAAAATCTGAGAAAAGATTCCAGTTATGTAGCACATCAAATCTCTAACTTGAAAAATAGACTTGGAGATAATAGCCCATTTACAAGGGGAACTCCTCATCATGGGAGATTGCAATGCACATCATCCAGATTGGGGTAGCGCCAAAATTAACACCAACAAGAAGCAAATGGTAGAATTCTTGTCTGAAAACAACTTAGTTTTATTAGATGACGGATCATCAACTAGGATCAGAGCACCGGAAGAGAGACCAAACCCTGTAGACATCTCCATTGCAACACCGCAAAGAGCCCCGCGTTGCACATGGACTTTCACTCAGGAACCCGGCTAGCGATAATTTTTCTACAATCACCAAAATCAACCAAAACTCAATATGCAAAATCGGATTCTATATAGTCAGATACCATCCCAAAAGACAGTTCGCAAAAGCAAAATGGGTTGCATATTATGTGCGGATATTTATGATAAAGTTAAAAATTTAAATCAAAACACAAATTTCAATACACTGAACGATATAATACAGGAAGTGGCTGATAAACATATCCCCAAAACACCAGAAAACTACAGAAGCAAAACGGGAAACACTTGGTGGAATAATGAATGTACCCTTTTGAAATTGAAGAGAGAACTACCTTGAACCAATATAACAATCACCCCTCCATAGAAAATTACCTCAACCTTTGAACATACCTACCATAGCAAAAAGCCGAAAGATTTTTCAAAGAGAAGAAAAACAAAAAGTTCATAAAATACTCCTCTACTCTAAACAGAAACTCTGATGTAAAGGAAATATGGAATAAAATGAATAATGAGGTAGCAGGAGGCCAAAGTTATTGATCTGTAACCTTCCAGAGTATCAGGGTTTTTTCCAGGTTTGCTTATGGGCATTACTAGATATTCTGTCCATGCCTGCGGGAGTTCTTTTCCCCCCCAGGATGCCGTTATAAATGTTTACAAGGGTTTCCTTTGCTTTGATTACGTGATTTTTTTATCTTGGAGTAGGAAATCTCGTCGATTCCTGGAGCCGAGTCTTTTTTATATCTTAGGGCTGCGTTAAGTTCATTTATAGCGAATTTATATACTTCCGCTATTTGTTGGGTCTCAAATTCTGATGGGTCTATATCTGTGACTGCCATTTTTTAAGAATTTGTAATTTTAAGGGATTGCTGGGTGTTTTAATTTTTTGTTTGAAAATATTCCAGAGAATTTCAAAGTCATGGAAATAATAATGCTAAAAAACAGAAGTGATTGGCAGATGGAAAATAAAAAATTATTTTCTCCAATTCAGACTGGAATGCAGTCGATATCGTCATATTCACAAAGGGGGAAAACATTCAAAACCTGATAAATACAATGAAAGTTTCCATGGACAAAATAAACAATAATCTTTCGCTCCCACCAACAAAATCTGGGCCAATGCTCTTCAACAAAGGCAAAAGAAAAGGAGACTTTCCCCCAATCATCATTCAACAACAAGAACTGGCCTTATTGGAATCAATCAAATACTTGGGTATGATCATCGACAACCAACTTAACTGGGAATAAACACACGGAATATATCACACAAAAAGCCAGAAAACGCATTAAGTACATTTTAAAAATGTTCGGCAAAGTATGGTGACCCACAGTCATTAATAAACATTCACTCTGGAATCGTTATATGTCGCATCTGGAATATGGAGCATTTCTTTTTAACGTAAGGAAGAAAAACTCAAATAAAATTGAGACGCTTTAATACAATTCACTAAGAATAGTACTCGGATGCACCAAATCGACGCCAATAAATGTCCTCCTGGCAGAATCCAACTAAATGGACTGCGGCTTCAGATAGTTATGGCTTATGGTTGGGAACTAAATTTTTTACTAAAACAGTTAACATTCATCAACATCCGATCATTTCTTTGATTAAGGCCATGAAAATAGATTACATGATAAATGCAAACTATTGGAGAAGAAAAGACATTCCCTACTTATAGGCCAAGGCACTTAGCGAAATAACAGCCATATTTTAACATAAAATTTAAAAGCAAACTATCGATGCAATATTGTTAAGGATCATTTATAGATGCTAAAAACCAAAAATGCAACATCTAATTACTTTTAGGGGATTTTATAAACAATATTTAGTGCAAAAACAGGGCTTTTTTTTGTTTATTTCACTGTATTTCGAAAACTAAGGATCGGATGGTTTTGCTACTGTGGCAATAGTTTTAGAGCATTGAACAAGCTTTAAAATGAGCCATCATACAACCCTGTAGGTCTTTTAGTCTTCGAGAAATGATTTTTTTCCCCCCAAAAAAGAGATTTTCGTAAGATATTCCTAACTTTTTTAATTTTCATGCTAGACAATTAATTTGTTACACATACATAGTACCTAGATGAGGCAGGCTTTATTGAGCCCAAATTTGGGCCCGGTCCGATAGGTCGTTTCGGCATAATACCCTTGTCAAACAAAATGGGGATGTTTCTAAAGCAGTCTGTGGAATTGAGGATAATTTTTTTATATTTATTTTGAAAAGTCCACTGATAAGTCGAAATGCCAAACTATCGATCCTCTATCTCAGATTATCCATTTAATTTTTTTATCGCAAGTAAAACGGCTTCGAACATGACTGAAAATGGAAAAAATTGACGGGAATTCAAACGGAGTGACAGCGAGCTCCCCCCCGCCCACGCAAATTACATTTTTTTTCCATTTTCAATGATGATTGGAGCCGTTTTACTTGCGATAAAAAAATTAAATGGAAAATCTGAGTTAGAGGATCGATAGTTTGGCATTTCGACTTATCAGGGGACTTTTCAAAATAAATATAAAAAAATTATCCTCAAAAAATGTAATTTGCTCTCCGTTTGAATTCCCGTCAATTTTTTCCATTTTCAGTCATGTTCGAAGCCGTTTTACTTGCGATAAAAAAATTAAATGGAAAATCTGAGATAGAGGATCGATAGTTTGGCATTTCGACTTATCAGTGGACTTTTCAAAATAAATATAAAAAAATTATCCTTAATTCGACAGACTGCTTTAGAAACATCCCCATTTTGCTTGACACGAGTATTATGCCGAAACGACCTATCGGACCGGGCCCAAATTTGGGCTCAATAAAGCCTGCCTCATCTACTATGTATGTGTAAAAAATTAATTGTCTAGCATGAAAATTAAAAAAGTAAGGAATTTTTTACGAAAATCTCTTTTTTGGGGGGAAAAAATCATTTCTCGAAGACTAAAAGACCTACAGGGTTGTATGATGGCTCATTTTAAAGCTTGTTCAATGCTTTAAAACTATTGCCATAGTAGCAAAACCATCCGATCATTAGTTTTTCGAAATACAGTGAAATAAACAAAAAAAGCCCTATTTTTGCACTAAATATTGTTTATAAAATCCCCTAAAAGTAATTAGATGTTGCATTTTTGGTTTTTAGCATCTATAAATGATCCTTAACAATACTGCATCGATAGTTTGCTGTTAAATTTTATGTTACGAAAAAATTTATCTGCCCTGGCCTAAGGGTGGAAAACAATGACTCCAAAGCAATGAACCTAGATTATGGCGTCTCCCAAGGGTCTGTATTAGGTCCTTTTTTATTTTTATTGTATATAAATGATCTCCCTGCTTTATCTGTAATAGGAAATTTTGTAATATTTGCCGACGACATGACAATACTCTGGAAGCACAAGAATGCTGATATTCTTGCAAGTATTATTGAGACTGATTTGGTAAAGATTAAGGACTAATGCGACGCCAATCGACATTTCCAAAACAAATATTTTAACTTTCAAATGCTCTCTTGAAAATGTAAGTCTGGACGACAATGCTTTGGAAGGGAAGGGACATCGGTCGTAAAATTCCTGGGTATTCTCATCGATTCAAAGCTGAAATTTAATACACATGCTATATAGTGAAGAGCATTGAGCAAGAACTTGGAAAGCAGGCAGCAAAACTCGCATATCATGCAATAGTAGAATCCTACATAAGATATGGCATTTCGTTTTGGGGTTAGGTACTCCACTCAGACTTCTGTGCATTCAGTTTTTGTTCTGAAAAACGTGCAATCGAGAGCTTTTGTCGAGTTGGCTGCAGGGAAAGCTGTAGACTGCTCTTTACACAGGAGAAAATTATGACGGTTCCATGCATCTTTATTTTGAAAACAGCATGTCTCATCTTTAAAAAATTTAAAAATAAGGTCATGGAATCACATTATGGATTAGGGCATAACAGACTACCATTGCCTATTCCAAAGCTCTGATTAACGAAGAACTCTATTATATACGAAAGTATTAAAATATACGATGCTCTTCCTGAAGATATAAAATCCATTGAAGAATATGAGACTTTCCGTAAGGTTTTTAAAAATTTTTTGGTAACAAAAGCTTTCTACAGTATCCAGGAATTTTACGGTTCGTTATAGACTATGATTTCATTCTGTTTTATTTTGTTTTTAATTTATGTTCCAATAACTTTTAATTTTGTGTTTTTAGTTGGTCCAGTTTGAAACTGTAACTAGGCTCACCTACTCCTTGAAATCTGTGATATATTTGTTTTGATATAATTTGTAACTCTATACTAATTATGTAATTATTTTTTCTGTGGTTGGTTTTATCGGTCTGCGTTTTGTTCCACTGTTGTGTCTATCTTACATTAGCTATTATATATTTTTTTGACTGTATTTTTTTAATGATCTTTTTGTAGTAACTAGTGTGTAGGATTAAGATTACTTATTTTGTTTTTTTTTTTTTTGCTTTGTCAATGGATTATTTCTAATTTGTGACAATAAAGCTTATTTGAATTGAAAAAAAAAATAATTGAAAATTCAGCCCCTGGCGTCCTAACGCAGGAGAGAATGACGAACCTATACTTGGCAAATCGTGGGACTTTCTTCCGTGATTCGCCATACATTTTTCTAGGGTTGCGTTGTAACATAGGAGACAATGCCAATATGCGACCCGGGGTCATTCACTATCGGTCTTAGTGGAGATCAATTTTGTGGATTTTTAATAGGCCATAAATCCGGCGTGGTGGTACAGCTATACGAATTGAGAAAAGTTCCGAACAGCTGGAAAGTGATCGGTGGGAGAGTGACATCGCGTCATTTTCAAACATTAGGAGAACCGGCAATTTCGAAATTGCATCGAGAGCCCGGCCAGATTTCAAGAATCCAGTTGTTTACGTCTAGCGCGACTTTTCAAGGAATTGTAGTAAACAAATTATTCTAGATAAATCTCGAATACAATGTCGTCTATCTTGACTCCAAGATCCACATCTAGTGAATACGATTGTCATTGCTTATCGACTTCGTTTTTGGTAATCGCCACCATATTGGTGTGTTACCATTTCCGACGTCATAACTAAGTCGTCTGCTGTTTAAACAGCCTAGGTTGAGGCGAGAAATAACATGCCTACGTCACAACTGGTAATTTGACGTGGGGGAAAGAGGGGGATTTGTTACACACAGGCCTTATTCGGATAGGCCATCCTGTAGTAGTAGTAGTGTGTATCATCCTTAAGTGAATACGGGCATAGCGACTCCGAGTCACCGGAGCTAAAGTACTCGTTCTTTCATCTAATGCTTCCTCTTCTTGTCCTTCCTTTCCTATCTGGTCACCCCTGACCATCTTCTTTTATCATCCTTCAGCACTTGGAGTGGGAGAAGAGCTTTTCTTTGACCGAGGCAGTACCAGTTTTTGCTTCCATTCTAGTCCAGGGGCGAGTTCAGGAATGACACACTTAGTGTGAGTGTGACACCGGTGCGACGCACTAGCCGTTCATAAATGCTATAGGCACACCGAGTGCGCGCACTCTGTGTCGTTCAGAAAGTACTTTGGGCGCGCTCCAGGTGTCGCACCGGTCACACCATAATTTTTTGGTGTGGCTGCGGTGTGATTGTGTCTTTATGTCAACAATGTCAACCATTCCTCCCATAATCTCAATAATCCCACCAAATATAAACAAAACACAAATAAGAATTTAAGTTTTTCCTTCAAATTAAAAAAATTAACAACAAAAAAAAGTAATCCTAATAGATTTTGTGAAATTTTTGAGGAGATGCTCGATTGGTCACACCAAGCGTTCAGAAATTCATACGAAAGTTGTCGCCTAAGAATTGTCATTTCAGTCACACCCATAAAATCGCACTCACACCCGGTGTGTTATTTCTGAACTCGCCCCTGTATATTCGATTCGAATTTTATATGGACCTGGAGCATGACTTTCGATTTTTAACATTCTATCCCTTTTTCTCCTTTTTCATTTTTTATTCTCACAACTTCATTAAAAGTTGCTTACATTGGTGGGACGAAGAGATGAAATTAAAGTAAAAAAACAAACCTATGGAAAATATCTTAGCACTCAAACAGAACACCACAAAAAATTATTTAAACAATCACAAAGGAGAGTACCTACGTAACATGATCACGCAAAATAAAAACGAAACACGCTGTAATGAATTGAAGTATTATACAGGGTGTCCCACCGTGAACCAAATCGATCTCGATATCAGTACAAATGACGCCATGTATGATCTGCTCTATGAAGTGTATTATCAACTTAATGGTAGGGAAGTTTATGCTGCGGTTCTTTGTGACTTGTCAAAGGCTTTTGACTGTGTGAGTCATGAGATCTTGCTTCGGAAGCTATGGTTTTAGAGGTGTGGCGTCGTCAATTGAGAAGCAATCATGCGGTAGGTTTTTGGGACGGGAGGCTGCGGTTTGAAGACCATATCACTAATCTGAGTAGGTCAATTTCAGCCGGTTTTGTCATCAGGATGACCGTTCAGGAACTTGGTAAGGAGGTGGGCAGATCGGTCTATTTCGCACTTGTAGCGTCAAGACTTCGATATGGCATTTGCTTCTGGGGCAATGCAGGCAGTTGTCTTGTGCAAATGCTGTTTGTACTGCAAAAACGAGCCCTGCGTTACATCTGCAGAGCCAAACCATAAGATTCCTGTCGCCCATTGTTTCCTAGAGAGGGCATCCTCACACTCTGCTCTATAGGTATATATCCAAGAAACGGCATGTGTTATATTTAAGAACCGACACAGGTTTGCCCCGGATAATCCATCCCAGATATGAAACACGTCAGCGGAATGGTCTACGCCTGCTCAACCCCACATCCACTTTAACCCAGAAATCGATTTTTTATGAAGGTATTTAGGTGTTTAATCAATCACCTACTAAGCAGTGTCAGGGAGGCCACAACACTAAGATTGTTTAGAAACCGTCTGAGAGTTCCTGGTCGAACGAGCCTACTACATATTGACCTAGTATTATAGCGATGTTTTTTAGAGTTGGTG
The DNA here is from genome assembly GCA_917834065.1 of Ceutorhynchus assimilis. Classification (NCBI taxonomy): domain Eukaryota; kingdom Metazoa; phylum Arthropoda; class Insecta; order Coleoptera; family Curculionidae; genus Ceutorhynchus; species Ceutorhynchus assimilis. The sequence goes on along the minus strand of OU892285.1, from coordinate 24,061,008 downwards.
GATTTGCCAGTGTTTCTTTGTTGGACAATTTTGTGTTGTGTTTTTCACTTTTTTATGTACGACCGGGCCGCAAAGCACCTATTTGCACCCTAATTTGCGGGCGCAGTTTGATATTTTTCGCAAAGTGCCGCACCATGGTACTTGCTGGTGTGGGTGTCAAAAATTGAACAAATACTGGTACAATTTGGTTATTTTTATCCTTCAAAATGAACCAAAGTGATTGAATTGAATGTTTGGTTGGCAACTGCAGTTTCTACTGGTAATTTAGGAATAACCCCTCGTTTTTATTCTCATCGGTGACTTCACCGATGAGTTAGCTATCTTTGTTTAGTGAATGGAAAATGACAATGACCGACATAGAATGGTGGATCGTGGATCCATCGGTAAAATTTGATGAGAATAAAAACGCAGGGTAATTACCAATTATGTTCATCGTTTGACTTTGAAGGGTGGCGCATCAACAGTGTTTCAGGTTTTTCCCCGAATAAGGAACCAAAATAAGGATGTTGCTTGTCGTCACCTACACTTATTAAAATCTTCCTCGAAAAAGCGCTGTCAAAGTGGAAACAAAAATGCAAAGCTGGAATGATGAACATACCCCTAAATGAAAATATTCTATACACGAGTTTTGCAGACGATCAAGTAGTACTGGCCAGGATATGGAAGATCTAGAATACATGACAAGAAAGCTTGTTGAGGAGTATGGAAGATGGGATAAGAAGTCAACATAACAAAAACTGAATACAGTTGCATATAGGAGGAACACAACAGGATATGAGATAGGAAGATGGACGCACACTAAAATCGTGCAGTGAACCTCGATCTGAATATAACAAACTTCGGGACTATATAGATGAAGTAATCAAAGAGAACAATGTACATGGCAGAAAAACTATCAGTGTGCTTAACCCTATTTTGTGGTATCAAAAGATTACCAAAGAAAACAAACATCGCATATACAACACGAAATGGACTATTGGAGACGAGCGGCCGGCAGATCCAGGTTGGAGAAAGTAAGAAACGAAAGTATACGACAAGTGATTCGAGTCATGCATACAATAGTCGAAGAGATAAAAATAAAACAACTAAAATGGTACGGATACGTCCAAAGAACGACTTCAGTTCGGACAGTTAGGTTCCCTATAAGAATGGACATCAACGGGCAGAAGAAAAGGAGAAAGAGTTGGAAAGAAGGAATCGAAAAATGAAAAGGAAATGCAAGAGAGAGGGTTAGAAAAAGGACAGTGGAACAATCGATTCGAATAACGACTGAGTATCGGAAGACATCGTACAATACTATATTATGTATAATATATCCTCACTGACTAGGATTACAAATGAAGATGGACATCCTTCGTGCAAAGAATACCGGAGTTTAACTATACCCCTCTATTCGGATCTCCGGGAGGAGGGTGTACGAGGGGAGTCTACATCAAGTTTAATAATTGAATTCTCTAATATCAGGATGTATTATTGCCAACTTGAACCTCAGTGCACCAACATTTTGGGCACAAAAATCCACAAAATATGCTGGTCTTGATAAAGACGCAAAAAAAATCTTCTCCCAAAACCCAATCTATCTCCTATGCGTCCTTCTTCATACTTCATACGCGATTGTCGTGATTTCGCTTTAATAGAGGACTTTGCGTCTTTTCTCGCAGTTCTCTTGCCATAGAGAGGATTATCTCAAACTGAGCCAATAAGCTCACATCTAATAAACAACAGTACAGTACGGGTTTCGTCCTAAAAGATCCAGAGGGGATCTGCTGGCATATGATGTCAGTCACATTTGGAACTCGACTCTCGAAAAACATGGCGAATGATCTGTCTTCTGATACACTGCCTATAAATGCCGGCGTGTCCCACGGCTCAATTCTGTCCCCAACACTGTTTCAAATTATTATAATTGATTTGTTAAATGTGATAAGAAACCTTATATACAGCTTTGCGGACGATAGTAGCTTGATGACATATTTCTCTACTGACAAACTGCTTACTACAGCCAGTTCCACACGCCTCGCCCTTTACCCGAGAATAGATTTACTCTAGCAACAGTGACCGAGAGGCGTTGTGACCGTTGTGTTATTCAGTTTAATAAAGTTCAATAAAATTTGTTGTTAAACTGAGTTTTAGTGAACCCGGAATCCATGACAATATTAATGAGAATCACTGTTTCCAGCACCTTTTGCAATATTTTGCATTCAATGAAGCATTAACCATCAAAGGTGGTAATCTTTCATTTTTGTTAGTATTTTATAACGTCTCAAATTTCAGAGAACGATCGACCTATACGTTTAAATGCGACATTGGCGGTTTGGAACGATCCTTTCGAATATTTCATTTCATATTGGAAAAAAAAAACTGTATACTTATGTGATTCTACAACAATTTAACTTGTCTAATGATTTGAGTTTTAATTTAGTTGCCTCATATCCTGTCAAAGGAACATTCTGAAACTTAACAAACCAAAACAATGAAAGTAAAGTCTGTTTTTTTTTTTAAAGATAATTCCCCAAGTCAAAAATTTAGTAACTATGTTGGCAACACAAGCCTTTTCTACATATAAAATTTGAAAGATTGACAATTTTACATTGCATTGCCAACATAATGTCATTTTGACTTTTATCTTTAAAAAAAAAAACAGATTTTATGAAAAAACGAGTTTTATTCAATGAAATTCCGTGAACATTTCGTAATTATTGGCTAATACCCACAAAAATGATTGAAAACCAGGAATCTATTTAAAAATGTTGGCACTAATTTATGTTTTTTTTTAAAGCTTGAACAACATATATTCCACTTTAATTGAGTAACATGTATGTACAACAAAATATGAATTGACAAATTATCACCCTAAAACGGATGTTGGTTTTTTGTGTGTAAATCGATAATTACGCAGTGCACATGTAAATTATTCGTGTAGAAACCACATAAAACGTTTATTAGTACAAATCCTGTAAACCTGTCCACTACATATAGTCCAGGAGGTGGCGTCAAAAACATGCAAGAGTTTTCGCAAGGCGGATATTTTCAAAATACGTCGTACTTTAGTGCTAGAATGCTAGTGTACAGTCAGCACTCACAGTTCCGGGACAGCTGGCTCTGGGACGCGGACAAAGTTGTAATTTAAGGAAGCATCTAAACTGTTTTCTCAAAGCTCAAAATTTATAGAAATTTTGCACATTATCTGTTTGAAGGTCACAGATAACGTATGTAAATCGTCAGACGTCTAGTTCGTTGCAAAAAGGGGGTCAGACGTCCTCAAAGTTTTTATTTTATGGCATTTTCTTCAAATATATTTGTCAAATACCTGCAAAAATATATTTTGACAGGACACCGATTCTATAAATTTTAAGCTTTGAGAAAATAGTTTAGATGCTTCTTAAAATTACAACTTTACCCGCGTCCCAGAGCCAGCTGTCCGGGAACTGTGAGTGCTGACTGTACACTAGCATTCTAGCACTAAAGTACGACCTATTTTGAAAATATCCGCCTTGCGAAAACTCTTGCATGTTTTTGACGCCAGCTCCCCAACAACTAATAGTTAATTAATTTTTAATCTTATTTTTAAAACGCAAATAACGTATCCGGCCAAGAAGATAATGCAATAATTATTATTGATTGGTTAATAGACACTATATTATTACTTTTATATATACGCACAAGTATTTCCATATCAAATAAGGTATTTAACTGTTTTCTTATTGTATACATGTAATGATTATATGCGTGAATAATTATCCATTAATTATATTAAGTTTTTGCTCCGATTATAATTGCAAAACAAAATGAGGACAAGCAAAAAAATCTGTTACAAAAGAACTAAAAAAGGGTTCGGTGCCAAAGCAATAATTTTGGATTTTTAAAAAGGCATTAAGTATCCATAACAGTTCTTGGAACTAAAACGCGAATTTAATACCTTATTAAGTAGACATCAGAAAACTGGTTCCTATGCATAGCAAATGAGCCGTGTATTATTATGTGGATGGCATTCTGCAATAATTTAACTTGACCATGGCAAATATTATATGTGATCCGAGTGCCTAATTAATCCTTGAAAAAAAAAAATAGTGCACACCATTGATGGCTGAAGATGGAACCTGCACCATGATATTTTATTAACACATCTTGTATTTTTTTAATTTGGACGTAATCACGCACATTGGAAAATACAGGAGTATAGATTGGTGAATAAGTAATAAAGCAATTCCTGAATCATTTTTAACGTTAATCAATGTTTGCATTCTATTTCTACAGTAAATTCCATAAATAAATTATAAAGGAAGATATTAGTAGGATATTTCTGCTTTTTACTGCAAAGGACTACCATACTCGGCTCTATTAACGCTTTAAATTGGATCTAACTAATTTTAGTTCGTTTATAAATTCTGGACATCAGGCTACCCAGACAGCACACGAAGTCTCACAGACGTCTTTTTTAAGTCTGCATTGCGTCTGAATGTCTGAAGACCAAAAAGTCTAGAAGACGTCCATAAGATGCCGTAAATTCACATCTTAAAGGCAACTGATCCACACTATGTATTTGTATTTGTTACAACCGGGCCTAAAAGTGAATAATGATTTATGTATTATAAACAGAGATTAAAGACGTCTTTAAGACATCTCGTTGAAAACGTCTCTAGAATGTCTTGGAAAAATGTTATTAAGATATTTTTAGGCAGACGTTTGAAGGACGTTGGGTTTTGTAACAACGACGTATTTAAGATGCATTGAACACGTAGCAGACGTCTAAGAAACGTCTTCATTGTCGTTTGTCGGTATCGCAGGGACGTTTTTGAGATGTCTACAAAAACTTCCCACAAAATTCGTTTCTCATTCAATTTAGAAGTTACCTATTCAAAATTTCCAAAAGCATTCTGAAACGCTTCAGAACAATTTGGAAACTTGAGAACCAATAAAGAATGCTTCAAAACATTCAAAAACCGATTTACAATTTCCAAAGGATTTTAGAACAATTCAGAAGTTTGAAACTCATTTTAGGACGCTCCAAAACACTCAAACACTCTAGAATCTCCGGGAACATGGAAAAGAGCGAATTTAAATTGCTGTAAAACTTCAAACCTCTTAAAGAATCCAATCTTTTAGAAACTTGAGAGTTATTTCAGAACAATTAGGTATATGATTCAATTTAGAACTGAACACGTTTTAGAACTCTTTTGAACCTATTTAGAACACTTTGGAGCTTCGATAGGGATCTAAAATACTTAAAAATCTGTCAGAACAAATTATAAATTACTGAAAAACTTCTAAAATGCTCTCCAGAACTCTTCAAGCCATATTGGAATACTGTACAACTTCAATAAGCCATTTATAACGTTCCAAAAATCTTTCCAGCAGCATTTTGAAAGCCGTCCGAACAATTTAAAAACCTCAGAACTATTTTAGAGAGCCTAGCGCCTGGATCAGACAAAAATTGACAGTTATGAAATGAGTAATAATAAGGAAATATTAGCGAGAAAACGTTTCTCTTCCAATTCAAATTCTTGAATTTTTATACTTTTTCCTATTCCAGGCTCTTGATTTTTCCTTATTTCTTCATTCATTCTAAATTCTTAACTTTCTTTTGGCCCTTGAATTTTTCCATTCCAAGTTCTTGAATTCTCATTATTTAATCCAGGAAATAGAGATCATAATATGAGGATCTATGCTTGCAAAATTCATGGTAGTTCTGGAAATAGGCTTACTCCGCAACTCCCCCAAATTTTGGAAAAAAAAGATAAAATATGTAACAAAAAATATCTTAAAAACATTTTACTTTTCATGTAATCCTAAGGATGGATTCATTCGACAAAGTTTGGCATGAAAATCTGCTCAATAAGCTCAAAGCAATGGGATTATCGCCGAAACTTTGCACTTGGTTTGAAAGTTACCTAAAGGACAGATCCATTTATGTTGCACTGGATGGCCAGAACTCCAACTCTTACCAAATAAATGCTGGTGTGCCACAGGGAGCAATCCTTTCGCCAACTCTTTTTCTGATTTACATAAATGACCTCATAGATAAAACAGTAAATCCACTTTATTGCTTTGCAGACGATGGCAATGTAGTCTCCTCACTCATACCACCCACAGGTCTTTCCGCACGTGAATTCCATCATCTTAGACTAACTCAAATATCGCAGATAAATAACGACCTGGAGATAATAGAGGACTGGGGTAACAAAAACCTTGTACAGTTCAACGCGCAGAAAACCCAAGCAGCTCTGTTTTCAAAAAAGACCAGCACCGGTGAGCCAAACATCATGCTATCTGGAAGTGCTGTCACATTACAGAGTCAGTTGAACATCTTGGGGGTTACTGCAGAGACCAACATGTCTTGGCACAGTCACGTGGCAGATATTGCTAAAAGGGCCTCCCAAAAGCTGGGGGTGCTATTTCGTACAAGACATCTGTACACACCAAGCCAATTGCTGACACTCTACAAAGCCCAGATTCGACCAACTATGGAGTACTGCTCACATATATGGAGTGCAGCACCCAAACATACCTTAATGCTTTTGAACACCGTGCAAAAACGAGCTATCAAGCTGATCAATGACCCCGCACTTACTCGTAACTTGGATGGTCTTGAACATCGCAGATCTGTGGGCGATTTATCTCTCTTCTACAGGTACTATCACGGAAAATGCTCTGAAGAGTTGGCACGTATGATTCCACCGAGAGTAGCGCCTACCAGGCGAACCCGTCAAACAGACGGTAACCATGAATTTACTGTCAAACTAGAGGCACCAAGAACCTCATTATATCAGAATTCATATCTCTGGAGAACAGCATCGCTGTGGAATAAACTCCCTGCGACGGTTTTTCCTGCAGGTTACAACCTGAACCGTTTCAAGACCAACATACACCGACATTTCCGCGCACTTGCCGCTTCTCGAGCGTGATAGGACATTTCCTTGCGAGTGCGCATATCCGTAAAAAAAAAAAAAAAAAAAAAAAATGGATACTGGTCTGATAGACCACAGCATAGCGATTACTTGAATCCCTCCAGATGACCCAAAATTCCAAGAATGGGCACAAAATCTTTTTGATGAGTCATATTTTGATGAACGTGATTAAGATATAGATAACGAAGATAACTTGGATGGACTCAAAGCTGGGGCAAAGTAACTTGGAAATTGTCTGGCCCCTAAGAAAGTATATGCAGTCTTTTATTTTCAGAAAAAAATTTATAAATGAAATAATTTTTCATACTAATAAACAAAATAACCAAAGCGAACCTAAGTTTGTTTAATTAAAACAGTTTTTAGTTTTATTTGAATCAAATTTTGGTTATAATAGAGATTAAATTAAATTTTAATGTGGTGTCTGTAGGTTTGTTTGTTTGTGTTGTTCAGGGCAACACTTCCTGCTTTGGGGCGTTCGTTTGTGAGCGTTTTATATGGTTTATCTGCCATAATCTCAAATATTACAGCTTAGTTCAAGTTAGTGCGATACAAACAAAGAAACCTTGTGAGTCCACTCTGTAGCGTTTAAAGGATTTTTTTTCCCGTAGCCGTTAAAGGTTAATATCCCAACAACCATGGTTGTTATTATTATGAGTAATAACAGTTCCCAAAAACAGTCAAATATGCAATAGCACGTTTTAAAAACAACTCAATTAAACACTGCAAATCTTATGAAACACGTCACGTCAAAATCTGCGAGCTTACACTGTCAAGTGTAGTTCGGTTAATCCCCCGCGAACTATAGGATGACACTGTTTGACAGAAGCTCACGTGATCTTTCAGTTGAAATTACAAAACTGGTCACATGGGGTTGTCATCTTTTCGCTCGAGGATTAACCGAACTCCACTACAACTTGCTATAAATAATATGACACGTCATATCGCCCTGGGGCAGAATTCTCGACTACATGACATAACTGACAGGTGTGACAGGGGAAGGGATGGACCAAGGTCGCGAGAGAGGAAAAAACCGAGGATGATACACACTACTACTACAGGATGGCCTATCCTCATAAGGCCTGTGTGTAACAAATCCCCCCCTTCCAGATAGTTATTCTCTAAAATCCACAAAACAACGATTTTTTTCCCAAAAAAAAAACGATATTTTTTTCTTTTTTTTTTTAATTTGGGTGGGTTGCGGAAGGAATTTTTTGTGGGAAGTTCTAAATTCGGATTCAGCAACGCCGAAAACATGAAACAAGCCTATATCCAGGACTACCATATAAATTTCGCAACCTATAATTATGTATTTCCTGGACTAATTCCCGTATTTTAGAATTCCAGGCTCTTGATTTGTTTTTTAATTTTTACTCCTGGCTCTTCTATGTTTTTCACGTTGGGTTAGTTGAAGTGAAGGTGTATCTGTGCTGTTCTGTCTGGGTAATACCACATTTCACATTCCTCGGTGAAGCTGAAAACCACTCAACGGCCGAAACTATATTTGCACTGGATTTCAATTCAAAACTGATAGGTCGCAATCAAATAAAATATAAAATTTCACTGAGTATACCGTACACCTCCGTTTAACAAATGAAAAACGTCATGAGAGAGAAAGTGATGTAAAGTTTTAAGGACTGTGAAAAGATACTGAATTTACAAGAAAGAAGACGTAGAAGTGGAGATAGGCAGTTCTGCAATTAGTTTTAACATATCCTTCAAGTATTTACCTAATAGTATCCTACATCAGAAATAAAAAATGTGTATTCTGTTGAAGAGGTAGAAGAGGTAAAAGAAGCAAAGAAGAAAGGCAATCCATGTATGCCTTATATTTTACAATGTTTAAGGAAGAATCAAGTTGATTTAGTCAGAAATTGTAAGCTAGTGGGTATGAAAATGAAGGAATATGATGATCTGGTAAGATTTCTAGCAAACTGAAAAGTGATAAGACAGTTAAAAGATTCAGGTGCACATTACAGAGAATAGGATATGTATGGTCTGTACTGTACTTTGCTGTTAGCGATGCCAAAATCCTCCGAAATGGATTCAACATTCTAGGAAAGTGTCTCACCGGCTATTGACCAATCTTACTTAAATCAAAGCGAAATTAAGAAGTGAATTTGAAATAAGGAAAGCTCTGGATTCAAATAAAGAAACAAGATTAGTAGGTAATAGAACATCTTGCTGTGAGACTCAAGAATTAGAAATTCTTAAAACGTTATGTAGAGGGTTCGAGGAAGAGGTAACTACAATAATAGTAACCGAGCCGAAAGTAGGTACATTTGAAGATGAAGGTGGAGCTTCAGAGGAAGTTATATGGTCATGGTTTTGGATGCAGTCGAAGGGGGTTTGGAACAAGTTATCGAAGCAGCCGAGGGAGCAATTATGGTAGATTTACAAGCATGAAGAGCAGAGTATATTCAAAATGAAGACGAAAACGGTTTTTGGTTTGTGTCAGACATAGAAGTTAGAGGAATGCAATAATCAAGGTTGTACTGATTGACATCGATAGTTTTGATAAGACTCTGTCATAAAATGAAATGACAACTTCATGGTATCGGAGTGGAGGTAGATATGCGTCATATTTTTGCCAGTACAATAATTTGAAAAGGTATCTATTCAATATCATATTGTTAGAAGGAATTGATGTCAAATTGCTTGAAATTACATTCTTTATGTGTTGGAAAAACTGGAAATAAAAAAATAGAAGAACAATGGCTCTGTGAAGTAGGCAGGCACACTTGAAGCAAAAAAGTTGGAATTTTAGGTAATTGTTAGCGCTTCGTTAGTGCTTCAATCCCCAAAATACCAACCCTTGTATTTTCGGAGCTATTTCGGTTGTTTAAAATCGCCTGCTTACTTATTCACATCCAGCAGGTATAAGGGAAGCACCAACGTTCAGTTACAATTAAATAGTGCTTGATTAGTGCTTCACTCCCCAAATTAGCAACCCTTAAATTTTCAGAGATATTTCGGATTGCAGAAATTGTCTGCTTACTTCACACCCAGCAGGAACAAGGAAAGCACCAACGTTCGGTTACAGATAAATCGTTAGTGCTTCACTGTTCTTCAACCCTCAAATTAGCAACCCTTGAATTTTCATAGATATTTCGACTTTCCGCAATCACCTGCTTATTTCATACAATTTATCGGAAGATGAGTAAACCGGCATAAGCATGAAGAAACACTTAGTACCTAGTGATAAGTAATGGGAATGGGACACTTTCACATTTTTTTTAAAAAAATTTAAATTATTCTGTTAGTCATTCTAATAACATCTCTATAATTTTTTTTCCAAAATGAACGGTTATTTTTGGAAGTAAATTGATTTGAAAATGGAATTTTTAAACTGCTGCAAAAACGCGGGCTCGGAAAGTGACGTCATTTTCAGGAAAATGCGAGGATGCCGAATTTCTCATTAGTGAATCATTACACAACTCACTACCTAGAAACTATTTTCGCCCTTTACTACGTTATAGAAAAAATAAAGAATAGGTATAATCGTTGCTCATTTGAATTTAGTATTTTAAAATGTGGCAACAAAATCATGAATATCGGCTTTAATCAATGAGCCGGCGTTTCCAGTCACGTGATTTTTTGTTTAAATTTGCTAATTTCATTTAATAATCTGACTGATATCTTGCCAAATATTGTTCATTCTCGGTTGCATCCATGTATCTGCGTCAAGAAAAATCATAATTTGCCAGCTTTCTGGCACGTGAAAGTGACCTATTCAGACCAGAGTTTATGCTGTTTATATTCTCGGTTCCCGGACCTAGTAGAGTGAAATCAGCAGGCGAATGCAAAAAGTCGAAATATCTCTGGAAGTATAAGAGCTGTTAAAAGCTGAGGTGGTGCATCATGAAACACTAACGAAGCACTAATCATTTATCTACAACTGGACATTGGTACTTTTAATGTTTTCGCTTTACTGTAAAGAGAGCATACGATTGCGAAAAGTCGAAATAGAGGTATAAGAATTGTTAAAAGCTGAGGTGGTGCATCGTGAAGTACTAATGAAGCACTAACCATTTTTCTAAAGTCCGTTTATAAAGTCTATAGACTTTTTCGAGTGCGTGATCTGAGATTTTGGACGCTGATTGGTCAGAATTAGAGGGTCGACTTGGGCGACTAGCGCTCAATTTAAACGATTAACCTAAGGCCCTAGTGAGGCCCCAAAAACTAGCCAATCAGCGTCCAAAATTTCAGATTACGCACTCGAAAAAATCTCTATAGACTTTACGAAAGGACTATACAACTGAACGTTGCTGCTTACTGCTTTTCATGTTCCTGCTGGGTGTGAAGTAAGCAGGCGATTTCTGGAAACCGAAATATTTCTGAAAATATAGGGGTAGCTAATTTGGGGATAGAAGCACATTGGAGCAGTAACCATTTGTCTGTAACTGAACGTTGGTGCTTCCTTTGTTCCTTCTGGGTGTGATTGGTGTGAAGTAAGCAGGCGTTTTCAAAAACCGAAATATCTCCGACAATACAACGGTTGCTAATTTGTGGATTGAAGCACATTGAAGCACTAACGAAGAGCTAAACGGTTACGTAAAATTTAACTTTTGTGCTTCAAAAAGTGTGCCTGCCTACTTCAACTTCACAACGCTCAAGTCGGAAGAACAAGAAAAAAATTTAATATACCACAAGGTATAGTGAATATAACTTTTGATGGTATCTCATGTGTAAATGAGTTAAGTAGGTACCTGGAACAGTGGATGAATTGAAAAATTGGGAAGATGAACATGTTTAATTTTGGCTCATTCCCTTTCACCGTCTTAGACTGTAGACGCATTGCTCTCGTTCCTTCGTCTAAATTCATTTCAGCAATCACAGCGTAGCGTATTTTATGAATAAATGCTTCGTCTATCATTTGACTAAGTAGGTACCTACCATTAATAATAGGCTAGTCATTAGAAGGAAAAAAAGACCCGCAGCTTGACAAAGGTGGGGTAGTCGTGATTTTGACATAGGTATGTTGTTCAGATTGAAGCCCTCAACAAAAATTTGAGTTTTCTATTTTAGGGGGCGCCGGCTATCTTCGCCATCTTAGATTTAGTGTGCACAAAAATGTTTTTTTCAATATAACTCGTGAACGGTCAACTTCAAGGAAAAAGCGTACAAATCAAGAATAGGAAAAATTGAATTTTATACAATTTTCATATATGTAAAACTTTTTTTTGTAGCTGTTATCTGTAATGACTGCCATCTCATGCAACTGCAAAATAGGTTTTACCGGAGTTTGTGGATGTCGAAAATCTCACCTCAAATGTTCCATTGTCTAGCCTGTGAAAATCGAGAAAAATAAATCCATTCCCATAAACCTTAAAAGAAAAGTATATACGACACTTGTATATTAAAGAGTCCGCTAAAAATTTTGAAACCATTCATAGAGCAATGGAAAAAAATATTCTTGGAATATCACTGAGACAAAATTAAAAACATCGAAATAAGATGCAAAACGGAAGCCAAAGACATTTTGGAGGAGGTAGCAAAGATGAAATGGCGATGGGTTGGCCAAATAGCCAGATACGAGAACGACATATGGACATGAGGAATCCTGGAATGGAGACCAAGGGAGAAAACAAGAAGCACGGGAAAACCTAGTAAAAGATGGGTGCAGAACATAAAGACAGTGGCAGGTAAACTTTGAATGAGATTGGCGAAGGATAGAGAAAGATGGAAACAATTAGAAGAGACCTACATCCAGGAGCGGATAAATAGAGGTTGACAAAAAAGAAGAGAGAGATAATGTGGATTAGGTCTACTGGAAATACAATAAAAAAAGCCCGCCGGCTTCCCCCAAGGTCGAAAACTCAAATTTTTTTTAGGGCTTCAATCTGAACAACATAAACATATACCTATGTCAAAATCGCGACTTTCCCACCTTTTGGAAGCTGAATCCCTCTAATGGCTGGACTATGATAGATAATAGTAAAATTACAGATTTTTGTGGTGCAGATAATCCGTTTCAACTCACCTGTCCATTTCTTTTTCTCTGATGGTCGTTGTCGAGCTGAGGCCATTCCAGGGAACGGGTTTAGTTTTGCACTTCTTTTTTCGCTCGCTTAATGGTACCCGGGCGGTTCTCGCTAAAACTACGATACTCTGAAACAACAAACACGCAAAAAAATTAGAAACGCCGTTTTAAAATGATAATCGTTTTGCTTGCTGGCCGTACTCGAATGACGGGAGCCATTAATGTGCATGTGTGCATGCATAATAATGAGCTATTAAAAGGTACGTATCTGTATCTTCAGGTTTACAAATTAAGTTAATTATTGGAACAGCATTTCTTTAGGTCGTAGCTAATCTTGTAGTATTGCGAGGATGTGAGTGATGCGAGGGGAAAGTTCTATGGTGGGATGTAGGATTGAATTTATATTGACAACGTAATAGAGAATTAAACATTCAGAAAATTAATGATTTTTCGTAATATACATAATTAACATAATATAAGCTTGGCATTATCAAATAGAGTAGCAGATGTCATTAATTGGAGTAAGTTGATTTTTTTATCCAATCTAGTGGAAATTTCAAATAGGGAAATAGTATGGTAATATGGTCACCCTTCTCTTTACAATTCCTGTGAAGATGTATCTATTTTGGGGAGAAGCCACCATCGCCTCAAACGACACTTGGTTGCCCTTAGCTCCTCACCAACCAACTTCATACCAGTAATCCTTCTCGCCTCCAGCTCTACTTATTCCAAAATTCCTACCAATTTTTAAACAATAGGTACACACAAGTTCCACGGGGTTTGATAAGAGCTGCCTTATGGAATCTGATGGAACCAAAAATCCACTGACTTGAATACAATTTCATAAATCGGACAGAAGCACCCAGAGAAAAAATAAGCAAATGACTTACTTTCAAGGCTCAGAAGAAAGGTTCATCGAAATGAAAAAATGCCTTAAACACAAAATGAGATGTGGTCCGAATAAGTGAGGTTTGAAAGTACGGCTAAGGCTTAGAAATTTCAGATTCAGCACAATGTCAATAATATAGCTATATCAACAATGTAGATATATCTCCTTCACCCTTTCGCAGGTTAAGGTTTAGATATATTTCCACAATAAATACTGATCCGAGACTTTATTCAAAAACATAATATATTTTTTAAATTACATATTGGGTTTCTTTATTTAAGCATAAAATAGAGGTTTACCTTCATTATTAACTTGAACAATTCCTTTATGCTAATAATCGTCTAGTTGTATAGATTTAGCCTTGAGAAAGCTTCAAAGAAAAGATCCAAAGGGTTTAGATCCCATGATCTTGCAGCCTAAATAATGTTACCTTATCCTTATATCAATAAATGAGGAGGCAATCAGGAAAGCGCGTGCGTAATAAAGTCATTGTTTCCCTACATCCACATGAAGAGACCCCCGTTATTGACTGACATGGCATCAGCATTTACTTTTATTACGGACACATTTTTCTGATGGCCGCCTCATTTCTCGAAATCATCATAACGCATATTTCGTCTGCAAGATCGTGTGATCTAACCCATATGAATTTTTTTCTTGGGGCTTTGTGAATGTTCAAACAAAGAATCTTGATAGTTTTGCAGTACCTACCTAATTGGAACACATATGATTGAATATATTTGAGAAAAACTATCCAGTCCTACATGTTCTATTGTCCATTTGAAACACGGGTACCTTTCTAGTTCTCATATAATAAAATATTCTGATTATGTTGTTATTTCTCGGAACAAGTCTCGTTTTGACCCCGTTACCTAAAAATTATATCTTTCATGTTCCTAATTTCATAAGTAATTTTGATTGAGGCTTATTAAATTATTCAGCTTTTGTCCACTTGGTTTCTTTAGTTCACGACAAATTATTTGTTTATTGTGTCTTAATGTATTGTATTTAACTATGGTAACACAGCTTTGCGGTCACGTTTGCTAAATTCCCCTTGTAATGTTTTTGGCATGACGATAATTTTTGAGACAAACAAATAAGATTTATGTTATATGTATAACCTTAATAATTGGACTTTGATGTACAGCCGATGGAAATTTTTGTACAGCTTGAGATACATGAACATAACAATCTGAAAGCAACCAATTCCCCCTCATACTATCACATTTATTTCCTCAGACCGAACTAGAGAAATTGCAGATAAATTAACATACTTTGGAAATTATCTTTTTACATTCCCAAATAAAGTACCTATAGTACACTGTTTCCAACAGCAATCCATAAAGCATCAGATGTAATTTAGAAAGCATCAAATGTAATTAGGAATAGTAAAATGAAATTCAGCATGCACCAAATGAAATTCAGATTTGTGAAATTTATTTCAGAAAGCATCAATTATAATGCAGATTTCTCAAATGTAATTAGGAAAACATCAAATGAAATTCAGAATGCTATTCAGAAAGTACCTACCTATTAAATGAATTTAAGTATAAAAAAAAATAACCCCGATTATTTACTTAGATTGAATTAAATTGATAAGTAATTCCACATACAAATAGTAAAATGTATTTATTTTAATAGTTTTTTTTTAAATTTTGATGTGTTCTGAATTATTGTCTGTCGATTTTAATCTGACACTTTCCGTATGAGGAGCGAGGGGGTGAAGCTTATGGCAAAAACAGATATGACGTTATGTGACCATTGGCGTTCTAATGTAGGGAGACACTACCTCACATTCCTTTGGAGTATCAGATTAAAATCTACGGACTTTACATTCGATGGTTTCTGAATAACATTTATTACTTTCTGAATTACATTTCATAGACTAGAAATACAATTGATGTTTTCTGAATTATAAGTGATGCATTCTGAATACCTTTTGAAAAATCTGAAATACATTTAGTGCTTTCTGAATTACTTTGGTTAAAGGACCCCTCACTTTTCTAATGCAAAATGGCTTTCGGCCAATTTTTTTTTAAAGTTGGTATGTGCTAGTCCTTGATGTTCTGAACAAATGTCTCCGTGGGCCCAATTCGATCCTATGTTCAGTTTCCGAGATATCGGTGCTCAAAGTTGGACAAAGGGGAATTTTGAAACTTTTCCTATAATCTAAACAATAGCCTATAATAATTAAATCCTTACTTTTCTGATCGAAATATTGTTTGAGAATTTTGCTTATAGTATGGTCTTTCAAATGTGAAATTAATTTTTTATACACGGTGAACCAAAATATTTATATAGAGGTTTATTTTATTACAATTCAAAATTATGCAAAATTATCGCTCACCATTTTGGACCGATGTTCTGTATCTTGAAAACAAACGGCCAGATTTTCACAAAATTTTGACATTTTTTATGTATCGATAGCCGAAGAAAAATGACGCAATAAAGTGTTTAGACGGTGTAGCATAACAATTGAATATCAAAATAAAAGACGGTTTCTGTCACTTGCGTCGAATATCAACAAACATTGACACTTGAAAATATTCAAATATTGCTTTTTCTGATTATTTTAATTTAATAATGGCTTTTCGAAATCGCTTGTTGATTCGTTGTTACACATGTAATGGGAATTTTAATCGTCAGCAAATGGCTATTCTGTACGATGCCAACAATGAACCAAAAATTGAACTTGCACGAGATAGGCGCCAGCGTGAAGGCTTTCCAGAGCAGGACATTGAAATGCAATCACGGATTTGCCTCAATTGCAATAGATCCATAATAAATGAACTTGAGCAAATACAGCATGATCCCCGTTGCGTAAGAATTAACGTTTTAAAGCAAACGCGTAGAAAAAGTGGCTTAATCTGCGATGCGATAGAGAATCTTCATAGGTTGTCTGTTTCTTCAAGAGCAAAGATCTATATAGCTCAAAATATATACGTTCCAAATGGGGCAAGATCTTGTGCACAACATTTAGATAACAATGGATATATGCTACCTTTTTTGATGCCAACTTTAAGATATATTCACCGTGCGTATTTGATTCCGGGAGAAGACTTGCAAGTGTTCTTAGAAGAACTACGCATATTGGCAGCCAGATCTAGCAGATGGTTTTATGATGAAAATTCATTATCCGATGAGGATTTCCAAGACATATCAGGCCTTACCAAAGAACAATATCAGCATCTTTTCACATTTTGCAATCCGGTTCTGGACAATGGTCAGCACAGGTAAAAATAATTATAAATACCTACTTATTTGATTAGCAAAACTTTTGAGGTACTTATTTAATGGAATCATTTACAATCTATTTCAAAGACCTAAATACTACTAGGTGCATCTTTTAAAGAATTCCTATTTTTACTTTTTTTATATTTTTCTTTTAGAAATATTTCAAGAAAAGACTTAATTGCTTATTTATGCAAAATGAGACATGGGTTATCGGATGATTTTCTCCGAATTATATTTGAGTACCGAAGCTCACAACAGGTTAGTATGGCAATAACAAATGTCAGGAAATCATTAATGGAGAACTTTGTTGGACTTATCGCGGTAACAAGAGAAAACTATATCCGTCAACATGTGACTGAATTCTCTAATATATTATACAATCCAGAACCACTTAATCCAAAGGCAATCGCATACATAGATGGCACTTACTTTTCTATTGAAAAGAGCTCCAACTTTAGAACTTTACGCCATTCGTTTTCGGTTCACAAACATAAACATCTCATCAAACCTACCCTAATTGTAGCTCCTGATGGATATATCCTGGACATTATTAATCCATATTTTTCTGATGGATTAAATAATGATGCGGCAATATTAAATACAGAGCTACAAAGAGAAGGGAATCTGTTGCGTGAATGGTTTGAAGAAGACGATATATTTGTTGTCGACAGAGGGTATCGGGATTCTATTCCAATCTTACAAGAACTTGGTATTGACTACAAAATGCCTAGTTTGTTACCTCATGGTCAGAGACAGTTAACAACTGAGGAAGCAAATGACTCCCGTCTAATAACCAAGACTCGGTGGATTGTGGAGTCGAGGAACGGTCACCTAAAGTCAGTTTTTAAATTCTTGGCACAGAGGATTTCTATTCTCGATGCATCACATTTAGGAGATTATTTGAAAATTGCTGGAGCCCTACTAAATCGATACCATCCTTCAATTGATATGGTTGAAGCAAATGCCGAACTTGCAAATAATATTCTAAGAAGAAGACAACAAATTAATCAGCTTCAAATAAGAGCCGAGGCGGAAAATTGGCATTTACGACGTGCTCAGTGGGCGCCCGTTAATATTGCCGATGTTCCTAATTTTCCTCATTTACAATTAAATTATCTTCAAGACCTCACCGTGGGAACATACCAAATAAAACTCGCTCCTTCATATGTACAGGACTCTATTCTTCAAAATCCAGAACGTAATGAATTTCAATTAAATACCTTGGTCAATGAACCATCACTGTTGCATTTAAGGATTTTTTCTAGATTTAGGAATGCGACTCGTTACCAACTTTGGATATCTTTCGAAAATAATTTGGAAAATCCAATAAGTGGATACTACTGCACATGTAAAAGTGGTGCACGAACGTTGGGAAGCTGTGCGCATGTAGCCAGTTTCATTTGGTACATGGGATATGCAAGACATCACGAAGAGATTCGATATCCGTCGACAGCTCTATTAGAGATTGTTCTAGATGTTGCCAATAGAAATAACTAGCAAAATTATATTCCTACGGTTTCATGTGCCTATATACATTTAAGTACAAAGAAATCGGCCCACTGCTAACTTTTGACTTCAACTTTTTTTTTTTTTTTAAACTATTCATAGGATTATTATTAAAATACATAATTTCAACTCATATTAGATGATATTGAATTGTTTTTCAAATGGTATATTCCTTTTTTTAATCTCATGAATGGTTTCTAAACAAAAAATAGTTGAAGTCAAAACTTAGCAGTGGGCCGATTTCTATGCACGCAAGTTTACATATTTAGCTAGATGTTGGTTACGTTTATTTTTAGTTTTTTCTGGTTTAGTTTTTTTTTAGGCTTACTATCATGTTGACAATTTAGTTCATAGCCTGTACAGTTTTGCCTACTCAACTCCTATTTAGATATATTTTAGTTAGGATGGTAGAATAAAATACATAGTTTAATTATTATTGATACACAGGATGGCACAAAATATATTGAAAATAATTCTGCACGTAGCGCCCTCTACATATTTGGACAAAATTCATATCGGATATGTTATCCTCACCTGAATTCATCCAAAATGCTTAGAAAGTTTTCATGTTAAATAACAAAATCGAAAATTAAATTGATAATTTAACACCCTGTAACTTTTTAGTTGTTAACTAAGGTATGTATGGCTCAAAGGGCTATCTTGGTCTTTAGTTTTTGTAGTCCGGAGATTTCCCCGTAATTTCAAACACCCCGTATTAAAAATCGGTACGGTCTGGAACTATACATACTTCACAGTTTGGAGACCATTAAACCTCATAATACCCATTATTATGTTACACCGCCCGAACACTGTATTGCGTCATTTTTCTTTGGCTATCGATACATAAAAAATATCACAGTTTTGTGAAAATCTGGCCGTTTGTTTTCAAGATACAGAACATCGGTTTAAAATGATGGGCGATAATTTTGCATACTTTTGAAATGTAATAAAATAAACCTCTATATAAATATTTTGGTTCGCCGTGTATAAAAAATGAATTCCATATTTAAAATACCATACTGTAAGCAAAATTCTCATATAATAATTTTATCAAAAAAGTAGGGGTTTTATTTATAATAGGCTATTGTTAAGATTATAGGAAAATTATTAAAATTCCCCTTTGTCCAACTTTGAGCACCGATATCTCGGAAACTGGACATAGAATCGAATCAGGCCTTTGGAGACATTTGTTCAGAACATCAAGGACTACAACATACTAAATTTTTAAAAAAATTGGCCGAAAGCCATTTTGCATAAGAAAAGTGAGGGGTCCTTTGAATTATATTTGATGCTTTCTGATTTTCATTTGACTGTTCTGAATCACTACATTTGATGTTTTCTGAATTACTGTTGGAAACGGTGTAGATTGTTTATCAATAATTTTTCTTCCATATAGCGTCATCTTCAATTATCCTATTATTTCCTAATCTTTAAAAATTACATTATTATCTCGGATTCCGGGTCCACCAAAACTCACTTTGTTTACATTGGATTTTACGAGTTTACATTGGATTTTACGAGTTTACATTGGATTTATTGTGTTGCTGACTGTTGCTTTATGCCAAGAAGCTTCATTCACTCCAATTATCTGTGTTTGCATAATGATGGAAGACTCAAACAAAGTTGAACCAAGTCGAAAAGAGTGGTATCTACGTGCCTGTTTTTCTACGATGTGCGAAAATGTATTTGGAGTTACTGAAATGTGATCTATGGTTGTTAAAGGCTTGCTAATATTGATTTCAGTTTATTTTTGAATGTAATTGGGATGCAATTGAAATCAAAATTTACAGGAATATGTGCGTTGAAGAGATGCATGATGCGATTCTTGACACTATTTTTGCCAACATCAGTACGGCTTCTATTGGCTGAAAACATGCCATTTAAATGCGTATCGCTTGAAGGAAGGTACACGAATGCTCATAAGTGCTAAACGTTCCAGGAAGTGCACATTATTAGTTAGTATTTTGAACTCGAACGTGAATGTCAGAAATGTCCTACGCATCTCCAAGATATCGATATTCAGCAGTTGCAAACGATCTTGGTGTGAACATTGATTTTTGTCAATTCCAAGTTTGTATAGCAGGAAGTTGACAAATTTCCCTTGAACACGATCAATACGCTTAACATGGGTTTGATGGATGATATGGCGACCAAACTATGCACCAATACTCGAGGTATGACTTCGCACCAATAAAGAATACAGAGACTTCAGAACCTCGATATTGGAAAATTCCTCACACCTGCCATTTTGAAAGCTTTCGCTAAAGTAAAATTTATATGATTGTTAAATCTTAATTTAGTGTCAAAAACTATTCCCAAATCGTTAATTAGATCTACTCTTGGCAGAATGGAACGTGCAATGAAGTAGGAGTGCAGAGGATGGGCCCTTTTTTTGGAGAAAACGATATTATCTCGCATTTGGAAGTATTTAGTTCCAGTTCCATTTAACGTTCTCCATTCTGATATCGATCTCGAGCTGTAGAAGTGAGCAGTCGTGGCTGCAAGTGATTCTTCTAAAAATTTTGAGATCGTCAGCATAGAAGAGAAATTTGCAATTGGTGAATATGTTGGCAAGGTCATTAATGAAAACAAGAAACAAAATAGGTCCCAAATGTGATCCCTGGGGTACACCAGATGTGACTGCAATTTCAAGATACGGCTCCCCTAATCCTGACGAGCTGTGTTCGGTTTTGGAGGTAAATTGCAACTCAAGATAAAAGAAGGCCTGTGACGCCGAATGACTCTAGTTTATTGAGGAGCATGACATGAACTACTCTGTCGAAGGCCTTCTCAAAATCAAAATAGATCGGATCAAACTGACCCCCAGAGTCGATAAAGGTAGACAAGTAATAAGAATAAACACCTAATTTCGTCTGGCATGAACACCCTGGCAGGAAGCCATGCTGGTGTTCTGAAAGACTATTGTATAGATTTGACAGAGACTCGTCAACGACATAGATTCCATAACCTTGGCCATACAATCAAGGCCAGATATGGGGCGATAGTTGTATATGCCTCCCCTGACACCCCCCTTAAGTATGGCAGTTACAAATTTTCAGAGGTTCGGGAACTGACCCGAATCAAGAGATAGCTGATACAGGTAACTAAGTAGGTGATCTGTGACTAAGTTAAGATAAGATTGGTCAACAGTTCTCTACGAAAATTGGGGAAATATCATCTGGTCCTGCTCCCTTTTTCTCGTCTAGTCCGATAAGTTTCTGGAGTACAATATCACTGTTAATCTCTATGTTAGAAAGAACCATATTGTTGATAGAACATGGGGAATGGGTTTTCAGTGACTGCAGGGTCGGGTACAGTAAATACAGACTGGAAGAAATCTGCCAAAAAATCTGCGATGATCTTAGGATTTCTTGAATTGACATTGTTAAAACTCATTTTCACATTTCACAAGATAGCCAGCTGTCTAACGTTGAGTTTTTATGTAAGACCAGAATGTTTTAGTGTCGTTCAAGATATTGATATTATTATGTGTAGTCTGAACGAAAATATCATAGTCTTTCTTAATGAAAGTCTTCGACTGTGACCTAAATATTTTATACTGACACTCATCATACGTTAATCTAGTGTGTTATTATTTTTTAAAAGCTTTGTTTTTCCTATTGATCAGAGCAATCGTTCCTTTTAAAAAATAATTATTAGGGTATTTTAAAGTTGAGACTCTAGTTTTTGGAACATGTATAGGTCAATTGCAATGTATAAGACCGAATATCAGATTATTGAAATTTTTTGAGCTCAAAAATTGCAAATATTGTTTTTATTTTTTTACAAGCCTTAAACCCCTAAAAACAAAGTTGCGTTAATGCTTTTCCACTGATTTTTACCTCCTCTTTTGATTAGTAAAGTCAAAAATTGCAAAATCCAAAAATTCGAACTTTTCTAAATATTCCAAAGAGCCATATTTTGGAAACCAGTGAAGTTACTGGCATGAATCTTTTGCCCAATTGTAGCGCTCAATAAGGGCTACAAAAAAGGTTATTTAAGACTCCAAGCAGTCCAAGCCCAAGGGCTTCGTTTTCAAGATAATCCGCCTGGAAGCTTTTGCAAAATTTGAGGTAAAGTTTCAACTTTGAGCCTCAATATCTTCATAAGTATTTAAGATATAGAATTGAATTTTACTTTATCTTGAAGATAATTTAATTCTGATTCAGAATATAAAATTTTACATCATATTTGTTATAGTAATAACCGAGTAATCAGCAATTTTGTGAAAGAATGTCAGATTATTGAAATTTTTTTGAGACCAAAAATTGCAAAAATCGTTTTTATTTTTTAACAAGGCTTTAAAACCCAAAAAGGAAAGTTGCGAAAATGCTTTTCCACTAATTTTAAACTCTTCTTTTGATTGGTGAAGTCCAAAATTCTAAAAACTGAAAATTTAAAAATTCGAACTTTCCAAAGGCATGGAAATTTAAATTCCAAATATTCCAAAGAGCCATATTTTGGAAATCAGTGAAGTTATTGGCATGAATCTTTTGCCCAATTATAGCTCTTAATAAGGACTACAAAAAAGGTTATTTAAAACTCCAAGCCCAAGGGCTTCGTTTTCAAGATAATCCGCCTGGAAGCTTTTGCAAAAATTGAGGTAAAGTTTCAACTTTGAGCCTCAATATCTTTATAAGTATTTAAGATATAGAATTGAATTTTACTTTATCTTGAAAATAATTTAATTCTGATTCAGAATATGAAATTTTACATTATATTTGTTATAATAATAACCGAGTAATCAGCAATTTTGTGAAAGAATGTCAGATTATTGAAATTTTTTTGAGACCAAAAATTGCAAAAATCGTTTTTATTTTTTAATAAGGCTTTAAAACTTAAAAAGGAAAGTTGCGAAAAAGCTTTTCTACTAATTTTAAACTCTTTTTTCGATTGGTGAAGTCAAAAATTCGAAAAACTGAAAATTTAAAAATTCGAACTTTCCAAAGGCATGGAAATTCAATTTCCAAATATTTCAAGGAGCCATATTTTGGAAACCAGTGAAGTTATTGGCATGAATCTTTTGCCCAATTATAGCTCTTAATAAGGAATACAAAAAAGGTTATTTAAAACTCCAAGCCCAAGGGCTTCGTTTTCAAGATAATCCGCCTGGAAGCTTTTGCAAAATTTGAGGTAAAGTTTCAACTTTGAGCCTCAATATCTTCAGAAGTATTTAAGATATAGAATTGAATCTTATTTTATCTTGAAGATAATTTAATTCTAATTCAGAATATATAATTTTACATTTATTTGTTATAATAATAACCGAGTAATCAGCAATTTTGTGAAAGAATGTCAGATTATTGAAATTTTTTTGTCAGTCAATCAGAACAGGCTGAAGCTCAATGAGAGGGGACAACAATTTCACTCAAGATGCTTATACGATGATAATTTTGTGAAGATATTAAAAATTGTGACATGCACTTTGGAGACATGAATAATGGAGGAAGATATTTCGTGATTGGGTGTATTAGGGTCATTGTATGAAGAGACTGTGGAGAAAAAGTCAGAAAACATGGTTAGAATATTTTAAGATGAAAAAATAGTCCATGACTCAAAGAGGAGTTGAAATTTAATGTCCATAGAAAACACAAAGTCTTCCTCCACAAATAAACTTTAATTGGATTATAGAGCCCTAAATTTCTCGAAATTCGGAAGTTTCGTCATCAGGGGCAAGTTTGCTCTGATATTACAAAGTATTATATTCTTATTTGAAGCCGCTGAATACTGAATTAGGCCAAGGCACTTATCGAAATAACAGCCATATTTTAACATAAAATTTAACAGCAAACTATCGATGCAATATTGTTAAGGATCATTTATAGATGCTAAAAACCAAAAATGCAACATCTAATTACTTTTAGGGGATTTTATAAACAATATTTAGTGCAAAAACAGGCCTTTTTTTGTTTATTTCACTGTATTTCGAAAACTAAGGATCGGATGGTTTTGCTAATGTGGCAATAGTTTTAGAGCATTAAACAAGCTTTACAATGAGCCATCATACAACCCTGTAGGTCTTTTAGTCTTCGAGAAATGATTTTTTTCCCACAAAAAAAGAGATTTTCGTAAAAAATTCCTAACTTTTTTAATTTTCATGCTAGACAATTAATTTTTTACACATACATAGTAGATGAGGCAGGCTTTATTGAGCCCAAATTTGGGCCCGGTCCGATGGGTCGTTTCGGCATAATACCCTTGTCAAGCAAAATGGGGATGTTTCTAAAGCAGTCTGTCGAATTGAGGATAATTTTTTTATATTTATTTTGAAAAGTCCACTGATAATTCGAAATGCCAAACTATCGATCCTCTATCTCAGATTTCCCATGTAATTTTTTTATCGCAAGTGAAACGGCTTCGAACATGACTGAAAATGGAAAAAATTGACGGGAATTCAAACGGAGTGACAGCGAGCTCCCCCCGCCCACGCAAATTACATTTTTTTTTCCATTCTCAGTGATGTTTGGAGCCGTTTTACTTGCGATAAAAAAATTAAATGGAAAATCTGAGATAGAGGATCGATAGTTTGGCATTTCGACTTATCAGTGGACTTTTCAAAATAAATATAAAAAAATTATCCTCAATTCGACAGACTGCTTTAGAAACATCCCCATTTTGCTTGACAAGGGTATTATGCCGAAACGACCCATCGGACCGGGCCCAAATTTGGGCTCAATAAAGCCCGCCTCATCTACTATGTATGTGTGAAAAATTAATTGTCTAGCATGAAAATTAAAAAAGTTAGGAATTTTTTACTTTTTTTGGGGGAAAAAAATCATTTCTCGAAGACTAAAAGACCTACAGGGCTGTATGATGGCTCATTTTAAAGCTTGTTCAATGCTCTAAAACTATTGCCATAGTAGCAAAACCATCCGATCATTAGTTTTCGAAATACAGTGAAATTAACAAAAAAAGCCCTATTTTTGCACTAAATATTGCTTATAAAATCCTCTAAAAGTAATTAGATGTTGCATTTTTGGTTTTTAGCATCTTTAAATGATCCTTAACAATACTGCATCGATAGTTTGCTGTTAAATTTTATGTTACGAAAAAATTTATCTGCCTTGGCCTAAATATAGCAATTGTTACAGAAAAAGAAATCAAAATTTTTAAGAAGAAAATTACATTTAGATTTAGATAGGACATATAGACGAGTATTAATTAAAAGATTTGTCATGATTTTATGTTTCTAGACTTCTTTTTGAAGCTAAAAAAATTCTGTTTGTTTTAACTTTGGCTTTAATCTTAATTTTGTTCATTAGAGGTCACATCATTTTAGTGAATGGGGTATCTGAAAAATGGCCATGACCATGTTAGCAATATCCCCGCCTACTAGAGCCACTTGATTGGTCTAGATAGCTAAGTTCAGAAGGAAAACCGTTATTTTCCTTTTATTGATAACGCAGGATCATTGGTGCTGATCGCAATTTCAGTTAGATGTAATTATTATAAGATTTCTGAGGAAGTTTTTTGCACAAACGCCTCGACATATCAAACTCCTGATAATCATCCATTGATTGAGTGATTTAATTTTTTAGTGGGCAATTTTCTTCTGAGTTATACAGTTCTTGAGGTTAGCAGGAAACCATATCGGGAATGTTTTGGCTGATTCCTTTTTTTTAAAGTACAACACTATCAATAGCTACGAAAATAACATCATATACAATAGTTATTTTCCTAACAAGTGCGCAAAGTGATACTTTCCCGCACGAAAAAGCAGTTAGACGAACGACGCGAAGCGGAGTTCGGATAAGCTTTGAGTGCGGGAAAGACACTTTGCGCAAGTGTTAGGAACAATATTTTTTCTACGAGTATCTGAAAAAAGTAGACTGAATTCTTAAAATATCAGAAAAATCAATCAAATCAAAATCTTCAAAAATCATTTAAAATCTATTGGAATTCCTCAAAATGTTTTTTAAATTAAATACCCAAAAATCTTTTCACCACATCTTCTGGAATTTCTAGAATCAGCAAGAATATTTTCATTAGAGTCTCTCAAATATCAAAAATTTTACAAATTCCTAGCAGTACAGACTGGTACAATTTGGACACCTTTGATAG
This sequence comes from Ceutorhynchus assimilis, assembly GCA_917834065.1. Classification (NCBI taxonomy): domain Eukaryota; kingdom Metazoa; phylum Arthropoda; class Insecta; order Coleoptera; family Curculionidae; genus Ceutorhynchus; species Ceutorhynchus assimilis. The sequence goes on along the minus strand of OU892285.1, from coordinate 24,034,430 downwards.
GAAACATCATGTTAACTAAGCGTTAATTTCAATTAAAAGCTTTGATTTTGAATATTAGTTTATTCAGAAACCATCAAAACATTGAAAAATCAAGTATAATTATGGTACCTAATTATGCGTAACAAAAATAAGTGCGCAAAGTTCAACTTTGCGCACGCAAATAAGTGTGCAAAGTGATTACTTTGCGCACGCAAGTAGAAAATATTTATTTTATCAAAAAACTACATAACAAAAAAAAAATAACAGAAAATCATCGTCAGAGCCCTTTATCTTAAAACGTTTAAATTTGATGAGAAAGTTTGTAGATTCTTGCATATCAATAGAGAACAAATCTGACAATGTGTCAAAGTTAATTAAATTTAGTGTTTGTATAGATGTTGGCTGATATAGAAACAGAGGAAAAATTTGTCATCATGCGTCAAAGTCGACAGGTGCACTTATTGTTGCTTGACAATTATTTTTACTTTTCGGCACTCAGTGCGGATAAGGCCTGTATCCGCACTGAGTGCGGAAAAGTGCAACATTGTGAACCGAAATGCTTGCGGAAAAGTACTACTTTGCGCACGCTCGTAGGAAAAATATTTAACATTCCATTTCCTGTCCTATCCCTGAATAAAATATTGCCACTTTTATTAATTTAATTTCTATAAGGAACTATACGATGTAAAAAATAACAACGAAAATAACAAACAAGAAACCGAAAACGAAACATCTAAAATTCTAAGTGTTGAGTCAGAAGAGATCCCTGATATAGAAGAGGACGAAATTGCAAAACCGCTAAGCGAATTAAGCAACAGAGAAGCCCCAGGAATGGAAGATATACTACCGAAAATGCTGAAAGACGCAGAATACCTTGTAAAACAACTTTTTAATAAATGTTGTCAACACAAGTGGAGGACTGCCATCGTCGTTCTGATATACAAAAAAGGAGACCCATCAAATCTTGAAAACTATGGACTCATAAGCTTCCTGTTTCAGATATATTAACTCTATGAGAATACTCATCAACCGCCTAGAAAGGAAAAACGATGATAACTAACCTAAAAAACAGGCAGGCTATAGAAAGAGCTACAGCACTATAGAACATCTTCACACAATATAAATACTAAATGAAAAGACGACCGAATATAACATTACAACATGGCTAGCATTCATCGATAATCAGCATGATCGAAAATATTGAAGAAACAACAAAAATAAAATAAAGAATGCATGAAGATACAAACTAAGTGAAGATCAAAAGAGGCGTGAAGGTAAGACCAGGCGATATAATGTCACCTAAGCTGTTCACCTTAATCCTCGAAGATGTGCTCAAGGAACTACATTGAGAAAATGGAGGGATCAATATATCTGGAGAAAACCTCAGTAATTCAAGATTCGCTGATGACATTGTAATATTCGCCTCGAACGAAATAGACTTAGAAATCATGCTGGAAGAATTAAATACTTCGAGAAGCCAAGAAGATCGGATTAGAAATGAACACATCAAAAACAGAGTTTATGATAAATGAGCAAACAGATATAGGGACAGAATAAGCATAGAAAACCAACAGTATCAAGTATCTAAGACAGGAACGCTTGGCAAAGTCAATCAAAAGTTCGAAATTAATAGGTACGACTGAAATAGGCGGCGAATGGCAAAATGCGACACGTATTCCGGTCCAAATTACCTTTGAATCCTTTGAAGCTGAAAAAGAAAGTCTACAACGAAGTGTCAGTAGTTGCCTATGGAATCGAAAAATGAACTCTCACAAAGGAAATCCCAAACATACTGCAAGTACATCAGAGAGCAATGGAAGGGAGAATGATAGGTATTAGTGGTATTACCCTAGAGATCACAAGACCAACGAGTGCTTAAGAAATACACCAACTGGGCTGGAAATACTTGGCAGAGGATAGAGAACGGAACGGCTAGGAAGAAGAAGAGATGAGTTATTTATAGTTTGGTAAACAAGAAGCAGATAAATTCGTATCTCCTTTCCTAGAAAGTTTGTTTTGTCAAAATATTTTCTGTGTTTAGGTACTGGCTAAATTTCTTATAATCGGCCAACTCGACTATCAATGGAAAAATATTATATGTATTATATTACATAGATAACACTCATCCTAGTAACTGCTTATTAAAACCTATTATCATAAAATGCAATAATTATGATTTATCTCACCAATTCCGTAATTTCTAGCAAAAAAAAATTGGATAAATAACGTAAATGTAGGTCAATATGTGATAACAACAAAATATAAAATAATAAGAAATACCATCAAACTGGCGAGTCGAACTTGAATAAGTCTTATGACATACGGTTTTGCATAAGTACTTTTCAGGACTAGTGCAGAAAAGTTAGGTTTTTTTTTAAAATACTTTAAGATATTTTATAAACCCATGCATTATTGAGTATGTTAATTCTATTGAAATTATTAAATATTAATATGTAGTCAGGAGTAATTGAGAGGAATTTTAGTTTGAATAATGATTTTTTATATTATATCGTAAACTATATTAAGAATTAATTATGGATATCCCAATGGCTGAGTTAGTATAATCAATTAAATTTTTCCCGGTTTTTCCGCCAATATTACTTTCTATCAATGAATTCTTTGAAATTGCAGGTAAACACTAACCTTTCATAACAACGCATTTTATATTGTCTTTAACTTCAAAATAAACTGACGATACGAGTTTGATAGCATGGAAAGTGAAAAAACAGAAAGTAATCACAGCCAGAGATGTAAGATCTAATCGAAAAAAAGATTGACGATTATTAGGATACGAAAACCAACCAGCAGGAGATGTCTAATAAATTCGCTAATGGACAAGAGAGGAGAAAAAATTCAGACAGAACAAGACGAGGTGGAAAAAGAGGATTCGAATATTAGAGAAACCTAAGATGACGAATTATTGAAGAAGGCGCTTTATGTCCTTTATGTGCTGAAAAATTGGGCAGAAGTAGAATATATTTTCCAGAATGTGAGGGCTATTGTGGACGTATAAAGCCAACAAAGCTATGGTAGCTTGAAGGTTTAGAGAAGTATATGCGAGAAAAATGTTTTCTGTTGAATAACCACATTTAGGCAACAAAATGCTGGAATGAGATATTAAATCAATTTGCATTGAATACTGTAACTACCTATTCAAAAGGTCTAACAACTTTTTTTTAATGCTCTAGAAGAGAAGATGATGTATAATTTACTGGCAAAAGAATAGAAAGAAGAAAATAAATTTCAGATAAAATTTTCAATAAAAAAACAACATACTCTGTCACAGATTCCAGGTTCAGTAAGCTCACTTCACAAACAGTAACAAAGTTTTGTTGAACAAATTGATCTTATATAAATTCACTTATCACTTATCATAATGTACCTACGCAACAAATCTCGAATTCAAACTAACTACAACAACAACAATACTTTTATAAAGACTGACTCCAACAAAGCTTTTACTTAGACTGACTCTAACTGAATAACCGCGCGCTTTTATTGTAGCCGACATTGTAGGTACCTACTTCTCGAATAGGTACAATATAATTCCCCAAATATTGGCGCTAGACGTAAACAACTTGATTCTTAGAATTCGGCCGAGTTGTTGATGCAATTTCATAACAATACTGTGTATAGAAATAAAAATAATTGGAAATGAAAAATTTTATATCCATCAACTAGAAGAAGTCACTTCTTAAAAATACGTTCCATAAAATGTAAAGGGGGTTATTATGAAAGAAAATTTCGATCCTGAAACTAACTGATGTACTTTATCAATTGCTACAAGGCCTTATGAGATGCTGAAGAATTTATTTATCTATGAAAAAATTAGTTATAAGAACATAACGTGTCCATATTGGCATAAGCCTAGTTTTAGTACTTTGGCGGCCAACAACGTTTCACAATTATAACCGACCCTTTATTTAACCAACCCTGCCCACAGAAAACATTATCAAACAAATTACTTACTAGCGTTCTAGCAATGACATTTTCCTGTTTCTATTTTTACTCTTAAAAAAAAATCTTATTTATTGTTTTGTTATTGAGCAATAATAATAATTAGTAAGTAGATAGTTAAATAGAAAATAACTTTATGCTAAACCCATATAGTCCAAGAAACGGAGATCTGAAAAGAGGGGTTACCTCAACATAATTAGAAGTTGAAATTTTTTTGGGGGGATCGGTTCATTTTAATATGCTAAACAACATATTAAGTTTGCGACCTTGTACTTCCATAGGGTTTTCAGTTAGGGGTGGTTTTTAGGGGTAATTTGCGGTTTATGGAGAACGCTGCTCAAAGGGATGGTTCAATAGTAAAAAGTTTCAAATGAATGTTGTAGCTGAAGTTTTTTGCTATAAAAAACTCAGCGACAGCACCCCTCTATCTTCTATAGTTTTTTTTCTGCAGCTTCTTGAATAGTAGCATGTTTTTGTTCAAGGTCACTGAATCAACGTTTTGCCATTTTACGCGCATTTGTTGCAGCAGCGGCCGAATGCATAATCCGATTTCAATTTTTCAAACACCACATTATTTCTAATGAAATGCACTCTCCAATGCTTTTTTGTTCGAATTTTTTGCTTGAAAATTAAGCGAGCACGGACTTGTCTAATGTGCGAGGAAGTTGTAAATTGCATCGAAAACTACCCCTTTCTTGCATTCACTCTAATTTCTAAATGGGGCCAAATATTTGGTGACAGTTTTCGACAATCGGCAGCCCATTTATTCCTCTCATAATGCCCCAGCGGATTTTTTTTTTCGTTAATCACTTAATGACTTATTGGCCTGAGAACGCCGCGCGGGATTTTTCAAAAAGTAAAAATAATTAAAATTGTCGCATAGCGCAGAAATTTGGTACGATGGCCTTATTTATTGTTCTTACGAATATACTGCAATTTTAATTGCTTCACATGATATAAAATTGCAGTATAATCATGAGAACAATAAATAAAGCCATCGTACCAAATTTCAGCGCTATGCGACAATTTTAATTTTTTTTTACTTTTTGAAAAATCGCGCGCGACGTTTTCAGGCCAATAAGTCATTAAGTGATTAACGAAAAAAAATCCGCTGGGGCATTATGGGAGGAATAAATTGGCTGCCGATTGTCGAAAACTGTCACAAAAAATTTGGCCCCGTTTAGAAATTAGAGTGAATGCAAGAAAGGGGTAGTTTTCGATGCAATTTACAACTTCCTCGCACATTAGACAAGTCCGTGCTCGCTTAATTTTCAAGCAAAAAATTCGAACAAAAAAGCATTGGAGAGTGCATTTCATTAGAAATAATGTGGTGTTTGAAAAATTGAAATCGGATTATGCATTCGGCCGCTGCTGCAACAAATGCGCGCAAAATGGCAAAACGTTGATTCAGTGACCTTGAACAAAAACATGCTGCTATTCAAGACGCTGCAGAAAAAAAACTATAGAAGATAGAGGGGTGCTGTCGCTGAGTTTTTTATAGCAAAAAGCTTCAGCTACAACATTAATTTGAAACTTTTTGCTATTGGTCCTTTTTTTAAGGAGCGTTCTCCATAAACTGCAAATTAACCCTAAATACCACCCCTAACTGAAAACCCTATGGAAGTACAAGGTCGCAAACTTAATATGTTATTAAGCACATGAAAATGAACCGATCCCCCCCAAAAAATGTTAACTTCTAATTATGTTGAGGTAAACTTCCTTTATTGCTTGGACTAATATTGGTGCAAGATAATTTACATCGGACAATATATTATCGTTATTTTATTCAGTTACATTATTCGTGAATCATTTTAAATAATAATATTTGCTTTGTGTAATTATAATTGAAATTGATTAATTCAAGAATAATAGGTAACGTGTTGCATGCATACGAATTGTCTTTGATTGAGGTACTGACTTTATCTTATTAACAGCTGTCATTTAGTAATAAATTTACAAAATAAGCCTTCATTAGAATAATGTCTTTCAATTTGTTGTTAGGGATATGGAGTCTGATCTTCTAAGAAGTACCTACCTACACTATGGGCCAAATTATAGTGTAAGTATTGTCGCAGCTTTGGGTTGCCTGCTGACAAAATTCTTGGGTTCGTGGTTCGTTTCGTTTATTCCAAAAAATCAAAGTCCAATTAACACAGCAATAATTTATTCCACTTAACAAAACACTCTGACACTAATTACTTTAATAACTAACTCAACAATTAAACTTTACAACTCAATAATCACTATTTAACTCGTATCACAGTCAAACTTTAACTTAAAACTACAAAGCAATAGCCGCCTTTATATATCTCTAAATCTATTCCTGTAAAATCTAGAATACACACGATAATCTTATTTTCCCGAATTAACTAGATTCTAGTATACTCAAGAGATAATACCGAGAGATTCTTGACAGCCTGGCGGACGTTTAGCTTATTGTGACACTGCCCTCCTCTTAAGGTTGATCGTCCCGATCAACTTCTCGCCCATGATATTTCGCCAACCTGTCCAGATGTACAACTTTCATCTTACTCCTGGTGTTGCGCTGGACTCGATAAACCAAATCATTGATCCTCTTGATTACTCTATAGGGTCCTTCCCATGCTGAAGACAATTTCGGTGATACTCCTTTCTTCCTTACTGGGTTATATAACCACACTAAATCACCTTCTTGAAATCCGACCGAATTGGCCTTCAAGTCGTATCTGGTCTTCATTCGGTCACTGGCTAGTTGAATATGCTCCCGAGCAAAATCATGGATACCCAGAAGTCGTGCCCTTACTTCGTCGGCATATTCTCGGATTTCTCTTCGTTCTTCTTCGGGTACTCCAAACATCAGATCGCAAGGTAACCTGAGTTCCCTTCCAAAAACAATTCTAGCCGGACTTTCACCTGTTGAATCGTGAACAGCCGCTCTGTAAGCCATTAAAAATAGAGGCAAATGCTTGTCCCAATCTCGTTGGTTCTTTGCGACCACTTTTGTCAGGTGTTCCTCTATGGTCTTATTGAATCGTTCCACCATGCCATCAGATTGAGGGTGTAAAGGTGTTGTCCTTGTCTTACGAATGCCCATGATCTCACAAACTTTCTTAAAGATAGCAGATTCGAAGTTTCGTCCCTGGTCTGAATGTAACTCTAGTGGCACACCATGACGACTAAAAACTTCGTCCACTAGCACCTGGGCAACAGTGATGGCTTCTTGATTGGGAATAGCGAAAACTTCTGGCCATTTACTGAAGTAATCCATGATAACTAAGATGTATTTGTTACCACGCTCTGACTCTGGGAACGGTCCTGCTACATCTATCGCTATTCTCTCAAATGGAAGACCAACGATGTACTGTTTCATGGGCCCTCGAGATCTTAGTTTAGGGCCTTTACTGGTAGCACAGATGTCGCATTTTCGGCACCAGCTTTTAACGTCTTCATGGTAGTGAACCCAGTAAAAACGTTCCCGAATTTTGTCCAAAGTCTTGTTAACTCCGAAATGTGCCCCTGAGGTTCCGTCGTGTATTTCTTTTAATACATCTTCCACTCGGTCTTTTGGGATTACCAGTTGGCTCTTAGTGGATTTCCCATCGGCACTTTCCCAAACTCTTTTGAGCAAACCATTTTCTACGGCCAGAGAGTTCCACTGGGCCCACAACGCCTTGTAAATCAAGCTTTTGTTTGACACTTCCCCCCATTCTGGCCTACATTCATCATTTTCTTTAAGATGTAGAATTTGCCCGATGTCCTGGTCTGCCTCCTGATCTTCTCTCATTTGCTTGGTAGTCCATTTGTCATCGACGATCAGGCCCGTTCTTCTTACAGCTGGACTAGTGTTTTTCTCATGTATATCGATTCTTTGACAATGTTTGCAATCTTCTTTACATGGCCGTCTAGACAGAGCGTCAGCATTTTTATGCAGGTTTCCAGGGCGATGTTTAATTTGGAAATCGTATTGCTGCAATTTCTCAATCCATCTAGCAAGCTGTCCTTCAGGAGTTTTCATTTCTAAAAGCCATTTTAGAGCTGCGTGATCTGTTCGAATTAGAAACTTGCGTCCGTAGAGATAGTTATGAAAATGGTCGACTGCTTTTACTATGGCAAGCAACTCTCTTCTGGTGACACAATAATTTCGTTCTGGCTTTGATAATGTTCTGCTGTAGTACTCCACGACATTTTCTTGTGAATTTTGGATTTGTGAAAGGACAGCTCCAACACTGGTGTTACTTGCATCTGTGTCCAAAATCAACATGCCTTTGTGATCAGGATAGGACAACACTGGGTTCGTACATAATGCTCCTTTCAATCTTCTAAATGCGGAATCGCATTCTTGGGTCCAATTGAATGTTGATTTTTCTTCTGTTAATCGATGAAGTGGAGCAGCTATATTGGCGAATCCTTCCACAAATCTTCGATAATAAGAACATAATCCTAGAAAACTCCTTAGTTCATGTTTGTCGCGTGGTTTTGGCCAGTCCCTGACAGCATCTATTTTTCCTTCCATAACTTGTATGCCCTCTTCAGATACCACGTGACCTAAGAATTCCACTTTCTTTTGAAATAGGAAACACTTATTTGGATTGAGTTTCAACTTGGCATTCCGGAAGCGGTCAAAAACTTCTTTCAGGTTATTAAGATGTTCTTGGAACGAATTTCCCATAATCATGACATCATCCAAATATACCAGGCAAGTTCTCCATGTAAGGCCTCGCAAAACAAGATGCATCAGTCGCTCAAACGTAGCTGGAGCATTACACAATCCGAAAGGCATTACATTAAACTGGTATATTCCGCTTCCGGTACTGAAGGCAGTTTTCTCTTTGTCATCGTCATGTATTGCCACTTGCCAGTATCCACTTTTGAGATCCAAGGTGGAAAACCATTTGGAGCCCGATAGAGTTGTTAGTGTATCGTCTATTCTTGGGAGAGGGAAGCTGTCCTTCTTGGTGACGTCATTAAGCTTTCGGTAGTCCACACAAAATCTAAGACTCCCATCTTTCTTCGTAACCAGTACTACTGGCGCGGACCATGGGCTATTTGACTCTTCAATGATTCCCTCTTGAAGCATTTTATCAATTTGGTTTTCCACTTCCTGTTGCTTAGCTACTGGCATACGTCGTGGTGGTTGTCTAATTGGGTGTGCCAATCCCGTATCAATTTTGTGTTGAATTAAGCTGGTTCGTCCCGTTTGATTGTCCATCACAAATACGTCTGCTTCTTTCAAAATGAAATCTGTGGCTTCTTGAAGTCTATCTGGATCGAGATTTTTCCATGATTTCGCCAAAGTCTGCATCAAGAAGTCTGTATCCAATTTGGATTTCACAAAATGTCGCTTATCTGGTAGGTCACAGTTCGATATTTGCTTCACTGGTTCGAGAGCTCCAATAATGTCTCCTTCTTTTATTCTTACTGTTTCGGAAGAAACATTGGCAATTCTTATCATAATGTCTCCATTTGTTCTTACTAGAGTCTTTCCAACAAGAAATCTTTCTGGTTTATCTCCAATGAAATTACGTGTTAGCCCAACGCAGCACCCAGGGTTTGTTTCTAATCTTCCGCAAATGATCTTCTCAGTACTTCCAGGAATCCTCACTGGGGTTGTGGCCAAGATCTTAACGGCATCGGATTCTTCTTTTGTTGTTAGGACAATTTCTTCATTACCAAATTTAAGGATGTTCATGAAAGGATCAAAAGAGAAACCATGTTGGCCGATCAAATCCATTCCCAAAATAAAATCATCTTCTATATCGGCGACTAATGTTCTGTGCCTGAAGGTGGTAGATCCAAAAGTAAGCTCAATCATAGCTTCTCCTTGAATTGGTGCAGATTCGCCGGTGACTGTTCGTAGTGACAGGTTTCTAGTGAGCGGTTGGATTGCTCGAGACTTGACTAATGTTCTTCTAATTATGGAAACTTCAGCACCCGTATCAAAAGTGATGGTTTTCAATTCTCCATTGATTTGTCCTTCGAATTTTAATCCTCTATAATGACTGCCCAATGATTTTATGTAAACAACCCTGGGGGCTTCGTCATTACTAACCAGCATTCGCCCCTCCATACTGGTTAGTTCTCGTTTCCCTGTCTGTTATTAGGGCTGGCGTCTCTTGATCTCGAAAAGCGTTGGAAACGATCCCTTGATGGAGAGGACATCCTCACTCTACAATCTCGTTGAATATGCCCAAGTTTATGGCACCGGTAGCACTCTATTCGGTTTCTCGGAGTTGGTGTTTGTCTGGAGTCGTTTCCCGTTTTTCTGTCTTCTCGTAATATTTTCTTTATTTCCTCCATGAAATTACTCATAAGGTTCTCGAAACTGCCATCCTCTTTTGATGATTGTTTTTCCTTTGGGTCCTCAATGGACACTGCTCGTATTCTGGGTCGTGAGGCACCAAATATTGCTTCCAGTTCTAATGCTCGGACAAGGGCTTCGCTACTTTGTCTGAACTTGGACATTCTTAGGTTTTCCTGGATCTTCGAATCTCTGAGACCGTCAATAAACGCAGATACTGCCATCCATTCCTGCATGTCTTCCCCAGCTGCAGGAAACGCCAAACTCACTAGCCTTTTAACTTCCGATTCGAATTATTGTAGACTCTCGCCGGGTTTTTGAACTCTTGATTTAACTTGAGTTCTGAATACTTCTTGTCTGTAATGGTCTCCGAAGCGCAGCTCTAAAGTTTGACTAAGATGCTGGTAATTCTGTTGGTAGGCTGAAGGAATGGACTGAAGAAGGTCTAAGGCAGGTCCTCGTAGCGCCACTATTAGTGCTGTAGCTTTTTCTTGGTCGTTCCATCCGTTGGTATTTGCAGCAGCTTCAAATTGTCGAATATACATGGTCCAGGACGTAGAACCGTCGAAAGTTGGTGGTTTTATCTTCATACTGGAGAATGCTCCAACACTAGCTGGATTTATGGACTGTATTTCTAATCTACGCATCTTATCCTCGAGTGCTTGAACTTGGTCCTCCACTTCTTGTCTTAATTGCTGAACATCGTCTTTAACTTCTTGAACATCGGCTTTGACCTCAGCTTTTACTCCCTGAACGTCGTGTTTAACTTCTCTTACATCGTCTTTAACTTCTTGAACATCGATTTTGACTTCAGTTTTTACTTCCTGGACGTCGTGTTTAACTTCTTGCACATCGTCTTTAACTTTTTCAATCTTCTGGTCTAAGTTAGCGACAGTTCCTTGTATGGTTTGGAATATCTTCTGCAGTTTTGCAAGGTCTTCTTGTCGTTCTTGTTGTCGCCTAGCTTCTTCTTGTTGTCGTCTAGCTTCTTCTTCTTGTTTTTCTTTTTGTCGCCTGAGTTCTTCGTCTTGTTTTTCTTGCTGTCGTCTGGCTTCTTCGTCTTGTTTTTCTTGTTGTCGTCTGGCTTTTTCGTCTTGTTTTTCTTGTTGTCGTTTGGTCTCTTGAAGTTCAAACATTTTGTGCAGGAGTTCTTCAACTTTTTGTTCGTCCATTTTGGCTTGTTGTCTTGTGATAGGCATATACAGAATGTTCTAGAATTTCCCTCGAACTTTCTTCAAATATCTTTTCTGGTCTTTGCTTGAAGTTCCAAACACGCCGGTGAAGTCACAAATTGGATAACTTGCCTTATTCTAGAATGGAAAGTTCTGCAATTTTCTTGAAACTTCTTTTCTAGATGTCGATTGATACAGCAAACACGTTGGTGGAGTCACAATTTCGATATCTCCCTTGGTTTCCAAATAGAATGTTCTAGAATTTTCCCGAAACTCCTCGAAAAACTTCTTATGAATGACGATTGATGTTCCGAATACGTCGGCGAAGTCACAAATTCGATATCTCCCTTAGTTTCCAAATAGAATTTTCTAGAACTCACTCGAAGATTCACTATCACAGTCTAAATCGGGGATAGAGTCACTTCCGGGGTAATTTACACGATCGGTTGAGTCTCTTTTTGTGATTGTCACTGTTTGCACTGCACTAACTGCCCCAGTGTTCACTTAGTGTTCAGTTTTTACACTACACTAGTGTCCCCACACTTCCGCAATTGGATTTCACTCTGCAGTCCTTTATATCCCACTTCTTGGCACCAATGTCGCAGCTTTGGGTTGCCTGCTGACAAAATTCTTGGGTTCGTGGTTCGTTTCGTTTATTCCAAAAAATCAAAGTCCAATTAACACAGCAATAATTTATTCCACTTAACAAAACACTCTGACACTAATTACTTTAATAACTAACTCAACAATTAAACTTTACAACTCAATAATCACTATTTAACTCGTATCACAGTCAAACTTTAACTTAAAACTACAAAGCAATAGCCGCCTTTATATATCCCTAAATCTATTCCTGTAAAATCTAGAATACACACGATAATCTTATTTTCCCGAATTAAGTAGAATAATTCACTAGATTCTAGTATACTCAAGAGATAATACCGAGAGATTCTTGACAGCCTGGCGGACGTTTAGCTTATTGTGACAGTATTATAATGTATTGCACGGATTCAGTTTTTGTTTTTTGAAGGTTAGTAGGCTGCTATATTCTTGTCAAGCTGTTGATCAAAAAGTTTCAGACTATTCAGACAAGACCGCACTTACGCAATTTTTTTTTTCGAAAAAATTGCATTTAACGTAATTACATTAGAAATCTGTTTACTCAAATTTGAGCTTACGTTTTTTCGATAACTACTAGGAATGAACATGCAGAAGCGAAATTGTAGAAGAATAAAATAGAAATTGTAGAAGAATAAAATAGGAATTGAGAAATGTTTTCCTTCCCTGTGAGGCAAATTAAAGTTTCCCTGTGATCTCAGGTATGTATATTGATTGTCTTTGAACCCGATAAATGACCTCCAAACAGTTCGTATTTCAATCTCAATTCAGTCGACTATTAAGCACAATGGAGACTGTCAACATGACATATTACATTACAACCAAACCTTTGAAATAATTCAACTAGACGATTGGATTGAGGAATGTTGGACAAAATTTGCACACAAGACTCGATCGAGTGCAATAATTGGACAATTTCGCCGAAGGCTGCAAGCAGTTGTTTATAATCGCGGAAGACAGATTCAAAGACAATTCACAGACATCCGTAATTGAACCGGCGCGCGGCGTGAATGGGAATAAGCCAACAAATATGCATTTTATGTTCCTTCCTGGACAGCTTTTCTGTAAAGCATCTGAGAATGAAAATATTCTCTGGTCTGGGTCTGGCTGGCCTGGAGCACACATGACAAAATATTTACATTTTGTTGTTCAATAATAGTTTCACATTATATTATAAGTTAGAACTTGTGCATAACTGTCCCGACAGTATTCATCCCGACCGTAGAAAGTCACCAAAGTCAAATTCTTTTTGCTCCGACCGTAGACATACCGACACCAAAGTCAAACACCATATTCCACATTGCGTTTTTTTTCTAAAACGTAATTATCCCAGCAGTATCTATTGCGACCGTAAAAATCCCGCTCAAAAACCCATAGCATGTTTCCTTATATGAATAAATCATAATATTTAATAACATTAGATATAGAACAAATACCTATTAAAGTGTTCCAGTTCCAATAACTAAATGATATGAAAATGCCGAGAAAAATGACGATTATTATATAAACTAATATTATTATTAACCCCCAAATGATCGTGGAGAAACAATGCAATCTATATAAGATGAACACCTTCTACCGCAAAAAGATCCAAAGAAGAACAGATTTTCAAAGACGTGTCAGTTATAAACAGATTTGCTACTGGACTGGAAGTGACCACCACATGGTAAGAGCTACTCTACAAATACCTAAACCTCGAAAATGAATGAACCAGACTGCTTAAGAAAATAACTCCCAAAACATGGACACACCCAAAGGAAATAAGAAATATTCAAAAATATATTGAAAACTCCTTGAAAAACAAAGCAGCAACTCAAAGTATAAATGATTTAAATGAAAACATAATAGGGTACTTGCATGGAAAATTTTTTGACAGTTCTGACAGCCAGTTAAATTTTGTTATTTCTTGTCATATGACACAAATCACCCAATCATGTCAAAATTATACTGAAAACAGCCCATGGGCCATGGGTTGTTTTCACTCTATGACATTGTCACGGACATTGCTGGTCAAAAAATTTATCAATGTCCTTGGGCTATTATTCCTGAAAATTAAATTGATTATTGTTTATTGCAAACTGTAGGAAATCGAAAAAAAATCGATACGTGTTTTTTTATTTTGTCCAAATATGAATATTCCGAAAGTTATACAAATATTAAGTTTTGTATATATAGATATACTCAGCATGGAGTGTCGTCATAGGATATCGAAAATAAGCACATTTCAAAGCGTTGAATCTCCGTCAATTTTTGACTAACAAGAAAAAGAAAAAACACGTGCACACACCCCCCCCCCCCCCCCCCAGATCTCTATTTTTTAGGTAAATTTTGAAAAAAATTATTAAAATTATTATTTTATTAGATGAAAAATATTGGGGCTTCCGGTTAAGTAAAATATCATTGTCAAGTTTAGTATATTTAGAGCTGTCAGAAAAAAATATACCTATGATTAAAGGGGGTGTGCGCCAAAAAAACAACTTCATCTCAAAAAAAAGATAAAAAAAATCTAAGAATAACAGTGAAATCCGCACCCCTCTATGACAAATAATACCGCAGATATGGCTCTATGAAGGTACCGCATCTCATCCTATGACGTCACGAAAGCTCAAGCGACGCACGAGAAAGTGGAGTTAATTAAATTTACATATGTTTTTCCTGTGTTACCTGCAATAATCTAAACAAAAACCACTCACGCGTGCCGGGAACAATCAAATTAACAATGCGGAGCGCGGCTGGACGAAGTTCCCGTGACGTCACGAGAGCGTCGTCCACACTTTAAAGCGGTATATCTCAGCGATGGTTTATCGTAGAATAACGAGGTTTGAACAGTTATTCTTAGATTTTTTTACACTAAAACTTTAATTTTTGGCGCACACACTGCAAGGAATGGCCCTTAAACATATGGAAATGGGGGAACTACTCAGAAGAATAAGGTGATTTTAAATAGGTAGGTACCATCGACATCGTCACCAAAAGTAACTGGGAGTACTGGGACAAAAATAATTCATGTTAATTTCCTGGACTCCTGGACTATTCCAAGTTAACCTAGATAAATCTAAAATTATTCACAGTTTGACAAATACCTGACATCTAAAATCATATAATAGTGCAGGAGCTAATATGATGCTCTCCCAATTACTTTTGGTACGATGGTACATGATAGATCTGTTTCTGCAGAAATCACAAACCAGTCGTCAAAGCGAATTTCATTGCTTGAAAACAGTCAGAAAGCTAGTTTCAACCAATGAAATTCAGTCTGACTGGTTTGTGATTTCTACAGAAACAGACCTACTATTATTGATTTTCTATGAATATTTATTTATTAGAACAAAAAAAACAATACATCAACTCAAGCGCTACTTAGGTAGTGACAATAGTGCTAACTGTTTGATGTTAAAGTACTGCCCCCCCTGTATCCGCCACTGGGGGTCGTGTCATACCTCTTTTCAAAGGTTTTATGGAGTTCTTTATGGCCCTAGAATTTCATCTCATTATTTTCATCAGTTTTTTATTATTATTATTAATGATGTGTACACGAGAATTGTAAATTCTAGGTATTTTCACTCGTATGTTTATAAAGGGAGGTAAATACCTCTTGTACTCCTACCAAAACAATAGTCTATTTTCAAGATTTTGACAAGCTCTCATTTCGTTACAGATGAAAATAATAAGACGAAAATCTAGGGCCACAAAGAACTCGATGAGACCTTTAAAAAGAGGTATGACACGACCCCTATCCCCTATTCAAATTTGAGGGGTTGTTCTTCCCCTAGCTAGGGGGTTGAACCTACGAGAATGAAACAAACTGAAAAATAGTCCCCCCTCAAATCAAAGATCGACGTGTCCGAGCCTTTTTCCAGATTCTCATCCCAAATCCAGTAAATCGGGGTGGACTGTTTTCCCTGCGACACCCTGTATATAATACCATTAAGACTAGAAACTAAGCTCGATTTCCATCAAACCAGAGATCAGGCTGGCATCCGCTCCGGATATGGGACAAATGACCATTTGCAATACTTAAAAACACTTAATTGAGAAGACTGTTGAATACAATAGACCACTGGTATTGATATTTATAGATTTCCAAAAAGCCTTTGATACGGTTGAAATGAGCGCAATCTTAAGGGCCTTGAAAGAATGTGGGATAGACTATCGATATACCAGATCATTAACAATATCTACAAAAATCCACCGTAAAAATACATAAAACCACACAAAAAATAGGTATCAAACAAGAAGTGAGACAGGACGATACTCTATCACCAAAACAAACAAAATACAGCTGTTTTAGAACTTAGCTTTTAAAACACTAGAATGGGACAAGAAAGGCATAATTGTAGATGGAAGAAAACTAAATAAACTCCGTTTTGCGGATGATATTAGTACTAATCACAGACGACCTACAAAAAGGACAAGAAATGCTACAAGAACTTCAAAGGTCTAGTCCCCAGTGAAAATATACTATACAAATTCACGGAGCAGATATAGAATTTGTGGAAAAATACTGCTATTTGGAACATGAGATTGACAGAAACAATTCGGCTGGACGGCATATGGTCGGCTCAGACATATGTTCAAAGATCATGGTATACCCATATCCTCGAAGAGGAAAACTTTCAATACGTGCATTTTGCCATTTCTCGCCTATGGAGCAGATACCTTAAAACTCACAAAAGCATCAGCCAGAAAGCTACGTGTCACACAACGCAAGATGGAAGGATCGATGCTGGAAATAACTCCAAGAAACAAAATAAGAAACGACGAGATCCGAAGAAGAACTGGAGTAAAAGACATAAAAGAGATCGAGATGAGACAAGCGAAACCGAGGAAGACCTCCCACGAGATGAACGGATGATCTGGAAAGACTCAATACAAATAAGGTTGCAACCGCTCAAAACAGAGAAAAGTGGGAATATCTAGAGGAGGCCTATGTCCGACAGCAGACGGAAATGGCTAGGTGATTATGATGATGATGATGATTAACCCCCCGCCAATCCGCCAGGCACAACTAAAAGAAGACTGAAGACAGCAGAACGAAAGACAAAAAGAACGAGCCCGAAAATATAAGAAGAAAAGGACCCTTTTCAGGATAACTGATCGAAAACGTAATTTCTGAGTAACAAACGAGACTAGAGAAAATCCTGGAAGTGCAAGATGAGAAATTCAAAAATGTGATGGAAGAAGTACTGGGTGTCCCATAATATTTGGATGTTTTTAAACTGAAACAAAACAAATGTTTTTGCCTAAGAAATATTTAATTTATTATGAAAATAATAGCAACGAACGAGGACTTATTTCTTAAAAATAATGTTCTCAAGGTGTATTTCTTCCTGTGCCACCTATTTTTGAAGTCTAGACATCAAATTGTCAAAAACTGCTCATATCATTCGATCTGGAATAGCATTTATTTCAGCCTGAATTCACAATTTTAGAGCCCTCAGAGTGCGTGGTGCTATCTCGTACATACACCTTGGACTTTAGATAACCCCCAGGGCCGGCCCTACCATAAGGCGAACGGAGCGAGCGCTCCAGGCGCCAGACCTCGGAGGGCGCTTCTGAATCGTTGATGATAAGTAAAAAAAAAAGAAAAATATATTTCTGTCTTCGCTTTTCGATATCCTGATGCTATTCTGCTTGCCAGCAAGCGGGTGGTTGGTATGTGAATCCCATAGAACGTTTAGGGCCGGTTTCTTCATTTCCTGATAAATTTTCTGGTAACTTTCGGCAAGACAAATTCACGAATGTATAATCCTATTGGTCGACGGATAACTGGCCGACCAAAGGGATTGCAGATTGCCTTTTTATCCGTAAGATTGCATTTTTTGACAGTTTATCAAAATGTGAATAAACCTGCCCCAAAAGAGTAATAAGGTACTTGGAGAAGTTAGGATGTTCATTTGTAATTGCTCTACCTGCTCGAAACATCAGGAAGATCTGCTAGGAGCTGCTATTTATGAACTTATGTGAAAAGTGAATCTGCTGCGCTAATATCTGCTTCAAGCAAGAAAAGCAGTACAAATGAAATGAACACCCTTCTTAGGCTGAGTTCTGCTTTGCACTCCACGGAGCGGAACGGTATGAGCATGGACATCGTGACGTCGTACGCAGTCATAAGTCCAACGCAAAAGAAAACATTCTGATAACTAAAACGAACACGGGTCGTATTTTCGAATTTATTCGAGTACATTTCGTACACGAAATTTGACTGACAGCAATGTTAATTGAATGGGGAGCATTCTAAATCGTATCAAATTTCGTATGCCAGAATATTCGAAAATACGACCCCAGGATCTTATCGTTTCGAGCGCGCTCGCCGCTCAGAGTTAACAGAGTTTAAAGCCGAACTTAGCCTTAGATAGTGATAGAGGTCACTCAAAGCAGTCCTTCAGACCTTAGCATAACATATTTGGCGAGATAAGTTCCCTAATATCTGGACAGCTCTCCTTTTTTTAAAATCATTCCTGTTTTAGTGAGCATTCACACCAAAGTAACATGTGACGTGCAACTTGCTGCTAGGAAGCAAGAATTGATAAGACAAATAGGGATAGGTTTTGGGCAGAATTCATGCGAGTACGATTCTCGAATCAGGGGCGCCAAAGTCGGATCTCGCTCCATCTTTAAAGTAGGCTCTGGTCGGCACTGATAACCCCACAAAAAAACAAATCCATGGAAGTCAGGTCAGGACTTCTTGGGGGCCAAAGTAGAACCCCCCTTTGAAATAACTTTTTCAGGAAAAGTGTCTTAGCGTTGCCAAAGATGTTCTGACAGTGGCCCTATCTTGTTGAAACCAGGTATTGGCATCAAACGCCATCCTTACCAAATAATCCGCAACCTTCCTCGAGCTGTCAAATGCAGGGTCGTGGTGCTACTATACAGCGTTGCCAAACTATCGTTCTCTAAAATTATCGAAACATTATAGGACACCCTGATGTATGTGGAGAAGTTGCAAGTGTTCATCAGAAAGTTGAAACTGATCAGGCCCGTACACGATTATAAAGAGACTCAATGACGTGGTGTATTGAATCCAACCGGATCCAGAAAGTAAGATAAAGGTGGTGCATCTTGATAGTTTGGTTAAGGATGAATGGAGGGATCAAGAGGATCTGATTTAAGAGAGAGACAGTTACGAAATTCCATCGAAAACCCGGCCAGAATTCTGTGAAACCAATTAATTACATCTGGGATTTTTCGAGATTTGTTGTCTACGTTTCGGTAAGTGATCAGTAAATTTTTGTAAACTCAATTTGTTCTATGAAAGTTGCTACCTTCTGTTTGTAAAACGAGTTTTAGTGGACCTGGAATAAGTGACAGTACCTCAGGCTTATTCTCTACGAACAACAGAGATAAATACTATATAAACTGTCGAGAATAGAATCTCAGTGTAAATTTTGTTGTCAACAAAATTGAGCCTAGCCAGCGCCATCTACCATATCGGAAAATCACTATTTACTGGTTTTACATCGATGCTACAAACACCTACTTTACATAGGACTTTTTATGATAGATGGCGCCATGTTCGCATTACTCT
The DNA here is from genome assembly GCA_917834065.1 of Ceutorhynchus assimilis. Lineage (NCBI taxonomy): Eukaryota > Metazoa > Arthropoda > Insecta > Coleoptera > Curculionidae > Ceutorhynchus > Ceutorhynchus assimilis. The sequence continues at coordinate 24,014,899 of OU892285.1, read as the reverse complement.
CGGTTTGTTCAAATTCGTTTATTCTAGACTTTGGGGCATCAATGTTTCCTTAAATTGATTGATAATTTATTAATTAGATCAAAAGACAGTTTCTTTATCAATGGTTAAGGGTATCCTTAACATATTTATTCAAGTTTCTGATTGATGTTTAATTGAACCTGTCATTTATCTAATCAACAAAGATAAAAATAGATATTCCAATCTATAAAGTTTGAAGTTCTTCTTGAAACACACAAAACAACTTTGAAATCACTTGAGAACACTTGACAACACAAAGAAAGATGAAATACAAGGCCGGCGAACAAAAAACATTATGAATTATTAGTTATGATGAATATTTTGGCATATTGTCATATGTTGACATGTCAGTTATCGACATCGGACGTGTTCTTGATGTGCTGGTATTTTACAATTTTGAAAATTCTGTGGTTGTCAGCGACATCTAGAAAATCGGAAAAGAGTTATTATGTGGTTTATAACTGGCAATGAGAGATCGCAGGGCCTGACGAACAACAACTATATAGCAACCAGCAACCGGTCGCAAGTTGCTTTTTTTGAATAGAAAACTCGCGTTTGACAGCGATTTGACAGCGACAATAGCGCAATTCTCTGCGGTCGCAAGTTACAGAATAAGGCTACCTATGTAGTTCAAAATCTACTTTTTGATGCAAACAAATATATCAAGAGCCGCTTGTCTAAATTTAAACAAAAAATATTTCCCCATACAAACACCTTATAACTCAAAAGATTTAATTTACTGACTTTCTGGTTGGTACTCTTAGATTTCATTTCAATTTTGCAATTTTGCAGATGTTGTCTACGAGCTCTACGAACCTTGAGCTGAACACGAAAATTCATAGATACAAATAAAATTCAGCGTGTTCAATAAAATCGCGTGCAAGATTTAACTATGGTTTTGTCGACGTGAACTAGTTCCGCACAAGTTGAGAGAAACAAAATGCGTATCAGTAAAACACCGCAGAAAGGTGCATGCAATAATTTCTTTTAATCGTCGCTCATAAAATTCGATACCGAACTGATATCCATATGCGTCAGACTTGATATTTCGCGGATATACTCATAGCAGTGCTTGCATTGTGCATACATTGCCACCTACAACATAAGAACTTTAATAACTACAGACCAACTAGAAGAATTTGCACAGGTATAAAATGGAATATCATTGAAATTAGCGAGACCGCGGGAGAAAAATGTACTATGAAAGAGTCCACATAGAAGGCGCATAGCATTTATAATAAATAGAAATAATTTCAAGATGCCATCACCAAATACCAAGCAATATGCAACAGAGTGATTCGGAAGAACGATGAACGAACAAAGCTGAAAAACATGAGATCGAACATTTTTATGATGACCTTAATTAACAGAACTCGGCAAATGAAAAAATCCCACTTCAATCATGAAAGACTTCAACGCGAAGATAGAGAACCAGAGTAGGAAGATTCTGACCTTTTCTTAAGGTGCCTTATCCATTAATGAGTCTGGCATATTCGTTTCGCTCTGAAAAGTGCATGGGCGCCGAGGTTTGTCTTTTATGTTCTTTAGCCCTAAAGCCCGACTCCAGCTTTAGGAATTCATACTTGGATTGAAATTTCTGAAGCTATGACATTCTTCTGAATACACACGTTTCAAAGGATTCCAGTCGGTTCATGACACTGGCCTTAATTGTCTATGTCTCCACTCCGCATGTAGTGAATGTAGCATTTCACAAAACGGTAATATCAAGCTAAAACTGTTGTTGCTGCGAAGAGCTCTCATATTCATAGACGTTGCCCTGGCTTGTTCAATTCTGCCTCGTATTTCTACAATCTGGATCTAGATATTTAGTTATCCAGCTTCCCAGGTATCTAAACTTTGCGATTTGCTAGATTTTCTCGCCATTCACTGTGATATTCGAGTGCACACTTACACTTGATGTTCTGCTAATCATCATTACTGTCGTTTTGTTTATCCTTATCTTTATGCCGAGTCGTTCACCTTTGATAGCTATTCTATCAACAAGCCGTTGTAATGCTTCCTAGCCGGGGCTAGCCGTCTGCTATTATAATTGTGTCATAACGTATGTTGTTGACATCCTGTACATTAATCTTGAAGCTGTCCTCTACAGTATAGATTGAAGAGTAGGGGGGATAAAACGCAATCCTGTCTTACCCTCCTTTCTATTGGGAATTTCTCTGTAGTGTCATTTCCCACTCTCACCGTTGCTGTTTAATTTTTGTATAGCTTCTTTATAATTCATAGTTCGTTCTTATCTATCATCCTATCTTGAAGCATCTCTATTAGCTCAGTGTGTTTGACACAGTCGAACGCCTTTTGATAATATATGAAACACATGAAAACGTCCTTATGCTGGGTGTCTGCATTTCTGAAGTCCTAATACGGTTAGACTAAAAAGTGCATCACGTGTGCCGAAGTCTTTGTCTGAACCCGAACTGAGTAGGGGCAATGTCTCTTTTGCATATGTTGTGAATTCTCGTATGGATTATCTTTAGGAACATTTTCAAGACTTGACTCATCAAGCTGATCATTCGGAACTGATCACAGTGGTTCGCGTTTGGTGTTTTTGGGATCGGTACAAAAATTGACTGGAGCCAGTCCTGTGGTATCTCGTTCGTCTTATGTTGTTAAATATTTCCACCAGGGAGTCTACGTTCTCGTCATTCAGCAGCTTAATTATCTCTGTATATACATCGTCTAAACTGCTGCTTTTCCTTGCATCCTGCTTTTTGTTTGCTTTGTTTAAGTGCCTTAGGGACTTCTGATTTCAGTACTTTTGGAGAGGGTTCACCTTCACATTGTTCATTGAAACCTCTTTTGGTGTTCTTCGCATCAAGTCGTTGCGTGTAGTTCTTCCAATGACAGATAAGTTAGTTGGGAACGGAGATGATACTATTGTCCTCCAGTAAGTATATTACTCAAATTGCAAGGCTTTATTTGGCATCTGAAACTTCTTTCACTAATTTGATGTGTGTTAAGGTGGTCATGCTTCTCCAGTTCTGTGCATCTTTCTTGTATCCATTGTTCCTTGGCTTTACGGATCTCATTTCAAATCTCTGAAACAACAATCAGTCTCGTCCTTGTTTTTGAAAATTCTTCGTTTATCCATAAGTATCAATATTTTCTCTGTCATCCAGATACTGACTATGTGGGAAATTTTTGGATTATGTGGGAAAAATTAAAGAGCAGAGATTCTAATGATTCTATCCAACTACCTGAATAAAGGAAATCTGAACTGTCTCAAAACATTTTTAAAAAACTAAATCAACTCCGATAACCAAACCAAGAATGAAATCGATTTCATCATAGTTCAATAAGACAATATGTAAACTGTAAAGGAGCTATCGGTCCTGAATAGATGCAATGTCAAGAGTTAGCACAGGCTGGTGAGAGCAAATAAAAGATCATAATTAATATTGCAATTGAAAGAAAGAAAGTATTCAAAAAACAACGCTACCTCTCTCAAGAGAATATCAACAGGACTTGGACCAAAAAGTAACAAAAATCTATTCTGAGCAAATATAGAGTTAGATGACCTTTGGTAAAGAAGATCTGCTCAAAGACACGAAGCCACAAAAACTGGAAGCTTAGCCAAAACTCACAAAAATTATTAGAAAAGAGAAGGAACACAACGGATAAAACAACCGACGAATATAAGAACGTCAACAAGCAGGTCAAAAAATTAATCAGAAAAGATAATAGCAACGTTTTCCCTTCAACTCCAACCAAGCTCTACTGCCTATATAAATCAATGGGAACCTGTGACTGCAGAGGAGTCACTGCAGTTATAAACAAATTAAAACCAGGAAAATAACCCGGAACTGACAGTTTGGGCATTGATACAATCAAAGAATTGAAAAATTAAATATCACTTATTTTATGTAAGTTGATAAATATTGTACCTATGATACGGCATCTGTACCAAGTCTAATTAAAATTTCTTTGTTTAAATGTGGCGATAGCATAGAACTAAACAACTACAGGCCCATTTCCTTACTCTCAGCTATGTCTAAGTTATTGGAGACCTGGGGTAAATATGAGATTAACCAGTTATTTGGTTAAAATAAATTTTTGGTATGCGGGTCAATATGGATTCAGAAAATATAGCAATACCTCCTCAGCAACTACAGACTTCATTACAAATATGTATTTATGAAAAGATTGATAACAGATATAAGTGTGTGCTTGTCTTGTTGGACTTAAGAAAACCTTTTGATACAGTAAATCACAAAATCCTTGTGAGGTGCTTGAAGAAACTGGCATTCGAGGTTCAGCACTACTGTGGTTTAGGGATTATCTAACAGGCAGATTACAGTATATTGAATGTGAAGGTAACAGAAGTAGAATGGAAAACATTGTACACGGAGTGCCCCAAGGCTCAATTCTGGCTGGGGTGTTCGACACTTTTCCTAGTCTACATCAACTCACTGTCATTATCATACATACCTGTTCAGGCCAGTTCAGGGTTCACTCAATTTATATGCAGATGATACTATTATGCTGATGCATTATTTTGATAAGGACCCTGATAAAATAAGCGATTGGCTCTGTTACCACAAACTTAGTTTAAATGTAAAAAATCAGGCTATATGGTAATATCAAAGTTTGAGTCCTGGCCTGACTTCACAATAAACCAGGAATGTGCCGTAGGCTATGAAATCTACTTTACGCGGTTTGTCTACTCGTTGTCTACGTATTGTTTACATCCACTTTTTTCCATGTAGACTATGTAAACCATTGGCGTATCCAGGATTTTGGTTTGGGGGGGGGGCTCTGTTAACAAAAAATGTTGACCAAAAAAAAACCACCGCAGATGAAAAAATTTTTTGAAGCCACGCGGTTACGGCCAATAGGCCACTTTCACGTGCTTCTCATTGGCTAAAGCCAATATTCATGCCCCCAGACTAAGATTTTTTTTTATACATTTATTAATTACAACAAAAGACAAGTTCTATAAAGTAAAGCATTAAAGGCGTTGTATTGCGAACACCCTGTAGAATGTTATCAGATTTTCATAGGACCACGAACTATCTCCAATGAATGAAAATATATTGGTTTTTGTTGACACATGCAAACTGCGATTTTTTGAAAAAATATTAAATACATATTTCAAAAACGGTTGAGTTTTGGTATAGGTAGGCGATTCATAACAAAAAGTATGTAGGATTTTTAGAAAAATCCATTAATGCACCTACTAAAATATATATGTATAAGGTTTTCCATTTAAAAATAATAAAGTTCTGTCGGATACCCCATTTACGGAGCACCCTGTATACCTATTTAAAAATATTTTTAGCTAATGCACCTTACTGCTATTTGCACCGCTACAACTTAAGGTCAGCCTTAGTCTTAAGTGGAACTTAAACTACGATTTTGCTTTGCACCGCTGTTTAGGGTCCACCTCAAGTCTAGTTAAGTTAAGCCCCAGATTTTCTCCGCTTAGTTGGATTCTAACCTCATTTTTGGGTTTTGTTTTCTTTTTTTGACAGAATTCTGGTTGAATTTGATTATCGGTGATTTTGTATTTGTAATATCCAAGGTTCCAAGAGCCTTTTCTCCGAAGACTACATGTTTAAAGCAAAAAAAAAAAAATATATATATGTTTATTTTCATAGCAAAAACAAGTTTTTTTATGGTTGTTGCTGTTATTTAGTTATTTGTTAATGCTTTTATTTTTGTGCGTCGGGTAATTTCTACAGAATTTTGCACAATAATGCCAAAAAGATATTCAAAATAATATCCACGTGATATAACTTATGAAAGAAAAGACGAAATTAACGAAAATATTTATATTTTAATCGCAAAGATAGGTTAACGGATAAATTCCTTGCTTGAAATAGGTACCTCCACCTTCATTTCTGCCTTGAAATACGCATTTTTGCGCTGTTGCCAATAGCTTTCAATTCTTAGCTAAGATTTGGTCGGTGCAAAGCAACTCAACCTAAAGGTTCACCTTAAGCTTAGCCTTTACCTAACTTAGTTTGTTTTTAAGGAACACCGGTGCAAATAGCTGTTAGAGAATCAAACAACTTTGTAGGTAATTTAATTTTTTTTCTTGCGTCACTGTGTAAGGAGATATCGTCCGATATTGCACTAAGTGGACACCCTGTATAACTATTTTGACGGCATCGGGATACATTTTTCCATTTTTGCTCGAAGCGTGTTTTTTAAACGACTTTCGGGTGCAAATTTGGGCGTGGCATCCCAAAAAAAATTTCGACTCCGGCGGTACGTTACGACACTTGGTGATTTTCCCGTCATCCATTACCCCCCCAGAAAATCATGTATGGACCGCCACTGGTCATAGAACGTATAGGTTCTATGACATATAGTATACTATAGTAGCAGGAGTTCACCAATTATACCAATATCTTTTATTTTTTTATAAGTTAGTAAGGACGAAAATAGGTCATAGGTAGTGAGTTGTGAAATAACTAGTTTCATGTCAGCCATGTTTTGGAATGATTTACAAATGAGAAATTCGGCATCGTCGCATTTTTGGGGAAGTGACGTCAGTTTCCGATCCCGCGTTTTCGCAGCAGTTTAAAAATTCGATTTTCAAATAATTTCGTTTTCAAAAATAAGTATACAGATGTTATGAGAATGACTAATAGATAGAAAGTTGCCTTTCTTTCACGAATTCACATGTTACATACATACCCAAACGTTACGCGCCTATCATTTTTTGCGGGGTGACAAAAATATTCGCATCGGGCCGCTTTTTTTTTGGCAATGTGGAGAAATTTTGTTCAAGGACCCCTTCTTTCCTAGGAAAGGAAGTATTTCAGGGTCCTTATTCTTGAAACGGGGGAGCAGTGTTCCCAGGAAAACAAGTGTTCCGTCTTTCTTAATGATAAGCAAATGATAATATAAGTAACAAAGACGGGAAACTCGTTCTCCTGGGAACAGTGCTCCCCTGTTTCAAGAATAAGGACCCAGATATGCAAGGTGATTAAGGTGAAGCACTGATTTCCGTGCCTCATTAGGCGCCTTATTAGAAAAACCTTATTGTAGAGAGAAATAGATTTTATTTCTATTTTTTTTTTACAAAAAATTCCCATGTCACATAAAATACGCTGAAAATATTAGTCTAGACTTGCCTTGGGGGGGAGGGGGGCTGCACTGCAGCCCCCCCCCCTGGATACGCCTATGATGTAAACTATGTAGACAATGTAGACAACAGAAAATTTAAAATTTGAGTAATTTTTTTGAAAGTTTGCATTGCATTAAATTTATATTGTATCAAATTAGACATTATCTGCAGTTTAATTACCTTTACAAAGCAAAAAACAAAACAAAGCAAAAACAGAAACATAACCTTAAAGGCCTGCCAACTGTCAAAAATTGTATACTTTACGCGTTGTCTACATATTTTACACGTTCTCTACATAGATTACATAGTTTACCTTGTCTACGCGTTGTTTACACCAGACGTAGACAATCTTTATTTACGCGTAGATGCCCATCCCTGCAATAAACTTTCAATGTCTTACATTGACTCGTGCAAAATGCATTAAATAATTGGAACTCTTTGTCGATTCCAAACTTACTTGGGATATGCACATTTTTCATATCTGTAAAAAGATAATATGGTCGAATATCAGACTCTGTCCATTACGCATCGTAAGATGATATACAATTCCCTAATCCATTCTCACATATCATATCTAACACTGCTATGGGGCAATCCTGCTATAAAAAAAAATTGTTTAAGCTGCCATATTTCTGTTTCCAGCAAAAGACTTATATTATCCAAATGGCATCCTTGAGTCTTGACATTAACTCCTTGTATATCTTGGAATCATGCATCTTTATCCATTCTTGCAAGACTTCTAATATTCACTCTACAATCATCATCATCATCCCAGCCAACACAATCCACCATCACAATACCAGATTCAATGAAAACTTAAGAACAACGGAAATGAACACTGCAACTGGTCTATACAGCATCTTATCAGAAGCACTAAGTTAAGGAGTGATCGCAGTGGAATACCAAAAGTTTTATCGTGGACCAGACGTAATCACCCCAGGTTCGCAAATGACATAGGTAGTTCATAGGTAACAACATCACAGGAGAAGTTAAATAAAATAAACATATCATCTACGAATATTAATACTGAAAATTACAATAAAACAAAAATAATGAGCTCTGAAGACACCAACATGTAAGTACCTACATTCAAAATAATAACATTGAATGCGTAAATAAATACATAGGTATACCTGAACCACACTATCAAACTGGGAGAAGATATGAAGAAAATCAACACGCAGAAATTGAAATACTAAATACTTATGCATAAGATCGACATTTGCGGCTTTCGGCAAACTGATGGGACACATTTGCAAACAAGCTCTTAACAATACAAAGAGCATGTTAGGCATCTCACTTATATCAGGGGACAAACTAAAGTTACTGATATAATACAAGAGGTAGCTGGTATGAAATGGCAATGGGCTAGTCATGTGGCTAGACTGAGACTGTCTACAGACAGATATGAATATAAAATAACAGTGTGGAGACCTAGACAAACTAAACGAAGTGCAGGACGCCTACAGAAATGATAAGTGAAAGACATTGGAGAAGTTGCAGGTGAACAGTGGTTAAATATAGCACAGAACAGGGAGACATGGATGGGAATGAGTCGATTGAGAGAGACCTAAGTCCAGGAGTGGATAAATATATGGTTTGAAAAAGAAGAAGGCTTACTTAGTTTTCGTATTTTATAATACCCAGTCAGAATTCAGATTGTTGATACTGAACTACAAATTGTCAGGATTCAGGATATATCAAAGTTAATAAATACTGTCGGTCGGGCAATTACAATTCGTCACATTACACGAAGTTTGGTGACCTTAATTTTCTACGGTTGGGACAAATACTGTCGGGGCAATTATGTTTCGTGGAAATAACATAGGGGATGAAATCGTCTAACGAACCTGGCCCTGGCCAATAATATGCTGGTCGATATGTAATATGTAACACCATTGAATAAATTAATGCCAGATTCTAATGTGATGTGAATGTGAACATAACTTTCAGTTGTTGATGAAATATATTTATTTGTAGTTGCAAATAAATCACACTTATATTCAATATATGGACTCATAATAATTGAATTAAATATTTTATTTGCGTAGAAAAATAAATGCAATCAAGTATGTGGCAAATAAATTTTTATCGGTACCTACTTCAATTATCGCGAATGTATGAAATAATCAATTTGAAAAGGTTTTTCCATAAAACCGATTTCAAAACCACATAAATGATAAAAGTATTTTATGGCCGCTATTGTGATTTGTTGAAAATTAAACTTTCATCACTATACAGGGTGTTCCAAAACTATTGTGCCAAAAATTAATTAAGAGATGATAGATCGCGCCAAAATAAACGTTTTTTACTTATAAACACATAGGCGCATGCGCTTCGGTTATGTGATAATAGAACATTACAGGTCGCGCTGTGGTAGCCACCTTACACACGGAGAAACGTGTTTGAGGCAGAAACTGTGTTATTAAATGATGGAAAACCCAAGGAATGCTTGCAGTATTCACTAAAAACAATGATTCACAGCAAAAGATGCTCAAAGCTACGACCACCCACCTCCATACGTGCGTGACAGCGCCGTAGCATAGCCTCCAGAACACGTTGAAAAATTCATGGTGTTTCGAGAATTTCAGCGGCTGCTGCAACAATCCTTCCTACTAGCTTCCTCTAGCTATTTCAACTAAAGTGACGTAAACAAGAGCTTTCATATGTCCCCATAAAAAAAGTCGCATTCCGTCAGGTCTGGTGATCGTGAAGTCCATGCCCCCTTAACAATCACTGTTTGCAGATGTTTCGTTGAGATGTTCCCTTAAGGCTAACAAGTAATGTGGTGGTATTCTATCGTGTTGGTACCCTATGTTTTGTCTGGCATACAGGGAAACAGTTTCGGGAAGGGTTTCCTGCAGAAATCTACTCGATATTTCTGCTAAAACCTGCTCTAATGCTAAAACGCTGTTACACATGCATTGAGGCGGGTGGTCGTAGTTTTGAACATCTTTTGATGTGAATAATTATTTTAAATAAATACTGCAAGCATTCTTTGGGTTCTGTATTATTTAATGGTACAGGTTCTGCTTATTCAAACACGTTTCTCCGTGTGCAAGGTGGCTACCGCAGTGCGGACTGTAATGTGCTATTATCACCTAACCAAAGCGCATGCGCCTATGGGTTTATAAGTAAAAAGCATTTATTTTAGCGAGATCTTTCATTCCTCAATTTTTGGCAGAATAATTTCCTTGACTAAGACTATATCTATAATAAGATCATTGAATCACAGTATGTACAAGTAATAAATCATTCTATGATGTATGTTTTAACTTTAACGCCCAATTTTGGCTATTCTCTGTGTAGGTACATTTTAGTACAGTTTATGTACACTTCTCTATGTACCTACCTGACCAATAGGATGATCAATTTAAAAATATCAGTTAAACATTTCTGAACAAGTATTTTAGACGTTTAATAAGGTAATAAGAATGTGGTTTACTGAAGACAAATGTGAGTTTATTTTTAAAGGGGTGAAAAAATGAGGTAAAGTCGTAAATCTCACAATCCTTCATTTATAGTTAAGCTACTAGTTTCGGGATCTATGCATTACATTCCATCATCAGGCTTTACAAGAGCTAAAATATAAGAATGTTTTCATTATTACAAACAGTAAGGAGAATCATAAAAAATCCCACAAAGTGGAGAGTCAAATAACTTACGATTCAAATTACAAGTCATTTGCTAGAAGCCAGAGTCGTGAATTGCACAGCATTATTATGTATAAGAGTCGATCGTGTATAAAATATAATAAATTGAACAAAAAGTTATACAATTTCAAAATCACAGCACAAAAACTCAAAGGACAAAAATACGATACAACATTTTAAAAAGATCAAATAATCTATTGACTGAAAATCGGATCAGCAAATTGTCACTGAGCCGAACCATTCCTCCAAGGCTCTATGGCTTACTAAAAATTCATAAATCAGATAACTTTGATGAAATACCTATTAGACAGTTAATTTCCTTTGTAGGCACACCAACATTTGAACTAGCCAAATGACTAAATACTAAGCTCAAGGAATTGTACCAGAATACACTTATTTACACTATAAAAAATAACGTGGAGTTGGTTGAAAATTTGGAAAAAACTCCTATATCAGCTAATGATACCCTAATTTCTCTTGATGTCTCTAATCTTTTTACAAATGTCCCGAGAAATGAGGTGCTGGAGCTCATTCTAAAGGACCTTATAACAAGTGATTATACTTCTACACAAATTACTGAGCTAGATAATCTACTTAGGTAAAATGTGCCTAAAACAAGGTTTTTTCACATTCAATAATAAAACTTTCAATCACGAAGAGGGTTTAGCCATGCATGGGCTCTCCTCTGTCTCCTATTTTGGCAGACATCTTTATGCATAAACTAGAGTCCGTAAAAATTGTGAAGGATAACCTATTTTCTAAATATATAAAATCATATACCTAGTAGATATGTGGATGACATATTAATCATTTGGTCAGGCCCAGTGGAATCCCTCGATGATTTCCTTAATTATGTCAATAGTTTACGTAGAGCCATTAAATTCACAATTGAAATACAGAATGAACAAAAATCTCTTAATTTCCTGGACCTTACTTTAACAGTTGTTGATGGCAAAATAAAATTTGATATCTATCGTAAACCGACGCACACTGGTATTACTATAAATAATAACTCTTTGCACCTAAAAAACAGAACAGAAATGTTGAAAATCTATTATTAGTGAGAACTAACACTCTCAATAATGTAAATACACCTATGCAACAGTCAATTTCTAATGACCCAAGCAACAACAACTCCCAACAAAATTTAAATATTAATACTTTGCCCTATAGATCGTTAACTTATTTCGGTAATGTTTCTTTGAGAATTGCCAATATCTTTCAACAATTCACAAATATATGATATCCTATAGGTCCTCCCACTCTATTAGTAAACTAATTTTCAACAATAAGACAAGATAAACCCACAAGAAAAAAGCGGAGTATATGAATTGTCTTGTTATACCTGTAACGCAAAATACGTTGGGAGAACTAATAGAAACTTCAAGATTCTATCGTTTAAAGTAACACTTGCGTTGTCTTAATTCATCCTTCTCGGGCTACTCACAATTTGCTAACCATTCTTCAGAAACAAATCATGAATTTGATCCAACAAATTTTTTTAAAATATTACATTTTGCAAATAAGGGTTTATTTTTGAACAATCTGGAACTGTTTGAAATCCACAAATTACATAACAATGAAAATTTCACTACGTTGAATTCACAAATAAGCCTGGATTACACTCCAGTTTTTTCAGCTATGCTCAGTGTTGCCAGGTCTACTGATTTATCAGTAGATCTACTGATTTGGCCATTGGTCTACTGATATTATACTGATATCAATGTAAATTCTACTGATAAAAGCCATTTTCATCATTTACCTGCTTTTTATGTTATTTTTTAAATTAAAATCTTGTATGAGAATGTCACAGCAATAATTTCATACGCGACCTTTGGGCTAGGACTTCTAGGAGTGTCCTCTGAACGACGTTTGCCCGATTACTCCGATCAGTTCGGTGTGATTTGTATTGAAACAATCGAACGCTCGCAGTGCAGGCGCTGCACTCAACCTAACTGGGGAATCCCCGGCGTTCGTGCGTGTTTGTGTTGTGTCTTGTTTATTTGCCTTTTGTCTTGCCAGTTGCGTAAAGGCATGCATTGTTGTTGGTTAGTCAATTGGTCACATAGCGTTATGCTGTACAACTAACTGCAGCCTGTTTTATCTGTTTTTATAAGACTAGACTACTGCATAGGTACTCCCATTTGAAAAAAGCTGAAAACAGGCAACATTTCACATTTCTGACATTCAATTTTTGTTTCTGACCATGGATTCTAAAAATTTAGCCAATACTGTACAACTTTTGTATTTACACCTTTCATCTACTTGTAAAGGTGAAGACTGTAGGTGGGGTGTCAATATATAAAAAAACACCCGAACAATAACTTATTATGTAAAGTCAGAATTTGTAAGATTATCCACTTTTTGTCAATTCGCCTTTCAACAGGAATTAGTAATCTTACTCTACCAAACTAGTAACATGATGTGACAAGTTATTCGAGTACAGATGAGTGAATTGTTGCGGAACTTATGGGTGGACCGCCATCTATTCATCAATATGTTGCTTAATTACAATACTAACCTGACTCACTCAAATGTGAGTTATTCTCATTAGTTTAAAAACTACATGGTTCAGGTGAATGTCTTACTTGAACAGTTCAACAGTATATTGATGAGTAGATGGCTGCGGAACTCGCTGCGCTCGTCCCGCAGAGGTCCACCCATAAGTTCCGCAATAATCCACTTATTTGTACTTGAACTATAACTTATTATATAAACTCAAAATGTGTAAGATTATGATTATTCACTTTTTGTCAGTTTGCCTTCCAACAGAAATTAGTAGGTTCAGGTGAATGTCTTACTTGAACAGTTCAGCAGTATATTGGTCAGTAGATGGCTGAGGTCCACCCATAAGTTCCGCAACAATTCACTCATTTGTACTTGAATAACTTGTCACATTATATTACTAGTTTGGTAAAGTAACATTACTAATTCCTGTTGAAAGGCGAATTGACAAAAAGTGGATAATCTTACAAATTCTGACTTTATATAATAAGATATTGTTCAAGTACAAATAAGTGGATTGTTGCGAAACTTATGGGTGGATCTCTGCGGGACGAGCGCAGCGAGTTCCGCGTTCCGCAGCCATCTACTCACCAATATACTGCTGAACTGTTTAAGTAAGACATTCACCTGAACCATGTAGTTTTTAAACTAATGAGAATAACTCACATTTGAGTGAGTCAGGTTAGTATTGTAATTAAACAACATATTGATGAATAGATGGCTGCGGAACTCGCTGCGCTCGTCCCGCAGAGGTCCACCCATAAAATCCGCAACAATCCACTTATTTGTACTTGAACAATAACTTATTATATGAAGTCAGAATTTGTAAGATAATGATTATTCACTTTTTGTCAATTCGTCTTTCAACAGGAATTATTGTTTGCCCAGCGGTTCCGAGTCTACGGAAGGAATTCGGACGTAAATGTGCGATGTTGCCACGTTTATTTAAAAAAAAGCGAAAATACTAGCATGAAGTATAGTTCATTTGAAAATCCATTTTTTTAATAACAAAATGTAGATAACAATAAAACGCTAGATATTTCCACGTGGCTGTTAGATCTATGCTTATTTAAATAACTGATATCTTTAATTTTGTCTATTGTAAAGAAAAATTTCCTAAAGAATCCATCAGTTTTTGACAATTTGGCAAGGATCCGGCCTGGATGAACCTGATTGGTGGAGTTTTTGACAGGATCACCGTTGCCACAGGGAACCATGCAATTGTCAGTGGGCTAACGTCACCTTACGTATCGCTATTGGCCAAAGCTCTTGTCATTTTATCCTCCCATCTTGGAATATCGATATATATTGAAATATCCAGTGGCAGCGATTTGGTCATTGTCGATTTTCGTGTACGAGTTGCAATACGATAACACTTCCAAAAAGTTCCGCACGCAGCTGGGTATTTTATAAATGAAATCAGCCATTTTTTTCTACAACTGCATTCCCCTCACCGTTGCCCCGTAGACATAGAGTCGCTGGGCAGACATTAGTAATGTTACTTGACCAAACTAGTATAATATATTGTGACAAGTTATTCAAGTACCTACAAATGAGTGGATTGTTGCGGAACTTATGGGTGGACCCAGCCATCTATTTACCAATATGTTGTTCAAGTACGATACTTACCTGACTCACTCAAATGTGAGTTATTCTTATTAGTTTCAGAAGTACACGTTTCAGGTGAGTGTCTTATTTGAACAGTTCAACAGTATATTGGTGAGTAATTTTCGAGAAAAAAAATTATATCTGTTTCAGTCATAAGAAACAATGTGTTAGAAAGAGACCTTCCTCATTTTCCTTACTCATATAAAATCCTTTTCTAACACATTGGTCCTTACGACTGTTGTATAACTCCATGGTACTGTACCAACTAGTATTAGCAGAACATTGCCTTGACTATAAAATGTTACCTGTCTGTCAGGAGTTTAATACTAGTGACAGTAGTCAGACACATTGTCATAGTTATAGAAACGTTTTAACACATTTTAAGTTCTTCAATTAAATAAAGAAAGTCCTGTTTAACGAAACCTATAATTATTATTATCCCTTCATCTTGAAGACACAAACACAACATGGTGTCAGTTTTCTAAGTGCTGAAAGTGTCCAAGAATAGGAAGGAATAACATAGACAGTGGAGAGTATTCGCAGTATCGCTGAAGAAAGTTAAAACATTCATACCCAATATGTCTCGAACTTCTAGTCCCAACAGAAACCCAACGTCTAGGTCAAAATTTAATGGAAATAGTTTGTCATCATTATCACTAGAGGGTAATTTATCCAGTAACTGGGTAAGTTGGCTGCAACATTTTAAGATTTATATGAGAGCAAGTGGTCTAGAAAACGAAGATGATAGCAGAAAGGTTGCTATATTTTTGCACTACATTGGACCTGAGGCTCTCTCTATTTTTAATTCTTTCAATCTAAATATGGACACATGTGCATATAAGGATTTAGTTGATCGGTTTGAAGCACATTGCAAACCAAAAACAAACCTAACAGTTGAAAGACACAATTTTTTAACAAGACGTCAGAAGCCTGATGAGTCAATCGACGAATTTGTGACAGCACTCAAAAACCTGAGCTTCAAATGTGAACTAGATAAACTGCGAGAAAGCCTTGTCAGGGATATGTTTGTTGTTGGTTTAGGTGCCAATAATCGAATAATAAAGGAAATACTTTTACAAGAGGATAATCTAGATTTAGACAGGGCCATTAAAATTGCCAACAATTAGAAAAGGATTCAGAAGTCATTGTCTACAAAATTCACAAACAAAAAGGTCCTGGCCAGTCTTCAACGAGTCAACAAAGAAATACGTCTGGATTACATCACAGTCCAGGACATGGATATGCTCAAAATCATAATGAAGAGTCGTTCCAAAACCAATGGATCAGAGGTAACAATTACTCATCACAGTCATCACAACAGGTGAGTCAAAGTTCTTGTAAAAAGTGTGGTCAAATTCACAGACATAAATGTCCAGCACAAGATGCTATATGCAATAATTGTCAGCGTAAAGGACATTTTGCCAAGTATTGTTTCAAGAAAAATATAAGATATGTTGATGTAGAAAATGTTAACAATCAAAACCATGGCCAAGACAATGATAATGATATGTTTGTGGTAAGAGTAATAAATAAAGATAGTCAGTGTCAAAATTCTAAGAAAGCATGGATGTTAGATTTAAAAATTAATAATTCACTTTTAAAATGTTATTTAGATACAGGTGCAGAAGCCAATGTAATGTCTTTTGAAAAATTTAAAAAATTAAATATTAATGAAGATATTGAACTTCGTTGACCAGTCAGAAACAACTACTCCGAGGGCAAATACCCCTACCGGCGTTGAACTACACTGATTGGTCTGAGCTTTCGTTGGCAATGGAAATTGTTAGAAATATTTTTTCAGGTAATGACCAACGTGAATACAGGAACACTACGGTCCCTGTTTGGGAATCGGCCCACTGAGCAGTGGACTCAGGCTTCCCGTGCCAATCCTTGACGCGTTTCGTCCTTGTTAGGACTCATCAGAAGGACATAGGCTGAAGCTCCCTGTCCAAGCAAAATTGAACTTCGTTGACCAGTCAGAAACAACTACTCCGAGGGCAAATACCCCTACCGGCGTTGAACTACACTGATTGGTCTGAGCTTTCGTTGGCAATGCAATACCAATTCTGGGTAAATGCAATATTAATTGTATTATTAATGGTAAGCATGTCAAAGTCGAGTTTGTCATAGCAGAGATGGAGTGTCAGACAATAATAGGCCTTCCCACATGTCAGGAATTAGATCTTGTCGAAAGAGTTTTATCTATAAATCATAACAATATACTTGATGATTATTCAGATGTCTTCAATGGATTAGGTTGTTTGCCTATTGAATGTCACATAATCCTAATATTAGTCCTATAGTAGATGTACCCCGAAAAAATCCTTTTTCTTTGAATAATAGATTGAAAAGTGAGTTAGACAGAATGATTTCCCTGAATGTAATCAGTAAAGTCGATGAGCCTAGTGAATGGGTAAATTCACTAGTTATAGTGGAGAAGAAAAATAAGTCTTTGAGAGTCTGTCTTGCTCCAAGAAATTTGAATAGAGCCATAAAAAGATGTCATTACCCGTTGCCCACAATAGAAAATGTTCGTTCAAAGTTAGCCGGTGCTAAATATTTTTCTATACTTGATGCTCAATCTGGTTTTTGGCAAATAAAACTTGATGAATCTAGTAGTAATCTTTGTGTGTTTGGATCACCCTTTGGCAGATTCAAATTTTTACGCCTTCCTTATGGAGTTTCTTGCGCCCCGGAAATTTTTCATGAAATAATGTCTAATTTTTTCTGTGGTATTCCAGGAGTTCTGATTTACATGGATGATATTTTAGTCTATAGTGATACTATTAGTGGTCATAATGATATTTTAAAGAAAATCTTCGAAAAGGCTAGAGAAGTCAATTTAAAATTCAATGTGGAAAAATGTCATTTCTTATTAAAGGAATTTCAGTATTTGGGCCATATTTTTAGTTCTTCAGGTATGTGTCCTGATCCTAAAAAAATCAGTGCTATTTGTCATTTAGAAAGTCCTAAAAATGTGTCAGAGTTGAAACGGTTTTTAGGTATGGTGAATTATCTTGGTTCATATATTCAAAATTTAGCAAATAAAACTAATAATTTGCGAATTCTTCTTAAGAAAAACACTTCATTTTACTGGGATACTGTGCATCAGACTGAATTTGATTTTCTCAAGAGAATTATTAGTCAAAAACCTGTCTTAACTTATTTTAATCCAAGTATTCAATTAACTTTATCTGTCGATAGTTCGAAATTTGCAGTAGGAGCTGTCATTTTACATAATAAAAGGCCCATTGCTTATTCGTCAAAGTCTTTAACAGAATGCCAATCCAGATATGCTCAAATAGAAAAGGAGTTATATGCAATTCAGTTTGGTTGTACAAAATTTCGCCAGTATATTTATGGACGCACAGTTAATGTTGAAACAGATCATAAACCATTAGTCACATTATTCAAAAAACCTCTTTCAGAAGTCCCCACTCGTCTTCAAAGAATGATGCTGAATTTACAGCAGTATGATCTAAATGTATCTTATGTTCCAGGAAAACTTCTATACATTGCCGATACTTTAAGTAGAGCCCCTGTAGAGCCACCAGATGAAGATGATTCTATGGAAGAGGAGCTACGTATTCACATGAACTTATTAGTCAGTAATTTGGCCGTTTCTTCCGAGAAATTACAACAAATAAAAGTCGCAACTTGTGCAGATTCAGAATTGCAAACCATTATACAGTATTGTCAGGATTCCTGGCCAATTTCGAAGAACAATGTTGAATCTTCGGTTAAGCCCTATTTTAACTATAGGCATGAGTTACATACAATTGATGGTTTAGTTTTAAAAAAAAATCTTCTTGTCATTCCTACAGAAATGCGTAGCCAAATTTTAGACATAATCCATGAGGGACATTTAGGAATAGATAGGTGTTTAAAACAGGCACGTGTAGTTGTGTTTTGGCCTAATATCACAGTTGATATTAAGAATAGAGTAGAACAGTGCACATCATGCTTAAAGTTTCGTAATTTCAATCCATCAGAGCCTTTGCTACCACATCAGCCTGCAACTTTGCCATGGCAAAAGGTCGGAATAGATTTCTTCTTTTATAATAAAGTCACGTATCTCTTAGTTGTTGACTATTTTTCTAACTATTTTGAAGTAACATCGGTTAGTTCTATTAATGCCAGTCAAGTAATTACAAGTCTGAAGTCAATATTTGCTCGTCATGGCATCCCATCCATAATAGTATCTGATAATGGTCCTCCATTTAACTCGCAAGAATTCAAGAACTTTGTCCAGTCATGGGATATAAGTCACCATACGTCTAGTCCTAATTATCCCAAAAGTAATGGTTTAGTGGAAAGAACTGTTGCTACTGTGAAGAGTTTGTTTAACAAATGTCGTGAGTCAAATACTGATCCATATACTGCTATACTCCAGTACAGAAACACGGCCCAAGCTAGCGGATATTTTCCTGCTCAGCTTTTGATGTCGCGTTATTTGAGAATGAAGTTACCAGTAACAGAAAGCGTTCTTAAGCCAAAAGTTATTGATTATGTTCATTATAATAATTTTGTTAGAGAGAAGGTGAATAAGATGAAAAATTATCATGATCAACCTGCCAGAAATTTGTCAGATATAAATGTAGGAGACAATGTCATGTATAAAAAGACTGCCAACTCATCTTGGGAACCTGCTTTGGTCACTGAAAAAGGTCCAATGCCAAGGTCTTTTGTAGTTCGCACCCCGGATGGTGTAGATTACCGAAGAAATAGCATCATTTATTAATAAAAAAGTTTGAACCCAATACATCCGCTCCTTCTACGACAATTGAAGATCAGCCTAGATCCAGTACAAGTACTTTATCAGACTCGCCGAATTTAAATTGCTCTATTGCTGACACGCCATCTCAAAAAGCACAGACGACTAGAGTATTTACTCGTAGTGGCAGACTAGTGAAAAAACCGCGTAGGTTTGATACTGACGATAGTTAAAATTATTTCTTCTCTTATAAAAAAAAGGAACATGTTGTATAACTCCATGGTACTGTACCAACTAGTATTAGCAGAACATTGCCTTAACTATAAAATGTTACCTGTCTGTCAGGAGTTTAATAATAGTGACAGTAGTCAGACGCATTGTCATAGTTCTAGAAACATTTTAACACATTTTAAGTTCTTCAATTAAATAAAGAAAGTCCTGTTTAACGAAACCTATAATTATTATTATCCCTTCATCTTGAAGACACAAACACAACAACGACAAAAACAGATATAATTTTTTTGTCGAAAACTGTTAGAGATAAACCTATCGAACTTTATATCATTGAAATCAGCAAAAACAGAGCTATCCAATGAGCTATTAATGTATAGGATGTTTCATTTGAAAATACCGGAATTTGGTCGATATCTCGAAATCGGAACGATATAGAAAAAAACTGAGTCCGCCACTGGATTGTGCTCAAAAAAGTGTCTCCATAATGCTTTCACAGAAATAAAAAAAATTGATAAATAAAAAACTTATAGCCATTTTTCATAATAGGGAAAAATCGAAAATCTCCCTGTATCAATGGTACCATTGAAGATATCGTGATACGGTTTTTGACAATTGACGTTTCTCAAAAATCGATCCCATGACGCCTAAGTCCCTCTATCTGGTCTGGAAGTATGTTTTTCCTGTTGAAACACTCCAAATTGCAGCACCCTGTACAGGTGAAAGCTGCAGGTAAAATTTGAGGTATATATTATCCGTTCACAATCCGATGTCCACAGGTAGGTACAGGGTACAGGTAAAATCACCTTTCAATACTATTTGATAGGGAAAGGTGATAAATTTACCTGCACCTGTGGACATCGGATTGTGAACAGGATATAGGTAAAGTTTCTCTGATGGTATTTTTAAAATTTTTAGAACCAAATATGTTAGAGTTGGCTCGACCAAATATAGACCAACTATATAGTTTTGGAATCGGGAAATTGTACTCTTCAAGAATATAGAACCAGATATAGGGCATCCCATAGGTAGTGCATATTTGATAGAAATATCTCATGTGTCTTAGTGCGCGTTCATATTGACACCGCTCGAGCGGTGAGCGTTGCGCGATGCCGCTGTAGTGATGCCCAAAAATAATTTTAACATTATATTTCAAATGAACACGGTCACACTGAAGCGGCGCGTCCCGCGGTGTTAACATGTTCACTCGAAATATAATGTTAAAATTATTTTTGGGCATTGCTACAGCGGCATCGCGCAACGCTAACCGCTCGAGCGGTGCCAATGTGAACGCGCACTTAATCTTAATAAACTATTTCTCCTAAGAAGTATTGGTGTTGGATTTTCTAATGCAAGTTTTCATAGTCTAATACACAGTCTAATGATTTAATGATTCACGACTCTGGCTTCTAGCAAATGACTTGTAATTTGAATTGTGAGTTATTTGACTCTCCACTTTGTGGGATTTTTTATGATTCTCCTTACTGTTTGTAATAATAAAAAAAATCTTATATTTTAGCACTTGTAAAGCCTGATGATGGGATGTAATGCATAGATCCCGAAACTAGTAGCTTAACCTGCTTAACTATAAATAAAGGATTGTGAGATTTACGACTTTCCCTCATTTTTTCACCCCTTTAATAAGAATGTATTTCATATTCATATGTTGTCAAGTTTCAGTCCGGGAAACAGCTTTATTCACTCATTCCCGAAAAAAAGTTATTTCCCAGATTTTGTTCAGGAAATTACATATTATTATAGAACCTATAGTATAAAATAAAAAATACATGAATTTTCCATTTCCAATTTCTAATTGCACTTTTGATATCTATACACTTTATTAACTTTCATTTGACATCCACTCATCACATAACAATTTATCTAAAAATTATAATCTCATCAATTCACCAATCAACAGGGCTGAGAGGCTGGGGTCTGGATGGGCTTTTGTTTTGTTGAATTTGGGAAATATTCGCACTTGAAATTACAATAAATGACTTATGAAAGGTTACAAGCGAAAACTATTAGCAATGATGTAGCCTCATTTGGGATGGGGACGCTTAGACTGGTTTTCATTCTGGTCTTGTCTTCCCCATCATCTAAAGACCAAAATCTTCTACCAATGTATTCATCCAACACTCATCTATGCACTCTCATTCAAATAATAGTTTATGAAAATCTAAGATAGGAATGTGAAATCGATTTTCCTCAAAAATTAACCGTTTAGGTTTTACAGCCTGTCAAAGTTCCAAAGTTGCAAAAAGTCAATTTTCGACTGTGAATATTTCCAAAACAGTTGAACTTAGGTATAGGGTATATCACATGAAATCTGTTTAGAATTTTACGTAGAATCCAAATATGCAATCAGATACAGGACGTCTTATTTAAAATAAGCAAGTTGATATATACTTCCGGTATAACCGGAAGTGCCATCATCTTGAAAATATTTTAGCCGGGTTGCTCCCACTGACATTAGTATACTGTCAAATTTTCAAAAATTTTCACGTATAGATCGATGTGATTCTTGGTGGGACGCCCTGTATATATTTTAAAAATTATTATTAAAAAAAATATATAGACAATTTACACAGTAACAGAAACATCTAACCGCAAATCTACAAAAACTTATTTATTTTGCCGTTTCAATAATTATCAACTCATCCCAAAGACACAATAACAACTTTATCAATAAGTTTAATCATCAATTTCTTAATTAATCGACTAATTTAATAACACAACAGGGGATTTTTACCTAATTAAAATTCAATTCAAACCAAATACAGGTAGGCATGTGAAGTCAAAGTCCGGTATATTTATTACCAAACAATCAAATTAAACGAAGATATTATTTGGTCGAAGTAACCCAATTTTTCATTGTATTGTAATTAATTTGTAATTTAGTTCAAGGTAACTTCTTTTATCTTTTATATACCTATACAAGAATTAGCCCCACCTATAGGCTGACCGTGGAATAGCCGTTTGGAGTTTAAAACAAGGCTAATTATTATTATTATTGGCATTTTGTTTGTTTACGATTTTATAATTTGAAAAACGTAAAGGACGAATAAAGGTTTTCTGCAAAATTGATGATGAAGTTTGTCAAGATCAAATGCGATAATTATAATATTTGTCAAAGAAATTGAGCAAACATTGCTTGGTCCTTGCGTTGAACCAGAGTTTAATCTAAACACTTTTAATTATTTGGATTATTAAGATTCATCCTTTTATTGTCTACTTTATTGTCAGTTTTTATTTTCGAAATTATGATGAGAAATTCTACTCCTAAGCACTATTTATAGATTTCGAAATGTAGTAAATTTGAAAGTAGTTTGCAAGATTTATGTGACATATCAAAACTTTATTGGAGCAATTTGTTCGTATTTTAATAGACACAAAAACTGAAAACATAATAATTATCATGCATGAGTATAGAAATTTAAATTATAAATATATATATCTAATTGATTAATTTGTTGATATAGGTAATGTTCCTATATACCTTGGTTAACTTATGGTATTTTCAATACCCATTTAGAATAACCCCATCCTTATTTATCCATCATGAAACAAAAAATTACCAACAAAAACGAACGTCGATTGCTAATACGTCAATTTCATGTACAGGGTGTTCGAATTTGGATGGTTTTGATAGGAAACGTCAATTTCTGAGCGAGATACAAAAAAATGAACCCCCCACTCCGAGGCTCATATTTCTTGAAATTTTGATTGGTGCAAACCGCATTTTGATATCTTCAACCGTTTAGCCGCTAGAGGGCGATTCTCGATTTTGAGCAATACTGTGAAATCCTTTTTTGTTTATAAAAATAACTGATTTCCGTACAAACTTCCTAAAGGCACTTTTCAAGCAGAATTCAGTGACGTTTTCAGTTTTTTTTCTATTGGGACTCCATTTCAAGATATTGACCAAAATCCAATTTTTTTCAATGGGACACCCTATATATCAATAGCTCTCTTAAAAGCTTTGTTTTTCCTGATTTCAATGATATAAATTTCGATAGGTTTATCTCTAACAGTTTTCGAAAAAAAATATTTTTTGGTTTTTTTCCATAAGAAACAATGTGTTAAAACAGGTCTTTATATTTGTAAGGAAAATGAGAAAGGTCTCTTTCTAACTCATTGTTTCTTATGACAAAAACCAAATTTTTTTTTTTTCTGGAAAACTGTTAGAGATAAACCCATCGAAATTAGTATCATTGAAATCAGCAAAAGCAGAGCTTTCTAAAGAGCTATTAATATATAGGGTGTCACATTGAAAAAAATCGGATTTTGGTCAATATTTTGAAACCGAGGCCCAATAGAAGAAAAAAAGTGAAAACGTTACTGAATTCTGCTTGAAAAAGTGCCTTTAGGAAGTTTTTACGAAAATCAGTTATTTTTATAAACAAAAAAGTTATGAAGATTTCACAGTATTGCTCAAAATCGAGAATCGCCCTCTAGCGGCTAAACGGTTGAAGATATTAAAATGCGGTTTGCACCAATCAAAATTTCAAGAAATGTGAGCCTCGGAGTGGGGAGTTTATTTTGTTGTATCTTGCTCAGAAATTGACGTTTCCTATTAAAACCATCCAAATTCGGACACCCTGTACATATAGGAAATTCCTAACCTAATTTTATTTGTGTACCTATTCAAGAACCGACATACGTTAAGTCACCAGAACGACTGGTACTTCCAAATAGGTATTAAAAACTCATAAAGTCTGTTTTTTTTTAAAGATAATTCCCCAAGTCAAAAATTTAGTAACTTTGTTGGCAACACAAGCCTTCTCTACACAAAAAATTTGAAAGCATTGACAATTTTACATTGTATTGCCAACATAATGTCAGTTTGACTTTTATCTGTAAAAAAAAACAGACATTAGTTGTTCCAACTGAGGTTCCAACTCTTCTAAGAAATTGGAACAGAGATAAAATATTTGAATATCAAACACAACACAAAGAAACTTGTAAGGTTCGGACACTTGGAATAAACGAAATATAGTTTCGAAGATTTATTTCAAGCTAAACTGAACTATAGAATAACTGAACTCATTCCGTCACTATATCTGTCACCCCTGCTCTGTCAAACTACATATTACTGGTAACTACCTGACATCCTTCTCAATCCTTCTTTCTCTAGAAATTATAGATAATATTCACAAAAATAAAAAGCACTAAACTATTATAAAAATAACAAAAACATCTAAAAAACAATAAGTTCTTAAGAAACATAATCTCTAAAAAACTCTGGTAACTCAATAATTCTACCAGACCCAGAAATACCAGCCTTTGCAGAACTCCAGTATGGTCAAAACCTAAACTTGAGCGGTTAAGATTCTGATTTAGTCTCTTTCAATTTTATAGATTGACCAGTATTATTGACTGTCAAGTTCAAGTTCTGCTCTTTCTCATCCGTCCTTTGCGAATCTGAACCAGTTCCAACCACCTCAAACTTCTGTCCAGGCGACGCTTTATAAATGTTAAATCTATATCTCGTCACAACATTGCCTGTAGGTAGTTGAACCTGATAAGAACGTGATGCATTACCCTCCTTGACTATTTTTGCTTCAGTCATATCATGCACATTATCTTTAATATGTACTACCTCCCCTTCATTGAAAAAATTGGGTTAAGCATGGTTTCTCATGTCATGATAATGCTTATTCATAACCTGCTTGAGTTCTAAATGTTTTTGAATAACCTTTTTATTATTTACAATTTCCTCGCCATTACCTATATTTTGTGAAAAATTTTCTGGTACTGGACTGGAAGAAAGACATTCACATTACGTCAAAACATAATTTCACTGGGAGATTTATTTATGTCAGAATCTATAGCAAAACGATATACGGATCTTGTCCACTATGTTCCGCCTTTTTGAGCATTGTTTTAAAAATACCCACATGCCTTTCTGCCATACCATTAGAACGAGGATAGTATGAACTTGACATTATATGCTTAAAATTCCAAGTTTTTGAAAAATTTTGTAAATTGAAATTCGCAAACTGAGGTCCCCCATCAGAATAAACTAACAATGGGATACCGTATCTGGCAAAATTGAATTTAAGAACAGTTATAACAGCCTCTGCAGACTCATTTTTCAATTCCATGATCTCGATTAATTCTTCATGAGTATGAGTTCTTTGAAATCTTAAGCATGTTTCACAATTCTTAACCAGATCTTCTATTTATTTAAGCATATGTGGCCAAAACAAAATCTTTTTAGCACAAGCTTTACACTTTTCTAGTCCAAAATTATTTATATGAATTATTTCCAGCATTTCTGAACGTAAACTGTTTGGAACTACAACTAGATTATTTTTAAAAAGAAGATTATCAATTAGGTACTCAAAGAAGGAAAACAGACTATCCTATCAACTCTAATGAGAGACCATTTACCCTCTCTCTAAAGACGGAATTGTCGAAGAAATAATACTTCCACACTTCAAAAAAAGTGATAGAACCGACATCAGAAACTACCGTCCTATCTTTTTATTATCCCAAACTCAAATGTGCAAGGTCTTTATGGACAGCATAGAGTGATCCATGGAACTCGCTGACTACGCCATGGTTCTAATTCCTACTTCTGACCATTTCTTCATTATAAAAAATCTCATAGAAAAGCCCTCGATCTCGCTTTTGTTGACTATGTATGAGATCATTGGTATGCGGCATTCGATGGCTTTGTTCCATGAGCCATAGAAAGAGCAGAAAAATAATCACTTCACTACTATACCAATAGCTTATTATTATTAACATTTACAGGAATGCCAAAATTACAGTATCGCTGGAAGGAAACACCAATTCCATTCCAATCAGGATATGAACAAAAAGACAAGTTTGGAAGTTGAAAAAATAATTGGGAATGGTGAAATTCCTGGAAATAATATAGGTACATACCTACCTATACGACACTAAAGTCCGACAAATACCATTTTAAAGTCACGTGATACTGGTGGCAAAAAACGTATGTCCATTGATTATGTCGTTGATATCACCTACAAAAAGCTACTGGTGGTTAATTACTATTGAATTTTAATATATGTTCCCACTAGCATTTTACAAACGCGTTTCTGAAGTAGTATTGACCAATCAGAGGGCAATTTTAATACTTGCAATTGTTGCGAGACTCATTTTTGTCACATCCGCTATCTGTTGTAATACATTCTGAACTTAAACTGGGGTACCCGTTTTCTATTTGCTTTTTTTCGAGTTGGAAAAAGGTTAATATGGTCAAAATTATTAGCTGTGTTTGTTTGTTGTAGTATTTTCGAAAATAACTTTGACAAACTAATTGATGACAGTGACGGATTCTATTTCAGGTAAGAATATTATGAACAATAATTAGACAGCAATTTTTTTGTCAATTTTACTATCACCGCTGTTTGAGGTGTATTCAACAAGGATAGAGAAAAATCACGTGACTTTAAAATGGTATTTGTTGGACTATACCTATTACATCACTTTGACTTAGCAAAAATACGTAAATTTTGCAACTATTTCCTTGCCGCATTGGAATGTTTTATACCCAATATTCAGCTCCTTTGGTAGAAGGATTTTTTCGATTTGTCCAATGTTCCCTGATTGCGGTTGTAAATCGATAGGAATTTTTGCAAAATTCAATTGCTGTTATCAAAAACTATACCTACATGTAGATACCTAAGCAATAATACGTGAACTTTGCATCTGCGTTAATTATCGATACTAATGTCAATGTAAAAATGTGATTATCACCTGAACGTGCCTAAACTAACGTTATATCAATGGAATTGATAAGAGATTTTTATTATTTTTCCTGATTATCGTAATCAAATAATCCGTAAAATGTTTGCTCATTATGGAATTCACGTACATCTACTTATAAATTCCAGACGTCACATTTTTTGCGAAAAAAAATTGAATAATTTTACATGGTTTTAAAATAAAATTTGCCTACTGATTGTGCGAACTGTGCACCTACTTATTATCATTGTTGCCAGCCAGTAATTTTTTTTTGAAATTTTGATGATGCATTAGGCATGCATTTAACAAATAAACGGAAACAGGAACAGATTTGGATCAATTTTAGCACAAATGTTACAATGGTTTTTCGCTACTTTTATGCTGAATTTTTAATTTGTTGTATCGCAGTCATCCAGTGGCGCACCCAGAAAATATGTTTGGGGAGGGCCCTTCATAGGTTTGAACTGTCAGGGTGCCACGCCCTGAAATACAGTTTTGGAGGGGCTGCCTGGGGGGAGCCCTGGCCCGATGGCCACCCCCTGGGTGCGTCACTGCAGTCATCGCTGTCTTATTTACAGGAGATGATTCTAAAATGTACCAGAGTCTCTCACTGGAGACAGTGGCGTAAACGTTCGCTAGCTTCTGTGTTTGTTACTGTTTTGTTTTTAAGTTGAATAGTGCTAAATATATTTTTGGAATATAATATCGTCGAGTCATGACCAACGAACTTTAAAGTTTACTGGTCGATTTCATGGAAACCTCAATGATATTCTGGAGGATGTTCCCCCATTCACTCTGCTTAGGTACTAGTTATACCTATAAAGACATCTGTAGTTTTGACATTCAAACTAAAATCTGTTTTTTTTTTAAAGATAATTCCCCAAGTCAAAAATTTAGTAACTATGTTGGCAGCACAAACCTTTTCTACATAAAAATTTGAAGGCATTGACAATTTTATATTGTATTGCCAACATAAAGTCATTTTGACTTTTATCTTTAAAAAAAAACAGACTTTAGTTTCCACTTTTAAGTAATGCTGTTAATCAGGATAATTTTCAAATATTTGATAACGATTATCCATATTTTGTTCGTCAAATGTTTATCATTTTTGGGATAGAGCCGAGTCTCTGCTTTCAGTTCCATCTGTTGTGTGTGAATTTTAGAGTTAATAGGGTATTGAGTCATACTTATCATCGTTTAGCCTTGGTTCGTCAACTGCTGGACATAAACCTCTACGAGACATTTCCATTTTTTCCTGACCTGCGCGGTTGTTATCCAGTTGGTGCTAATCCTTTTCACGTCATCGGTCCATCTGGTTGGCGGTCGACCTCGCCTTCGTTTGTCTGCTCTTGATCGGCATTCCAGAAGTTTCTTGGTCCATCTTCCATCGTTTAATGTTGTAATCTTCCCTGCCCATCTGCATTTTGCTGTAGTTATTCGCACCAGAACCATCTGTTTTCTTACCGATGGCATTATTTCGTATTCTATCTCTGAGACTTACACCAAACATCGAGCTTTCCATTTTACGTTGCGGTCTTTGTAATTTGATAATATCAGCCTCTCGTGAGTTATCGGAAATGAGGACAATATCGTCCGAAAATCTAAGGAGGCTGAGCCTTTCCTGATCAAGGTTAATGCCACTCTCTATTCTTTAATGCTTTCATGTTTCATGATAGCATAGCATCCAATTCGATTGCTTTATGAAAATCGACAAAGACCAAAAAAGGAGCTCTGTTATATTTAACAGATTTTTCGATGAGGTGATCGTTGGTGTTGTAGCGAGCTCGGAAACAGTCTATTCTCCTGGTTGGTAGAGCTCGAATTTTGATACTATAGCCTGTTTGTTGAAATTCTGGTATATAGTTTGTATAGGCGGTTAAGCAAGCTAATTGATCTGTAATTTTTTAGGCTTGTTTTATTCCCTTTTTTATGGAGTAATATAGAAGTAATTGAGTTATTCCATAAGGTTGTGATATCCTGGTTGCACGGGCACAAATTGGAGTGTTCCAAGATTTTTTTCATCAAAATTAGACCCTTGAGCCTTGGTTACCACTCTGTTTTCCAGTAGCCACGTTTCATTTTATGGAGTGCTTGATTCTTCCTCAGAAATGTCGGGTATGTCTTCGGAGCCTTGGTTTTGTACTTTTTGCAATGATTTTTCTCCTGCTTGGTTTCTTTACGATCTATATAATTATATCGTATCAAACTTTTCTACAGTTTATCCTTGTCCGTTACTATATTACTGTTTTGGTCATAGAGCTGTAATATTTCTTGTTTGCCATTTATGTTTCTTTTTCTCATGTCTTTTCTAATGGGTTTTGATATTTCCCCAGTGAATGTTCTCATCTCGTGTGGTTCCGTGTGTGGATCACTTATTTTTTATTTTCGTTCTTCCTATTTTATTCTAGTTTCATGGTTAATTTTCACTTCTTTTTCGGTTCTTGGACAGAAGTTTATTTGTGCCTGTTTAATTGTGTATACTATATTGTTATTTAGTTCGGTTATGTCCGTTGGTGCTGGTTTGTTCTGTAGTGTATTGTCAATATATTGTCGAAATACTGCCTCATATGTTGGATGTGTCCACGGTTCAGTCTTCTTTTCAATAATTTTGTGTCTTTCTAGATCGGTAGATATTTCTATAGTAGCTAGTAGCTCTAACTAATCTGTGGTTATACTGATACTGACCATATTTATTCAACAAGTTCCTGAGCGTATAGCGTTGCTGCCTTCGTCTCCAATTTTATTGGATTTATGTCGTTATATTTGTGTTTTCTCATCTTAATGATTTGATGAATTTTCATGATCTCCTGATTAGTCCTGATGATTTGGTTCCTCCTAGGTTTAGGCATATGAATCTAATGGCGGTTTCCATCAACTATTTTAGTGGAGCCGTATTCCCTAAAATGACATTTTTACATGGAGAAATGTTAGTTTAAGGCATACCTATCGATAGGGCTTCCCTAAAATAGTTGGTGAAATGGCCATAATTCTCTACATTTTCGATTCCAAGTTTCATTTTTATTCCGGGTGATCATTATTCCAAATTTTGTCTGCTTATGCAGGCTTTCAATTTGAAAATGTTCGGAGTATAAGCATCTCGAAACTTAACAAATGGCATATCTCACCTTGTTCTCATCAAGTACTATTTATCTGTCCAAGAAAAAATCAAATCGATCGATGCGTTTTCAACGTTTTTAACCTAATAAAATTTTCACATTCTTTTGATTGAAGGTAACTATTGCTACGGAATGCAGGGCCGGCCCTACCATAAGGCGAACGGAGCGAGCGCTCCAGGCGCCAGACCTTGGGGGGCGCCTCCGATTCATTCTTTGGTGATAAGAAAAAAGAGAAAAATATATTTTTGCTTTGAATCCTGTCTTCGATTTTCGATATTCTGCTATCTGAGCCGCTTTTCAGTATGGGAATGTGACGCTCGGAGCTACTCGGAGCGTTGAGCTATACGTACGGACAAACGTCACACGTTATGACGGTGTGACATGTGAAATCTAGTGCGTGGCGTTCCCGGGGTGTTCTAAGGGCCATATTCTCCGTTGTTCATAAAGCCTGGCTTGGTGGAAAAGCTCGGCTTTGTCCCACAAAAAGCCAAAGCGCGCCAATGTGCATACTGGAAAGCATCTCTGCGATTCTGCTTGCGAGCAAGCGTGTAGTTAGAGAATGTGAATCCCATTTGAATAACCTGTTGCGACGTTGTTTTATGACGCGCAGAAGTCGTGTGCGTGGCGTCGCCCCTACATGATCAATGATCATAATCACAATATTTCGGGATTAGAACTTTTAAGGCCCGGTTTATTGATTTGATGTCCAAGAAGAATTTGCTGTTAACTGTCTACAAGATAAATTCACCGATCTAATTCTATTGGTCGATGGATAACGCGGATCAACAGGATTGCAGATTGCGTTTTTGTTCGTCAGATTGCTTTACCTGACAGTTTATAAAAGAATGAATAAACCGGCCCTGAAAAAAAAAATCTGTGGTCGAAGAAGCTCTCAGTACTCCAGAACTTAGCATTGAATAATTGGCAATATATGTTTCCTAATATCTAGACAGCTCTCGACTCGAGCTCTCCGTATTTTTGTAGCCATTCTTGTGGCGAAAGGTGAACGGAGCTTAAGTAAGCTTACCACTCAAACTTAACATAACTAAAACGTACCTTAAGTCAATTCTAGCAGAAAACATACTTTCTGATCTAGCCCTGCTGTTCATTGAAACTCATATAGCACAGAATTGTTATATGAGGGGATTATAAACAAATTTGCAAATGCAAAAATGAGCAAACAGCGATTCACCTACAATTTTGTATTTTGCTGGTTTGATTTTTATATTTATAAGAGCCGGTTTATTCACCTTCTTACAAACTGTTAGGTACCTAATGCAATCTGACGGACAAAAACTCTATCTGCAATTCCATTAGTCAGCTAGTTATTTGCCGACCAATAGATTATAGGTCGATAAATCTCTCTTGCAGATAGTTAAGAGCAAGTATATGTAAAGATCAATATATCGGGCCTGAGTGTTGATAAGTGATATTACCGTAGAAATTTCCATTATTTGTGTGTCTTCTTTAAATCAACTCTTAAAAGGAAAAGAGTAGGTATAGACGGTATAGTTAGAACCAACTAAGAAGAGCCCCTGACGTCGTCACTGACGAAGAAGGCAAATTTTTTAGAGGCCCTCCCATTTGAAGTGAGACAAAAGATCACGCGGTGGCTTCTTCTTGGTTGGTTTTATCTATACCAATGAACATGGATGTTTTGAAATTTCAATTGACAAGATAGTTAGAGACATCTAGGTTTTACAATGGTCAAAATCCATATGCAGAAGATTCACATTTGAATTAGGGGCGCCAAAGTCGGATCTCGCTCCATCCTGAAAGTAGGCTCGGGCCGGCAGTGACGGAATGGCATCGACGGGTACCGGAGATTCGGAGATATTTCATCTAGGAATCGAGTTGTTTACGTCAACCGCGACTATTAGAGGAATTCTGTTGTATTCGAGTAAAGCGCCAGGGTTTTTCTAGATAAATGCCGAATAACGATGTTGACTGGTAATAGCATGTAGTAGATAGGTTTAAAGTTACTTGAAATAAGAGTTTCTTGTAGTCAGTCCAGTTTGATTACGAGTGAATTTTGTTCAATTAAAGTTTTTATTATTTTTATGGACATTAGTGGTAGGCGGATGGGTAACCAATAAGACCACTGAGGACTGAGGGCGGGTATTATGAAACTATTTTGACAAAATAACTAAAAGTTAGTTTCTGGAAGGACGTTAATTCTCATAGTAATTCCAGAAGTTAAGTTTTAGTTATCTGTCAAAATAGTTTTATAATACCCGCCCTGAGTCTTTTAGTTTTTCACAGTTTGTTCACAAATTAAACACCATAATGCACAAACGTATTGTGTTTCTGGTCATGTCCTCTGGTATTGGTCATGTCCTCTGGTATTGGTGGCCTGAGTGGCGAGGATTGAGGAAGAAGGTAATGTCACATGCATAATGACCATTCAGTAATATGTAAGTTCCAATAAGGTCTCCCCTCGTTCTTCTCTCTTTCAATGTAGTAAGGTTTAGTTGGTTAGGCGGTTAAGAAAGATTTTTGAATGAAGTAGATTAGTGAATTGTCATTTCAGTGCTGTGTTCTTCCCATCTCTGCTGCCTACTATTTTACGAGTCGAGTCGAAATTCGTATGGAATTGTCAAAATAGCGATTCTATTGTTCGATTTTCTGATACGTATCACGGTACGTCAGGTCGGGGCCCGTACTCTCGTAACCCGAGGAACATTGTTCTCAAGAGAACGAATTGCTCTGTTTTAGTCGCCCATTATTGTTATTTCCATAAAACAAAGACAAAAAGCAATCGTTCTCTTGAGAACGCTGTTCCCCGGTTACGAGAATATGCGCCCGGAGCTGTCGTATTTAATATCGTAAAATATAGAATCCGGCAGCTGATGTGATTCCTAGGTCTTTAAATTTTGGCACAAAACTTGTTTAATTGATGTTTGTTGGAAGAGGTAATCATGTTCAGAGGGTTATTTCGGCCGATATGTAGAACTGTGCATTTGAGGTCATTCAATGGCATGTTCCAAGACATTGTCCATTCTTTGATGGTGTACAGGGTCTTCCTGGAGGTCTGCAAACTATAGTAGTGGATTGCAGGATAGGCTTGTGTCATCTGCAAACGATTCATATTTGGTCTTCAGTTTTTGCTATAAGTCACACAAATACGCCAAGAAAAGCAAGGGTCCCAAGACTGAGCCTTGTGGTAAAGAGTATTCAACTGAGAGTGATATTCCCGAGGATATTACTGTCCTAACCTGAAAGCTACGTTCAATAAGGAATTCCTCAAGAAGTCGTAGTGAATCGTCTCTGACCCCAAAATGTGAAAGCTTGTAAAGGGTGTCCAAATAGGAACGCACATTTTGAATTGCGCGGCATTTTTACTGTATTCGCAGTAGGCCAAAAAACAAATGATAATAATAATGTAAACAGTTTGCGATGTATGTGGTATCAACAGGATGGTGCGACATGTTACACCACACGCGAAGCAATTCATACGTTGTAAGAAAAATTTCGCGGTCGTGTCATCTCACGTAATGGAGATCAGAACTGGCCCGCAAGATCGTGCGATTTAACGCCTTGTGTTTTTTTTCTTTGGGGTTTTTTAAAATCCCTTGTTACGCTAATAAAACAACAAGTCCACAATTGGAGAACGAAATTGAACGCGTTATTAGCGAAATTGGGCCAGAATTGTGTGAAAATGTGAACATTTCTTGAAAAGAATACGAGTCTGTCACCAAAGTCGAGGCTGCCATTTGTCAGATATTATTTTTCACGTTTGATTGCAATGTATTAACTTTCAATTAAAATATAAATTACACTTAGTTTAAAATAAATTATGACTTTTATTTAACAATTAAAATGTGCGTTCTTATTGGGACACCCTATAATAAGTATCTTGTTGGTATCTTATGCTTTTTCAAAGTCAAGGAAAACTACATCAATTGAATCATTCTCATCATCCGCCTTTGTCCACATATTGAGGCTGATTCGTAGGTGCGTAAAAGTAATTTTTTTGGGGAGAAAACCATGTTGTTGGGGTGGTACAATATGAGCTTCGATGAAAAAGCTTGTGAGTTCCTAAAAAATGATTTTTTCCATACATCTACATAGGGCGCTGGTCAGTCTGACTGGTTTGTAGTTTTCTACTAGCTTTTTGTTACCCTTTTTGAATATAGCTTTGATAACTCCTTTTTTCCAAGCTTGTAAAAAATCTCCTGTGAGTCCTGTGGATATTATGTCATTGATAAGTGCGGCCAGAGACCTCTTTACGGTGTGCAAATAATTTTCAAGAAATATAGGAGGAATCTCATCAAGTCCATGGCTGGTGTTTACTCTTCGGGATTTATTGGCGATCTCTATACCTTACCTTTTCTGGGGTGAAATTTATGGTGTTGATTTCTGTTCTGGAGTGTAGGCTACAACTGGAAGTGTTGGTCTAATATGTATAGGGCTGAGTTTGGTAAAAACACTATGGAATTGCTGTGCAACCTCCTGGTCAGATTCAAATGAGACTAAAGTTGCTTTGTCAACAATACTGAAGTGAGTGCTCGAGTGAGTGTGTTTAGAGTTAAGATTAGAGTTGACTTAGGAAAAGAACTATGTTTGGTGTTGTTCAACAGATCTTGTTCATATTTTTTTCTTGCTATGACTGTACAACTTTTGACCTTAATATTTTGATGCTGGTACTGTTGGTAATTATCTTCAGTATTGTTGCGCCTATATTTGTGTCACAAGTCTATTTTCTTTTTTATTTACCCAAATAGGTACTGCCTTAGTTAATCATGGTTTTTGGACATTAAACTTTTTGTGGGTGTATGGCATATGCCTGTTGATTGTCCCAAAGCAAGAGAATTCCTCAAATGAATGTGGGTTAGTAGCCTGCGCAAGTTGTTGCTGAAGGGTTTGGTTTACTTCAGTGTACCTAATCTGTCTTCCAAAAGTGTCTTTTGTAGACTTTATCTTTAGGCTAGACTGTGTAATTATTTGAAGCTGTGTTTTCGCAGTTACTACAATGTTCAAAGGGTGCATGTTATTGAACAGCAAAAATTAATTTCTTCTCATTTACAATAAGCAGGTCTAGACGAGTTGTTTGGCCGTTCCGGAACCTTGTAGAAAAAATTATTCTAATGTTCGTCACCTCTATGGTTTTTGTAGCTGTCCAGAAAGTCTCGACTACACTGGTTGTGCGGATGTAGTACCAATGTTTTCAAGTTTAAAGTTTACTTCGGGGTAGTTGAAGCCTCCCATTATGCACACCGGTTGTTTTACTGACATTGCATTTTCAATAACTTGTAAGTTGTTTGTGAAGTGAGTTTCAGTGGAATCGTTATCCATGAAAGTAAATATTGTATTACTCCTTATGAGTAGAATTTGAGGCCAAGGAATTCCAAGGAGGTTATCTGGCCCTTGATCAGAATATGACACTTATAGCTCCTTCTAAGTTCATTCCAAATTGCGTTCTTGCAACGTCTCGAGGTTTGTTCAATGAAACCTTTGCAATTGAACTAATTGAAGTTTTAATGGTCGATTTTGAACACCGAAATTTGTCCAAATAGAGATGCTCAGAAAGTATGCGGAAGAGTTTGATAATTTTTTTAGTGGGATTTAGAAAGAATTTAGGATTAGGAGTGCGAATAACGGATCCTAGGATTATTATACAGAGAGATTGGAAGAAACATGGGAAAGCAGAGATGAAACAATAATTTAACTAAATTCATGTGTGTTTAAAAGAAAAATAGCAATTATGAAAACAATATGGATTAAACGAAAATTAACTTGTGAGTATAAAAGATACATTATTCCATTAACAACTCGGTGATCGAATCATAAAAGTAGGTACGCGATTAAGGGGAAATATTATTGCTAGGAGACTTTAATGGACGAACGCGAAGAAAAAGTAACGACAAGGTGGTTGGAGAATATAACGTAAAGGAGAGAGTGGAGAATATCAGAGATTATAGACAAACTGATTGGCTTCGAACTATGTAGAAAGAAGGAAAGATACGAGAATACAATAGCAAATTATTGGGTGTAAGCCAGGTGGAAGAAGAAAATATGTGACCTACTCAATTTTCAATTAACTTGAAGATTTATTGTTCATATATTGTGATAAAAAGCAGGAAGGAAATGCTCAGAGGTATGGAGATTTATATCAAAATGTCAAAACCCCAGAAAAAGACAGAGCTAATATCCAGGTAATCAAACCAGAGCAATGGATATAACACTAAGGGTCTATTACAAGAAACTAGACTGGAATATATTATTAGATTCTCCAAGACATATTGAAGTACATAGAGAAGTTGAGATATCTGAAGAAATAGTAAAAAATACTGTTGAGAATCTTGGGTCAGGTGAAGCTAGCGCCTCAGAAGGGATATACTTTGAAATGCTGAAATGGGGAACTGTGAAGCTCTTTCGAGTTCGCACATGTATTATCAATACAATGCCTTAATGGACATCCTGTTCCACAAGACTGGAAAACGGCTTTTATACCATCCATTCACAAAAAAGGAAATGAGCTGGACTGCAATACCTATCGGGTATATCACAAGCACACAAAGCAGACTCTACGGTAGAATCTTGCGTGGTCTCATTAAAGAAGATTATAAAGATAAAGAAGACGAAGAGCAGTGCGGCTTTAGAGCAGGAATATCAGGCACAGACAACGTATTTTGCCTAAAACAAGTTACAGAAAAGAGATCTGCTAGACATATGGAAACCCACCTCATATTTGTGGACCTACAAAAAGCATACGATACCAGTCCCAGTATACAGACTATGGAAGGTATTAGAACAATCGAACATCAATCATATCTACTTATTATATAACGGCTCTTGAAGAACTATATAAAATCAAAATGAAAAATTAAGATAGGTAGAAAACTCACAGACACATTTATAGTGAATATAGGACTACGTCAAGGATGTTGTATTTCTCCTACGCTTTCCAAAATATATGTAGCAGTAGCACTAAAAAATTGGAAAAGGAAGATCTATGGAATGGGTATAGAGATAAATGATAGGTGCCTGCTTACTCTTTAGTTTGCAGATGATCAGGTGGCCAGTGACAAAGAGGAGATGCAATGTATGATTAGAAAGCTGATAGAAGAGTAAGAATGGGGTCTGAGAGTTGATATAAAT
Source organism: Ceutorhynchus assimilis (assembly GCA_917834065.1). Lineage (NCBI taxonomy): Eukaryota > Metazoa > Arthropoda > Insecta > Coleoptera > Curculionidae > Ceutorhynchus > Ceutorhynchus assimilis. The sequence continues at coordinate 23,977,141 of OU892285.1, read as the reverse complement.
AAAACAAAATATCTATGTGTAGTAGGCACCCAGAACGGAAAATTGGAAGTAGACAATGGTCAGGAAATTCTGCAATGTCAGGAATATGAGTATCTAGTGTGGAAAAGATGTGAAAAAAATAGAAAAGCGAATAGTTAAAGCTAAAAAAAGAAATAGGATGCCTTAAAGGAAATCTTATGGAGCAAGGAAATAAGAAAGAAGAGAAAATTCAATATATACTACTAGACAATGATGAAGAGTAGCCTTTTATATGGAGCTGAGACTTGGAGAATTAGGACAGACAAAAGAAGAAGTAGAAGCAGTTGAAATTGATGCTATTAGAAGATCCATTCGAATCTCACGAAGAGAGAAAAAAGGGAACGACCATAAACAAATGGCAATAGAAGGCTCGATAGTTCAGGTCATTGAAAAGAACGAATGTCAATGCCAAATACTAGTAGTGACCCAAAAAAATGGTGCATTGGCAACCAACAGGTAAAGGCAAACGGGGAAGACCAAAACTGGAAAGGCAGAAGACCATACAAAAGTCCATGAGTGAAAGAAATCTCTCATCAGATGATTGCGACGATAGAAGAGGATGGACATTAGGTGTCGAACAACGAAGAAAGACGTTCTAAATCGAGATATACGATATATGCAATTTTCAATTAACTTGAAACTTTATTGTTCATGGGTATATGATTATTTTTTATTGGTAACCAAAATTTAGTTCTTCAGCGTTATTTACTCCTGAAAAGAACATCATTGGAATAGAATTGTTAGAGCAATTAATAACCTATTAGCTTGTAGAAGGCGGAATTGAACAGTTGGGCATTAAACAAAGGTTGTCTTATTGAGAAATGTGTAATGTAGGCACCGTTAGCTTTTGTCATAATTTCAATTTTATCAGTGTTTTTTTATTCGCAAATATTTCATAATGTAAGTACATACTTAATCATAATGAAATACATCCAAGTGGATTGATTAATAAGCTTTGCCAGTCGATACTTTATCAGGTCTAAAATTAATCGCTTCATTGTGTTCCATTTGATGTTATAATTTATAATTTAATAATAATTAACATCAGCTTCCCTAATAAAAATATAAAAACGTTCTCAATTTGAAGATAAGAAGAGGAAAAATGTATGATGATGAACATAATATTTTTGCAAGATATAAGAACATACATACGTTGATAATTTCACATTAAAATGACTTATGAATTTGCATTTATTTGAAAACATTTTCGAGTTAGTTTGTTGCATTATCAACCGACATAATTGAATTAAATTACATGAAAGCATACATTTCGCGCTCATAAAATTGTTTAAGTTTTGTTTTTAATTAATTTTTATCGGGAATTATGTATACCTCGAAACGAGAGCTTAGTAGGACGAATAAACTTGCATTGCTTATGTCTGTTTTGTGAGTGAAAAATTATTTGGTTGATTTTGAGACTCAAGTGGTGTTTACAGGATTATTTCACGAATTAGTATCAAAATGGTATCAAGCAAACCAGTTGTTTGTATCAAAAATTAGCATGACTATCATGAAAGTGATAGCAAAAAATTATCGCTATTTTTGTCTGTAATTTTTGAAACGTCACTAATCTTGTGGGACTTTTAACACATCAGTGATATTATAACCGCTGTAAACTAAGTAGGGAACCTTCATCAAGGTGTCTATTCTTGAAACCAGGGAACCGCATTCTCACGAGAACGATTACTCTGTCTTTGTCTTTGTCAGTGTTATGGAAATAATAATATGGGCGACCAAGACAGAACCTTCGTTCTCATGAGAACGCTGCTCCCCTGTTTCGAGAATAAGGGTCCAAGTAGGTAAAATGTTCTTCAAATCGACTGCCATGCCATCAGAGCCTATTAGAAAGGGTTGACTTCTTAATTTTCTTTCTCGTCGTGATTTTGGCGAAACTTTGAAGAATTGTATAATAAATTTATATTTTTCGATGACATTCCATCGGAACCGCTATTACGAAGTAACACCGCATTGCCTTTTTTTAAAATTAGGTACATTTACTGATATTGAGGAAGGGTGGCAAGTGGCAAAAAAGAATAAAGACCTTCAGTAACCGTGCAGATATTCGCAATTGCAAGTTTATTTCCAATACGGCAATGCTGCTTCTTCAGAAATTTCTTTGATGTTTTGGCAATGATACTTATTTGTTGAATGAAAAATAGGTACCTATTAAATTTAGAGAATGCCAAAAAATGTCAATAATCCGGTATTGGCATAGGTAAAGGCAAGGTAAAGAATACAGAAAAAAGTTTCATCTTTTTTTTCAACACGAACAAAAATCATTTTTCCTAAACTTCGTCAACTAATTAAAAGTTTCAAATAAAATTCTTACCTGTATTAATGTTGTGAATTAAATTGCAATTATTTTCCACAAAAAAAAACCGTCAACAAAAATTTGAAAAAACAAAAAATCGAAAAGCACACAAGGTAAACTTTACCGGTGAAAATTCGCGCCAAATAATATAACACGTGCCGTAAAAACTGTTTTATCTGAGTGAGTCAAGAACGATGCTGATGCGAAGCGGCAAACCGATTGTCGTCCGTGTTTAGCAGATTTTTGTTTTAGTAGGATCGCTGAAAACCGATCGGAAAATATACCTCAGCGCTTGCGCTAAAACGACGAGAGTGAGGTCATTAAAATCGCGACGGGAACCGCGAAGTCCGTTGTTTTTTTAATTAAAAAAAAATTAACTCATTTGGGTAGAGTGTTCGCACACCCGGTGCAAAATAGAATCAATTTGTACGTTAAAGTTACGCAAATTTCATAGAAAAGTGGAAAGTGGCTCAACGAAAAGAAGTCACAAATGACTTGTAAGGTCCTTGACTTATACCATCTCTAAACTGTAGGACCATTAAAGCAGAATTTAAAATAATATCATTTACTGCTTATTGAAGAAAATTCTTTAAATTTTAATATTATTTTTTTCATATCTTTTCGTTTTCAAAAAATTCAAAAGGCAAAGGGTAATTTGAAACTCTGAAAAACTCTACTCAAGAAGCTATGTCCACACCAAAGAAACACAGAGATATTTTGCAACTTATATATATAGGAATCTCTCTTGTTGCAACCTTTTCAAGCTACGTCCGCAATATATGTATACCTAGGAACATTGTGCTAGTTCCTGGAACTTGTACAAAAGTTCCTATAAGTTGCTTGTTTCCATATTTAACGACAAAGATCAAAGGAAAAAGAAACATTGGTAAACATTTTGTGTTTAGCAACTTAATTTTTATCATTGTGGGCACGTTATTGCTTGTTCCCAAAACGCGAAACTCAACCGTTGACGTTGTGTGTGTGTCAATCATCGTCGCACCACTATTAATTCGAAATTAGGAACACCCACTGCTCGTGTAGACGCAGCGTTTACTGTTGTAGCAACACAACAAAACATTCACAAAAATAAGTAATCATGGTGTGGACAGAATGTTTACGGAACTTTTCATGTTATTTCTATGTTTCCATGAACAGGTTGCGGCAACCCGCAACAAAATGATCCTATCTATGTGTTTCTTTGGTGTGGACTAAGCTTAAACAGAAAGGAACTTAAATAAACTTTCGGAAACATGCAGAAAAAAGTTCCAGGAACAAGCAACATAATATCACAATGTTCCTGCCGGTGTGAACGTAACTTTAAAAGTTAAAACAGTCAGGGCAAAAAGTATTTCTTCACTGTTTCCTGATGTTTCTTTTCACTTTTATTATTACTGAAGCTATGTCCACACCAAAGGAACATGAAGGAACATTTTGTTCCTGGTTACCGCAACCTGTTTATGGAAACCAAAACCACAGCACAAGTTCCGTAAACATTGTGTCCACACCATGGTTACTCATTTTTGTGAATGTTTCGTTGTGTTACTGCAAAAGTAAAAGCTGTGTCTACACCAATAATGCAATGTGTATTCCTAGTTTCGAAACAATGTGGTGCTACGACGATTTACAGACACACAACGGCTGTTTCAATTTTTATGAACAAGCAATAACGTGTCACTGATAAAAGTTAAGCTGGGAAATACAAAATGTTTACCAATATTTCTATATTTCCTTTATTATTTGTCGCTTAATATGGAAACAATTAAAGTATAGGAACTTTTGTTGCTGCAACCATAAACAATAAGGAACTTGAATACAATTTTGAAAACATGCAGAAAAAAGTTTCAGGAACAAGCAACATAAACACAATGTTCCTATAAAAATGTTGCTTTTGGTGAGGACGTAGCTGGATAACGGGAAAATAATGAAGTGCCACGCCCAAATTTGCACCTGAAAGCCGTTTGAAAAACTCGCCTCCGGCAAAAATGTATCCCGATGCCATCAAAATAGTTACACAGGGTGTCCTAGTGCGATATCGGACGATATCCCCTTGACTCCTTACAGGGTGATGCAAGAAAAAAAATTCAATTACAAAGTTGTTTGATACTCTATGATGCATTAGTTAAAAATATTTTTGAATATGCAGGCAGGGTGCTCCGTAAATATGGGGTATGCGACAGAGCTTTGTTATTTTTAATGGAACACCCTATATTTTAGTACAATAATGGATCGTTCTAAAAATCCTACATACTTTTTGTTAGGAATTACCTATACCAAAACTTAACCGTTATTGAAACATTTATCATTTTTTTCAAAAAATCGTAGTTTGCATATGTGTCAACAATAACCAACATATTTCATTCATTGGAGATCCTATAAGCTAAATATTTTGCAGGTTGTTAGAGCATACTTACATTTTACATTTACTATTTACTTCATGGTCCTATGAAAATCTGATAACATTCTACAGGGTGTTCGTAATACTGTACACAACACCAAACATTTCAAACAACCATAGCTCTTTTTTTTTTTTTTTGCAAATGGAATACCCTTTATCCCACTGTTATAGCGGAAGGTACGTCGGTACTGGTGAGCCTATCATATGTATAACTACTATGCCTTTATTGCTTTACTTTGAAGAACTTATCTTCTGTTGAAATTTTATTGTAATTAATAAATGTATGAAAAAAAACTTTGTCCTTGGGGGGTATTAGCTAGGGGTGGGCAAAATAATCGATTAATCGATTAATAATCGATTAATCGATTAATCGATTAGTCGATTATTTTATTTTCAAATAATCGATAATCGATTAGTAATCGATTAATCGATTATTTTCGATTAATCGATTATTTTCGATTAATCGATTATTTTCGATTAATCGATTATTTTCGATAATCGATTATTTTAGATTATTTGATTATTTTCGATTATTCGATTATTTTCGATTAATCGGTTATTTTCGATTGATCAATTATTTACGATTAATGTATTATTTTTGAGATAATTTTATGTTTTGTTTTTGTTTGCATATCTAAGGGCCGGTTTATTCACCTTCTGGTAAACTGTTAGGTATGCAATTTCGCGGATAATAACGCAATCTGTAATCTCATTGGTCGGCCAGTTATTGGTCGGCCCTTGGTCGACCGAGACAATAATTATAGAAGGGTAAATTGATCTTGCTAATAGTTGTCAACCAGCAAGTCTATCTGAAGATGAATAAACCGGGCCTCAAACTCCAAAGTAACCAGAGAGTTTATTTCAAAACAAGCCGGTTAAGGGCAAGTGAATTTCTTTTACTTCATGAAACCCAAGAAAAAAATCTACCGATTATTGTGAAATAAGCGAATAATCAAAAATAATCGAATAATCAAAAATAATCGATAGATCGAAAATAAACGATTATTTTCGATTAATCGATTATTTTCGATTAATCGATTATTTTCGATTAATCGATTCTTTTCGATTAATCGATTATTTTCGATTAATCGATTATTTTCGATTAATCGATTATTTTAGATTAATCGATTATTTCCGATTAATCGATTATTTCCGATTAATCGATTATTTCCGATTAATCGATTATTTTCGATTAATCGATTATTTTCGATTAATCGATTATTTTCGATTAATCGATTATTTTCGATTAATCGAAAATAATCGATTATTTTTAATAATCGATAATCGATTATTTATTTTGATAATCGCCCAGCCCTAGTATTAGCCCCTCTCCCCCTTTTAAACCGCCTTTGATCGCTTATAAAAAACGTTCAAAAATCTGAAAGATATTGTTCTTCAAATAACATCAGCTTGTTAGGATCCTGAATACGTTCCTGAATGTTGAGAATGAATCAAGTTTCGAAAGTGTTTTCCAAAATGGAATTGTGTCTCGACTGGTGGACAAGCTAACGAATAAGATAATCCATAACTTTCCATCCCCAAACTATGGTGGCAAATAATATCGGCTCAGTTGAGGCACTGAAACAAAATCGGCCTCGTGTATGTGGGGCTCAGCTTCCCTAGCTATTTGTTCCCAACCTATGAAGACGGAGGTAAGATTGGCTTCAAATCCTAATCACATCTCCATTTAATTCGGAACAGAAGGGGGAGTTCTCATAATTCTCCATTCAGGATGGAGAAAAGGAACGAAGAGCGCAATATTATAGGAAGGCCGCCTGGAGGAAAATACTTGTTCGGGGTGAGAACCGTGGGCAACGTGAGAGTTTGCAATTACCTTACAAAGGTTATTCATTCAAGAAAAACTCAGAGCCATCGAGGAGAGCCTTAAATCGTTGAGGATGTGGCTAAGAACCTGCAGCCATATGGAGCAAAAAAGTTCTCGAAACCTAACGTCAGTGTAGTGCTCCTTCCGGATGATGCGCCTGAACATAAGCTGTCACTGGAGAAGGTGGTGCTCTGATGTTCGTGGTAAAGCCAAAAGAAGTCTGACGCTTGGAAGATGCAAAAATAAAAAATCAGCAAAAAAGCCCAGGAAAGCACGAGTAGGATGGTCCTAAAGCACCTTGACCTATACCATTACCACTCCGACAACGGAAGGAGGAACATAGGTTAAGTCTGACGGGGTTCAGGTAGCGAGAAACTCGCTTGGTATAGGTATAATAAGATGTGTATCGAATTATAATAGTATTACCCTAGAAATGGTATCATGACGTCTCTTCTACGGAGGGGCGTACTACTTATAAGCCACTCTGTATTATGTACCCTCTGTGCACTTGACCTGACTGAAGACTGAAGCTAGGTTTGGCACAGGTCCAGAAGGGCGTTATTTCCCATTAAAGGTAGTTTGCACTGGACCTAGTCTGCTGCGTTCAATGCTCCCAGAAGAAGCTAGCTTTGAGACAGGTCCAGAAGGGCGTTTCCCATTAAAGGTAGTTTGCACTGGACCATAGGCGCCGGAACCATGGGGGCAATGGGGGCTTGAGCCCCCGTAGTGAATTTGCTATGGGGGCGGAGCCCCCATTGTGATTTTGGAATTTTATGTAGTGGGTGGTGTGGTACAAAAATATTGAGTTCCTGATCCTAACATTCTTAACTATTTATTTTTATATTAAACTTGTGTGTTTTATATTTTTGTTGTTTTTGCTATACCCACTTTGACAAACAGTTTGAATATTTTTTTGTTTAGTATATAGTATAGTGAATTTTAGAGGCCTTAATACAGAAAGCTTAGATGACAGATACCCATTACATAACGGATCTCTTGAACAAGCTGGGACGCTGCCAGTATTCCACCACCTTAGATTTAGCTAGCGACTTCCACCAGATCCAAATGCATGAAAACGACATCGAAAAAAACGGATTCAGCACCGAAAACGGGCATCATGAATTCTTACGCATGCCCTTTGGTTTGAAGAACACGCCGGCTACATTCCAAAGAGTTATGGATGATATTCTATATCCCAATATATTGAGCAACTTTAACACCGAAAAATATAACATCCCATTGATAATAGTTATTCATTATACAAGGGAAAAAAGTATTTAGATTTTAGAGCGAGATGTGGTTTGCCTCCCGTCGCGAAGCAGAGGGAGATAACAACAAGGTGGCCAAAGAGCGCTGGGAATGCTGGAGGTGGGACAGGGAAAATCATTATCTTTCGTTCTCTATTCAACCTTAGAGTACGTGTTTCTAGACATTTCATTCTATTGCATTAGAATTGGCCTGTTGTTGACCTGTCAAACCTGTATATAGGTAGTTCATTTTTTTGGCCATGCCATTAGCTTATTTATAAGTTTGTTTCGTGCCATAAGTTGAGTTTTTTCCAATTTGTTTTGAATGAAACCGACGTCCCATTTAAGTCTATGTGTCTAGTAGCCTAGTCTTGTCTGTCTAAATTCTACTTATGTTAATTTTTGGAGCCCGAGCCCTCATAGTAATTTTGAAATTCCGGTGCCTATGCACTGGACCTAGTCTGCGGCGTTCAATACTCCCAGAAGGGCGTTTCCCATTAAAGGTAGTTTGCACTGGGAGGAGACTTAGCTAGAGGGGCTTTTCCTATTAGAGGTACTTTGCACTAGCCTTAGTCTGCCGGTAATGGATTTCGGCGCTGTATTTATACCAAATAAATGCTGACTCGTCGACACACTTTAGTAAAATTGATGTACAGAGTGGTGTATTTACCTAAGTAGTTGACATATGCCTCCCCTCTGAAAAGCATTGGCCTCCAATGCTTGTAGAAGAGACATCAAAAATAAAAATAAAAAAAATTACAATATATAATAGAATTACAATACAATAAAATATAATATAAACAATAAGATATAATACAATACAATAATAAAATACAATACAATACAATATAAAATACAATACAACCAATAAAATACAATACAATACAATACAATACAATATAATACAAAAATAGCGAAAAGGAATAGGGACGATGCAATTACTAAAGATGGATAAAAACTGTGGTGCGCCAGGAGATCCCGTCACAGGTTGGGTTTTGCCGTCTAACCAGATGCGTCTTCTCAGTAAAGACAGTAAATAGTCCAGGTAGGTACCATAACGTTTATGCTTCCTTGGGGTCCGTTTTTGGTTGGCCAAATTTTTCATAGTGTTCTAGTTCCTTGCTTCTAATGGCACTCGTAGATCTTTGGATCAGAGATGCCCCTGCTCAATCCGGAGCAATCCCTGATCCAGGTTGTAGTGGTGTCATTGGTTTCTTGGCCTCGTTTGTCCTCTGGGGTGCGATTTTCGAAACCATTCGAGTACATTTCGTATACGAAATTTGACTGCTCCCCATTTAATTTACATTGCTGTCAGTCAAATTTCGTGTACGAAATGTACTCGAATGGTTTCGAAAATCGCACCCCTGGTCAGTTGATGCGATTTTGTGCGTATGAAACAAAAATTATGTGTGCTGAAATAATTTTGAAATTGCTGATTTAGTTTTTTGCTATGGTAATTAGCCTAGTTAAATTTTGGTACTTCAAAGGACATCGCACACATCTTATGGGTTTTCGGGGACCGGTCGATTCTTTTAAAAATTTGGTATGTTGTAGCACTAGCAAAAATAAGCATTTTTCATCATTGCACCAAATCTCTAAGTATACAGGGTGACCCAGTAAAGTGGGCCCAAAAATCATATAATAAGCCTTTCAATAATCGATGTTAGCGCACCCTGCAAGCTACTTATCGGGATTTTTGTTTTCGATTTCGCAAATAAATAGTCTAGATAAGCCTAATATACTATAGAGTATAGAGGGTGGCTAAGCTTGCGTGTTCTTTTAGAAATCCAGCCCTATTCTTAGAAACAGTGTTACCAAAAAGGTCGCACTGGATTTTATTTGCTCGGAACTTTTTTAATAGGTAGTGCTACAGGCTATAATAGGGAAATGGTAAAATACAACCTGAATACACTATAATATTTTCACTTCAAAAATCGTGATTACCTACTGCCTATTTTCACTTTCTTGAATACACCTAAGGAACGTATCTGATGGGTACTTCACATTGATTTTATATCTAGCGTAGCCCTAGTACCAAACAACTCTAGAAATGTGGGAGCACATTCTCAAAGTTCTAGCACCAACTTATTCATTATTATACAGGGTGTCCCAGCCGAGAGTGACCCATTTTGCATGCTGATAACTTTTAAACCAGGTGTGCTAATAAAAACGTTTTTCAACATCGAAATTCTTCACTATTTTTAATGTAACACCCTGTATATTACAACGTCAAAAAAAAAAGAGTCTTGTTATTATATCACACGCTAATTATGTGTGAGTATCTCATATCACACCGATTTTTAGGAATTGTGACAACTGATGAATTGTGACAACTGATGAATTGTGCTTAAGCAATTACTCTCAACATTACTTTTTTGGCTCTTGTTTTCAATTTCAAACTGGGTTTAATATACGTAAGAATCCACGATCGAATAAAAAATTATACTTTTATCACTTTCCGCCATCTCGAATTTTATCATATTTGTATTATTTTTTAAAATGACATCCTTGTGATATATGCTTTATTTTAAGACCACATTTTTTTAAATCGGACAAAAATTTAAAAAGTTACGGAGATAGAATCCAGTGCGACCTCTTTGGTAACACTATTTCTAAGAAATAGGGCAGGATTTTCAAAAGAATACCCAAGCTTAGCCGTATAGTATATTAGGCTTATCTAGACAATTTATTTGCGAAATCGAAAACAAAAATCCCGATATGTACCTATAGCTTGCAGTGCGCGCCAACATCAATAAATAAAGGGTTGTTTTATGATTTTCGGACCCACTTTACTGGGTCACCCGGTATAGTTAGAGATTTGGTGTAATGCTTATTTTTGCTAGTACTACAACATACCAAATTTTTTAAAAAATCGACCGGTCCCCGGAAACCCATAACATGTGTGCGATGTCCTTTGTTCATTCCTTCCTGATACCTTCGACGATGAATTGTCCCAACAGTAAGTTGATTTGTGTAATATACAAAATGATAAAGTGATTAACGTACGGCTTCATCCCTTCTTTTTCAGGCCGGTCCAGTGTGAGGTTCTACCGAATGATTTGTAGAAAAGAATTACCGGCTATGCCCTCCGTAAGTTTTGCATCTTTATTATTTGTTTCATATACCTACTTATTTGCTGGTGTATTTTCCTAGACTTACGAAATCGTCTACGTGAGGGTCACGGGATGATCCGAATCAGCGGATCATCCTCTGTGTTGCCTGGACGATTTCTTTCCCGATTTTCGTGCTTCTGTGTTTTGGCCTGAACGGCCTGTACTTAATGATCTTAGATAATACTTCTTAGGCTCATCTTCGGACATTCGTAATAAAAAATGGAAATGAGAAACAGAGAGCGGAGATCTTTTAATGTCCTGGGGCCTAGGGCAAAAGGGCAAAAGAGGATAACCAGAATGCCGAACATGATGTTGAAAGAGCCATAGAGGTGCTCCAAAGCCAAAAAACGAATAAAGAAAAAAACATAACCAAAGTATATCGAATCGGCAAATCTGCAGCTGACAAAATTAGGCCATTGAGAATGATTTTGTCCTCTGCAGACGAAGTTAAGCAAATTTCACATGTCAAAAATAACTTGAACATAAATGGCGTCTATTTGAAATCAGTCTAGACTCCATTACAAAGTGCCCATGTTCAAACCATCCTGAAGGAGCTCGAGGAACAGAGAAATAAAGGTGAACAGAACCTGAAGAAAAAAATATAATAATTATTTAAGAATTATTATCAAGCGGGACGATACTGCTTCAAAAAACTAAATACCTCAAGCCTAGTGGAGGCCGCCTTCTGGTACAGCAACCTGAACTCAATGTTAAAGGAAATCAACAAAGTTCAAATTAGCATCGAAAACAACAATAGTTCCATTATATTGATTACCGGGACATGGCTTAATCAAAATATCCCGAACAACATAATAAATATACCAGTATACACATAGGCAAGACAACGGATCCAATGGAGGTGGGGTCTGTATCTATATCAGGAATACAATAGTGAGACATGCAGTGCAAGTGATGAGCAATAGCGACTTCAGTACATCAGGAGCCGTAGAATCAATATGGCTTGATATCTCTATAAGAAACATGATACTTACTTTAGCCTGCATCCACAGACCCAAACAGCACACCACAATTGAGCAAAGTCAGCAACTCCTACAAGTAATAGAGAGAGCCATGTCATCAATAAAGCCCGTATTTTTCTTTAGGGACTTCAACTATACCCGGAGATTGACTGTGACACCCTTACTCTCAACCCCCATGATCAATGTAGCCTAGACTTTTTGGAAGGCTGTAAGTCGGACAGAGGCAAGCAACTAATATCAACTTTCCCACTAGGATAAGAAATCAGCAAGTATCCCTACTGACCCTACTTGACCTTATGATCGAGAATGACCATAAAAACATTTTTGATCTCCAAGAGCATCCACCCTTGGGTCGCAAGGACCCTGTACCTACCTAGTAATAACAGCTACAGCTCAATTGCAACTTCCAGTCGAACCAACCCACAAGGTCTATAAACGCGATTTCTAGCATGCTGACTACGAAGAAATAAATACCTTTCTGCAACATCAACTAACCCAAGAAGAACCATTGAACTAAAATAACCTAGAAGCTGCCCTCCATACAACTATAGAGTACTTCATCCTCCTAAAGTCCAAAAAAGCAAATACTCAGAATCCCTGGCTGAACGAAGGGGTGTTCAGGGAAATCGAGAAGAAAAGAGATGTATGGAATAAGTATAGGTACAGGAAAAATCAAATAGAAGAAAACTATTCTTTCTACCGTATTCAGAACCACAGAACAAAATACTAGATACGTCTCAGAGACACGAAAACACTATGGGCACAACCTTCTAGCTGGCCCAACAAGCATATTTATGCATATATGAATCGTAGCCTCAATTCCAAACACACCAACTCCAGCCTAATCGACAAAAATACTAATATTATAATTGATGCAGAGGATGTGGCCAGGTCCTTCCCTGCATATTTCCAAAGTGTTTATGTGCAACCTCTCAGCACTGAAACTACACCTGCTTTGTCACCGAACACACTATATCAGCAATAACATTTACATCTGAAAAAGTGATGGCCGCCATGCGTTCTCTCAAGACTCACACCAGCCCTGGACCAGAAAAAATTCATACAGTATTTCTGTCACGGTGTAAAGAGACACTATGCAAGCGAATATCGGAGGCAAAATGAATTGCATTGCATTTTCCTGAGATCTGGAGGCCAATTATTACTTTAACCAGTGCCATTTGCAAAGGCATGGAGGAAATACTCGTAGGTGCGCTAACAACCTTTTTCCTCGAATAACCATGCTGATGATAACCAACAACCCATAGATGTTGTGTACTTGGACTTCAAGAAGGCTTTTGACAAAATCCCTATCAACCTGCTCATCTAAAAACCAGTGATGCCAACTCTGGGGATTTGTCCCTAGTTCTAGGGATAAATATGCAGAAAAAAATTGTCTAGGGGTGTAGGGAAATTCTAGGGGGTTTTCTGTTATTTTTAATTTTTCTTATACATTTTAGTAAATTCTAAAAAAAAAAAATATATTAATATAGTATTACATATTCTTTAAAAAATCGGAAGTGACCTTATTATTGGTTCGTCTGAGTAATTACATACACCATACAACAATATCATTTTTGTACAGGGTGTTCCGAAATTATTGCACCAAATTTGGATGGCATATTCTATGTCGAAAATAAGCCACTTGAATTGAAATTCTAAGAAGAAAACTATTTTCTTATCATAATTTTCAAACCACTAGATATTTCAGTGAAATTTTGTTCACTGCTTGCAAGCAGCAAAAGACATTTTTTAATGGGAAAAATATGTTTCAAAAAAATACCAGTGACGTCACAAAAATAATTTGAAACTTTAGGTGTTCAATGTTCAACATTTTTATCAGAATTGTGACAATTTCGTCATGTATCAAAATGGTATTTTATTGATTTACTTGAAAACGATGCATCTTTGGGAAAAAAATCAAGAGATTAAAGGCCGAAACCCACTAGCAACACGCCACGCCACCCCATGCCATGTGACACAGGTTCACGTGGGACAGTTTGTGTGCAAATGGACGGATGGCGTGGGGTGCCATGGCGTGGTATCGCGTATGGCAAGTGTGTACGCAGCACATATAAATAAATGGAACAATATACGCATACATTTTCGTCACATGGCGTGGCGTGGCGAAGCATGACGTGGCGTGTTGCTAGTGGGTTTCGGCCTTAAAGGACCCCGCATAACTCTTATGGGTTTTTGGTTTTCTGTCAAACTCAATGAAATTTTGATATGTGGTATATCTTGACTTACTGATAAAAAGTTCCCATGGGCCCAACCCGATACTATGAATAGTTTCCGAAATACAGGTGGTTTAATGTCCAAGAAATGTACACATTTTATATGCATTCACATCTACCTGTCACCTATTAATAGGTTTGTCAGACTGTTAGAGTGAATTTCATTGGTTGAAACTAGTTTTCTGACTGTTTCTGACTGTTTTCGACCAATCAAATTCGCTCTGACGGGTTTGTGATTTTTGCAGAAACAGACCTATTATTAGGTGATAGGTAGATGTGAATACATATAAAATGTGTACATTTCTTGGACATTAAAGTACCTGTATCTCAAAAACTAATCATAGGATTGGTTCGGGCCCATGAGAACTTTTTACTTATCAAGTTAAGGTCTAACACATAGCAAAATTTCATTGAGTTTGACAGAAAACCAAAAACCCATAAGAGGTGTGCGGGGTCCTTTGTTTCAAATTGAATGGGAATTTCAAAAAGATTTTTATTTTAGGAAAAAGCAGTGGCGCGCCATTTTTTTCTTAGAAAATATTCCTCACAAATGCGGTACGGACGTCTCTGGTGATTTTTGAAATAGACAATTTCACATCAAAAAATGCCTTTTGCTGCTTGGAACAGTGTACAAAATTTCAATGAAATATCTAGAGTGGTTTGAAAATTATGATGAAAAAATAGTTTTTTCCTTGGAATTTCAACACCCTGTATCTTGGAAAGGAAGCGTTTCCGGACTTTGTATTAGTTCCACTCAGAACTAGTTCCGAATCATTCTGCACATGCGCATATTATAAAACGTGTTTACAGTCCTCAATTATTTTTTGTGCGCAAGCAGTTCTGCGCAATCCCAGAACCGTTCCAAACTTCGAAACAAAATAAAACTACTGTCGCCACCACACCAGTAACCAGTGACGTCATAACAATGTTCAATTGCTTTTGGAAATTCTATGTTGTTTTTTAAAACTTGAGGCTTATTGTGATAAGTTTTTCAAAATATTTTTTTTTTTCTGTAAATTGCAAGTATACATTACATATCGCAATTATTATTAGGCTGTTATAATAATTCTAAAATGAATTTGAAAAATATAAATTCTAGGGAATTCTAGGGATATTTTTTTTCAAATCTAGGTATTTCCACATCCCATCAGTTGGCAACACTGCTAAAAACTTTAGCACTACGGTATTAGAGGACAGCGTCTGCGGTTCATCAGCAGCTTTCTTCGGGGTCGAATAGTTCAGGTACTAGTAAGGTCGGCAGTGACGAAGGAGTTCAGTGATTACAGTAGTGTTCCCGAGGGCTTAGTTCTGGGCCCCCTACTGTTCATCGTTTAGGTAGGTACCTGAGTGACTTGTATGCGGGTTTGAAGACAAACCCTGAGGAAAACCACCTATTTAAAATATTATTTCTTAAAATCTTTTACTGAATAAAAGTAAATGTTGCAACCATGTATGCTCCCTCAAGGATTGAACAAGCGCGCCACAGAAAAACGAAGTTACCGAAACCGAAGAGAAGGTAGAAGGGAATACGCAACTAGACTACAGAAGAAGCTGGGCTGGTCCGACGCGTGTCTGTAATTATTCATTATTCAATTTTCATTTTTATTTTGCAATAAACTGATTGTTCAATCCAATTTGTTATTAGTGTGTGTGTCAAGGAGAGTTCACAGGTCAGTGTGAAATTCACCGAACCCAGTTTAAGAACAGACTAGATGTCGAAATGAAACAATAGTCAAATCATCTCGTGCATTTTATGTGATAGAATAGAAAATTGACTGTAACAAATAATGTATTAGAAAATATATATATTTAAGAAAATTGAACTGTAGTTTAATCTTAAATTAATGGTCTCATCGGGTTTCTACCCGCTTACTATTGTAAATTAAATAATAATAATAATAATAATAATAATATGTAGTTGATAATACAATTAGAAAATTTGCATTAGACTTCAGTTTCTGCATGGTTTTAAAAGTTTCAGGGTAACATTTTCAAAACTATGTTATTATTTGGCTTATTACTGAATTACCATACTTTTAAAATAAAATATCTGTAAATGGGTACTGCCATATGTATATGGAATTAATTAATACAGATAAAAATACATAATAAAATTGAAAAAATGTAGGTACCTATCTATAAAAGTTAAAACAAAATTATAATTATAAATTAACAAAAATCACAATATTCCTATCTATAGAATGGTATAAAGCAATTAAACAAGCCTCAATTTAAACAATCACTATTATTTGCATGGACAAATTTTTGAGTTTCCTCAAATACACTATCACAGTCAATTTAAATTATGGCTTTCTTTAATATCAAGGTACCTATTCATTGTGAATATAAATCTGTATCCCTTTTAAAAACAGGATCCTTCAGTACAGTCTTCAATACATCATTGTGAATTTCTAAAGAATTGGTGGCATAATGTAGTACCAAGTCCATAAGAGAATTGTAAATATTATACGGTTCTGCAAACCCATACCCCTTATTAGTTTTATTTATTATACAATGGTTCGGTGCACCGTTGCATACAACCACCAGTACGTAGTTATGATTATTTGTAGACTTTCTAATAAGAAATGTCCCATCTGGTTTTCCACTTAATAATTTTTCAGATTCTTCTCTAGAACAACCAGGCAATAGCCAGGTGTTTTTATCACGTAGCTTGGCTTCTATTTCAGTTTCCATTTCGTCTATTGTATCATCTTCTCCATGTCTATTTATTTTCGACTGTGGGTATCCACGTTGTTGAAGCCACCGAATATATTTTTCACGTTCTTTGTGTAAACTATGAATTTCTGGCTTGAGAGAAGTCAATATTCTCTCTCGCGTCCGACTATACTCTTCTTTACTTCGTAAATTTTTTTCTTGATGTTCACAACTCTCCTTCATCATGGTTAATCTTTCTTTTAACAATTCTGAATTCAGCTCTAAGCTTTTAATTTCATGAGGTTGGGCTTTACTTTGGAATTTTTCTTTGATTATAGTTTGTTCCTCAAATACTCTCACTAATTCTCTGAAAGCATTAAGAGTTTGCTTCCGAGTTTGAATTTCTTGTGAGGTTTCATTGAAATCATTTGACACTTGTTCACAATCTGTCTGTTTCTTTGCTAAGTTTTTTTGCACTTGTTCTAATTTTGCTATCAGTTTGTCGAATCTTTCGCTTTTTGCTTTATCATCTTCTTTATTCCTTTTTACAGGATACAGAAGCTTAATATTGAGGGATGCGTTGTACTGAGAAAGAGATACTCTCTTGAAATGTTCAATCAGGTCCACTACTGAGTTGTAGCTATAGGGCTCGGTGAATCCGAATTTTCCATCTTTATGACAAATTTTAATTAACTTATTGGCACCACCTTTTCTTAAGGTTAAGGTATATTCTCCACCTTTGCTAGACGCGTCGCGGACTAAAAACGTACCATCTACGGTATCATTTAACATTTCATTTACATCTTCTCTGTCAATATTTTGCCAGTACCATTCTGCATCTAGTAAGGACATGCTTGTTTCTTTGTTGAATTGTTGGTGTTGAGATGAAAACGGAAACTTCCAGCCCTAATTGCAGTTCAAATGAAGTAGGTACTGCGATTATTCTGTTGTACGCTTAGCTACTGTCAACAACTTGTCTGGAAAATTAAAATAAGATAAATGCTATTGGGGTATAAAGTTTTTCAACAAGCTTAAATCTAAAATGAAAAATGTTTCAATAGCAAACGCACTTAAGAGGAGTTTCTAGTGATAGTCATTAGTGGAAACAATAGGTTAACATTTGTTGAACTGAAATAATGACGACAGCAAACAGTTAATATAGTGCAGTAAATAGAGACAAATAAATCGCATTTACTAAAAAAAAATACTTAATGGCTGAAATTTTGAGGGTGTGTTCGGGGGCATGTCCTGAGTCTAAAACTGAGTTTTCGTATTCGAGGGGGTGGGGGAAGATACTACCCCCTCTTTATGTAGGGTTGAGTTCGTTTTAATTCCTTATCTTCGGTGCTATTGCACGTACCGTCAAGTCCGAGAGATCAAATTTGTGGGAAATAAAATTATCTATCTAATGATAATAAAATCAAGGTCATAGGACGATTAGGTGAATCACAGTGGACGGTCAAAGGTCAAAAGTGACGGGTAGTTTTTGGTTTTTCGTGAATACCATGAAACCTGTAGGTTTTTTCGCATACTGCTTACATATTATTTCGAAGTACTTGAAATTACCTAAAAATGAGTGCTGAAACACTCATCTACTGTGAATAGTTTGCCGTCAATCCAACGACCAAGTTGACCGCGCGCGCGCCGATGTTGACCGCGCGCGCTTAGGAAGCGTCAGAGCAAAAAACGCCTAGAGACATTTTCGACGTATTTTTTCCTCCCCTATCCGATGAAAATTTTAATTTTTCAAAATTCGTGAAAATCAATGCAAAACGCGTATACCCCATTCTACGCCCTTTCTCAAAATTAGGAGATAGGCGCTAAAACCTTTCCTATATGTCGTAGAGAGCTGAAACTTGAAATTTAACCTTTGGCTCGACAAAATTAAAAGTTCTAAGTCCCCTGAAAATTTCAACTTTCTAGCTTATCGGGAAGTACAACATCGGCGCGCGCGGTCAACTTGGTCGTTGGATTGACGGCAAACTATTCACAGTAGATGAGTGTTTGAGCACTCATTTTGTAGGTAATTTCAAGTACTTCGAAATGGTATCTAAGCAGTATGCGAAAAAACCTACCGGTTTCACGGTATTAACGAAAAACCAAAAACTACCCCCCACTTTTGACCTTTGACCAGCCATTGTGATTCACCTAATCGTCCTATGACCTTGATTTTATTATCATTAGATAGATAATTTTATTTCCCACAAATCTGATCTGTCGGACTTAACGCTACGGGCAATAGCACCAAAGATAAGGAATTAAAACGAACTCAACCCTACATAAAGAGGGGGTAGTATCTTCCCCCACCCCCTCGAATACGAAAACTCAGTTTTAGACTCAGGACATGCCCCCGAACACACCCTCAAAATTTCAGCCATTAAGTATTTTTTTTTAGTAAAATATCCCTATTTACTGTACTAATATGAAGCAAGTTAATCAAATGTTGGTGGACTTGATGAAAAATATCGAAGACAAGAATGAATAATGGTCAGACTGTATCTTATAGAATAATAATCAATCATGTTTACTAGGTACTCTTACATTGTATTTATATAGTGACTTCATTATTAGTTTCAACATCGGAAAACAAGTCTACAGAGTATTTTTTGAGTATCCGGGTCAGAGTATAATTTGAGAAATGTGCAAATAAGAGTATCGAAATGTTTTTGACTGAATTCATTGTTTCATTGACTGAATTGTTCTACATGCCTACGTACTTATAGCATATTATCCACATTATTATCTTCATGAAGTAAATGAAGTTTAAATTATTAGATAATTAAAAATGTATAAGGTACCTTCAAGTTCAAGAATAATATTAAGATAGCAGCGATACTGGATGATTAGCAATAAGTTTACTAGATTATAATAAAGTTCTTGGGGAATACATATTTGTTCCTATTGCAAAAACAATGAATAATAAGTGTTACTACAATATTATATTTTTAAGTTGTCTGTGCAAAAACTCCTTTCGCAAAGGGAACAAGACATATGAATAAAGAAATTGTATACGCCTTACACCATAATATAGTTAAAAATAGAACTGCATGCGTCACAAACACTCCCATATCTTCAGCCAATAACAAGCTAAAGTTGCCTTTACCACACACCACACAACTATATTTCTAATTTTAAGTGGGATGATTGCGATATATATTTTCTCTACTGTTTGCAGTTCGTTTATCGCTTATATCGAATAAAAGAGTTTAGCACTTAATGGCGTTTACCATAACATACTATCCTTGATACTGGCCACACTGACGATGTGTTTTATCGGCTAACATTCAGGATTCGGGCTTATTCGCGTAGCGTGAGGGAGGTCAACTTTTCCGAACGTTCGTTTTTCGCGATTTTTCCGTCAATTAGCCGCGAGATAAAGAAAGGGGAACTGTGGCTAACATTGCTCCCACACGCTTCGATAGTGGCTGGCGAGTTTGAGATAGTACCGCAGTAGATAACTCGGTTTGATTTGAGTTGGTTTTGGCAACTTATTTATTTAAAGACATTTACCCACCTTCTTTATCTTCAATAATAAAGTACAAGGTATTTAAAATCACAGTAGCAGCGGCAACACTCTGCTCTTCTTCACTTATCACCGTCCACTGAACGAACTGACCCTTTTTAACTAAACAAGGACAATAAAACTGGTAGCGCAACCGCGAGACTGGACCACTGATTTTCACAGCGTTTAACGAAGTTTTCCGAATCCGAACATTTCTTACCTATACCTACCTTCTGCTTCCTCTTCCACATAAAAAGATGCTTCAGTTTTATTTTTGTCTTTCAGGTACATAACTCCTTTCTAGATTATTGCTATCTCGATGAATGACTTTTATAAAAATCCTATTTCTAATAATACCTATATGAAAATAAGTAGAGCCATTAATATCCAGTTGTTATGAAATTGTTATCGACAACCCGGCCTGATTCTACGAATTTAGTTGTTTACGTCTTTTGTGGGCATTCTATTATATTCGATAAATATATTTTTCTAGATAGATTCGGACTACACGATGCCGACTATAACAAGCGTGTTGTTGTTGTGGTCCTCTCCTCAGTCAGTTTAAATACGAGATTTGTCATTGTTCGTGAAGTGAGATTTAATGAACCCAGAATCCGTGACATTAATACGGGCTTTTAGCTTCAATTGCATGACCATTATAATATTTGCTAGAATGTCTGGCAACACTTTTACACATGGTCTCTATTCCTGTGCCTGAGGGTTTTTTCCTCTTTTTTCTTTTTCGAGAAACTTGGTGGAACGATGGTAGAGCTATAGAACGTATGTATGTGTCACAACTTAATTTTTTGACTTGTAGTGATCAATTGAAAGTAAATATTTTCCATCATATAGGTACTTAGTTCAAACCGGTTACACCTTATCTAGTTTATTCCATCATTTCCTTATTAGTAATAGCTAGTCACTTTTGCTTTTCATTTCACTATATTTTCCACAGACCCAATATTCAAAAATGACTGACTTATTTAATTCTCTTCATAGTCTTGACTTATTTCTTCTACAAATGTGGAATTTCTACACACTACAAAAAAACTATTTTTCTTTCTGCGCAGTTCAGGCAAAACTTGCCAAGTAGGAGAGTTGAATTATGATGTGTTCGGGCTCTTCAACAATTAGGCAACACAATAAATATTATCTTTCCTGCTTTATTTTCATATTTTTGTTCGATCCTACTTTTTTCCTTTGTTTCGCAGTTTTCCCCTGTTATTTGGTATGCTCATTACAAGCTCTTTTCTCGTTCATCTACTGTCCCCGGGTTCATCTCATTCTTACGTTGCTCCTTGGCAATTTCTAGAATTTTGCACGGCTCTACCCTGAAACTATCATTTTTTCTAGTGTCATCTTAAAGACATTTTTCCCCAGTATTGCCAGGTCATATTTTGTTTTGTCAGTAGATTACCAGTCTAAATATCAGTAGAAATCAGTAGACAGATAAGTTGCCTCGTTAAAGGGGTAAACCATTAATCAAAGTATACTCAATTAAGTTTTAACTACGTTTTTTCAAATCATTAAATCATTAGACTGTGTATTAGACTATGAAAACTTGCATTAGAAAATCAAACACCAATACTTACTACTTATGAGAAATAGTTTATTAAGATTAAGACACGTGAGATATTCCTATTAAATATGCACTACCTATGGGATGCCCCATTATTTGGTTTTATATTCTTGAAGAATACAATTTCCTGATTCCAAAACTATATAGTTGGTCTGTATTTTGTTGAGCCGTCTTCAACATATTTGGTTCTAAAAATTTTAAAAATACTATCAGAGAAACCAAGTACCTACCTTAAATTTTACCTGCAGCTTTCACCTGTACAGGTAGAATGGTTCACAAAATCAGTATAGTAGGATATAATCAACCATCCAAGGACTTTTTTTTTCAGTTATACATGTAAACCCCATACTTTGTGAGTCGCTTGCTTACATCAAGTCCTACAACTTTTTTCCTCTGCGGCTTTTCTCGGAAATCGCACGTATGGGCGCAGGCGACTCGCAAACATGTCGATCTGACGTAGCTATGTTTCCTGATACATGTAAATCTAATTTTACGAATAATGTTTGATTTTTATGTCTAAATCATGGAAATCAACTTGGCCGACAAAAATAATGGCAAATTGGGGGAGTCCGACACCCCCAAAATGTCGATCTGACGAGGTTTGTTTCTTGATACATGTAAATGTAAATCTAATTTTATGAATACTGTTTGATTTTTATGTCTAAATCATGGAAATCAACTTGGCTGGGGTAATTACCCCCCAGGATCGAATTATCAAGAGAAAAACCAGGATGCCCAAAAGAAAATACCTAATATATTGAAGAAACTAACTTTTTTGTTTTGCTTTATTTTTCTCACAAAGGAAATAATTGTTCTGGAAAAGTGAATGACCTTGAAATATGCAAAAAATGTTTTCGGAGGACGCCCCCTCAACCCCCCCCCCCCCCCCCCCCCGTACCATTTACTCCCTCCCAGACTGCTGGTCACGCGTCGCCACTGACCTAAGATAAGCATATTCCATTTGAATTTACCAGTGTTGCCAACTGCTCTTTGCAAAATTAGTGGCACGGAATTCCACATTTACTGGCAAATACAAAATGTCGAATTTAGGCCCTATTTTCAGGCGATTTCAAGTCAGACACAAGTCTTGACTCCTTTTGTATTAACATTTTCAAATCAGAAATGATGACGTCAAGTTTCAAGACATTGGCTTAAGCATGGGTCACTCTCCCTAGTTACCAGAATTTAAATGTGTTCATCATATCCTGAAACTTAAAAAATTGTCATTCAAATCAGCATGAGCATGCAATATAACGTGATCATTATATAATATATAAGGCGCTTTCTTTTTCCCGTCGATCTATCCAACAATATCAGTCAGTTATTCCAAACTCTTCTTCTTCTAGTCTTAACTTTATTTCCTGTCGGACTTGTCGGACTTGTCGGACAAGACTAATTTAGCATTCAGGGCCGAGATTCTAAAATCACGATTCGACACACGACTCGACAACGATACCGGCCTTGTCGTGTCGAAAGGTATAATTCCAATGAGATTTCTAACCTAGAATCGTCGGAAAAATCGTCTCGTTGTCGAATCGTATGTCGAATCGTGATTTTAGAATCCCCGACCAGAAAACATTATTTGATCAAGACTTACTTTTGTCCGACATATATGTATCAGGAAACATGACCTCGTCAGATCGACATTTTGGGGGTATCGGACTCCCCCAATTTGCCATTATTTTTGTCCGCCAAGTTGATTTTCATGATTTAGACATAAAAATCAAACATTATTCGTAAAATTAGATTTACATTTATCAAGAAACATAACCTCGTCAGATCGACATGTTTGCGAGTCGCCTGCGCACATACGTGCCATTTCCGAGAAAAGCCGTAGAGGAAAAAGTTGTAGGACTTGATGTAAGCAAGCCACTCATAAAGTATGAGGTTTACATGTATAACTGAAAAAAAAGGTCCTTGGATAGTTGATTTTTTACAATTTTTGGAGCCGAATATACATATGAGAGACTGTTCAATCAAATATAGACAAACTATATATTTTTGGAATCGGAGCATTGTGCTCTTCAAGAATATAGAATGAAATATAGGGCATCTCATTTGAAAAAAGCTCGAAGTACCTATGCATAATTTCACATTTCTGACATTCAAATGTTGTTTCTAATCATGGTTTCTAAAAATTCAGCCAAAACTGTACAACTTTTGTATTTACGCCTTTTTTCTGCCTGTAAAAGGAGGTAGGTGGAGTGTCAATATATAAAAAAACACCCTGTATGAATAAGTGGATTATTGTGGAACTTATGGGTGAACCTCTGCGGGACGAGCGGAGCGAGTTCCGCAGCCATCTACCAATATAGTGTTGAATTGTTCAAATAAGACATTCACCTGGAAATGTAGTTTTTAAACTAATGAGAATAACTCACATTTGAGTGAGTCAGGTTAGTATCGTAATTATTAATTAAACAACATATTGATGAATAGATGGCTGCGGAACTCGCTGCGCTCGTCCCGCAGAGGTCCACCCATAAGTTCCACAACAATTCACTAATTTGTACTTGAATAACTTGACACAATATATTACTAGGGCACGTGTTGTGCGTCTCAATTTGAACGCATTTTTAGACTGCAGAAGAGAGCTCTTCGTTATTCTTTGGGACTTGGTAGTAGAACTCACTGCCGGGAATTTTTTATCAAATCTAGTATATTGACTCTTCCATCTTTATTTATTTTCGAATCCGTCTGCTTAATTCGTAAGCACTTAATATCAGCTATCTCAGAGAGGCCATCTCACAATTATCCACTGAGGAACGCAGAGTTGGATCTTTATCTGCCAATCCCGCGCTCAGAGTTAGTTAAAAGTTCGATACTTTATAATGCTAAAAAGATGCATAATCATCTACCGCCTAACATCAGGTCCATTGCATCTTTTCTCGAATTTCGCAGGGCGTTGAGGGTGTATTTACTGAGGAGAGCCTTGTACACAGTAAGCGAGTTGTTTATGGTTTCCTAATTCTAAATTTTGAGCAGCTTACTCACAGGTTTTGTTTTTGTTCCTGTATCATGATAGGTTATTATAAGTTATTGTTTGTTTGTTTTTTTAGTACCTATAATATGCTTACTCGCACAGTATAAGCAGTTAGACCTAGATGTTTGTTTGTTAGTTTTAATCAAATTTTGACCATGAACTATTTGTTCAAGTGTTTGGTTTTGTCTGTGCTTTTGCATTTGTATGTTTTGTTTTTTATTTTTTCAGCTTTGTCCACAAAATTGTAAAATTTTCTGACAATAAAGCAAATTCTTTCTTTCTTTCTTTCTTTCTTTCTTTCTTTCTTTCTTTCTTTCTTTCTTTCTTTCTTTCTTTCTTTCTTTCTTTCTTTCTAGTTTGGTAAAGTAACATTACTAATTTCTGTTGAAAGGCGAATTGACAAAGCCATCTACTCACCAATATATACTGTTGAATTGTTCAAATTAGACATTCACCTGAAACATGTAGTTTTTAAACTAATGAGAATAACTCATATTTGAGTGAGTCAGGTTAATATCGTAATTAAACAACATATTGATGAATAGATGGCTGCGGAACTCGCTACGCTCGTCCCGCAGAGGTCCACCCATAAATTCCGCAACAATTCACTCATTTGTACTTGAATAACTTGTACAATATATTACTAGTTTGGTAAAGTAACATTACTAATTTCTGTTGGAAGGCGAACTGACAAAAAGTGAATAATCGTAATCTTACAAATTTTGAGTTTATATAATAAGTTATTGTTCAAGTACAAATAAGTGGATTATTGCGGAACTTATGGGTGGACCTCTGCGGGACGAGCGCAGCGAGTTCCGCAGCCATCTACTCATCAATATACTGTTGAACTGTTCAAGTAAGACATTCACCTGAAGCGTGTAGTTATTAAGCTAATGAGAATAACTCACATTTGAGTGAGTCAGGTTAATATCGTAATTGAACAACATATTGATGAATAGATGGCTGCGGAACTCGCTGTAACATTACTTATTCCTGTTGAAAGGCGAAATGACAAAAAGTGGATAATCTTACAAATTCTGACTTTATATAATAAGTTATTGTTCAAGTACAGAGTGTTTTTTTATATATTAACACCCCACCTACAGCCTTCACCTTTGCAAGTAGATCAAAGGTGTAAATACTAAAGTTGTACAGTATTGGTTAAATTTTTAGAATCCGTGGTCAGAAATAAAAATTGAATGTCAGAAATATGAAATGTTGCATGCATTCAGTTTTTTTCAAATGGGAGTACCTATGCAGTAGTTTAGTCTTATAAAAACAGGTAAAACAAGCTGCAGTTAGTTGTACAGCATAACGCTATGTGACTAATTGACTAAGACTAACAACAACGCATGCCTTTAGGCAACTGGCAAGGCAAAAGGCAAATAAATAGGACAACAAGATATAACACAAACACGCACGAACGCAGGTCAATAATGGCAATGGCTTTTATCAGTAGAATTTACATTGATATCAGTATATCAGTAGACCAGTGGCCAAATCAGGTTGCTCCAGACAACCGCCTCGTCTCGTCCAACCACGTGATCATGCATTTGACCAAACCATTCTCCCAGTTTATCAAGCAAGCTTATTGCTTTTTTGTGCCTGCTTCTTAATTCAGAGATATAATACGTTGCTCAAGAGTAAGCTGTGGCTAGAGAGTGTCAAAAAGATATATCTTTCACATGACAGATTACATCTCGGTTCAAAATGCATCTTTATAAAGCCGGGCTCAAACGACTCGTGTACTTGGCGAATAATTGTTAATGTCGTGTGAGTGGGGTTCCCAACAAACACAACTTATCGGCGCTGTAATGTTGCTGTATCACGAACACAGCCCAAATACAGCACATAAATAGTTTTATTAATGCTGTGCAGCACTTGTATTGGGAATACTGTATTTTAGAAGTGCAGTAAGTGTTTGATATGCAGCGGCTTTGCATATTTTGTATTGGAAAAGCAATAGATTATTTCGATCTCCCATGCGCATATTGATGCAACAACTGTTGTAAAATGTTAGTGCAGTTACTGTAAAGAAATGTGCCTATTTGCGCGAGCACAGTATTTTTTGCCGTAGAGTTGCGAGCGTAGCCATTTTGTTTTATTTTAATGTGTTTATTGTATTGTATTGTTTTACTGATGCAGGGCAGCGTTTTTGATTTATAATTTTTGTGGTATTTTCCACGTGTCCTTTACCTGTGATTTGTATTACTACGTGTACAAGATGCATTATTTTCAACAAGAGGAAACAAGGTAGGTGAAAAATTGATACAAATAAACAAAAACAAAGGCCCCCGTATTATCATAACCTAAGTTTTCTATCGTTTTTCTATTTGCCCCCGTTTTCCGTTTTCTATTTTTGTGATTTAAAAAATGGATTTACAAAAGAGAAATAATCTTTCAGGTAAATAGTCTTGGAATACTAGGGGGCAAAAACACTGAAGAAGTATGTAGGAACATATTAGCCAGATTATTATCTAAAAATTCAACTCCTCAGCTGAACTGGACAGGGCGCCTTCAAAAAGCACTTTTCAGAATACACCTATATTATCAACATCAATAAAGCAATTTAGGTAAGTTGATGCAAGGTAAAACGGTTTTTAAATTTTAACTCAATTTTGTCCTTATTTAGTCGATGTAAGAAAAAATAGAGCCAGAGTCAGAATACGTCTCAATCAGAAGCTCACCAAAATATGGTTAAGGAATAAGGAATATTATTGTTTAATGTCCCACTCCCACTCCTTAATATATTCTATATACTTTAATTTGTTTTGTCATTTATTATGTCCATTAAATTTAGAGTGCCACAGGTAAATATACCTAAACGGTATATTGGCTGCATAGTTATTGCGAAACAAATATGTACGACGTCTTCAAGAGCGCTGCGTTATTGCTGTGGAAAAATTGCATAATGAAGAGGCAGAGCTACTGCACAGTGGCTGTACTCAAATGCAGCATGAACAGTGCAGCGCCAGATGTAGGCCGGTGGGACATATTATATGATCCGGGCTGATGCAGCTGCTTCGTCCTCATCGTTGTACAACAAGTACAGCACGCGTACAGTATCACACTCAAAAAAATGTTCATCATAATATCAATGAACTGCTTTCATCAATTACATTTTCATTGATTCAGTGAAATTTTCATTAATCCCAAGTACAGAAAACTGTAAGTATTATGATTTCATGAACAGCTATCATTAGAATAAAGAATGAAGCTTCATTAAGTTATGAATAGTCATCTACATAAATCTATGTTGAATAGTGCATCGGTTACAAGAACTAAGTTCATTGATATTATGAAATTAAACCTTGATATTAAAGAAAATTTCTTTGATGAGAGCTTCCACGGAATGTTCATAATATAAATGAATAATAATATGAATAATATGAATATGGTTCATATAACCTTACTAGAAAATTATCCTTTTAAGGGGTATCATCAGTGAAAAATTATTTCGACAGCGCGCCTTTCGAGCATAGTCGACCGGAGCGCTCGCCACTAGACCATATTTTTGCATTGGCAACAGTGCCTTCTTCGTAGGTAGGTACCTAACTTGTCGCGTGCTAATATTGCCTTTTCCTTTCAATGTGAAATAATTACCAAGAATGACTTATAATTTGGGAAGTAATTTATGCCATGGGCATCATAATAATATTTTTACTATAGGTCCGAATAAACAGTTTTGTTGGACAGCTAAAGCGAACACTTTTTGAAAACCGGAGGAAAAAAATAAATTCACAAAGAAACTGTGTTGAAATTTAAAACACATTTATTCAAAAAAATAACTAAATCAAAAAATTAAAAAATAAAGGCCCTGTCAATCATCCCGAGCAGCATCTCTTATTTTTAGTCCTCTCGTGAATCTTGGATCAATTATTTCTGGCAGTAGACATTTGAAATAAAATTGTTTCAATAATGGTTCCATTTTCTCTTCCCAGAATAAATCATCTCTCTCTATCTAAAAAAAATAAGCAATAGATATATTAAACATTTTATAAAAATATGACAAAAATCATACCTTTTGTACAAGGAATCCCAATGGCGTCCAGACTAGAAAATTACAATATTTCCTTTTGGTTATGTGTAGTTGTCCCTGAATTTGGGGGATACATTTTTTGCCTCCGCATGAGCACAATAGCTGCAATACTTGTTACGGATTCCCAAAAATAGCAACTTTTTTGTTCTCGCTCCAACAATGCATGCCTAAAAAGTAAATACAAAATTATTTTAGTAATTACCTACTTCGTTTAAAAAAATATAAATATTTATAACGTTGTTTTAAACTGTACTTACTGCTCCTGATGCGGCATCATAATTTACATTATATGAACGTTTTCCCCATGCTCCATCAGCTACCACAGTAATCAAGGGAAACTTCGTCTTTTTATCAACTTCGCCCAAATCTCTCGCTAATTGAGCTTCTTCCTCGGCAGCTTCCTTCATAACATCCCACGCTGTTTTTCTTATAATACTACCAACTTTTTCATGAAAAGATTGATATGTATTGGGCGACATTAATGGAATATTTAGCAATGCCATGATTTCATCAGCCGTGGAATATCCAATCCCAGTTGATATTGAAGCTACCGTCAATGCTTCATTAATACTCATTTGTCATTGTCCTGTTTTTGTTTCAACCAAAGGAAGGAGCTTCGTTATATTGCACATGGAACATTTTAGTTTTAAGGTACTCTCCAAGCCTTTTCTGTGCTCTCCAACGATGATCATGTTCGCGAATGAGCAACCGAATAATGGTCCATGGTAACTTATTTCCTTTATGGTTTGAAATAAATATGGTAAGTCTACAATTCTTCTCCCTTCCGGGGTAAAAATAGCGTCGGAATTTGATTGACTGAAAAAGAGTTATTGATAGTTGAAATCTCGATTGAAATATAAGAAATTTTTTTGAATAATAACATGCATTTTCAATCACCAACCTTTCCGGTTCTTCCATTTCTATATTTAATTCAGGATCCCAATGACTACATCCTGGTTGAGGCGATGTATTAGAGGGAGATGTATCCTTGTTTTTACTAGAAACCCTGATAAGTGGTGGGCTGCAAAATATAGATATAGATATCAATATATAAGGGGAAAAGAAGCAGAATCTTGGAAGCATTTGAATAAAAAAACTTACCTTGGAATGGAAGATGGTTTTGCAATATTCTCTTGCGCTCTTGCTCTTCTAGCAATTAACATTTTCCTGCGAACACTTTTCTTATACGATTTACGTTGGAAGCTTTCCGGTTTTCTTTCCATATTGAAATGGAAAAAAATCACTTATCAAGTTTATCACTAATTAAAAATCTTCAAAAATAGCACAAGCTCTTTCGAAATTCCAAATCGGAATGATACAAAAAAATACGCGAGGACAAGAGGAAAATAAAATTTGGGGGGTGTAACTACTTAGTATTTACATTACTAACAATAAGGGTTTCCAAACATAATCAAATTTAAATATTTCATGACACTATAATGTTGAAATTCCATTAGTAGGTAGTATTCAACAATAAAGCACTCATGTAGGTACCTAACCACCTAGCCCAATAATTAATAAGCACCACTTAGGGTGTAAACTGATTTTGGATTTTGGTACTAGGAATTCGTGACAATGATAATAATACATAGGTACCTATGTACAGATTGTTTAAAATTCCATTCTTGATACAATGATATCGAGATTCCGAAAACTGATGGTAATATATGGTGAGTGGGCTAAAGAGTACAAGTCAAAATTAGACAAATCAAGAAAAATGCTTTCGAAGTATCAGACTTTAAAATAATCGGATTTTTTGTGGCTGTTTCGGACGAATCGAGTTTTTAACTTTACAAAGGTTTTTTTTTATTAGAGATAATCTATTTTTTTATTTTTTTTTGTTCTGTTTTTTTTTTATTACAAAAAAAAATGGACTTATACTCTTTTGACCAGACCTATAGATGACATATATTATTATGAAATAAGATAATATGACTTATAATATTTTGACCTGACCTAAGAAATGACTTATACTAGTTTTGCTCAACCCAAAATTTGATATTTGCAAAAACTGGAAAAGAAGGCCAACTTTTTTTCACAAAACACTTTTTTTTTGCTGATAACATCACCTCTTTGCTCACCAAATGGTACTAAGAGTATAAGTCGACTGATAAAATCAGGATAGGAATAGTATAAGTCTACTTGTACTATTTAAATTTTATTATAGTGTATAATCTAAATAGTACAATTCAACTTATACTGATATGCCCAACAGAATAAAATTCCTTTTAAGTTAAACTATGTGGATTCAAATTAAAATTAAAGTATTTCAAATAAATTGACTCATACTGTTTGGACCAGTCGATGTAGGAACCGAAAATATATACCAAAATGACTTAAACTCATTTTCGCAAAATTTTGACTTGTACTCTTTAGCTCACCCACCATATGCAGGGTGTTTGGTACATCGATAGGAAGTTTTCAATGAGTGATTGTTGGGGTCATTTGGGAGCTATTTGACCAAATTTACCCCTATGCAAAGTATCATGTCGTTTTTGAAATATCAGCATTTTTAGATATTTTTATCACTCATTGAAATATTCTTATTGATGTACCAAACACCCTGTATATAGGGTCACTTGAATTATGGCCAGATGCGCTATTCATAGGGTTGCCAACTTTGTTTTTTAATTTTTCTGGACGAGGGTATTAAAATATCAGGACATACGCTATAAATTCTGGACATTTTTATTTTTGCAGAGAAAAATACCATTTACAAACTTAAATGAATAATGTGAACATTTTAGATTAATTTTCTTCGCTTTTCCATCCACAGACGCGTTTCGATCTATCAGATCTTATCAGTGGACAGTGTGGTTAGAAAAGCAAAGAAACTCAACCCAAAGTTTAGTGCCTGCAGGTAAAGTAGAAGTAGAAGGAAGTACTGCAGGCAGCTGCCCCCCCCCTTCCCCTCGCTGGGTACGCCCTTGATTGCTAGAACAACGCTTGAACCTAGAAAAAGACGAATTTTATCTGCTTGCCTGCTGCCCAGCTCCTCTCATCTTATGCATCGTTGCCAGCGTTTGTCAAAAGAACTTATTGTAAGGGATTAATTGATCGCGGTAGCATCGCATCAACGTACTTTTGGCCAAAAACTTTGACGAAGCTTTTTGGACAAATTATTTTTTCTATATCTTTTATTTTTTGACAGTATGTCTAAATTCATTACACCTTTTACGTGATTAGGCCCAAATTTGAAAATTTGCATTTTTTCAAGCAAAAAAAAACTAAAATTTAGAATTTAAAAATTCTGACCTAATGATCAATTAAATTAAGTAATTTCCTATGACTTATACATAAAGCATTTTTTTTTATTATACATATTAACGGAGAAAAGTTTAACCAAAAAAATCACTGCTGATGATACCCCTTAAGAACGAAATTCATTGATACAATGTACGGTTCATTTAAAACAAGCAAATATTCCTAGAAACAAAGCTGCAACCATTACATCAAGATAAATCATAAATACAATGAAACAGTTCATGGCATTAATGTAGACAGTTCCTATGCACATGCGCAAAGGTAGCTGCAGTCGGACAACGACATAGAAAAATATGTTGAAATAAGAATAATTACATTTCTATTTTCTGGATGCATTGCTACCCCCGATAGCACGAAATATTTATTAAATATCCATTAAATATTTAATAATATTTATATCTTATTTAAATATTTATTATGTTAAACAAATATTTAATAAATATTTGGTTTATAATATTTCTATCAAATATTTAATAAATATTTTTTATTTATTTCAAATGCAATATTTCTTTTATAATATACATTGAATATTTCCTCTTTAACTGATGAAAAATATTAGAAATCCATTATTTTTAAAATATTTGACAAATATTAAAAAAAGCAAAATGAGTTCTTGAAAAAAAAAAATTGTTCGGGTAACATAAAATAAGTACTAATTATAAACAGGCACACTTGCTCACATCGATTTTTTATTTGAAATTATAATTCGGAATTAAAAAAATGTGTTCGATAATCATTCGATTAAAATATTTAATGAATATTTTTCATTTATTTCAAATGCAATATTTTTTTTGTAATATACATTAAATATTTACTTTTAAATGAATGGCAAATATTAGAAATCCATTATTTACAAAATATTTAAAAAATATTATTTGAGAAAAATCCAAAATACCTACCAATACCTTCCTATTTTGTTTGGTGATGTTAGTATTCTAGTTTTTGTATATTTTAATAATAAATAATTATGTTGGTATTTCAAATGAAAGAAAGTTAGCAAATCCAAAATACAAAAATAAACCCCTATAATAATGCTTTATTGTCAAAAAAATGTTCAGCATAATTTGTAGATAAAGCCCAAAAATTAAAAATGACCCTATAACTGTTATTTTATGTCATTGTTTCAAAAACAAACAAAAAAAGAAAGTTTTTCGGCGTGAGAACCGAACCCGGCTCTCGCCGATGTTTCAACTCAAACTCAAATCTCTTTATTTCCAAAATTCATCAGTTTCATATACATATGGGGGTGGGGGAGTGAGGCTCCCCTCAGACAGTACATATACAAACAAGGACTAAAACTAAGGACAAGGCTTAAAACTAAAAACACTCAATGTGCGCAGCACACTGCGCGCCACATGCGCGCCTGGCGAGCTATGTGGCGCTTTTTCCAGCTTGGCCGATGTTCTCGCCCACAAACCTCTGTCCTTTTCCCATTGGGTCTCTTCTAAACGTTCCCTGGTTGCCCTTTAACGTTCTTAGGTGACCTTACGGTCGTTGGTGACTACCACGAATGGCGTGCATTGGGCCACTATACTGGCCTGCTCAAAAAATAGGGGGGAGATGCTTGATATGGGGTGTCGAGCGCGCAGCGCCCTCTTCGTGGGGAAAAGTTCCAAAAAACCCCACTTCCGATTAACTTAATAAATATAAAAACAAAAATAAAAGTCGTGCCCCTTGGGGCGTTATGGTCCATGGACGCTACCTCAACAACAAAGTGTGAGCTCAAGGGTATGTGCGCGTGAGCGCGGGTTTGGATTAAATGGGTTCGAAAGCCCTGCACCCCGACCAATCCTGAGACTTGATGAGCCTCTAGGTAATGGTTTGGGTGCAGGTGAAGGAAGTTTGTAAGGGATGTCAGAGAATGAGGGTTGGGAGGATTGGGTGCAAGAATCTACCGGGATTGGGACATGCATTTGCAGCTAAATTGGGCAGTTTTTGCCTAAGTGTAGTGGTCAGATTGGGGTTGTCCGATGATTGATTAGACAATTGCATTTCCTCATAGCCAGCGATAAAGGAGATGTTTACACACTAGATCGCTGACCAGTTGGAATTTTCCGAAGAACAGGTGATCGAAATAGACCTTTGATTGGGATTGCCAGAGCCTCCTGCTTTAGGCTAAGGCATGTGGCGCCTGCGCCAAAATACTTGTCTAATTCTGTCTTGGAGATTGGATTTTAGCTGTGCATTGGTTTGGGTTATTACTTGGGGTTGTGGTTAGCAGGTACAGGATAGGGAGGTGTTCATGGGGGTTCGAAATAGATAGGTAGATTCTTGTAAGGCGGACCGTGAACTATGGGGTTGTCTGGATCATATCTTTGAGCGGTGATTCCGCGAGTTAGAGGGGAGCCGTGAATTTGCTGGCGATAAAATTTGTCGCTGATTTCATCCAGGTAGTCAGAGATAAGCGGAATGGATGTTTGCTCATGCATATCCGTTATTCTGGCGTACCTGGATTCCGACAGCACTCCCCTCAGTATTCGATTTTGGAATCGTTGAAGGCGGTTCCTCTGTGTTCTTGAGATGATGTTCCAGACAGGGGCCCCATAGGTAAGCATGGGTCTTATGACCTGTTTGTAAATTAATAGTTTATTATTTGGTGATAATGGGGAGTTAGGACCGATGAGTGGGTACAATTTCTGCTGCGCACTGAAGGTGCGAGCCAAAGCGTGGGATACGTGGTGGTGGAATTTCATTCTCTGATCAAAGATGATACCTAGGTATTTGGCTTTTGGGGACAGAGTGACTGGAATGTTATTGACGATAAGTGGGTTGGGCATGGTGCTATTGGTGTGCTTTTTGTGAAAGCATATAAGCTCAGTCTTTTGTCCATTAACACCAAGCTTCCACTTATCGTAATAAGGTTGAAGGATTGCAAGGTGATGGGCTAGCTGAAATTTTGTTGCTTGTGTGTAAAAGGATTGAGCGTAAACAGCGGTGTCATCTGCGTACAGCGCCAGATTTGTATTCTGGAATTTTGGAATGTCCGCTGTGTACAGGGAGTACAGCAACGGACTGAGTGCCGACCCCTGCGGCACTCCGGCCTGAATTGGTTTGGATTGTGAGAGGGCGTCCTCTTGTTTGACGCAGAAAGAGCGGCCGCTGATGAAAGACTGAATCAGGGAGATGATGTGCAGTGGGAAATTGAAGATTGCGAGTAGTTTATAGATAAGGCCTGCGTGCCAGACCCTATCAAAGGCGCGCTCCATATCTAGGAGCAGAAGAGTCGTGTTCATGCGCCTGTTGAACGCTTGGAAAGTGTCGCAGCAAATTTTGGCTGCAAGAAGAGTGGTGTTATGACGGGGGCGAAAACCGAACTGCTCGTTTGGGAGTATGGAGAAGTTTTCGACGATCCTGTTGACCCTGGACAGGATTAACTTCTCCACGAGCTTGGCAAAGGAGTTTAGAAGGGAAATTGGGCGGTAAGAGGATGGGAGTGAATGGTTTTTTCCAGGTTTGGGGATCATAACCACCTCAGCCATTTTCCATTGAAAGGGAAAATGCTGAAGTTTGAGGATTGCGTTTGTTATTTGTACCAACTGGACAATAACTTTACGCGGGAGATTTTTGAGGACTCGATATGGGATGCCATCTGGTCCGGGGGCCTTCTCGCTTGGTAGCCGGCGGATAAGTCGTGTTATCTCGCCGGGCGTGGCAATGAGTTCAGCGAGCAAGTGCTGGGGGATGGGGTACTTCCGAATAGCAAAGGCTGTCGCTGTACGTTCGATTTCCTCCTGTTCAGGGGAGTTTGGCGGGAGACCGGAATGAATACTCTCCATGAACGAAGCCAGAGCTTCCGCCTTGTCTTGGGCAGTGACGCAATCCCTGCCATTACTAGTAATGGCAGGGGTACGCACAGCTTGCCGCTTCATTTTGGACTGAAGGCGCCACAGAGAGTTATCTTGAGGACGTAGGTTTTGGAGGGTTTGTGTCCATCTACGGTTCCGGAGCTCGCTGATGCCGTTTTTAATGGCACCCTCGAGTTCCCGAACTCGTTGGCGGTCCTCGTCCCTTCGGAAGCGTTGCCACCTCCTCCGGGTGCGATTCTTTTGTGAAATAAGATCTATGAGCTCTCGAGAGAGCTCGTCACGGCCTTGATGGACAGTTACCCGGTTAGCAAGAGGAGTTAGGGTCTGCTGGATATTCCTGGTCAAGGTTGAAACCTCTTGCTCGAGAGCGTCTACGGTGTCAATTTGACCAGGAACTTGGGTACGGGTGTTGAGATTCTGCCGAAACAGGGGCCAGTTGAAGTTTTTATAACTTAGGCGAACTTGTGGGCGGGGAGGATCAAGTTCGCCCCAGGTGAAGAAGACGGGTAGATGGTCCGAGCTCAGGGCATTGATCGTAACTAGATCGGAAAGTTCCCTGAGCCTTTTGCTGATGGCAAGGTCAATGTATGTCGGTGTCATGTTATTACTGGGGTAGTGGGTGGGCGATTCAGTACTGAGGAGTACCAACTCCGGTCGGTCGTTGACGAAATCATTTAGGATCATACCGTTGGTATTTCCTCTATGATTCCGCCAAAGTCTGTGTCTAGCGTTTAGGTCTCCAAGCAACAAGGAGCGAGAGTTTTGGGGGAAGAACGGAGTTAGGCTGGCTACTGACAGGCGGGTCTGCGGGGCGTTGTAGCAGCCATTGATCAGAACGCCATTCGCAAGCTGGATGCTCACGTGCTCAATGGCAGTTCGCCACTGTGGCATCCGCTTGTATGCGATTGAGTTTCTGATCAATATCGCCACACCACCGGCGCGGCGGCCGCCTCTGTCAGAGCGTTCGACGGAGTAGTTTTTCACCACGAGACGATCTCCATCCCCCAGCCATGTTTCCACGACTACAGCGATGTCGATCCTCTCGTGATGAAGGAAGTGGATAAGCTCACCTAATTTGCCGTTGAGGCTATTAGCGTTCCATGATATTACCCTGAATGCGACCTATTTGGAACTTTTTTATTTCGGTGACGAAGAATAGGCGGCTGGCGTTAAACAACTCCACCTCGTCTTTGCATCTTTCGAGCATGCCAATATAGTGGTCCAATGCCCGCATCATGCCGTCCATATTCACCAACGCATCAAGGCGGGCAAATTTGGATTGGAACGTGTTGAATGTCTCCAATGGGTTGACAGCGGTTTGTTGGCCAGCACGATCGGTCAAGGGTTCACGCACTTCCCGGACGATAGCGGTCTCGCGCACACCGCGTTCGCGCACAAGGCCACTTGGAAAGTCCCTGTCGTATGTGGATTGAGGCGGTGGGGGTCTTTGCCCCTGTGGTAGTGGTGGTGGTGGCTGTGTTCTTCTTGGGGCCTGGGCCGCTCTTCGGCCCCAGGCTGGGTTCTGCGGTTGTGGGGCAGGAATGTAAACAGGCCTGGGAGCGTTCCTTTCGTCCAGCAGCTGCTTTTTATATTTGTACACCGGGCAGCTGGTCGACATTGCCCGGTGTCCCCCTTTGCAGTTTGCGCAGACCGACTGCTTATCCCTGTTTGGGCAGTCGGCCGTCATATGCCCTTCTGCGCATTTGGAGCACCTGCTGGCTCTGTGGCATCCTGTCATTGTATGCCCCCAGGCCTGACATCTAATGCATTGGGAGACCTCCTTATTTCTTTTGCGTTCTTCCCACTGCACTCTGGAGGCGTATATTGTTTTGACATTGGCTATTAGCTTAGCCAATGTCCAGTCGGCACTCGTGACCACCAGGTACAGCGGGTTGTCTTCGCCTGTATTTTTCATGAGGTAGATCTCCCTGGTCTTTAGTGCGTACCTATCTGCCAGGTACTCACTTATTTCTGCCGTCGTGTAGTTGCCCTTCATTTTCCGGAGAACAAAAGCGTGGTTTTTTTCCCCTGGCATTGCATAAGTATGGAACTCGGCACCATCATTCTGTAAGTGCCGAGCCATACTGCTATGATCTGTGGTATTTTTGGTGTAAATTATTACTGAGTTTCGGGCATATTTCAGTTCCACTGGCTCCGAAGTTATAGTTTCGGCCATCTCCAGGAATCTTTTGTGATTGTTCAGCTTGCCTCGAATAACTATTGGGGGGGGGAGAGATTTTTTGCCCGTAGGTGCGGCTGTTGTAGTGGGCACTCTGGGGGGGGTGGCTTGTGCCGCTTTTGCTTTAATCTCTTCCCTCGAGTTATTCAAGGCAGAGGCTTCAGGTTGCTGTTCGTTACTTGCTAGGACCTGGAACTGATTCCTAGTTGGAACGTTAAATAGGGCTCCAAAGCCTGTTTCCTTAATTAAAATGGGTGAGGAGGTGACTATTTTGCCCCCACTTGTCGAGGGGATGGTAAGTTTGTCCTTAAGGGTGGCTGGTTTTTCATTGCCCTTTTTGGCCTAATTAGTTTGGCTGTCCTCAGGGCTTGTAATTTTCCGCTTCACTTGAGGTTGCGGCGGCTTGAAGTATATATGTGCAGTTCTAATATGCGTAATTATTAACTGTAGAAATGGTTGGACTTCTTCCTCAGATCTAGCGTCTATAAAATTGAGGTGCTTGGCACAGTCCTTGCATCGCTGCACCGTTTCTCCAAGACGTGCCCTTACTTTTGTAACGCTACGCCTTGGTGGGCCTGTCGAGGCGACGGAGCTGAAACTCTTGACGCTTTCGTTGTCAGTTTCAGCCTCCATGCCGTATGCAGCGGCTTCGTCGCCACTCATTCTTCAGGCGTCTCCTGACATGTGAGACGTCCCCTTACTTTTGTTAGAGTCTGGTTTGCCACTCGTCCCCTTACTTTGTGCTGTGTCTTGGTATTATGGCGTACCCTCACTTTTGGTGTAGTAGTTGGGGTATCTGTGGTGCCCCAACTTTGGTAGGTACCCTCACTTATTTTACTAACAAGTTGTGGGTTTGGGTGTGCCCTGTCTTTGCACGTGCCCTGACTTGTTATCACAACAAGTTGTGGAAATGGACGTGCTCTGACTTAAGAGGTTCCGTTGCTTGGAACGTCCCCTTACTTCTGTGTGGTGCCGATGGATTCTAAGTCCCCTTACTTGCTGAGGAAATAGTTTTGGATTTTGTCTAAGTCCACGTCCCCTTACTTTCGTTACTAGTAAAGGAGACGAGCCCTGACTTTATTGGGATTGTGGTCCCCTAACTTTTATTTAGACTTGTTGTTTTGGATGGTTCTCAGTTCCCTTACTTATGGTAGATGTTAGTATTTTGGTCGTGCCCTGACTTTTTTCAGAGTCCTAACTAGCAATTGTTAGGTACCCTTACTTGTTTCTTTCGGCGGTTTTGAAGAATTTCAGGAATTTGACCACAAAAAATTCCGAAATTGGATTTTGGCCTAGAAGGCTCTGGTTTAGATAGGGCGAAAGCCCCGGAGAAATACTGGGTGTTGCTGAGTCCAGCACTTACCAGGCGTTTGATTTGACGCTGGAAACTGGCAAAATCAAAGCACATCCGTAAACGGAATGTGCCGACAAAAAACTTGATAAATCACACACTGGTAGTAGCAGAAAAAAGGTTGTTTACGTTATTAGCTGCAATAACAATGCACCCGTTCTATTCAAGCATAGGACGAGAACTGGGGCCGATGTTAGCGAGCGCACTGTCCAATAAACTATCGAACCTCTTGAGTTTGATATAAAATTTGGGCTTAAAGACTAAACACATAAATAGGATGCGTGCGCATTCAAAGTCTCCGAGAAACGGGACGACGAACACCATGCCGCCATGTTACTTCATGCTCTGCTGCTTTTTGGGTTTGGTGTGTCCTTAGCGTGCATTTTGGATTTTTGTGAATTGTGGTTTCAGTTTTGAAGTGGTGTTAAATGTGGATGATTATTGTTTAAAACAAAAATACTAATAGTGCAAGTGGCTACGGTGTGATAAACTTATAATCAAGTTATTTATTTGTGCTCTTCCGAACTAATTTTCGCCCTATGTATATATAGACATTCATTAGGTTTAGGCAATGAGTGATGTGGAAAATACAAATGATGATGTTGCTATTCTTTTTCGTTTTTTTTTGTTAATGTCTGTTTGCGAAAATAATAGGTCTGTCTCTGCAGAAATCACAAACCAGTCAGAGTGTACCTATTTCATCGGTTGAAACTAGTTTTCTGACTGTTTTCAACCAATGAAATTCGCACTGACTGATTTGTGATTTCTGCAGAAACAGACCTATTAATGGGTACCTTCAACAGCACTCAACTGTTGCCAACAGTTGAGTAGAGGTCTGTTCACACATAAATTATACAAACTGGTCAGAGCGAATTTTATTAGTTGGAACTAGCTTCCTGACTGTCCTCAACCAATGCTCTGGCTGGTTTGTAATTTATGTGCGAACATACCTCTACTCAACTGTTGGCAACAGTTGAGTGCTATTGTGAACATAACCAATAATACCTAATAGACAAAATTAATTTAAGCCATATTATATTTAAACGTATTTGTAAAAAAATATTTAGCTGAGTAATATATACCTATTTAAAATATTTATTGAAGTTTTTTTTCTCATATTTCATATTTGTGCAATATTATATTTGAAATATTGATATAATATTTTTTGTAAATATTTGAGAAATCTAATAGTTAAAATATTTATATGATATTTTTTTTTGATATTTGAGAAATATTATATTTAAATAATATTTAAAAATCTGTCGCTTTTATATTTAAAAAATATTTATTGAATATTTCTTTACTATCTGGGACGTACTCCGTTCAAGTCGTTTTTTTCGGTTTTGTGTTGTTCGAGGTGTTAAATAGAAAGTCGGTTATACCTGTCACCGGTTTTTTCTAAAGGTAAGTTGTATACCTCTATTACCTCTATAATATGTATACCTATTATGTAGGTAGGACTTTGATACCTTGCACGGAGACGGTCTTGTCTCAAAATTGGAATGCGAAAGAAATGACCTAAAGATTTTAATGTCATCTCGAGACGTGAAAGACAAGAACGTCAAGAGCTCCTCAGAATTTCTAAGGAATACTGAAGTCTCTAAAAGTAAGTATACCCAATCTCAAATCCTTACGTTGGGAATAGAGTGACGCAGATTTCTCTATTAAGTAATAACTTTAAGTGGCTTTACATAAACACCAAGCAAAATCCTGCAGATTGTCTAAGCCGAGGTGTTAAAGCTACAGAATTAAATAAAAATAAACTTTGGTTTTTTGGTCCAGAAAACCTATCAGATCCTAAATTTTGTCACAATTCATTTAAAATTAATATTATAAGCCCATTACCTGAAGAAAAGGTTAATGTTTTTACTCAGACTGTTGAACCAATCGAAAATTCATTTTTTAACAATTATTCAGACATATAGATAAGCTAAAAAGAATAGTAGCATTTATGTTACGATTCATTCAAAATTTAAAAAAATATAATTGCAAATAAAAATCATCGTAAAAATCAGAAACCCTCACAAGTTTTTTGCGACAATGGCGGAACGTTTAAAGGCGCAAAGAACAAATTAGAAGAACTTAACCGGTTTTTCGATTCTGAAAGCAGAAATAAAATAATACATTCTGTTGCAAATGAAAAAATCGTTTTTAGGTCTATTCCTAGCTACTCGCCAGTATTTGGGGGTCTCTGGGAAGCCGGGGTCAAGAGTGCCAAGCACCACCTAAAGAGAACAATGGGAGAGCGCAGAGATTGACCTACGAGCAATTAAACACTCTATATAGTAGTCCAAGTGGAAGGAATTTTAAATTTTAGGCCACTAACTCAATTAACAAACGATCCTTTCGATTTAGAATACTTGACGCCAGGTCATTTTTTAACCGGTTCAACTATAACAAGCTTTCCTGAAAAAGATTTGACTGAAATTCCGGAAAATAGGTTGTCATTTTGGAATATGGCTACTCAGGTGAAGCAACACTTCTGGAAGCGGTGGCACAAAGATTATTTAGCGCAGCTTCAGAGTAGGCCTAAGTGGCAACACTCGGTCCCTAACCTAAGGGAAGGGCTTTTAAATTAGTTTTGCTGAAGGAGGATAATGTACCCTCTCTTCAATGGCCCATTGCCAGAATCACAAGAACAATACCTGGGAAAGATGACAAAGTTCGAGTCGTTGAAGTTCGAACACGAATAGGTAACTATTTAAGGTCCGTAACAAAAATTGCCGTCTTGCCCATCGAGTGACTTGTGACTCAATGTAAATTTTATACATATTTATATAGTTAGATACTTAAGGTTTTTACTATTTTCCATAAAATTGTAAATTTTTGTAGATACCTAGATCTTAAGTTGCCTCAGATAGTTTAGGTTCTTATTACTTTTTATATTATTTGTACATTTTGTAAATACAAATTTCAAGTCGCCATTACTAAATATATTTTTTGTAGAATACTTTCTAGCAATATCTAGAAGTATTTGACTCTATAAGTCAAACTTTTAAGCTCTATAAGCTATCCATAATTTATGTATAACTTTCTAAGTTATATAAAATAATAACTTGGCTCTATAAGTCAAGCCTTTAAGCTCTATAAGCTACCCATAATCTATGTACCTATAATGTAACTTTCTTAGTTTCATAAAATATGACTCTATGAGTCAAATTTTTGAGGCTCTATAAGCCATTTAATAAGTGCTATATCGCTTAATTATTTTGTGCAACGTCGATGCACATATATTTTACTCTCGTTTAATTTAAGTTTACAATGTTGTAGTATTTGTAATAATTTTAAGATTCTTTCTTGGCCGCGAGCATGTTGGAAACAATATTCCAACAATAAATTTAAAATTCAAATTTTAATTTTCCCGGTATGCACCGGAAGTGTGCGCGTATGTGTCAAACAGTGTCAAAAATCACTTGTCAAAGTGTTTGGAAAAGGGGCTTCCGGCATCTACGCGAGTGAACCAACGGGAAGAGTCAGTGTCGAATCGAAGCTCACTGAGTGCACCAGATAAATCTGGCCAGGTCCTATATGAACATTTTTACAGACTCTATAAGTCTAAAATTAAACAAAAACGAGAAATTGTAAATAGTGTAAATAGTCGTGTGTGTAAATAAATGTAAATATCTAAATAATACAGTCCACTCTCATTATTTTAAAGAATCCAACAAAAGGCCTAATCTGTATTAATTGCATTCCATAATTAACTTATATCTCACTCAAAACGTTTCTCTCTGCGATTTTGTACAACAAAAGAAGCTTTTTTGTTTCATAACGTCAAAAATGTAACAGTATGTCTCCATTTCCCGCGACGTAAATTTACAGTAGTAGGTGTGAGAATACTTTACAGTGCGATGTAAGTTACAAAATTAGTCGATGGATGAGTTGAGCAGTCGTTAATGAACTATGAATTATTTATAGGATCCATAATTCACCTTGTCGAGGGTCATCTGTCGTCATGACTGGAAATCCTGTACAGACTTGATGGCGGCTTATTTAACCTAAACAGATTACTAGCTCAGACGAAAGTATCGACGACATCGACAATTGAAGTCCAATATGCGGATGATAACGTCATGATGGCCAATACAGAGGAAGATCTTCAGGCAGTTATCAATGCATTCAATCAGGCATACTTACAGGAGAATCGGCCTAGAGGTCTACTTCAACATGACGCAGATTCTGCACCTACCCGCACCGGACACTACTCTCCAAGCCCCAAATATAAATGACCATTCCTTGCAGAACGTCCCAAGGTATGGAAGCACTACTCGTACCTT